>OY728123.1:1736429502-1737679502 GCA_963277665.1 Viscum album | reverse complement strand
CCGATTTCAATGTGAAATTAATTCCAACGACCACTATTGGATTTAATGGTAAAAATATATTCTAATTCCACTTTAAAACCAATTCAAAAGATAATATAATCATATAAATAAATTATATTAAAAAGAGGTTTTGAATTAAAATACAACATTTTACACTATTCATAAAAAAATGAACTTTATCAGAAAAATACAAAAAATTTACACAAAGTAAATTTTGATGTCCCGATTCTGAATAAGAATTTTATTTGGTCAAATAGATTGTATAAAAGCGGCCAAAACTATATTTAATGATGTTTCTCCATCAAAAGGCAATAAGTGAACCTTTTGTAAAAATTAGGGTATATATGCCTAAAATTTAATTCTTTCTGTATTTTAAGCCTTTATCTTTTATTGGATAAATGTAAAAACATTTAAAAAACATATATAATCATATTTCAGTTATTTCTATCCATTCTTGCCAATACAACGGCTATGTGTTAACTACCATTTTAAATAATATTATTATATTACTAGTGTACAATGTAAGATTTCAAAGAAACTCATTGTTGCATATCGGGTATGTTATCGAACATAGCAACCCCTTTAAAGTAAAATTAATATTTAATTTCTAAATATTAATAAAATGAAAACTCTTTACTCTTTATTTACCTGTGGTGTTACAATATTCCCATTATGAAAAGAATAAATTATACTATCTATATATTTCTTCTCATTTTATATTGGAACCATATCACATCATATGTTGATATGTTACTCATTATTCCCAAAAAATACCCATTTCATCTGTTCCATTGAATATTTTTTGTCCTTGTAAATAAAAGCAATTGCCACAGTGATGAAAAATTTAAAACATATTACCACTTTTTATTTCCCCCATAGTGAAAAATTTTATATTTGTGGATTTATTTATAAATCATGAGTCTACATTAAATATAGTTTCATCACAACATTATATTTCAATCTCAAACATCATATATAATGTTCAATTATTTCAACCATAAGAAAATAATTTTTTTTCTTATTTTGGCATTCATTTCAGAGGAACCAATTTATATTATTCTTATATAATTATCATTTCCTAAATACAATACCCCTATGTCATTTAGTTTATTATTCATCATTATCCAGGACTATCTAAATAATGGAAAAAATAACTACTAGGAATCTGTGTTGATTTTAATAGTATGATTTTAATGAATTGTTAAAAAATAATTGAATTTTCAACCTTCTTAATTTTCGAAATTTCCATTCATTATAAATTTTAGGAAATATATTAAAGAATATTATTCTTACCATACTTAAGATAATGATCTTTTTGGTCAAATATTATAAATAAAATTTCAAATATTCTAATATATTCTAATTTTATTTATCATATCTCTTATTCTTCTCAAATTTATATTTCAATAAAATGTAGTTATCTTTCCCTATAAGGATTTTTTCCATTCAGTGTAACATTCAATTGATTCAGGATTAATAAAAGAAAATTAATTAATATACCATTATTTACTATATTTTTTACAAAACCTTCGACAATATATATTTATATATATATATATATTGTTTGTCAATTTGGATAGAATTTATGTACATCAAACTACTATTATTTTACAATATATTTACCATCTATATTATTGTGAGAGGAAGGTCCTATTAAATTACTCTTGACTTATTTTTTTGTTGAAGTCTATTTTTCTTCACATTATGTTTCCCAAATATTCCATGTATTGAAATAAGAAACTTTAATGCGGAAAAAATTTGTTTAGTTTTACTTTTAACAGGATTAGAATTTCCATTTCCATTGTGGATATAATTCTGAGTATCCTATAATTTTTTTGGATTTAAAATCCACATTATTGATGAAATATTTATTAATATTCATTAAGTTATTCTTATTTTTAGAAAAGAAGATTATTTCAATATTATATCTATGTCTTTGGAGATAGTTTTTCCTTATGGTCATTCAATATTTTTTATTTCATTACAACCATTATCTATAAATTACCATCTTATTCAGTGTAACTAACATCCCATTCAAAAATACCCAATTTTCTTTAAATAATGTTTTCATTTTATTTTTTTAATATTTTTCTTTAGTTATGGAGTTTATTTTTCATCTCAACACAAGAATTATGTTCATACATTAACATATGATGTATTTATTTTATGTCATATTATTTTTCATTAACACTTAATGATTATATCAATATTTTAAAAGGATCCATGAATTTATTGATCATTACAATTATTTAATCCTTTGATTGGATAAATGACTTTGATTAACATTATTTATATTATCTAACCACACTAATTCTTTTCCTTCTTGTAGTCATTTTATTATTGTAAAAACATTAATGACGTCATTCACTGTTTATCACAATTCATTTTCCAAGGGCTATATTTTTTCATATTGAACACATAATAAACATATTTTATTATATGCATAGTTATTTAATGAATTACTTATTGATACACATTTAAAAAAAATAAGTATTAATTTATCATTAATAGTTTATTTTTATATACTAAATTCCATTGAGATAATATCCATAATTCTTTTACTGTATCCGTCCATTTATTCATTGCATTTTGAGTCAAAGGAGTGATCATCATCTTCTCCATTAAATTTCAGTGTTCTCATGGATTTAAAATTTATTTACTCATTTATCATATTATTCAATGTTGGAGTATTCAACATTTCATAAAAAACATGTTTATTAATATTTTCATCAATATATACGTTATCTCATTCCTATATCATATAAATTTTGGGATAAAACATTTCAGGTATTTTTGTAATCAAATTTAGGAAAATATTAGTTTCTTCAAGTATATATTTATAACCATTGATTATTACTACTATTTCATTAGATCATTTACAACAATAATTTTTAGATTTACTATTAACATAAAATCATCAAAAAAATCACATGTTTTTATATTTTCTTCTTTATCGATTATATTCACTTTAATAGTGATTTATAGTTTTTTTTCTATTCTATATTTTTTTATTGATGTTTGATCATTATTTTTTAATCATTGTAATTATAAGTCATAATAATTTTCCTTATTTAATTTCTATATATCACTAGGTTTTTATGTTCTAAAAGGACATATGATAATATTTATTAATTTTTTGGAATCATATAATATATGTGTGGAATCCTTGAGATTGTATGTGGTATTTATTGAATATATACAAGAAAAATGTTTTATTGGTTGAAATGACCAATAAAATGTTATATTATATGTTTTATATTTCATTTGAAGACATGTTGAAATAACCAATATATGGATTTGTGATGATATTACCAAGAGATATTTCATTCAAGTGTATGGATGAAGATTAATGATTGATGATACAGAATATGATGCATTTGGAATATATTGTGAATATATATATAAATGATCCTTTATATCTCTATATATCGAGGACTTGTCTTTTTTTTTCTATAAATGAAGTTTATAAATAAAATAATATATAATAATTATTTATAGTTAACAATTTCATAGATCATATCAATTGAGAATTACTAAATTTATGATAAATTGTATCACATGGATTTTGAAATTATTCATGATGTTAATATATATATTTTAATTTATTTTTCATTATAAAAAATAGAATAATTTTCACGTTATTCAAAAAATTTATGGGGGGGGGTTGAATTTATCACCATTCTTTTATAGTAAAGACTGAATATATTACAGTAAAATTGGATGAATTGTAAACGAATATAATATAACTAGAGGTATGTTATATGTAAATTAAAATTCATAATGGTTATTCTGTGATGTTGAATGTCATAAGGTAAATTTAAATGTTCATTGGGTTCATTCATTCCCATAGTAAAAGATAATATGGAAATTGTGGATGATTTTAATACAGAAGCAATAAATAATGAAATGAAACATTGTGAAGTGAATAATTTTCCACCTAGAATTATATTGGTATCTAAATAATTTATTAAGGTATCAAAATAATAAATAGAATTACATATTTAATTATGATGATATTCAGTTGGATTATGATTAATCATGAAGGAATTTGATGTGAAGATACATAAAAAGTCACAACATGATTTTTTTTGGAATATCTGAGTGATTATGTATTCAAATTTCTCAGTCCATAGAGTGTATATAACACATATAATGATTTAATTATTCTAATTAGGAAGATATAAATTCTTATAATTCATATCTGGTAGTTGATGGGAAGGTAAAAATAAACTAACATTTAAAATAACTAATAAATGATATATTCTCAAAATAAGGTAATTTAAAAGTCTCAAGATGATTTTAAGATATTGAATTAACATTTTTTTATGATTTCTGTTAAAATAATGACCGTTAAGTCAACATTTATGTTGGTTATCTATTGGAAGAATATTATTATTCTTAAAATGATTTAAAATAATATGGAACTTATGTTTATTTGAATATTATATTTGAAATTCAAATTTTTTTAGGCTATTTTATTATATGTTTTCAAAAACAGAAAAAATAAAATATTGACTAAATAAATAATTATGTAACGGAAAAAATGAGTGTTCTAATAGGATAATAAGAATGAGCGATAAACACGGATTCCGTAAATATTTGAATTGTATAGAATAATGTTTTTATTGAATATTATTATATGGAATGTAATATTTTGTAGAGATAAAGTGTTTTTAATATTATGGACAATCATTCTTGAACGATATTGGAAGGGGTGTATATTTTTGAAAAATATGTTTTTATATGTTAAAATGGGATTAATGAATCTATAGAAGAATTTTTTTATAGATAAAATTATTATTTTGAAAATAATAATTTATGATTAATTTCACAATAATTGATGGATATAGTTATATATATTTTAATTTTTAAATTAAATAGGAATCAATATCGATATCTTATTATATAGATTTCTAATACTGAATGAGGATAAATTTTAATTTCATTAAGTAGAATACATATGACCACATCTATAATATAATAACATTATCAAATAAATGAAAAAATTGAAATGAGAGTTGGTGAACCTTGGTAGGTAGTGATTTATCCTAAACCATGTATAGGTTGGGAACCATAAGAGTGAGCGGGATTATATGTAAAAATTTTACATCAATGATCCTTATTGAGAGTACACTTATATAAAAATTTATCCATAAATTTTTGAATTATATTGTATTTTTTACTCCAAAACAATGTTGAATGTATATTCCATGGGGTTTCCTTTTTTAATTAAATCAACTAAAAATATCTACGCACCATACAATTATTTTTTTCAATTTTTGTGACATCAATGGATTGAATAGAAAATAAATTGATGTTTGAATTTTGTTCCTTATATAATATAAATAAGATTAAAAGGAAAATGAAAAAATTTAAATGATGTAGAAATCTACAAACACTATGATTTCCCACCCCTTCATGGTAGTATTTATTCCTACAAGTAGTATCAATGGTTATAGACTGAGCGATAAAATAGATGGTATCATTATTTTGGTGGATAAATTTTAATTTCCTTCCATTCAACTATGAAATTCATATATTGATAAAATAAGTAATATTATTCATCCCCAATAGAATATAAACATTAAATATTGATACCATTTACTCTAATATGAGTTTAAATTCCTAAGATATTTTTTCATCAAGCATGGAATGCTTAAATTATTGGATATTAATTTAAATTGTTTTATTGAAATAAAACTATGGAATATGTATTATAATGATGTAATCAAATAATCATTCAAATCCTTAACTATATACTCCATATATAATAACAACCTAATTTTATCACAAATTCTAAAAAAATTGGGCCCATGGTGGGTACACACTTTTTACTATGATCAGAGTCACTCTAATTCATATTTTTTAAACCATTATGAATCACCAATTAGATGGGTATATAGTGTTAATAGTAAATTTTTTAAAATATTTTTCTAATACCTTTTCCCTGGTAATTTTAAATCTGTTCATAGAGGTTTAATAAAATTAACCATTAAAAATATGAATTATATATTATCTTAAACTATTGTATGTCACAAAATCGCCATGTGAGAACTTATTCTGGAACTTATAATACTCAGACTAACATGTTTTATTTTTTATTTCAATTTTCACATCATCCTTGTTCTACGTTGATACATACAATATAGTCTCTATCGATAATATTTAATCGTGTTCTATTCTCAAAATATTAGTTTTAAATTATTTTATTATCTCAATAATATTTAACCCCCACATTATATTTAATACATAATTTCATTTTATTGGAAACAAATTAATCTAATTATGATTGGATAAATAACATTTTTTATTAATATAGTTTTTGAAAAATATCTTTAACAAATAAATGGAATATTCTATATGAAATTCATAATTACTACTTCCACCTTTAGGTACACATATGCTTGAACAAATTAAAAAAAATTATTTATGGAATGAAGAAATCATGTTCTAGTGTACAGATCATCAACCAAAACATAGTTATAATCCACTCCAATTATCTTAAAATATTTATCTTTGATGACCAAAATTCATTTCAAATAATTGAATCAAAAAATACCATATTAATAAAACTATTATGTCCTCTTTTAATAATAAAAAACTCCATAAATCAGATAAAATCATTATATCAGGGTTTTCTAATTGAATGACATGAGAAAATCATATATGTTTTCATGTGGATGTATCTTCTAAAAATTCATATTATTATAAAACTTATTCTTTGTAACTCATCCTCATATAACTTCATTAATCAATAAATCTAATCTTAAGACCACATAATGTTTTTATGTTGTTTAAATTTTTTCCAACACCAACATCCTTGATATTTACAATATTTAACAATCAATATTAAAAATATATCTATAACACATTTTATTTCACATGAAAGATTAAGTGACACTTATGATTAGACAAATGAATCATACAATTCCCAGATATCTACATGTATTTTCCAAATTCATGGTAAACTCAATAAACTCCTCTTATCATTTTATAGATAATTCTGATAAAATTATACCTCTGTCAAATTAGACACTATATTAATCATAATTATAGGTACATTATTAATTTGATCTATTAATATTGAAAAATACTGACTCAATGAAAAATATTTTCAATATTTCATAGTAGTTTTAAATATATTGTAATTTTTCTCCCTTTTTTAATTTTTTGTAGTCTCTATAGATCAAGATTCTTATAAAAAATTTTATATTACTAATATTCCCCAATGTTCAATGAATGACCTAGACAAACTCTTATAATTTTATCTTCTAATACTCTTATTTTTGAAATGTCTAGAAAATATATAGTTTCTTCTCAAACATTCTAAGAATAATTTCAAATAACAATAGATTATCATTATTCAATTGAAAACATATCAAAATATTTATGAAAAAAATCTTATATGATTTTAATAACAGCCAAATACACTTAATTATAGTTTTAGAAAATTTTCACACCTTAATAATTAAATACTGTTTTTTGTTCCCACCAACCCATTATGAAAGATATTAATAAAAATAATATTTTTTCAAAATAATTATCTAAATATAAAAAGTATATATATTATATATAGATATTAATTATCTATTATTTTAATATTAAAATAATATAAAAAAATTATTTCATAAAATAAAAGAATGTTGGTGATAAATTTATCTTTTAAATTATAAATATGTTCTAATATGATAATGAGTGAATGTTCAGATATACAAATGTTTAATAAATATAAATAAAATATTACACTGTTCTAATTATAAATATGTGTTACATTATATAATAAATATTGTTATGGTATTTCATGTAATGGGTCAACTTAATGTAAAGACTAATATATAATAATTATTAAGGAATGTTCCAAATGATTTTTCTAATTAAAAATTTTTAAGTTGGTGATTATGACCATATAAAAGATTTTTTTATGAAAATTTATATTTTAAAAGTCAAAAAATTGTATTATTAAAATTATAAATGTTTGAATGTTTTCTTAAATGTGTTGAATTTGATGATTATGAATGAAAATAATATCTTTATTTGAAAAATATTTCATCATTAATGTTGCTAAATTAATGAATCTTAATAAGAATATTTATCAAATTGTATGATTGTGATGAAAAAATAATTACATTATGATGAAATTATTTTAACATAACCCTTAAATTAAAATCTACATATGGACTCTATTATAGTCAACCATATGTAATATTATAAATAGATACTTATATAATAATATACAATAATATTTTTTATAAAAAAGGAATTATACATATAGAGAATCAATAATGGATCTCTTAATGTTTGAAATTTAGTTACAACTAATTTGGAGTCATTATTAGTTATTATATGTGGTGATAAAATGTAATGATTAATGTTTTTGGGGTATTATATTGAGATATAGAATTTATGATGATGATAAAACTTATTCTTGTGTCTAGAATAACCTATTATATTTAATTGATAGTGTGACATATAAATTTTTATTTGTATACTAGTGATGAATTTCTCAATTTAAATTCGAGTTACCTAATGTTGAAAAGATGCATATCATTCGAGAATTCATAATATTATAAATTCCATATACTATCATGTTAGGAATGTGGGTGACCAATATAAAATGTAATTATTAAATTTTGATTGTCATATCTTGTATATATATATATATGAATTATTCTCTCTTACTATATTTATTATTTTACTTCATTGTATAATATTTCCAATGTAATTTCCATGTATTACATGATATATAAAAATCATATAATCATTCACAGTTATACTAAGAACCTTTAGATACTATGATAGAAATCCTAAAAAATTCATATAGTCTAGATATATCACAATTTAGGGACAAAGATAATATCTAACTATTTTTTGTTGGTGGATAATAATAAATGATACATATTCACATGATATTTTTACATTTATATCTCTATTTGAAGATATCATGTGTGATTGTCCAATAATAGGAACAATATATTATTTATATATATTCAGATCATCCAAAATATGATTATGTGCTATAGTATATGGACTATATTTCATTATTAACATATATCATTTGATCATGACCATTGGTTGATGATGGATACTATATGAGAAATCGTATAGGTAAATTTAAAATTCATTTGGTGAACCATTAATGGTTTTTCATTGATTGAATGAAAAATGGAGTTTTAAGCTTTTAATTATAACATAAAGAAATTTTTTTCGACATGATTGGGATAATAGTTCCATGACTAATTGCATTTGTATAATAGATAAAAAATTCAGTCTCATGCAATCATGAAAATATAATTAAATAATTTAAATATGAAGACATATTTTATGAATCATTATTTATATGAAACAATGAAATAATGAATTTATATTATAAGATATGTGTGTGTAGGAGGATATCATAGATATGAACTATAAATGTGTCTCAAATCGGTATAAATTGTTGATATATACCACTCATAATATATTAATATTTAAAATACTAGAGACATAATGCACTGAGTGATAACACAATAATTTTGTTCACATGTTTAATAAGATCAAATGCATTATAATTTTGGTTGATGCATACCGTAAGTTTGGGGCCAATGAATAATATATTATAAAAAATTATAATTAAATAATTAATTATATTTTATTAGATATATTCCATTATTAAAATAATTATATTTAAATTTATATCTCAAAGAAAACCCCACTTTTTTATGTTTAAAAGGCCAATAAAAGAAAATATGTTTTCAAATATTACTATTTATGGTCTGCCTCTCATATTCATATTTATTTAAGGATCAAAAAACACTTATTAATGTTAAAAATCATTTTTTGTGATGTTGGTAGATATATATTTATTATTTAAATCTAGGATTTTGGAATATCATAAAAAAATCATGTTTTAATTAGTAAATAATAAAGTATGTTGACTTGATTGAAATATTTGACCCATGGAGTTTTGTTCTTAGATCCTTTTGTAGAATGTAAGGGTGCATGATGGACTTTGAAGTGTTTTAAAATATGTGGGTAGTATCGTCTTCCCATTGCATAGCAACCGAACAGTTGATCGGAATATATGAAGGTTCTCGGAGTAGTATATATACAAAAACAAGTATATGGTGAAGACATAAGAATAGAAATCATCCATGATCCAACAAGAAAACCATTGGAGAAAAACTAACTGCCCTGTAGAAAAAGGAAGTGTCTATCTTGTCATATGCAGTTCACTAAATACTCGATAGTGGCTACTATGTATCTAGTGACATCGACACAGCAAGTCTGAGATTATATTATATTTATTTCAACATAAAATTTATTTCATAATATTAGTATTCATTAACCATGGAGACTTTATTCTATTATTTTAATATATATAGAGGTTATAATTTTTCCCCATAGAGGATTTTTAACTCAAAATTTCCAACAATTAACAACAAAAACATGGTGTGATATTCCTTTTTATCCCATTTCCTCTAAATTAATATTTGAGCAATCATACATTCTAGTGTGTGTTAATGTTATAACATTATTCTCACTCATGTTTCTAAATTGATTACTCCTAGTGATTTTATTATCATGTTTAGTGAATCAAGACAATGGATAAATGAGATTGCATCTAGAAAACCTCTCCTTCCCATTTCTTATTCTATGATTATTACTTCATTTTTAATTTTGGGATATATTTATATCCCAAACTACTAAAGGTATATTGATTACTTTTTTTATTTTTTAGGGATAAAATATTGAAAACCTTGGGTAGATTATATTCAAAATTATTTCTATATCATTTAAAATGTAATTTACTTTAGTAATCTTGGATATCATTAATGCAAATGGAAAAATAGCATGAATCCTTAAGAAATTACGATAACATATGTAATTAATCATGCAATAACATTATCAAAACTACATTTTCAAATCATGTACATTATTTTATTCTTTTTCACTTCAAATTTTTACTATTGTTCCACATAAAAATTAAAAATATAATACACTTAATTATAGAATATTATAGTCAATTATTATTATATGATTCTTCATTTATAAAAATAAATAGTTATTACAATATAATTTCTATTTTTTAATTAAATTTAATTTTTAATTATTTAACTTTTAAAAGAACAATCAAAATCTATTAATATTTTCCCTAGGAAATTATTTTATATTATGTTTTGAAAGTAAAATTGACACCCACTCATTCCCTTTTATAAAACATGGACATATAATATAAGGCCCCAGCCTTAAACCTTAATTAATCTTGAGTTAATACAAGATTACACATTGAGGATCTTTTCGGGTTTAGAGTTTTAGAGATTTAGATCATAAAACTTGAATTACATTCCAAATATAGACAAAGTGGTTATATAAAGATAGTATTATTCTTTCCCATCAATGGAAAATTTTTTAAAATAATACATGGATTCGTTCTCGACACTTCCTTGACACTATCATCATATCATGTACCTTTCCCTTGACCAGTGAAAAATATTTCAAAAAAACTTGGGATGAGCATAAAAAGCTCAGTAAGGGATATAAAAATATGGAAAGGAAACATGGGTACATATATACATAAGAATGAAATCATACTTTAGCCATAAAACATAATCACTTTAACACACCTCATCAAATCATGAATAAATCATAGAAATCAAAAAACATAAAGTTAACTTGAGGCATTCATAACTTTCATACGTAGGGAGTAACCCTCTTGATTACGTTTGGAATACCCATCATAGTATATTCCCTAAATCTTTTCAGAGAAACCTTAACATTTCAGTCCTTCGCGTTAGCCAATGCATTGGAGAGCTATAGCGGGCTCACCTGCCCTTAGTCTATCATGGAACCACCCGTCATCATAATAATGCCCAAGAACCTCATCATAATCGTATCACATAAAACATGCATAAAGGAAACATAAAATTTCCACCATTCTATCACAGGATATCAATACAACACATTGATATAAAAACATTATGAAAACAATTTTCAATAAAAAAATAAAAGAAAAGTAAAACATGGTATTTATTTTTCTTTTAAAAAAAGGTATGGATTGTAGAGGAAGCCGAAACTCAAATAATGGTCACGGCGGCGGAGAATTCTTTGTCGCCGCATACGTACGACAAAAACATTCCCTTTTGTCATTTAGTAAACGCTTCGTATAAAAAAAGATTCCTTTTGAATAAACATAAAAGTCAAAAGTGTTTTATACACCGTATAAAAGAAGGTTGTGTATAAAACAAAATATGCCTCAATGAAAGTAGATTGAGACGAAGTCCCATACCTTGGATCCGACTTGACTCGATCGTTCTTTAATATCCTAAATAAGAAACTTGAGTTAATTTTTACTTGTTTAAGAACCTTTTTCAAGTTCATTATTCCTGTTATATCACTTATTTCCATGTCATGAACACTATGTAATTATTTAAGTTAATAACGTTCGTTTTAAAGATCATTGGTACTTGAGTCAAAAATAATCCCTTTATAATTACAATTTTTTCATGTATCCATTATATCCAGAATGGTATTCATGATGTAGATATCATATATTTCATATATATCCTGTACATGCATGCATTTATAATATTACATAATCATTTAGAGGTAAGAAATGAAATGCACTGTTAATGGAGACGGTAAACCGTATGTACGCATGAATGCTACTTTCATTTCGATTTCGTATTTTATAGAATGGAATAATAATGATATTAAGGTATATTATAATTACAGTATAATATCATATATAATATCATAGTTCCATCCTTTATACGTCCCACATATGGTATTTAACGAATCAAATCACTTTGAGGGGGCGGTAGTCCGCACTTCCTTAAATGAAGATATCGCGTTTACCCATAATGGAAACCATTAAGGTATGCCCCAAATGAAAAATACATAAGCTTAAGGAAAACATAAACATATTATATATCATATATAAATATAGTTACATCTTAATGGCCACCTTTGAAGGTGTTAAAAGAATGTTGAACAATCATCGTTTCGGGAGGCATAAATTCACCATCCACGGAAACAGTATGTCCTTTAACCATTAGATGTAGGTGTGTGTAAGTGTAGCTCGAATCCTTCTTATAAAAACATCCTAGTATATTTAAGATATTGTATTTTTTATAAAATAAATGAATAAAAATAGTTTTGGGGGTTGGAGAAGCAAAATAAAACAAAAGGACTCAAGTGATGATATTACGTTAAAATCGGGTAACTCCCTTTGGTTAGAGCTCAAAGGCTTCCTTGGGAAGACTTCTGCCCAAAGTGAGGCTTCGAGGAGTAAGAGAGGGACGTGGAGAGACAAAATGGGCAGGGGTTTACCGAGACAAAGGCTTTGGGTGTGTGGGTAAGGAGGTAGATGTGGGGGCCTTTTATAAGAGAAGAGGAGGGGCACTCTTGGAAAGTAAAGAAATGTAACTTCATTTTAAAATGCGTTTCGGATTCAAAAGGTCTGAAATTGATATAATTCTAGGGTGTGGTGATAAGGGTTCGAAATCCACCCATAAAATAGGTTTTGGACAAGTGTAGTTCTGTAGAGACCCGAAGCCTGACGTACATTGACATTACATTACTTTTGCGGAATACTTAGTACATAACAAAAACACACACACAAGGACCGTAATAGTTTAGTGTCTTTGGAAACTCGGAACGTAATCTTCTAATCCTGGTGAAAGATCTTCAAAATCTCCCACAAAGATCTTCCTTTTTTTTACCTAAAACCTTTCTTTATATCCTGGGGAAAAGAAAACATAAAAGGGTGAGCTCAAATGCTCAGTAAGGGTAAACAAAAGAAATAAAAATCATATCATATACATAAGAACATAGCTTTTGGAAATCATAACCTGCAAAAGAGTTCATAATATCATAACATGGGATAAAACATAGAAGTGAAAATGAGATCACCATAATAATAACATGAAACTTGAAACTTTGTGGCATGCACACATAATCATGGAAAATCATTTCTTGTTAGTCATGACTCATTGCCAAGACTATCTTAGTGGACAAAGTCCCTTTCTGAATCGAGTAATCCTCGTTTCAGTCCTGTTTCACTGAACCGGTATAACCTACCATTCCAGCCATGTCTATCTCATGAGATATAAAATCTTGACCCAATTCATTGGAGGGAGATATAGGTCCCACCCATCTCTTAATGAATCCTTTCTTATGTGTGCCACAAAATCATAAATCATACATCATTGCATAACCCATGTAATAAAAATGGGATTCTTAAACAACATGACATCATAAAACCATTCATATAAGAGAATGGAATTCATAAACATAATTCCATCAAAACATAGTCAAATCAATTTAAAAATATGGATAGAAACAGAACCCTTTATTATCTTATATGGAAAATAATTTTGATAAAACACTTGAATTGAATTCTTGAGGAAAATATCCTTTCTTCTTCAAAATCAATTTCTTTTCACAAAACATCATGCAATTTTAAAAGAAAGAGATTTTATTGAAAATAGTCATGAAATCTTTTAGAGGAAGCTTCATGAAAATAAGTCTTTATAAAACAGTATAAATCCGTTCGTGCCGTATAAGTTAAAAAAAACATTCTTCGTACTTTTGTCGGAAAAGTCAAAAAGTACCTCGTACGAAAAACGAAAAAAGATTCCTTTCATATCCTTTACTAAAAACTCATAGAAGGGTAAAATTGGATTTAAACTATTGTAAGTGGATGGAAATAATATTACATATTGAGGAAACATGGATGTGGATGATAAAATACACCCCAGTAAATACTTACGAATAAACAATCTCGGATAAAAATGAGATTGTGATATTTCCCTTACCTTAGGTCTGACGTGCTTTGTAAGTGTCCGAACCTCATGTATAATGATTTAAATCATGTTATTGACTTATTCCAGAATCATATTCATTGTTATTATATCATATATGGTTCACTTATGACATTATATTACCCGTTCTTTTGTAAATTCCATGTTAAAGAAGCGTTTTGGGTAAAATCGTTTCATTTATCTTAGGTGTTTTGACTTGTTGTTCTTGACATCATTATTACTTATATCATGATTTACTTACTTCCAGAATATAAAATATGATTTATATATCATATATATTCAGTATATATATATATAATTGGTAGAGAAATAAAATGAAAAACACCGTTCATGGAGACGGTAGTCCGTACGTACGCATGAACGCTGTTTTCCTTTCCTTATTGTCTTGAAATGGAAGTAAGTAGATGACATACATATGTATATATATACATAAATCCAGTAGCTTTATAATGTCATATTTGTCATTATTATTTCTTATATATACATTATAATCATTCTTAAATGGTTAACATGGAGAATGAATCTCATCGCGTCGTGGAGACGGTATTCCGTACGTACGCACGAGCGATGATATCATTTCTATAAATATTGAATTGAATTGGAGTGTATTATACAATATATCAGAATAAATATGATGTTGTAATAACTATTTATAGTTATTCTTTACACCATTATACCCATCCATGTAAGGTGGTGGTGGAAAATAGATTACACCACGGCGTGGAGACGGTATTCCGTACGTACGCACGCGCGGTGATTTCTTTTTCCGTAGGATGGATAGATGGTGAAATAGGGTTGTTTCATACTTATAATAACATATAAGTATATGATTGATACTGATGTTATTACTTCATAATGAAACAACCTAAGAAGAAGAAGTGGAAGAAGAAATAAAGATTAAAGAATTGGTAACGGTAATTACCTCTTCTTTGAAGTGCCTCTTTGAGACCTCCTCTTAGGGCACTAAAATTGGTCTTTGAGGAAGACCAGAACCTCTAGGATGTTGATAGGGAAGTGGAGAAGAGATTTTGGCAGGGGTTGGCCGAGCTTGAGAGCTCAAATTGGTGTGAGGAGGAGGGGGAGGAGGTGTCCTTTTATAGGGGAGGAGAGGGGCACCTTAGGAATTCTTAAAAATATTAATTTATAATAAATCTAACCCCACTTAAAAACCTCCAAAAATGACTCATATTCGAAGCTTAGATGAGATAGGGTTGTAATATCATCAACCAATCAAATTTAGACATGTTTGGATCTTATTTTAAACCTTATCAATTAGATTTAACTCTAAGTTAAATAATTTGACTTTTACCGTGTCTTTTTGTTTTCTTTCACTATATGGTTAATACACTTACTATAACATGCCAAACGAACCCCAAATTGTTTATTATTAATATATATATCCTTATCTAAGTCATTTGGCCGAACCTTAGATTTTTAGGAATAAAATAACAATTAATAATATAATATTTGATTTAAAAACTATTTTGTGTCAATTTTGACACTATTTGATATATGATTTTTGTGAAAGTCATAACAGAATTAAATGTTCGAAACAAGTTGATTAAATCAACATTAACATATCATAGTAACCTATAAAATTAGTGGAATTCATAAAAATTCTCAAATTACATTTATTTTGGTGTTTATAACATCAATTATGTCAATATTTCATAAATAAGATAATTACTGCATCATCTTTGTGTCATAAATTAATTAACTTTTTGATGTCTAAAATTTACAAATAAAATACCATTATGTAGGAAATCTTTTTAGCTTTCTAATGAATATTTATAGTCGAATTTATCTTATGTATAACCCCATATTAAAAATTATTTACTTATTAAACTGTGATTTTAACTATTTTAACCCTTCTTTAAATAAATTAATAATAAATGTCCTAATCTAATCCAAGTGGGCCTAAATGGTCATATTTTATTCCTAAGTTTGTTTTTGGTCGAATTACACTTGTCCAATAGAATTAGGAAATGTGTTAGGGTAATATTGATATCATATTTACCCTTAGTTACCCTATTTACTATTAACCGCGGTAAAAAAAAGTAAAAAGTTACTATTCACCAAAAAAAATTATTTTTATCTCATTGAACCACATTTTAGTCCTTGATATTAACCGTGTCTCTCGGATTTTCGAAATTCCATTCACAGAAGCGGTAAAATTAAGTTTTATGCAAAATTCAGTTTTTTAACCTACCACTTAGTAGTTTCACTATTCATCAAAAATTGATGTTTTTCAGAACAATGCCAAAATTTCATCCCAAGCTATATTTCATATTCCGAATTCAAAAATGAAGTCTATTTTACCAAATTCATAACATAAAAGTTGCATTAATTAATTTTATAATTAAATCCCGCTGTTAAAACAAATAGCATGTTTTTAAGAAACAATATCTATCAAAAGATTGACACTTGTTTATGTCTAGTTTAAATGTGAAATTACAACCAATGACCAACATTGTATTAAATTGTAAAAATATATTCTAAATATACTTTAAAACCACTCAAATTAATAATTTATCACTATTAATTATTTCGATTAAAAAAGTTGTTTTTAATTATAATTTAGTAATTTTCACTATTCATCAGAATATGAAAGTTATCCGAAAAGTACCAAAATTTCACCTTAGGCTAAATTCGATACTCCGAATCCATGAATGAAGTTCATTTTGAAAAATAAGATTTACAGAATTTTAAAAGGTGGTTATTACTATTCATAACGGCTAGTTTTAATAATATTTTAATAGCACATCGTTGTTTAGTGAAACTCGGTATTGCGTATTACACACGCTATCGAGGAAGGTCGCGATTGCGTGTAATGCAAGGCAAGACAAGGATGCGTGTTGTGCAAGCTCCTTTTGGTGTAGCGTACAACAAAAGACTTTAATAAAATTAAAAAGAATATTTTTTTATAAAATCTTGGGCTGTTACATTCTACCCCCCTTAAAATGAATTTCGCCCTCGAAATTCATCGGGGTTATAAATGGTTTACTATTCGAAAGTTTCTTTAATAGAAACCCACATCGTAAAAAGGAATATCAAAACCAATCTTTAAAAACAAAAGTATGAAACGTAACGGTTACCCAAATAAACTAATCATTGGGTTTCCACATAGGTGAAAATATGGATATGGAAGAGAAATCTAACCATCATGTTCTGATGGAGAGTGGTAGAGAACATGGATATGGAAAATCCAATAATCACAAATCCATAAATTTTTGACGATCTAAGGTACCATCCGATTCATCAGGTATAAGATCACTAGGACAACATTTTTGGTTTTCAAGATCATTTCCCTAAAGTTGAAAATTTGAATTAGAATAAATACTTACTTTATTTTGATACAATATCACTGTTGTTCGTGCCTTGAACAATTTCCACTTCATCTCTTAAATAAATGAAGTTGAATTTGTTATTCGTGAAGTGTTAGCAGATCATGTGATAGAATGACGGGTCATTCCATCTGTCTCAAACAAAAGGTAAGCAAAAGTTATTAAATATACATAAGTCATTCTATAGTGAGATTAATCATATATAGTTCCTAAAATGGACTTATACTTCATATATCATACTGCTTAATATAATAAAACTAGTTTCTACTAAACAGGGACTTCCTGTAGGCCAGTGGTAGGCGATAAAGGCCAGTCGCACTTTGGTTGTGGGTTCGATTCCTACTGCCTTGTCCGAAGCGATGGGCTGTCGCCCGTCCTGCAGGTTGTCCCTTTTTCTAAAACTACATTATTATAACATCACATAAATAATATCGAAAAACAAACAATACTAACTTATGTCCAACATAATTCATTCCAATCCTTAGGCTCATAATACTGCAGTCCATTCTCATAACATAGTGAAAACGATTACCAGAGATTTAATACCATCGTTGATCCCCATATATCATAAGATATATCTTGTTGGTCACATTCCAAACATTCAAAGGCCCTAATCTTGTACTCTCTTGAATACCCATTGAACCTTGGTGAAAAATTGAATGCAGTTAAAAGTTAACACTTTTCACATACCGAAATCCTCAAAATTCTATATACTCAAACCATGATATCACTTAGTCCTTATATCAATCATGAGCTCATGAATACTGTCAAACATTTCATTTTCTCCTTATCCCTTCATTATGCGCATATCATCTTCATTCCAAAAATATCTGAATAACCTTTCATGGATACTGGTAACATTAATCAGACAACAATGTTACAATCCTTACATGTCTCTTTATTCCATAGTACCATGAGATTACTTATACAACATTACACATGATAAACATGTAATCATTCCACTACATTCTTAAACCATTGACAGAGCTTCAACAATTCTTTCATCTCACATATCATTGGTAGTCTCTTCATCATCATCCACATAAATACTTCCCATATGACCATACTGATTCTCTTCATGAGTCTTTCCCTTAGGGCATTTGTTTGCATACTGCCCATACATTCCACATTTAAAACACTTAACCATTTTTGATGTCGTAGCAATACCATTATCCTCATCCCTGGTATTAACTGAACCTTTTCCTTTGCACTTACTGGCTTTGTGTCCTTCTTTTCCACACCCAAAGCATCTTCCAGTTCCTTTGAAACATTCTCCTTGATGCCTCTTCCCACATGATTTACATAGGGGAAATTGAACTTTCTTTCCTCTATGATCATCATGAAACTCCATCTTTCTCTTATTAACCGAGTCAGGAAACTTACCAAATTTTACTTTATTGATCATATTATGAGATTGCTGATTCGGCATAATAATGATGTTTGGACTTCCAAATCCCATTTCATTTGGTTGCTCATAAAGAATATCATTCCATTGTCCATCATTTCCTCCATTATCGTGAATCACCTTGTTTCCAGCCATTTTCTAAAACCCAAAAAGAATAGCGTGAGAGGCAAAAATCATGCTAGGGAAAACAACATAATAAAGGGGGAGTACCTTGAACATCTAACATCTTAGGTTTAATTCTATGATCGTTAGCGTAGTTCTAGTACTATAACCTATACGTATACTTAACCTTAGGGACATCCCTAGACATACCTTAGAAATATCTCTAGGGATCTCACTAACGTTTTCGAATCCTAGTTTCCAAAGGTTGACTAAACCTTTCCTCTGATACCAACTGTAGAGACCCGAAGCCTGACGTACATTGACATTACATTACTTTTGTGGAATACTTAGTACATAACAAAAACACACACACAAGGACCGTAATAGTTTAGTGTCTTTGGAAACTCGGAACGTAATCTTCTAATCTTGGTGAAAGATCTTCAAAATCTCCCACAAAGATCTTCCTTTTTTTTACCTAAAACCTTTCTTTATATCCTGGGGAAAAGAAAACATAAAAGGGTGAGCTCAAATGCTCAGTAAGGGTAAACAAAAGAAATAAAAATCATATCATATACATAAGAACATAGCTTTTGGAAATCATAACCTGCAAAAGAGTTCATAATATCATAACATGGGATAAAACATAGAAGTGAAAATGAGATCACCATAATAATAACATGAAACTTGAAACTTTGTGGCATGCACACATAATCATGGAAAATCATTTCTTGTTAGTCATGACTCATTGCCAAGACTATCTTAGTGGACAAAGTCCCTTTCTGAATCGAGTAATCCTCGTTTCAGTCCTGTTTCACTGAACCGGTATAACCTACCATTCCAGCCATGTCTATCTCATGAGATATAAAATCTTTACCCAATGCATTGGAGGGAGATATAGGTCCCACCCATCTCTTAATGAATCCTTTCTTATGTGTGCCACAAAATCATAAATCATACATCATTGCATAACCCATGTAATAAAAATGGGATTCTTAAACAACATGACATCATAAAACCATTCATATAAGATAATGGAATTCATAAACATAATTCCATCAAAACATAGTCAAATCAATTTAAAAATATGGATAGAAACAGAACCCTTTATTATCTTATATGGAAAATAATTTTGATAAAACACTTGAATTGAATTCTTGAGGAAAATATCCTTTCTTCTTCAAAATCAATTTCTTTTCACAAAACATCATGCAATTTTAAAAGAAAGAGATTTTATTGAAAATAGTCATGAAATATTTTAGAGGAAGCTTCATGAAAATAAGTCTTTATAAAACAGTATAAATCCGTTCGTGCCGTATAAGTTAAAAAAAACATTCTTCGTACTTTTGTCGGAAAAGTCAAAAAGTACCTCGTACGAAAAACGAAAAAAGATTCCTTTCATATCCTTTACTAAAAACTCATATAAGGGTAAAATTGGATTTAAACTATTGTAAGTGGATGGAAATAATATTACATATTGAGGAAACATGGATGTGGATGATAAAATACACCCCAGTAAATACTTACGAATAAACAATCTCGGATAAAAATGAGATTGTGATATTTCCCTTACCTTAGGTCTGACGTGCTTTGTAAGTGTCCGAACCTCATGTATAATGATTTAAATCATGTTATTGACTTATTCCAGAATCATATTCATTGTTATTATATCATATATGGTTCACTTATGACATTATATTACCCGTTCTTTTGTAAATTCCATGTTAAAGAAGCGTTTTGGGTAAAATCGTTTCATTTATCTTAGGTGTTTTGACTTGTTGTTCTTGACATCATTATTACTTATATCATGATTTACTTACTTCCAGAATATAAAATATGATTTATATATCATATATATTCAGTATATATATATATAATAGGCAGATAAATAAAATGAAAAACACCGTTCATGGAGACGGTAGTCCGTACGTACGCATGAACGCTGTTTTCCTTTCCTTATTGTCTTGAAATGGAAGTAAGTAGATGACATACATATGTATATATATACATAAATCCAGTAGCTTTATAATGTCATATATTTCATTATTATTTCTTATATATACATTATAATCATTCTTAAATGGTTAACATGGAGAATGAATCTCATCGCGTCGTGGAGACGGTATTCCGTACGTACGCACGAGCGATGATATCATTTCTATAAATATTGAATTGAATTGGAGTGTATTATACAATATATCAGAATAAATATGATGTTGTAATAACTATTTATAGTTATTCTTTACACCATTATACCCATCCATGTAAGGTGGTGGTGGAAAATAGATTACACCGCGGCGTGGAGACGGTATTCCGTACGTACGCACGCGCGGTGATTTCTTTTTCCGTAGGATGGATAGATGGTGAAATAGGGTTGTTTCATACTTATAATAACATATAAGTATATGAGTGATACTGATGTTATTACTTCATAATGAAACAACCTAAGAAGAAGAAGTGGAAGAAGAAATAAAGATGAAAGAATTGGTAACGGTAATTACCTCTTCTTTGAAGTTCCTCTTTGAGACCTCCTCTTAGGGCACTAAAATTGGTCTTTGAGGAAGACCAGAACCTCTAGGATGTTGATAGGGAAGTGGAGAAGAGATTTTGGCAGGGGTTGGCCGAGCTTGAGAGCTCAAATTGGTGTGAGGAGGAGGGGGAGGAGGTGTCCTTTTATAGGGGAGGAGAGGGGCACCTTAGGAATTCTTAAAAATATTAATTTATAATAAATCTAACCCCACTTAAAAACCTCCAAAAATGACTCATATTCGAAGCTTAGATGAGATAGGGTTGTAATATCATCAACCAATCAAATTTAGACATGTTTGGATCTTATTTTAAACCATATCAATTAGATTTAACTCTAAGTTAAATAATTTGACTTTTACCGTGTCTTTTTGTTTTCTTTCACTATATGGTTAATACACTTACTATAACATGCCAAACGAACCCCAAATTGTTTATTATTAATATTTATATCCTTATCTAAGTCATTTGGCCGAACCTTAGATTTTTAGGAATAAAATAACAATTAATAATATAATATTTGATTTAAAAACTATTTTGTGTCAATTTTGACACTATTTGATATATGATTTTTGTGAAAGTCATAACAGAATTAAATGTTCGAACCAAGTTGATTAAATCAACATTAACATATCATAGTAACCTATAAAATTAGTGGAATTCATAACAATTCTCAAATTACATTTATTTTGGTGTTTATAACATCAATTATGTCAATATTTCATAAATAAGATAATTACTGCATCATCTTTGTGTCATAAATTAATTAAATTTTTTGATGTCTAAAATTTACAAATAAAATACCATTATGTAGGAAATCTTTTTAGCTTTCTAATGAATATTTATAGTCGAATTTATCTTATGTATAACCCCATATTAAAAATGATTTACTTATTAAACTTTGATTTTAACTATTTTAACCCTTCTTTAAATAAATTAATAATAAATGTCCTAATCTAATCCAAGTGGGCCTAAATGGTCATATTTTATTCCTAAGTTTGTTTTTGGTCGAATTACACTTGTCCAATAGAATTAGGAAATGTGTTAGGGTAATATTGATATCATATTTACCCTTAGTTACCCTATTTACTATTAACCGCGGTAAAAAAAAGTAAAAAGTTACTATTCACCAAAAAAAATTATTTTTATCTCATTGAACAACATTTTAGTCCTTGATATTAACCGTGTCTCTCGGATTTTCGAAATTCCATTCACAGAAGCGGTAAAATTAAGTTTTATGCAAAATTCAGTTTTTTAACCTACCACTTAGTAGTTTCACTATTCATCAAAAATTGATGTTTTTCAGAACAATGCCAAAATTTCATCCCAAGCTATATTTCATATTCCGAATTCAAAAATGAAGTCTATTTTACCAAATTCATAACATAAAAGTTGCATTAATTAATTTTATAATTAAATCCCGCTGTTAAAACAAATAGCATGTTTTTAAGAAACAATATCTATCAAAAGATTGACACTTGTTTATGTCTAGTTTAAATGTGATATTACAACCAATGACCAACATTGTATTAAATTGTAAAAATATATTCTAAATATACTTTAAAACCACTCAAATTAATAATTTATCACTATTAATTATTTCGATTAAAAAAGTTGTTTTTAATTATAATTTAGTAATTTTCACTATTCATCAGAATATGAAAGTTATCCGAAAAGTACCAAAATTTCACCTTAGGCTAAATTCGATACTCCGAATCCAAGAATGAAGTTCATTTTGAAAAATAAGATTTACAGAATTTTAAAAGGTGGTTATTACTATTCATAACGGCTAGTTTTAATAATATTTTAATAGCACATCGTTGTTTAGTGAAACTCGGTATTGCGTATTACACACGCTATTGAGGAAGGTCGCGATTGCGTGTAATGCAAGGCAAGACAAGGATGCGTGTTGTGCAAGCTCCTTTTGGTGTAGCGTACAACAAAAGACTTTAATAAAATTAAAAAGAATATTTTTTTATAAAATCTTGGGCTGTTACAAGTTCATAGATTTTACTTTATCATTTCATTTTATTTAAATCATTTATTAATGAGGTAATCGCTGCACCATCATGATGTCATAAATAATTTAATTTATTTAAAGTCTAAAAGTTATAAATAAATACTATTTTGTATGAAATCTTGTTATCTTTTCAATGACTATTTATAATAAAAAATCTTACTTGTATAACCCCATGTAAAAATTCTTTTAGTAAAAGATTTCTTGTTTGTGTCATTTTTACTTTAACATTAAATAAAAAGTTATTTATGTCATTTCCCAACAAAAGTGGCTCCATGGGGTCCCCAAGTTGACCCAGGGATTGTATTGGTCGGCCATGACACATCCAATGAGGGTAGGACATGTGTCAAACTCATCTCATATTATTAAAACATTAATTTTACCTTAAACTACACTAATTACCACTAATCGCGATTAAGAACTTAAAAGATAATATTCACCAAAAAATTATTTTAATCTCATTGAACCAAATTTTACTTCTTAATGAAAACCATGTATGTCGTATTTTTGAAAATAAAATCACAGAAGTGGAAAAGTTTCATTTAAACGAATAATCAGTTTCTTTAACTACCACTTAGTGGTTTCACTATTCATCAAAAATTGATGTTTTTCAGAAAGATACCAAAACTTCACCCTAAGATATATTTGATATTCCGAATTCAAAAATGAAGCCTATTTTAAAAAATTAAAAACATGTAAGTTGCATTAATTAATTTAATAACTAATTCCCACTGTCATGACAAATAGCATGTTTTTATGAAATAATAAGTATCAAAAGATTGACACTAGTTTAAGTCCAATTTCAAAGTGAAATTGATTCCAATGACCACCATTGGATAAAATGGTAATAATATATTCTAATTTCATATCAAAACCAACTCAAAAGATAATCTAATAATATAAATAAATTAGATTAGAAAGATGTTTTGAATTAAAATACAACATTTTTCACTATTCATTAAAAAATGAACTTTATCGGAAAAATTCCAAAAATTCACACAAAGAAATTTTTGATGTCCCAATAATAAATAATAAGTTTATTTTGACAAACATAGTCTATAAAATTGTAAAAAGATATATTTAAAAAGGGCTTTCCATCAAAATCCAGTAAAACAATCTTTTAAGAATATTAGTGTATTCCATGCATAAGATTGTATTTATTTTCTTTTTAAGCCTCTAAACACTATCTTAATAATTAATAGAAATAGATAAAAATATCTATTATTCATTACCTACTTGGGATGTTACATCCTTCCCCCATTTAGAAAATTGTGTCCCCACAATTTATTTACTTATCGAATAAATGGGGGTACTAATCCCTCATTGCATTTTCAGATTCCCATGTTGCCTCTTCCATCATGTGGTTTTTCATCAAAACCATTACCTTATTAATCACCTTATTCCTTAACACTTTATCCATGTGGTCAAGAATCTGGACCGGTTGTCCCTCATAAGATACGTTCTCTTCCAGCTGAACTACATCTGGACTCAAAACATGAGATGGATCGGGCATATACTTTCTCAACATCAAACGTGAAAAACATTGTGTACCTAAGATAAACTCAGAGGTAAAGACACTCGGTAAGCAACGAATCCAACTCTCTCCCGAATTTCATATGGTCCAATGAACCTTGGACTCAGCTTTCATTTATTACCAAATCGCATCACACTTTTCCACGTTGATACTTTGAGAAAAACATGATCACCTACCTCAAAAGAGTGATCCTTCCTCCTGTTGTCCGCATAACTCTTCTGCCTACTCTGAGCTGTTCTCATGTCTTTCTGTATCAGCTGAACTTTTTATGCCAACTCTTCTACCAATTTTGGTCTAATCAACTTCCTTTCACCCACTTCATCCCAGAAAGATGGAGTTCGACACCGCTTCCCATATAATGCCTGAAATGGCGCCATCTGTATACTAGAATGAAAAATGTTATTATATGAAAATTCAACCAAAGAAATATGTTGGTCCCAACTTCCCTGATAATCCATCGAACAAGCTCATAGAATATCCTCCAAGGTCTGAATTCTTCGTTCTGACTGCCCATCTGATTGAGGATGAAAAGCTATAGTAAAATTTAATTCAGTACCCAACGACTTCTGAAGGCCTTTCAAAACGTTAGATGTGAACCTGGGATCATGGTCAGATACAATGGAGAGAGGAACTCCATGTAACCTGACAATCTCTTTAAGATACAAATGGGGAAGTTGATCTAGGGAAAAAGTATATCTTATATCAAGGAAATGAGCTAATTTAGTCAAGCGATCAACAATAACCCAGATTGCATTATTACCTCGAGATGTCTTCGGTAATCCCACAACAAAGTCCATGGATATATTCTCCCATTTCCACTCTGGCACTGGTAAAAGCTGAAGCATCCCTTTTGGTAACTGCCACTCTGCTTTTACCTGTTGACATGTCAAACACTTCACAGTAAAATCAGAAATATCTCTTTTCATTTCATCCCACCAGTAATACTCCCGCAGATCTCTGTACATCTTAGTACTACCAGGATGAACTCAAAACGGAGAACTATGAGCTTCACATAACAACTCTCTCTTCATCTTTGAATCACAAGGCACACACAATCTCTTCCAAAATCTCAAAACACAATCATTATCAATGTTGAATTCAGGCAACTTACGTTTCTAAACCAGCTCTAGCTTTTTCTGTAACTCACTGTCTTGCTTCTGTGCTTTCTTAATTCTATCTGATAGAGATGATCTCACTGATACCTGAAACAAAATAGAAGAACTTCCTGCACCAACAACTTCTATGACAAAGTTCATCAAATCCTTAACCAAAGGATCACGTTCCAAACGCAACATTTCTAATGAAGCATTACTTTTTGGACTCAAAGCATCAACCACTTTATTTGCTTTTCCCGGATGGTAATGAATTGTACAATCATAATCCTTGATTAATTCCAGCCATCTCCTCTGTCTCATGTTTAACTCTTTCTGAGTGAATATACACTTTAAACTTTTTTGACCAGTATATATTTCACACTTTAATCCATACAAATGATGCCTCCAAATTTTTAATGCGAAAACAACAGCACCTAATTCCAAATCATGTGTAGGGTGATTTACCTCATGATTTTTCAACTGTCGTGAAGCATAAGCTATTACCAGATCATTATGCATTATGATGCAACCAAGTCCTTTCAATGAAACATCACTGTAGATAACAAACTCGCCATTCCTGGAATGTAGTGACAAAACTAGAGCATTCACCAATCTTTTTTTCAATTCCTGAAAACAATCATCACATTATTTTGTCCAGATAAACTTAACACCCTTCCAAGTTAGCTTAGTCATTGGACTAGATAACCGTGAAAAATTTATAACAAACCTTCGGTAATAGCTTGCCAAACCAAGGAAGCTACGAATCTAAGTTAAATTTGTGGGTCTTGTCCAGTCTTCCACAACTTTTGTTTTTGCAGGATCAACAGTTATCCCATCTTTAGAAACAATGTGACCAAGTAAATAAATTTGTTGCAACCGAAAATCACACTTTCTGAATTTCCTATACAATTTTTTTTCTTTTATGGTTTGCAAGATAACCCTTAAATGTCTTTCATGCTCCTATTTACTTTTAGAAAACACCAAAATATCATCAATGAAAACCACCACAAACATATCCAAGAACTCATCGACAATTCTATTCATTAAGTCCATGAATACAACAGGTGCATTGGTTAGCCCAAAAGGCATTACTAAAAATTCATAATGGACATATCTTGTACGAAACGCAGTCTTCAGAACATATGCTTCCTTTACCATCAGCTGAGGGTACCCCGATCTCAAGTGAATCTTTGAAAAATACTGAGCTCCCTGGAGCTGATCAAACAAATCATCGATATGAGGAAAAGGATATTTGTTCTTAACATTGATGTTATTCAAGGCTCTATAATCAATGAAAAGTCTTATTGAACCTTCTTTCTTTTTAATAAATAAAACAGGAGCACCCCATGGTGATGTGCTAGGTCGAATGAAACCTTTCTCTAATAAATCTTGCAATTTCTCCTTCAAATCTAAAAGTTCAATTTGAGCCATTCGATAAGGGGTATTTTGAAATTGGATTAGCATCAGGAACTAAGTCAATAGTAAATTCAACTTCTCGGTCTGGTATTATTCCATGCAACTCATCAGGAAAAACATCAGGATACTCATTTACCACTGGCACATCATTAATCTGAACAGTTCCTTTATTTTCAATGATGTGTGCAAGGTAACATTCATTTCCATATTTTACAAGTTTTCGGCCTCTTGATAAGTTATCAATAGTAAGGGTTCATTCTTGTACACAAATTGAAAGTCTTTCTGAAAAGAAACTTTTTTAGCTCTACAGTCAATATTAGCATGGTAAATAGAGATCCAATCCATACCCAGGATAACATCAAACTCTACTAGAGGTAGAACAATAAGGTATGCAAGTAGGTTCTTTCCACAGATAAGGATAAGAAGATTCTTATAAATTCTTTTTGCCTCAACATTTCCCCCAGGTGTTTTTACCAAAAGTTCAGGAGTAATTTCTTGAGATGGTATTCCCATTTTACTAGAAAATTTTTTAGAGATGAAAGAATCTGTAGACCCCGAATCAAACAACACACTGGCGTAATCCGAAAAAACAAACAAAGTTCCTGATACAACATCATTTGATGGTCTGACATCTACTGAAGTAGTTGCAAAGGATTTCACCACCCCTTTCTTCTTGTAGTCTAACTGCTTCCCATCACTCAAGCTCTTTTTCGGACACTCGTTTTCATAGTGACCCATCTCATTGCACTTATAACATTTCACTAACTGTAAATCAAATTTGGTCTGACCTTCACCTTGATCCTTTTCAGTGCAATCAAGAGCCTTATGTCCCATCTTACCACATCGGTAGAACTTTCCAGAATTCAGAAGACATTCCCCAGCATGCCTTTTTCCACATTTATCACAAACTGGAAACTTAATTTTCTTACCATCAGACTTTTTTGAAGAATTCTTACCTTTCTCCTGCCACCTCGGTCTCTTCTTCTGTTGGTTGTTATACAACACTTGATCATCAGCAAACTCCATTTCCACCTTCTCAGCACATCGAACAAGCTTTTCATAACTTTTAAACTCACGATAATTTAATTCCCTTCGATATTTTGGCTTTAATCCTTAGTAAAAACTATTGATTTTACTATCAAGGTCTCGGATAAAATTTGGAGCATACCTTGCCAATCGAGTGAACCTTTCTTCATAGGTAGCCACTGAGTCTTCCTCTTGCCTCAGTTCCAAGAATTGATTTTCCATCCTAAGTCGAACAGCCTTCGGAAAATACTTCTCAAAAAACATACCTTTGAATTCATCCCAGTCAAGAGCATCAATCTCATCGGCGTCTCTGATATTTTTAATCATAGACCACCACTGATCTGCCTCACCCTCCAAACAGTAAATATCAAGACTATCCTTTTGATTGTTTGAACACCCCATGACATCGAAAATCTTCTCCAGTGCTTTAATCCACCCTTTATTTAACACAGGGTCAGATGATCCTCTGAATGATGGGGGATGTTTCCTCATGAAATGTTCCACCACTAACATGTTCCTCTGCGGTTGATCTGGCTGATCTCGTGCATGGATACCACCACCATTTATCGCTTGAGTCAACTGCGCCATTAATGAAACAAACTCTTCAGTTCCAATTCCGACCATCTCAGGATGCTGATTCGGAAGGTTATTTCCTTCTGTATGCCTTCCTAGCACTGCTTCCCTATTTCCTCTACGGAAAACCATTCTGTACAAACATGTCTTATATGAAAAAACATGGTAATCTTCAACTACTATATCACTTTAATTTGACCATAAAAAAATATTTTTGTATAATCATTTAATAGAACTCTAACTCCTAAAGTTATCTAAACCGACCTTTTATACCAACTATAAGGCCCCAGCCTTAAACCTTACATAATATTGAGTTATTACAAGATTACACATTGAGGATCATTTCGGGTTTAGAGTTTTAGAGAATTAGATCATAAAACTTTCATTACATTCCACATATAAACAAAGTGGTTACATAAAGATAGTATTCTTATTTCCCATCAATGGAAACATATTTAAAATAAAACATGGATTATTTCTTGACACATCCTTGACACTATCATCATATCATGTACCTTTCCCTTTACCTGTGAAAAATATTTCAAAAATACTTGGGATGAGCATAAAAAGCTCATTAAGGGATATAAAAATATGGGAAGGAAACATGGGTACATATATACATAAGAATGAAATCATACTTTACCCATAAAACATAAGCACTTTAACATACCTCATCAAATCATGAATAAATCATAGAAATCATAAGACATAAAGGTAACTTGAGGCATTCATAACTTTCTTACGTAGGGAGTAACCCTCTTAGTTATGTTTGGAATACCCATCACAGTATATTCCCTAAATCTCTTCGGATAACCCTTAACGATTCACTCCTTCACGTTACCTAATGCATTGGAGAGCTATCTCGGGCTCACCCGCCCTTAGTCTATCACGGAACCACTCGTCTTCATAATAATGCCCAAGAACCTCAACATAATCGTATCACATAAAACATGCATAAGGGAAACATAATATTTCAACCTTAAATCACAAGATATTAATACAACTCATTGATATAAAAACATTATGAAAATAATTTTCAATACCAAAATAAAAGAAAAGTAAAACATGGTATTTATTTTTCTTTTTATAAAAAAAGGAATGGTTTGTAGAGGAAGCCGAAACTCAAATAATGGTCACGGCGGCAGAGAAGTCGTTGTCGCCGCATACGTACGACAAAAACATTCCCTTTTGTCGTTTAGTAAATGCTTCGTATAAAAAAGATTCCTTTTGAATAAACGTAAAAGTAAAAAGGGGTTTATACACCATATAAAAGAAGGTTGTGTATAAAAAAAATATCACTCAATGGAAGGAGATTGAGACGAATTCCCATACCCCAGGTCCGACATGACTCGGTCATTCTTTAATCTCCTGAATAATAAAATTGAGTTAATTTAAACTTGTTTAAGAACCTTTTTCGAGTTCATTATTCCTTTTATATCACTTATTGCCATGTCATGGACGCTATGTAATTATCCTAGTTAATAACGTTCGTTTTAACGATCAGTGGTACTTGAGTAAAAAATAAGCCCTTTATAATTACAAGTTGTTCATGTATCCATTATATTTAGAATGGTATTCATGATGTAGATATCATATATGTCATATATATCCTGTAAATTCATGCATTTATAATATTACATAATCATTTAGAGGTAAGAAATGAAATGCACGGTTCATGGAGATGGTAAACCGTACGTACGCATGAACTCTACTTTCATTTCTATTTCCTATTTTATAGAATGGAATCATAATTATATAAAGGTATATTATAATTACAGTATAATATCATATATAATATCATAGTTCTATCCTTTATACGTCCCATATATGGTATTTAACGAATCAAATAACTTTGAGGGGGCGGTAGTCCGCACTTCCTTAAATGAAGATATCACGTTTACCCATAATGGAAACCATAAAGGTATGACCAAAATGAAAAATAAAGAAGCTTAAGGAAAACATAAAAATATTATATATCATATATAAATATAGTGACATCTTAATGGCCACCTTTGAAGGTGTTAAAATAATGTTGAACAATCATCGTTTCAGGAGGCATAAATTCACCATCCACGGAAACAGTATGTCCATTAACCATTAGATGTAGGTGTGTGTAAGTGTATATCGAATCATTATTATAACAACATTCTAGTATATTGAAGATACTGGAGTTGTTACAAAAGAAATGAATAAAAAGAGTTTAGGGGGTTGGAGAAGCAAAATAAAACAAAAGGACTCAAGTGAAGATATTACCTTAAAATCGGGTAACTCCCTTTGGTTTGAGGTCAAATGCTTCCTTAGGAAGACTTCTGCCCAATGCGAGTCTTCAAGGAGTAATAGAGGGATGTGGAGAGACACAATGGGAAGGGGTTGGCCGAGCCAAAGGCTTTGGGAGTGTGGGTATGGAGGTAGAGGTGGGGGCCTTTTATAAGAGGAGAGGAGGGGCACTCTTGGAAAGTAAAGAAATGTTACTTTATTTTAAAATGCGTTTCAGATTAAAAAAGTCCCGCATTGATATAATTCGAGGGTAAGGTGATAAGGGTTCGAAATCCACCCATAAAATAGGTTTTGGACATGTGTAGTTCAAATATTTTACATTATCATTTCATTTTATTTAAAACCTTTATTAATTAGGTAATCGCTACATCATCATGATGTCATAAATAATTTAATTTATTTAACGTCTAAAAATTATAAAACAAATAATATGATGTATGAAATCTTTTTATCTTTATAATTACTATTTATAATAAAAAATCGGACTTGTATAACCCCATGTAAAAATTGTTTTAGTAAAACATCTCTTGTTTCTGTCATTTTTACTTTAACATTAAATAAAAAGTTATTTATGTCATTTTCCAACCAACGTGGCTCCATGGGGTCCCCAAGTTGACCCATCGATTGTATTGGTTGTCCATGACACATCCAATGAGGGTAGGACATGTGTCAAGCTCATCTCATATTATTAAAACATTATTTTTACCTTAAACTACACTAATTACCACTAATCGCGATTAAGAACATAAAAGTTACTATTCACCAAAAAATTATTTTAATCTCATTGAACCACATTTTACTTATTAATGACAACCATGTATGTCGGATTTTTGAAAATCAAATCACAGAAGTGGCAAAGTTTCATTTGAATGAAAAATCAGTTTCTTTAACTACCACTTAGTGGTTTCACTATTCATCAAAAATTGATGTTTTTCTGAAAGATACCAAAACTTTACCCTAAGATATATTTGATATTCCAAATTCAAAAATGATGTATATTTTAAAAAATTCAAAACATTTAAGTTGAATTAATTAATTTAATAACTAATTCCAGTTGTCATGACAAATAGCGTGTTTTTATGAAACAATAAGTATCAAAAGATTGACACTAGTTTAAGTCTAATTTCAAAGTGAAATTTATTCCAATGACCACCATTGGATAAAATGGTAAAAATATATTCTAATTTCACTTCAAAACCAATTCAAAAGATAATCTATTCATATAAATAAATTATATTAAAAAGCGGTTTTGAATTAAAATACAACATTTTTCACTATTCATTAAAAAATGAACTTTATCGGAAAAATACCAAAAAATTAACACAAAGTAAATTTTGATGTCCCAATAATAAATAATAAGTTTATTTTGACCATCATAGCTTATAAAATTTTAAAAAGATAGATTTAAAAAGGGTTTTCCATCAAAAGGCAGTAAAACAATCTTTTAAGAATATTAGTGTATTCCATGCATAAGATTGTATTTATTTTCATTTTAAGCCTCTAAAACAATATCTAAATCATTAATAGTCATAGATAAAAATATCTATTATTCATTACTTACTTGGGATTTTACATATACTATATTCATGTTTTGATAAAAAAAACTTTGGGTTAATGATTAAATTAATGGGTTTTAGTTAACTGGATAATAATTATTTGTGTTACTTTTTAATGATGAAATATTTTTGACATGTGGAAAATGTATTCAAGAGAATTCATGTTATTTGTCCCTATGTGAAATTCTAAACATCTTTAAGGACATATGTAAAATTTTATAGTGTTATATACAATTAATTAATATCAATTGAAATCCATTAATTATATTAGACACTATTTGTATGAATACAATTCATTATTCCCCACATTAACATTTTATTTCCAGAAGAACGGGTACAAGAACTTGATTAAACTGATACTTCCTTCTCATATCAACTGTTCATTATTCACGCAATATAATGGGAATCCTAATGCTATTGATTCTTTAGTTATATAAAAATAATATCATAAAGAAGTGTTCCATTGTTTTTTTAAATAGTTTGATGATATCTATGAGTATTCTCTTAGATCCATCAAGTTATGCTTATCCAATATTCATAAGAGTACATCAGGAACATACTACTCCACCATTGTACTATTTAAAGATTTCCTCATACTGATATTAAATTCCACAATATCCAAGGGTGTAATGAATGATGTGTATCATGTAATTGTATTTACAACATATATCCAAATGATTTTATTTTAAATACTATCCACAAAAAAATATAAAAGTATCAACTTCCTTTAATTGTTATTACAGTAATCATGAAATATTTAAGACAAAATTTTAATTAAATATGAAGTAATTTTTTTTGAGGGAATCCATATGGTCCATACAGTGCATCAATTAAAGCATAAATGGGTGGCTACAGTTAGTTATATTATTTATGTAATCCAATATTATTATTATTTTTTTATTTTTTTATTTATGATAAAATTTTAATGTTTTAAAATATAAACTTTTTGTGGTAGGGGGACAAGAAGAAAATAATTAAGAGCATCATAATAGATGTTTTTAGGGAAAAATAATTTCACATTTAAAATAATGATAGGGGAATCCCCTGCTACTTATAGTTTATACCTATGATGCATTCATTCCTCCCAAACCTATGGTTTTAATTATTCAGAAATCCAAGGTCTTGCTGGGTCATGCATTTTGTTAATTCTAAAGTGCATAATATTTTTTCAGTGGTCTATTATTCCATCCATTCCTTTTTCAAACTAGATTGAAACAATAATATTTTTAAAATAAAAGGAATAAATTTTAAAATTATGTGTATTATAAATAAAAACTCATTAGGGATGTTAAATATGTTACATACTAGAATAAAAACTATGTAAATGTTATTTAATATATTTTAAATTCCCTCATGACGTAATTTATTGAATTGAAAAATTTTGGGGGTGCTACTCCATAACCGAGAAGGGGAATTTTCCAATGACCCCAATCAATGACTGAGCAAAGATATATTTTTCATTACAATAATAGCCTCAGAATCCCACACTATTGTTGCTTTATGAGGCCAAAATAGTGAACAAACACCAACATTATTTTTTCTAGATTTCATTTATTTAATTTAATTATTTCATTTAAATGATATATTTTAATATATATTGTTTTATATTTATTCTATTATTATTTAAATACTTTCCTTCACTAACTAAATATATAATGATATCCTATCCGATTTTTATATATTAAATGTAATAATTGCATCATTGTATTCCCTCACATATGTGTGGGAATATATTATAATGATTGAATGAGATCATGATGAAATGATTTATGTATTGTATTTTATATGGACAAAACAAATTAAAATTCATCATATATAAATGTAAATTACAAAATCAGTTTTGTTAAATCTCAAGTAATTTATATTGGGACATATTTAATCCATAATCTCTTCAATGGATCAAATATTACAAAAAAATCATGATCATTTCACTGATTATTTAATTTTTTATTTATGGTAAATAATATTTTCCAAAGTAAATTTCATACAATATCACATAGGATAGTAGTAAAAATTATATATATATAATTAATATAAAATTTAATTTTTTTTTAATTATCAATATTAAATTTTATGAGCATGATAAAATAGTGAAAAGAAAAAAAAAATTAAAATAAATTTCATTCATGGTTCAATTTAAGTGGACTGAAAACCCACCAAATAAATATATTTTTTCATAGCTTCCCTTTGTTAAATATGTCTAAATGATCCCCTTGATTGAGGTTCTAACCATCAAAATTTGAGGCTACCCCTATTGTAATGTAGCTGTGGAAAGTATTATGGGATGAATTTAAAAAGTATTACTTAAAAATTATAAAAGAATTATGGTTTAAATTTTAGTGTAAAGTGTTATTTGAATCAATGTTATTTATTCTTATGAATGGAGAGACCTCCAAATTGATCAGAGTTCCCTGAGTTAATATAGTTTGAAAAAAAAATCCTACATTAGACTCTTATATTAGTGGATATTTCCTAGACTAGGAAATGGAGATTTTTATTAGTGATCCTACGTAACGTTAATATTCAACATAATATTTATAACTATTATATGATAATTATTTGAGAATATTTTAACATTAATAAATCATCTATAACTAAATAAATTCTAGTCATGATTAAATGTACTAAAAAAAAATTTTAATTTTTTTAGAAAACATATAATTTACTACCATTAATTAACATATATCAAAATAAAATAGTGATCATTCCTTAATATCATTAATTTCTATGACTGTTACACACCTATTGATATAATAAAATGATATGAAATAATATTTCTTTTCCTAGAGTCCCCAATACTTATGGTAAATCTTGGGAAACAAGTTATAATGGAAATGATTTTTATACTACACTCAAGGGTAATGAATTATATATGTACATCATAATGAGATCATTAATTTCCATTGTGTTGTTAATGTAATAAAGAGAGATGAATAGTTACACAATATTCTACAATCTCAATGAAAATATATAGGATAAATTATATCCTAAAACTAATGATATTATCATCATAGTAAACAATTATATAGAGAATGATTGAAACCATTCAATTCCTCTATTTTTAGTACTGATAAATCATATTAATGGATTTCAAAACATTGCATTATAGATGAATAAATAATTATTGAATAAAACTAATTATCAAGACCTTTTAACAAATCCATGTCAGTTCCACTTAAATCTATAAAATGTATTATATAGATAATATGCTTCAATTGCTTTTGAATAATGTTTTCCATGTAGATAATATATTATCAAAAATAAATATAGGTTTAATATGATGAAAAAAATGAAATAAAACGTAAAAACCTCAAATTTTTTTGTACAATTGAAATGTAACCATTTTGAATCCAATCAATTAAACCATGAATGAATATGGAGAGAATAAGAAAATATGCTATCTTCATTACTTGTGAAACAAAGTAAAATTATATAAATATATTGAAATGAATCGAATAAAATTTAAGGGTATGTTTCAACTTTATTTCTATTGACCATTCAATGTCATATTGTTGTTAAATCTCGATTTGTATTAAATACTATATATATTGAAATCATTATTTACAAATATATAAACTATAAAATAAAACAAATTGTTAAAAGAATAAGTTGATAATAATGTTTCTAATAGATCTTGTAATATACATCTAATATAGAAGATCACAAAATTAAATTTCCAAGAGTATAAATTATGTTATTTAAAAACTAAATATTTTTATTCTACGTCACCATAAACAATATGTAATTATTGACTTCGGAAACACCATAATTTTATTTCAATTTTGAAATAAATGTTGTATTGTTATATCATACCTTAATTGTAGTAAAAGTATAATTTAATGAAAGTTACCCAAAGTCAAAAGAGAATTAATGAGTTGAATATATAAACCTTATATAATTCTTTTTTATAGAAAATAATATATGTTCATGTGATTCCAAAATAAAATCTCTTGTATATACCTATTATAGTGTTTAGACTCTTTTAGAAACAAATATAATATATTTTACAAGCTTTTATATAAAATATAATCACTATATAATAACATCAAATTAAATATTATAAATATATAATGATTCTGGATTATGTCAAATATTTTAATTGTGAACTATTTCTAGTATATGATATAGGTAAATTCATATATTTCATGAGATTAAATTATGAAATTTAAGGAATATAAATAAGATATAGTGAATAATAATTGTAAAATGATATATTATTCATCAAACAAATGTTCCAAATAATTATTTATAAATGAATTTATCAATCATAAAATATTGGGTTGATTTATTATTAAACTCACATTTTCATACACACATTAAAATCGTTATAAAAAGATGTATTAATAATAAATATTATAATTTCTATATATTATTCCATTATCATTCAAGAAATAAATTTTAAATACTGATATTGACATGAATTCATATTCCAACTGTATTAAACAATTAACAAAAAATAAGTTATAGTATAAAATAAATCTATTATTCCCAAAATTTTTATATTTATGTAGAAAGTATTTGTCACAAGATTAATTTAAGTAACACGTATGAGTCAAAAAAAAATTTGTCTGATATGTAATTTTTGTATTTTTATTGACGATATTAAATAAATCCTGAAATAGAAAAGTAATGGTCATGTGATAAAATATATTAATATTAAATGGTTCTCATATTTATTTGATATAGTTTGAGTATAATATTATTTGGTAATGTCAACGATCGATATTCCCATAGAGTTTTCATAAGAATATGATCCAAAATAACTTATATATAATTATTTTGGAGATTCGTAATGCACATAAATGATAAAACCAGGGAATGATGATTAGTTAATCACTGTGTTTGAGGATATGTTTTTAATCTATAATAATGAATACATTTCCATCATAATTGATGTCAATGAAAAAATATTCTCAAATAACAATTGAATACGATTTTAAAAATGAATTCAGTGTTTTTTGTTATACCTTCAGATGATTCTAATATTAATATGTCAAAATGGGTGTTCATGTAAAGCTATAAAGGAATATTAAATTGAACTTTTTATAAAAAAATATTGTTTCTTGAAGGCCTCCATTCAAAAAAATGATGAATGATTTGAATCTATTTCACTAATTTCTATTATACAATCTATTTAAATTATAATGGTTAGTAAAATATGGGTAGTGAATTAATGTTTTTATGTTCATGTACAATAATTCCTTTATTATACATGTTATGAATTAAATTCATGGGATGATAGTTTTTTCAAGTTTCTATTAATGTTTAGGTAGTGTTAAATATTTTTTGTTGTTAAATATATTTATAACATATATAATTATAATATTAGTTTTATAGTTAGATAATAATATATTATAATGTATTTTAATAAGAATTAATTTAAATATTAATACCATTACAAGGGTGAAATTTCAATTGAAATGGAATAATTGTGTTTTTTTGACAATGAAAAAAATTCAAAATTAAAAAAAATGATGATATATACTAGATCAAGAATTCAAGAGATAATTTTTTTCATATATTTCGTGTCATAAATTACTCTAAATTTATGGGTTTTAACATAGGATAAGAATAATATATTGTGACATATTTAATATATTTCAATGATATGATATACCATATATTAAATGATAGGTATTAATGTGTGATATTTATTTTTTATAATGATTTGTGTGAAAATGTCAACTAAATCCATTAGAACATTACAAGAAATTAGATAGAACAATATAATAGTACATAATAATGTATAGGGGATATGATCTCAGTATAGTGAGAAAATGAAATGTTAACTATAAATGGGACATGAAAAACTCTTCATAAAGAACAATTTGATTTAGTATCATTGTTTGGATATGAAAATGTTTATGTAAAGATCATTGAATTTAGGTGTGGTTGTACATATGAATACTGAGTACATTACTAATTTCCATGCACATAATGGTATATTATAAATATAAAAAATTTGATCTAGTTATTGTTTGTGAACAAATATAGTGAAATAATATACTAATTTATATTTCAATACTGATTTATTGTGGTCGTCATGCTATTTTTTAGTGTTATGATATAGAAAAAATGTAATTTAATTAGTGATTTCATACTTTTATTGATATTATTCATGGAGTTTAATTCTTACAAAATAGTGTATAAATGGACAAAATATATATAGGGATAATGAAAAATACCGTAAATATTCAAACAATTAATTTTTTCTTTGGAATAAAATAGATTATTGTTTTGACTTGTGGATTCAATTTGATCATGAGTATTCTAAAAGTGGGTTCACTACACCCAAAATATGGATGACTTTTTTATTAGAATTCCATTTATAAGTCGAGTTATAAAGTGTTTTCTCAAACCATAATTGTGTTTTCAGTTCAAAATATACTATTTTAATATTAATTTACTTATGTTTCATTTCTTGACAAATTTTCATTTTATATACCAATTATAATGATAAATTATAGATACATAGTGATCTTTTCACATATATATACTATTTCCTAGATACATTATACATTCATAGAATAAATAATGTAAAGAAATAATGTATAGGTGATCATAATAACTGACATTTATTCTCATAATCTTCACACAATGTGATATCTAGTATAGGATTTTAGGGGGATTAAATAATTAATCAAAACACTATGTTATGTGGGACATTTTTTGTTTATTTCATTGATAATGTGTATTTGACTCTAAAAAATAAATAATTATAAATTTATATATTTATATCACATACTTTGATTATAATGGACCTATAATTTTAAATATATTACTATATTATATTGAGCATAATTTACCTAGAATTAATAGTCAATGATCACAATGTATAGTGTAATATGAAAAATATTTACATAATTATTTAACATGAGACCAAAATAAAAAAAATATTATTTAATCTTGATAAATAACTCTTAACATACTTTTATCTTCTACTTATTTAATGGATAACCTATGGTATACATGAAAATTTTGATGCACTAAAAACCATGTATGGTAATAAACAAAGGAAAAAATCATAATGCATGGGTTATAATGTATAACACGATGACAAAAAATGGTATGGAAAACGAATAAACATAAGGATGAAAAAAAATTGGATCGTAAAATCATGTTATAATAACATTTTAAAATGTGGAAATATGATACATAATGACAAAATCGTTTTTCAAGGGCAACCTATAAGACCATTTCACATGGAGGGTAATGAGTAATGGATAACAACTAAGACCATTGCACATGGACGACCATGAGTGAAGGATAACCACCAAGACCATGGTAGATGAAATCTCAATAGATTAAGCATTACTCAATGCATTGTAGTACAATAAAGGATAACCCATCATAGCATTTCATGAATATGTGAGCCATACGAATAATAACAATTAAGTTATCAAATATAAACATAAATGGTACTCATAGAAATAATTGGGTATCATAATCATGGAAACAGCCCTCAAAAAAGGGAATATCATAATATTATCTCTGAAGGAAAGGAGTTAAATAATTTGTGGACAATATTAAGGTAAAATAAGAATATATCATGATAATTAATGTCAAAATAAAGTGAAAAGATGTAATAAATTCTTTTATGAAACTTTAGAAATGAGCCTCTAATGTGCGCTTTAATGGAAAATTTTATAGATTTGATAAAATGGAAAATGAAATATAGTTTGTATAAAAATATATATACAAAAATATATTTTTCCATGATAGTATATCTCATTTTTTTAAAAAAAAAATTTAATGGATTGAAATTGATTATGAAGGGCACATGAAAATGGTTTATAAATCTAGAAGTTCCCCTCTATCAGGATTTCTCATAGAGAAGAATTGAGAAAAAAACCTCATAAAACATGTATTTTCGCATCAAATAAAGGAGAATTAATCATAGTACATAGGTTTTTATGAAACAAAAAAAATATTAATGTATTAAATAATCATATTTAAGATTTATATTGAAGTCAAGACATATAAATCATAACCTGAATGAAAACCATTATGTTTAAGAGAGAATCCCATAACTTTTAACCGAAAGTGTCTTTCACTTGAACATAATGTCCTATAAAATCATGTTAAATAGACTGATTAATTAATCCAATAACATTTATACTCTAATTTTATTAATTATAATTTTCTTAGAATCATTTATTACTTTGTTGTTGGGTTATGATATTCGATTTCATTGTTTGAGACTTCACGTTTCCTTGATTTTCATGATTGGTTTACATGTTTACATGTATGAAAAAATCAAGTAAAATTAGAACATTTTTCAAATGTTTAAATTATATTTTATTTCTGAATATAATAAATATTTAATGAACATATGCAGAAATTTTTTCTATATGTGAATATTATTCATTATTTATAATTGTTTACATTGTAACCACCCTTTTTCGATATCCATGTAATACTTTATTTTATTAATTATTATAATGTCAATATATACTAGCTCATTAATATTAAATAATATGTAATAAATATATTATAATATAATATTACCTTGAAAATTGACTCCTAAGAATACTGGAAGATGGTAATGGAAATTGAAACCTAGCCATCCTTGAATACGATAAATAAACACATTAAGGCAGATAATTTCATTATTAGAACTAAAGGGAGGGGGGAATCGATTTTTATTGGTTTTTTCCATTAACAAAATAAAATTAAAATATATGATATATACTAGATTTATCATTCCACCCTAATAAGGGGATACGAGGAGTGAATACAAAAAGAAAATAAATTAAAATGAAATTAAAAGAAAAAGAAAGGGTTTTACCTCTAAAGTTATTCTACTTCCGAACCTCCATGAGGAAATTGAGTTTGATTTTTTCTTCAGATCTAAGGTTCATATATATTAGGAAGGGTATTGGTAATTGTATTTGGAAGAATCTGGATAATATTCTATAACACCATGACCCCAGTTACCCAGAGTCGGTGCATTATTACATAACATTGGCATGATCACAAAAGATCAAGTCTCGAAAGACTGAATAGTTTAGTAGTCTTGGAAACACCAAATATATTTATAAGTCTTACATTACATCATAAAGATAAAACAAACTGCAACAATATCTTGTATTCAAATACCCTCATACTATCCCTACATGTAATTCATAAATTACTTCTTCACATTCTAGGAAAATTAAAACATTGAAAGGGGTGAGCTCTGATGATCATTAAGGATAAAAATATCACTAAAACTTTCATAAATAAGCATAAAAATTTAAGGAAATGTATAACTAAAAAAATCCTTTTAAACATGAACATCAGCATAATATGGAAATGATAAAATGAAATAATTCCATTTACTTATTCACATGGATATTCTACTAGTCGAATAATCACATACAATATCTATAACCACTTTCCTAATGATGGAATGCATAATTCCAGACTATCATAACCACATAGTCAATGCCTCATGCCAAGACTAAAAATAAGATTTTGTCAAAGCCTTGTTCCAAGACACTAGTTTTTCTCATGAGACCTACTGATGCATCAGGGAGCTATAACGGGCTCCACTCGTCACTTACTAATTCAAATTCATTCCTCATATGAAATGTTTGAAACATAACATAAAAAATCGTATTAAAACTAGCATATTAAATGCCAATATATTATCCACAAACCATGAATGGTATAAAAATAGCACATCCGTAGTCAATCATACCTCATTCAATACAATATGGAAGATTGGATTGTATCAGATTAACCTCAATCGAGAATAATGATGGATATTGGCATTGATTAAAAGAATCATCAAACTATTGAGAGAAATATCCCATTTTCTTGAAAACATTTAAAAGTCACACTAATTTTCATAAATCCATTTAAAATAGATTTTTTAATCAATGTGTATAATACCACTTTGAAACTATTAAATGTAATTTTGATTTGAAAAAATTATTGTCTGTATAAATAAATCCTTAAAACCATTTTTAAAACATGGACATTAATGAGAATGATTTAGAATACTAAATCTTTAAAACATTTAAAATGATATTTTAGTTAGAGTTCCTAACCAAAAGGGAGACACTTGAATACAAATAATTGAGGTAATAAATACATTGTAATATCATGAGAATAATGGGATTCATGATATACTGTTCCAATGTACAATATATACACCATATAAAAGTGATTTGGTGTATAACAACAAAAGAGTTTCAATGTAATGTAAATTGAGATGACATCTACTGTATCCATAGGATAAGGAAAATTTAATGACATAATTATGTGTGACATATATAAATACAGTCAATATGATTGGATATTCAGTTAAAAACAATCAAAGGACATTCACACATATTCTTGTAAAAACAACACCAATTAATTAGATGTTTAAGTTAATAAATGTAGATTGAGTTAAAATTACTCTTATCAAGTTCATATCGATGAATTGAAAATTTATCAATGGAGATATTATGTGTATCAAAAGTATATCCATATAAAGTGGAGTATATATTATGACATAATCAAATTAATAGTTATTCCACACATAATCTTGGAGTAAAATAATCAATGAAGTATGCGTAAATCCGAATGAGTGGAAATTGAAATTTAAAATTCCCTTTTTGATTTGGTAACTTACGAAAAATACACCCATGAAAGAAGGATAATTAATTTAGGATGAAAATATCTATAAATTAAACTATATTACACAATGAATAAAATCTTGTGCAGTACACACACAACATGAAATAAATAAGTGGTGAACAATGGAATTCTCACGGAATTAAAATTGAGATAAGAAACCACATACTTTGTACTTTTTCCTTGGTTGAGGGTAGGTTAGCCTCCTGTATAATGGTGAAATAATTTTTTTTAATTATTAAATAATCATATACATTAATGTAAAATTATATATGATCTTTAAACATTGCTTTGTTAATAATATCTTAGTATTATTGTCATTTCGGGTGTTAACTTACTCATTTTCTTTTATATGTTTTGTTACATAAGTCATGTTTTTTATGGATAGGTTGTATATTATTCATATAAATAATGATATCAAGTCATTAAACATTATATTTAATCATAAAATGATAATTATATTTTTATGGATACGATGGGGAATTAATATCATCGCGTTCGTGGAGACGGTAGTCCGTACGTACACACGAGCTATAATATCATTCTTTTGATATTAAAATCATATATAATTGGATGTTATATCATCTATACAGAATTATTATCATGTCATACTTATTATTAATATGAATTACATATCATTATTATACCCATCAAAATAATAATGTATTGAATAACAATTACACCACGACGTGGAGACGGTAGGTCGTACGTACGCAAGTATGGTGACATGTCATTCAAAAGATGGATAGAATACAGAACATGGTTGTACCATATTTATAATAACAACACGGTATATAGGAGATACTGGAGGTATTATTTTAGTTTGCAAATAATAAAGAAAGAAGAAGTTGAAAAAGAAAGGAACTTGAAAGAGGTTGGTGAAAACATTACCTCTTCTTCGGGTTCTTCCTTTTGATATGATCAAAAGTGATACTTAGGATAGTTTACGATCATACTAAGTAATGTAGGATGAAGTGACTGATGTTGGGAGAATATTTGGGCATGTTTTGGCTGATCCAAAAGTCTTTGAAGTTGTAAATTAGAGATAAGGGGAGTACCCTTTTATAAGAGGGGTGAGGGTCACCTTTGGAAAAACAAGATATATTATTTTATAATAAATTCATATTCATTTTATAATTGCATAAAAGTGTATTATTTAAAGGTTAAGGTGGGGATGGGTCTAAATACATTCAACCAATAGATTTTAGATAGGTTTGGGTCACTATATTAACCATATCTTTTATATTTAACTATTTGTTAAATAGTTTTTCATTTACCATTTCTCATTGTATTTTTATATCATATAGTTAATAAACATACTATATACCTCAAAGAGACCCCCAAGTGGTCCTTTAATGATACACATATAATTATATAAGTCATTTGGCCGATCCGTAGATTTTGAAGAATAGAATATCAATTAATAATATAATATTTGTTTTACAAACTCTTTTATGTCCATTTTGACAATATTGGGTATTTTGTTTTTGATAATTTAATAACAGCATTATTACTTTGATAAAAATTTATATAACCAATCCTAACATGTCATATTAACCTATAAAATCTATTTAATTCATAAAAATTCTCAAATTACATTTATTTTGATATTTATAATATCAATAATTTTAAAATTTCATTAATTAGGTAATTACTTCATCACCATTGTGTCATAAATAAATTAAATTATTTAATGTATAAAAATTATAAATAAAATACCATTATGTAGAAAATATTTTTATATTTCTAATGAATATTTATAATCGAATTTATCATATGTATAACCCCATATTAATATTCTTTTAATTATTCAATTTTATTGTATCTCTTTTAACTCTTTTTTGAATTAAATAATTATAAATGTCTTAATCTAATCTAAGTGGACCTAAATGATAATATTTTATTCCTAAGGATGTTTTTGGTCTAGATAAACATGTCCAATTGAATTAAGACATATGTTAGGGTAATATTAATATCATTTTTACCCTTAATTACACTATTTAAATTTAACCATGGTAAATAAAACTAAAACGTTTACGTTTCACCAAAAAATATTTTCATATCATTGAACCACATTTTACTCCTTGATATTGACTGTGTCTCATGGGTTTTCAAAATTCCACTCACAACAGAGATAAAATTATGTTTTATGTGAATTTCCTAATTCTCTTAGGAGTTGGGTAAAAGACGGTGAAAAGTTCAATAAAATTTTTATATATCTAAAATTTTTCTTAACTAACTCCAATGAATTATATTGAACATATATTGGTATTATGTATCTATTTTTACCTTAATTAAATTTAAAAATAATAAATAATTATTTAAAAAAAATCAGTTTTAATCTATAACTCATTGTTTTTTCACAATTCATTAAAAATTGAATGTTTTCAGAAAATACAAAAATTTCACCCTAAGCTAATTTCGATATTCAGAATCCAAAAATGAAGTCCATTTTGAAAGATAAATTTTATAAAATTTCAAAAAGTGGGTATTACTATTCATAATGGCTATTTTGATTGGTTGTTGTGTGTTATGAACTCGATGTTGCGTACAACACATGTTACTCTATTATTAAAAGAGAAACTTACTATGGATGCTTGGGGTGATACATTCTACTCTCCTTCAAATAATTTCGTCCCCAAAATTTTTAAAATTGAGCTTGGGAATATAATGGAAAGTCCCACATATGAAAAATAGTCAATAAAACTATCGCCTTAAATGAAAGAAAGAGAAGTATAAAGGTCACCCATGATAACTCATACTAGGATTCCATGTTGGAAAACATTGATATGGAAGATAAATTATGTGTCATGTTCTAATGGAGAGGGATAGAAAAAATGATCTGGAGAAAGTTAACAACAAGAAAGCCACAAACATATGATGAGACAAACGGTCATTAGATTCCCAGTATGAAAAGTATACGAACAACATTTTTTTAAAGTTACATTACATAAAGATGAAGACTTAATTTATGAGACTGACTAAGAAAAAAAGAGATATAATTACTTTTTAAGTAGATTTTCATTCTTTAATAAATTTCCACCTCTAACACATTTTTTTAAACGATTAGTATTCAAGAATACTTGGACACACTGTAAGAGCTATAGTAAACTTCTATAGAATTACAAGATCCACGAAGGATAAACTATATATTTACCTTATCTTTAGCGATTATTCAAAACCAAAACGGTTAGTACAAGATCTGATGATCCCCCAAAAGCATATTCCTTTTGAGAAAGAAACAGTAATCTTAATTTCTAAAATTTAACCATCAATACCCCAATGTTAAATAAATATCATTCAATAAACAATTGTCCTTATAATCCTTCAATATAATCCAAACTAATATTGAAACCCAAAACAATAAGAATGTGGTTATGTAGTATTCCACGCTAAATTGTATCTCCAAATGACATCAAATACTCTTAAAGTCACATACTTAAAAGTAATTAACCTAATCACATATTCTCTATTATAGGTTAATCGTTTCAGTAAATAACCCATATCACTAAAAATCCATAATAAAAATGTAGATAAAAATCCACAATTACTCCTCAAATGAAATCCCATAGAATTCTATTATCCTTGGGCATAGAGTGTTCCCAACAAAGTGAACATCTTCCAGAATAACATTTATCACTCAATCACCAAATAATTTTCCTATACTAAGGGTATTAATTTGATAAGATTTAAGAACCAAAATCAATATATTATTGATCAATAAATGAATTTAACTAAAACAATTAGTCACACTAACCATGGACTTCACATAGTCTAGTGATAGGCGATAAATCCCAATCACACATTGGTTGTGAGTTCAATTCCTACAGCTTTCTCTGACATGACGGGTTTTCACACAGTTTGCGTGTTGTCCTTTTTCAAAAAATATATTTTATAACATTAACAAAATGAGATAAATTCCTCCAAATTACCATAACATAATTTAACCACAAATTTTATCTCATACCATGCATTTCATCCCAAAATAAAATAACTTGTAATTGCCTAAAATTCAAGGATCATATAAAACCAAATGGTTATTTATAACTATATCCAGTAGAGAAAAGATAATTCTTGCTCAAATTTCATTTTCACTTGATAAATTTGAGGGTTACACATATAAGATAAAATTCACCCAAAGTAATCTCAACAGAAAAGAGCACTAATACCTTTAAACATTTTTCCATGCATTTATTTCCCCATAGGTTCTTTCTTGACCAAGAGGTTATCCTAAAGAGTAGTGAAATGACATGGGTGATGCCAAGGTCCCTTATATTTATGACAAATGACTATAAATGGATTCATGGGACCATATTAGTTTTCTTCTATAGTACTCTTCATTTTACCTTGGAAATTATTCACTTTATGTCCTTCTTTCCCACACGTTAAGCATTTATTTGATCCATTGAGTCACTTTCCTGGGTGTCTCCTTCCACATTTCATGCATGATTGAAATTGAGGATTCTTTTCTCCATGGTCTCCACTGTTGGAGCTCTTATCATTCTTCACCTTTCTCTTCTTTGTTGAGTCCATGAGTTGGTTAATATATATGTTGTTGAACATATTTTTGGAAAACTGATTTGGGATGGACACGACATCTTTTATGCCTATAAACATTCCATTTTTTTTGCTCATTTCCACCACTGTTCCCACCTTGTACATTATTCTCAAAGTTACTATGACTTCCTTGGACACCAACCATTGACTAAACCCAGAAATAATTGTGTGAGTAATAGTTGTCATAAAATCATTTAGAGAATATCATGACACCATATTCTCAATTTGAAACACCTTAGTATTAACCAATGCCATTTATTCTCATTTTATTTTAAAATACTTCAAATTGGTTTTTAAAGAAAATGTATATTATCTTATGCATATCCTCAGGGAGTATTGTAACGAAGAGTGCAGCAAGGCGAGTTATCGTGCACTAGTTCCCGTTCAATTCTAGCTCAAAGCGGTGTTTTCGAGTTTTACCCCATGGTACATATGTGCTAGAGCCACCTCTACCTACTCGTATCCAGACAGAGATGTATTGATTCGAAAACTCACAAAATCTATACAATACCAAAATTCTAGGAAGTTATTCTATACTAATCCTCAAAGTATATCTTAGGTCTATGTGCACTAATCAGAGTTTATCTAAATATAGTTTCCAAGGTTTGTAATAAACTTCCTTTGATACCAACTATAATACCTCGAACACAGTTTCCCAGTGTCGGTGGATTATTACATAACATTGGAATGATAACAAAAGATCAGGTCTCGAAAGGCCAATTAGTATAGTAGTCTATGAAACACTAGATATATTAATAAGTCTTAAATTACATCATAAAGTAAAAAAAACAACAAATACATCTTGTATTCATATCACATCGTACTATCCTAGAAGGTCACTCATAAATTACTTCGTCACATCCTAGGAAAAATAAAACATTGAATGGGGTGAGCTCATATGCTCAGTAAGGATAAAAATATAGCGGAACCTTTCATAAATAAGCATAAAAAATTTAAGGCAATGTATAACTAAAAAAATCCTTTTAAACTTGAACTTGAGCATAATATGGAAAATATAAAATGAAATAATTCCATTTAATTATTCACATGGATATTCTACTAGTCTAATAATCACATGATATATCAATACCCAATTTCATAATAATGGAATGCATAATGGCAGACTATCATAACCACATATTCAAGGCCTCGTGTTAATTCTACAAATAAGATTATGTCAAGTCCTTGTTCCAAGACACTAGTTTATCTCATGAGACTTACTGATGCATCGAGGAGCTATAGCGGGATCCAGCCGTCACTTACTAAGTCCAATGCATTCCTCATATGAAAAGCTAGAAACATAACATAAATATTTGTATTAAAACTAGAATACGAAATGTCAATACTATAACCACAAACCATGAATGGTAAAAAATAGAACATACAAAGTAAAACATAACTCATTCGATACAATATGGAATATTTTATTGTATAAGATTAACCTCAATCGAGTATAATGAATGATGTTGACATATATTAAAATAATCATCAATCTATTGAGAGAAATATCCCCCTTTTTATGAAAACATATAAAAGTCATACTATTTTTCAAGAAGCCATTTAAAATAGATTTTTGAATAAAACTGGGCCATTAAACTTTGAATCTTTTAAAAGGAATTTTGATTTGAATACATTATTTTCCATATAAATAAATACTTACAACCATTTTTAAAAAATGGACCTTAATGAGAAATATTTAGAATAATAAATCGTTAAAACGTTTTAAAATGTTATTTTAGTTAGAGTTCCTATCCAAAATAGAGACACTTGAATACGAATAATTGAGGTAATCAAACCATTTTAATATCATGAGAATAATGTTATTCATGATATAATATTCCAAAGTACATTATATACACCATATAAAATTGATTTGTTGTATAACAACAAAGGAGTTTCAATGGAATATAAATTGAGATGAAATATCTCATAAAGGTTATATCCATAGGTTAAAGATAAATCAACAACATAATTATGAGTGACATATATAAATACACTCAATATGATTGGATATTCAGTGAAAAACAATAAAAGGACATTCGTACATATTCCTGTAAAAACAATACCAATGAATTAGATGTTTAACTCAATACATGGAGATTGAGTTAAAATTACTATTACCATGTTCATATCGATGACTTGAGAATTTATCAATGGGGTGATTATGTGTATCATAAGTATATCCACAGAATGGGGAGTCTAAATTATGACATAATCAAATTAATAGTGATTCCACACATAATCATGGAGTAAAATAATCAATGAAGTATACGTAAAGCCGAATGAGTGGAAATTGAAATTTCAAATTCCCTTATTGATTTGGTAAAATACAAAAAATACACCCATGAAAGAAGGATAATAAAATGATTATGAAAATATCCCTAAATTAAATGATATTACACAATGAATACAATCATGGGAAGTACACACACCATATGCAATAAATAAGTGGTGAAAATGGAATTCTCACAGAATTAAAAGTGAGATAAGAAACCACTTACTTTGTACTTTTTCCCTGGATAAGGGTAGGATAATCTCCTGTATAAAAGTGAAATAATTTTTAGTTAATTATACAATAATAATATAAATTAATATGATATCATATATGATCTTTTAACATTGCTTTGTTAATAATATCTTAGTATTATAGTCGTTTCGGGTGTTAACTTACTCGTCTTATTTTATATGTTTTGTTACCTAAGTCATGTTTGTTATAGATAAGTTGTATCTTATTCATATACAGAATGATATAAAGTCCTTAAAAAATATTTTTAATAATAAAATTATAATTATACTTGTATGGATATGATGGGGAATGAATCACATCGCATTCGTGGAGACGGTAGTCCGTACGTACGCACGAGAGATAATATCATTATTTTGATATTAAAATCATATATAATTGGATGGTATATCATATATACAAAATTATTATCATATTATACTTATTATTTATTATAATTACACATCATTATTATACCCATAAAAATAATAATGTATTGAATATCAATTACACCACGACGTGGAGATAGTAGGTCGTACGTACGCACGTATGGTGACATGTCATTCAATGGATGGATAGAATACAGAATATGGTTGTAATATATTTATAATAAATCACATTATATAAATGATACTGGAGTTATTATTTTAGAAAGTAAATAACAATGAAAGGAATAGTTGAAGAAGAAAAGAACTTGAAAGAGGGTGGTGAAAACATTACCTCATCTTCGGGTTCTTCTTTTTGATTTGATCAAAATGGATCATTAATTTAGCTTTATTATCAAAGTAAGGCCTCTAGGTTGAAGTGAGGGAAATTGATAGAATATTTGGGAAGGGGTTGTCCGATCAAAAAGGTTTTGAAGGTGTAAATTATAGAGAAGGGGGTATCCTTTTATAATTGGGGTGAGGGGTACCGTAGGAAAAGCTAGAAATATTATTTTATAATAAATTCATATTTGGTTTCTAATGGCTCCGAAGTGGATTATTTAAAGGTTAAGGTGGGGATGGGTCGAAAGCTTTTCAACTAATTTATTTTAGACAAGTTTGGGTCACTATATTAACCTTATAATTTATATTTATCTCTTAGTTAAATATTTTGACATTTACCATGTCTCTTTGTATTTTTATATTATATAGTAAATATACTGACTATATACATCCCGAAGACCCCCAAGATGTCCATTAATGATACAACTATCATTATATATGTTATTTGGAAGAACCTTACTTTTTTAGGAATAGAATATCAATTAATAATATAATATTTGTTTTAAAAACTCTATTATGACAATTTTGACACTATTGGCTATTTTGTTTTTGATAATTTCATAACAACATTATTACTTCGAAAATAATTTATATAACCAATCCTAATATGTCATATTAACCTAGAAAAGTATTGGAATTCATAAAAAATATCCTATTACATTAATTTTGATATTTATAATATCAATTATTTTAATATTTCATTAATTATGTAATTACTACATCACCATTGTGTCATAAATAAGATAAATTATTTAATATCTAAAAATTATAAATAAAATATCATTATGTAGAAAATATATTTATATTTCTAGTTAATATTTATAATAAAATTCATATTATGTATAACTCTATATTAAAAATGTCTTAATTATTAAACATTGATTTTATCTCTTTTAACTCTTCTTTGAATTAAATAATAATAAATGTACTATTCTAAACCAAGTGGACCTAAATGATAATATATTATTCCTAAGGTTATTTTTAGTCTAGACACACCTGTCCAATGGAAATTGGACACGTTTTAGGGTAATATTAATATCATTTTTACCCTTAATTACCCTATTTACTTTTAACCGTGGTAAATAAAAGTAAAAAGTTACTATTCATCAAAAATGATTTTCATCTCATTGAACCTCATTTTACTCATTAATATTAACAATGGCTCTCGGTTTTTCTAAATTCCACTCACAAATGCGGTGAAATTATGTTTTATGTGAATTTCCAAATTCTCATTGGAGGTGGGTAAAAGACAGTAAAAAGTTCAATAAAAGTTTTATATATCTAAAATTATTCTAAACTAACTCCAACGAATTACATTGAACTAATATATGTTTTATGTATCTATTTTGACCTTAAATAAATTTAAATAAAATAAATAATTATTTAAATAAAAATTCGGTTTTAAACTATAACTCGGTATTTTTTTCACTATTCATCAAAAATTGAATGTTTTAAGAAAAATACCGAAAATTCACCCTAATCTAATTTCAATATTCCGAATCAAAAAATGAAGTCCATTTTGAAAGATAAAATTTATAAAATTCCAAAAATTGGTTATTACTATTCATTACACCTAGTTTGATTGGTAATGGTGTGTGTGAGAACTCAAAGTTGCGTACAACACATGCTACTGTATTATTCATAGAAAAGAGTAATGTGGAAGCATGGGGTTTTATAGATTCAATGATTTTTTGTTTTGAGGAGAAACAATTTTGAGGTATAGTATTTGTAGTGGATGAGAGGAATTTTTTATTGTTTTATTTATTATATAATTATTTTTTCTCAAGTGTTTCACTCGTAAGGATTATTGTGTCTGTATATATTAAATAATTCATTTATTTTAGAAAAAAATGTGCTTATAGAAGCTATACATCAGAAACCACTCAATAATTAATGTCTTTATCTTTTACTGTATATTACCATATTTTATTATTCACCAAAAATTCAACAAATTTAAAAAAATACCAAAAACTCAACGTATCATTTTTTGAGTATATTTCTGAAACATACTACATTTTAGAAATAATATAAAATTTATTCATTTTAATTAATAAATGATATAATCATTTATTCCAAAGATATAAATTTTACATTTATAACAAATTTTATAACAATTTATAAAATTAATAAAGTTCCATAAAATAATCTTATAACTATAATGAAAAAAAATTAAATTATAAATCTATTTTATGAATATAAATTTTCTTTTAGATGATGAAAATAATTTTATAATTAAAAAAAATTCGTTTCAAAAAATTACAAATTTTTAATTTAACATTTTAAATAAATTATTTAATTATTATTTAAAATAAATAGATTATATTTTCATTTATAAGATTCATATATTTTATTTACACTTTAATTGGGGATGATAATATTTTATTGGATGGGTTACTATTCATAATGGTCACATTACTTTTTTTATGGTCACATTACAATTCCATTGGTTTAGGGTCCTAAATATCTAAAAAAAGAAACTAATTTCATTCATTATTTATTTAAAACGTTTGTACATGTACTTTGTGGGATTTTATGAGATATACACTATATAAAATAATTATAAGAAGGGATAATTTTTCAATCGAGTTATGGGTCACTACATTCTTCCCCCTTTATTAAACTTTGTTCGTCAAATTTCATTGTAAAAACACAAAGACATAAAGGAGATGGTACTTATTTTTTATTACTACATTGGGTCCCCTAGTTGCATTATCATACTTGTTGTTCTTCCATATTACTTTTACTTGGTCACTAGTCTTTTTTCATATAATGTTATCTATATGACCAAAGATAGTCACTCGCTTCTCCTCATAAGAGAGATCATTTTACAGTTATATGCCATTAAAATTCAATACATGTGTGGGGTCCTATATGTTATTACTCAGGAGGGATATGTTGAATACAACATTTTCATGAGACATGGTTAGTGGATTTATGAGTCGATAGACCACATCTCTAACCCGATCAGCAATCCCTAAGGGGTCGATGTACCTGAGATGTAGCATTCATTTCATATGAAATCTAATGATCCCATTTAATCTAGATATTATAATTAATGTCCTTTATCTTACAAAAAACTCTAGGAATTGTAAAAAATTATTTCCATAGCTACTCAATCATCATTAAGCTATTGTGAAGTGTTGCAGACTGATTTTCGCCTTTTTCTACCATTTCATTGACCACATAACCCCTAGCAGCTTCTATTCCCCAACTTCATCCACGCATTACCATAGATTTTTCTCTCAATATGTCTATTTGTGCCAAAATAATCTTCTTAGGTGGGACATTAGTTGAGGATGATAGGTCATACAAAATATAGTCTTACTGGTAAGGGAATGATATAAAATTTTCAAGAACCTGGAGATAAATATTGCATCTCGATCAAATAAATAAATAGTTGAAATCCATGAAGCATCACCAAATCATGGATGTATATATGCTAATTTTGATCAAGTGAAATTCCATGTTGAATAGTTATTCAGAGATCTATCATTGTAAGACAATACAAAATGATCCATATAGCATTGTTTCATATCAATGTATTTAAAAGTCCATTGGAAAATTCAATGGCGATTTTCGCAATTCTATGTTAGTATGGTTAATGGTTGCATAATCCCTTTATGCTTTTTTTTCTTTTATAATTCGTTTTCTTATATTCCATGAACATTGATGTATAATCCATGTTAAATTTCATTATATTATCCAACTAATATCTCTGTTAGAGATATCAAAACATATTTGGACTCCCTATGTGAATAGAAAAAGTTGAGGTAGGTTCATAATACATAACCTCAATCATTATTTCGAGATTTTTTTGTACAGAATGACTTTTCCTAGATCTTAAAACTCCTTCCTTATCCATTTTGAAAACGTTGGATTTACCCTTTCCAATTGATTCCACTTTATTATGAATTTTTTATCATTTATTTTTTCATCCATTATTTTATCCAAGAGGGATAGTTGACATGTAATATGAGTAATGATTTATGATATTCCATCATTATTGATTCCCATGTTCATGTATTATAAGTCAAAGAATATTTAATCATTCCTAATTCTCATCTTTGAAAACAATTCCAGATTCTTTCAACTTATATCTACTGCTACTATATTTTCATTACCGTGATGGTATTGGATTGAGAATCAATAATATTTGATGAGTTGTAACCATCTTATTGGGTGCATAATAATCTCTTCACTATGTGAATATGTATTAAAGCTCACATAATTAGTATATACATCACACTTATCAAGATATATATGATAATGAAATATTTCAAACATCAAGATCATAGTATCCAACTCAAGATATTGTGTGTGATAGTTTTTATCAGTAATTTTCAACATCCATGAGATATAGTCTTTAAATTATCATTTTTCATAAGTAGAAAACCTAATCCCTTATTTTCAGAATTGTTTAACACCATAAAGATTTCCCCACATGTTTAAAGTGTGACTACTAGTGCAAGGATATGATTCATTTTCATCTCATTGAAGTAATATTCACATTTACAGTTCAAGATATCATTTACGACCTTTTAATTCATTTTGGTTAGAGGGTTTGAAAATTGTAATATTTTTTTCAAAAATCTCTAATAATACACATCATAACTAAGGAATCTATTGATCTCCCTTATAGATGTTTCCCTATGATAGACAACAATTGTCATTATATTGGGATGGTTTTGAAATATTCCTTTGTTGGTGTTAATATACCCCTTTAATGATATATCATCCATCTATAACTAAAATTTAATGTTCTTTTTATATTGTGTATCCCTTTATAAGTTTTTACCATATTTTTAAAACGATGCTTGTGATCCTGCTTCCTCTTAGAGAATATTATAAAATCATCAATAAAAACAACCAAACATTTTTGAGGTAATATCAAAATAGTCTAATTATTATGTCCATGAAAAGTTCCATAGATTTTATGGTTCCAAAGGGAAACACTACGAAATCCTAGCACTTATACCTCACTTGAAAGGTAGTTTTGGAATATCCTCCTTCCCCACATTTAATTGGTGTTATTCTGACCAAATTTATACCTCCAAGAATGTATTATCCCTAAATATTTGATCAAACAATTCATCTATCTATAGTGGGGGATACTTATTTTTATCATGATTGTATTTATCTTATGATTTGAACTGCATATGTGCATTTCTGCATAAAATGTTTTTGATGAAGAGGACTGGACCACCCCATGGTGAAGCACTCATGCATATAAAACCATTTTTCATATTCTCTAGTAACTTGTTCATCCATAGTTATAAATCAATGGTAGGCATTCAATATGGTATCTTTTATATAAGAAGAGATTCAGGTATATGTTTAACTAATAACTCAACCTCTTGATTGGGGGGAATACCAAGAAATTATTCGTAGAATACATCAATATAGTCCCTAACAATGGATTTTATTCTAGCATGATTTTCTCTTTTGTATCAATCATTTGAGTAAGATATTTTTCTTATAAGTAAATAGTATCTGAAACCTTGATTATTATTCTATAGGAGGTTCATAATAATACATATAGTTGTAGGGAACTAGATAATGCCTCATGATATGAATAGAGATATTCCTTTCCAAATAGTCATTGTTGGGATTGTATATAGAAATCCAAACAAATCCCCTTATAGCATCAATATCCTGTAAAGGATGTATGAAAATATTTTACCGGAGGTTGAGTACACAATAACGAACCACGGAGGAGTTATATTTCTAACCCATTTTTTTCATTTCACCAATAGTTTTGGTTTGGGTTTTGTTCTCAATTATTTTTTCTAGAGCTGAGTGTTATAGGTTTGGAATGTTTCGTTATCCCTTCATTTAATCGTTGTTTCATAATTCCCCAATCAGGTTCCTATGAATATTTGGAGAAAAATGGGTTCTTCGGTGGATATAACATGGTGAATGGTAAACGCATTATAAGTGGTAACCATGCGCCATACCCAGTTAACCATATAGTAGGTGTCTAAGTGAGATAAAACATATTGCCCTACCTATGCATGGTCGTGCAGCTCATCTCAAAAACAAATTGGTGGTTCTGTTTCATTGACAGAAGAGACCACATGTCTTCTGCATGGTTGGTTAGGCCATGGAGACTAAACATGTATTATGTCCCCATCATGTGAATGACAGACACACAGCCCCCATGCAATTTATAAATCTATATGGTCTAGTTGTGTAGCATGTCTAAGTCATTTAAAATAGGGGTTTCATTCCACTATACTTGATTTTAATCCCTAAATAAGCACCCTTTCTCCCCCATTCAGGATCCCACAACCATTATTCTCCTCCCCTCTAATGGATCCCTTCGACCACCATTTTTGTCGATGTTGGGTTAGATTATCAAAGTAAACACCAATTTATGTGTTTTCTCCATTGATTCTTCATTAATTCTAGGGAATATATTTTTTCTTCTGTTGGATTTTGTTTTATAGTGGGTAGGGTGGTTTATTTTGGCTTTGTTATTGTTTAATTCGGTTTGATCCTGATGTTCTCGATTAGATAGTTCTTTTCTCGAGTTCCATGGATCTGTATATGAGGATTCACATCATGTTCTAGAAGTTCCATCTCAAGAGGTAGGTGGTTCCATTCCATAAAATTTCTATATCTTATTGATGTAATTTTTTGTGTAATTATCCATGTTCTATAGTTAAAATTTGTGGTGAAAAATATTTTTTGGAAATGATGTGACATGAAAGTATGATAAATGTGTATTTTATAAAGGAAATGGTCATGTTTTTATATGTTCCTCATTGTGGAAATTCATGGATGTTTTCAATCAGTTCACTAAGGAATGTGAATTGTGGTTTTAAAGGAACCAAAGGAGTGATATTGTGTTAAAGTGTGTGCTCAATGGAAATGAGTTTTAGGTGGCATGATGGATCCCTTTTTGAACTTTTAGTTAGACATGATATTTGATTAAACATTGGGAAGCATGATTAATGTGATGTTTGTTTGTGTGTATTGATTTGATATGGGGGTTATCCCCAGGACATGGTAGAACTAATACTTTTTCTTTTTCTTTTACTTTTTTAAAATGGGGTTCCTCGAAATATTTAGGCAATGTAAAATTTTTATTTCTAAATGAGGTGGTTTTTGTTAAATGGAATGTGGGTTCTCTTTGAAAATGGATAGGATGCATTCTAATGTTTTTTAATGTGATAATTATTGTAATTTATTAAATTGGATTTAGAACATGGTAATACCAGGTATCTATGTGGGATAAATAGTTTATCATTTGAAACATACAACACAAACTAATCGTTGTTATGATTGGAGACCAATAAGCCCATGTCGTGTCCCATACTAGTGTCTCCTACACAAGAACACATTTGGTCTTGGATTCTATTCCATGTTTGATTGAGATATGATGTTCTAATATCCCACACAACCTATATTGACCAAAGGGAATTACCCATTGGGCTCACATGAGACATATGTGATATGGTACCATCCATCGGAATATGGTGGACCTTGGAAGTATTTTTTAAATAAATCTTATTTTAATATCTGTTTCTTGAATGGTTTCTTCTCTATAAAAGGATTATTTTGAAATTTATTTTCTTTACAATTTTGTTTCCTTAAAATGTTACATCGTTTTCATTTTTATAAATTAGATTTTTGGACTGTGGTTTTGCATTTTAGCATGGAATTTTTTAATTGGGTGGTATCCTACTAGGATTTGACTCAAACCCTACATACAGCTCTGGGTGTTTGTATACCATCTTATTTTTTAATCATGTAAAGGAATGATGATTGGTGATTGTGGTTTTTGATGCCTGTGGTATTTATATGGGGGTTTCGGTGGTGGTGGTTTCATGAATTCTCTCCTAATGGTACATGGATGTTTTGGATATATTTTTAGTTCCCTTTTGTGGTATTACTTTTGGGTCTTTGTTTAAATATGTAAACATTAAATCTAGAATTCCGTTTTCCTTTTTTTGGTTGTGTATTTTTATGTTTTGGTTATTTACCTTTTTGGTTGTTTATGTGTATTCAATTGGTTATGATCATTACCAAATCATGTTATCGATTCCATGTTAGTAGTTTCCTGGTGTGGGGATAGGGAAATCCCTTCAGGCCATGCAACAGATCGGGTTCTGGCACCCATTCTGATGATAATCAGTATTGGTTCGTGAAAAAATGTTTTCATATATTGTTCTTTATTTTTGGTCTTGTTACTTGGTGAATATTCTATGTATAATGGAGATACTATTTTTGTTACATGATTATTCGGTAACGTGTAATGTTCCTTGACATCACACCTCATGAGAGGACTCAAGATACAATAGAAATATGGTTTTGGTTTGAAAAGTTTCGTTCTTTGATATGTTCGTTGTTTGAGAAAATAAATGTGAGTTAGGCCCATGGATTAGTGAGCTTGTAGTGCTAGTAATCTATATGGACACATGGATGTGTTCCTAAAACATCCATCATGATGGTGATTTGGATGGTGCATGGTCACCGGCCATATGTTTGGGTCACCCATCATCACTTGTTTCCCATAGAATTTTCTAGTGTCCCATTAGGGTTATAAAATTTATTTTGAATAACCTTATTGGATCATTTTTGGTAACTATATTTTAAAATGAAAATGGGTTGATTTTAAAAATCTTGAAATATGGGTTTTTATAATGCTTTCAATATATATTCATTAAGGTAGGTATTTATTAAAATGGTTTTGATAAAATGGGGTTGATTTTTTCAAGAACGGATAGTCATAATATATGATTGAGGTTTGTTGAAAATTTATTGTTTGTAATGTATTAATTTTATAATTGTTTGTTTTAGAAATTTTTTATAAATTGGATTTTATTAATTTATGAATTTTTTTTACTCGAGAAAACTAGTGTCTAAAAATGGTTTTGAATGGTATAAGTTGTTTCAAAATTAATTTATGGAATTTGAATATGGGTTTTGATTGGGTGGTTTATAAATTATTGAATTTTTTTTGGAAATTATTAAATTGTAATTATATTGACAAAGTTTATGTGGGAGTATAATTTTTATTTTGGGAAATGGAAGGAATTTAATTTTGATCATTTAAATTGATGTGGTTGAAGATAAGTATAAGTTATATGGGGATTAGTGTACAGGTTCCTAGTTTTTCATAGAGATATGAATGTGCAGGTATCCATGGGACACCATTGGTAAAAGTGAAACCCACCAATCTATTTTTATTATCCAAAGTTCTATTGATGGAAAAGGTGGTGTTTTGATAACATGTAGTTCACTATGTGTCTCATTGTATTCTGGGACTGTTGATTGTATAGAGTTTTTTTTTGAAATCCATTTTTGGTTGATTTTGTTTCATATTGGGTCATTTTCAGTGAGTTCGATTTGAAATAATGGTTAGTTTCTTCTTATTGATGGTTTTTGAATCCCTTGTGTTATTTCCTCCTTGTGTTCAGGGATTGTTTGTAGAATTTTTTTCCAATGGAAAATTTGTACTGGGACCTTTGATTTCATTGTTGGCTTGTGTAAACCCCCATAAAGATTTAGTGCACATTTGAACTGTGGCCATGTATAATTCTTTATTAGAACCCCTTTAATTGATTAATGTAAGGAATCTCTCCTTCAATTTTTTAAGAAATATCCCCCTCTCTATTTTTGGATAAGTGAGTCCTCTCGTAATGGGAGATAAAATGTGAGATATTTGAGTGATGATTTTGTTTCCATGAGTCATTTGATTCATCAAAGGTGATGTTTGACACATTCATACATGATTATCCTACATGAAAGTGGTGACTGGAATTACATTTAGGATTGGGTAAAGTGTTATGGGTTATTGTTGATAGACATTGTCTTAATGGGAATTTGGATCTTTTTTTGTTTTTATCTGTGAAAGGGTTCATGTAAGGCCACATGTGTGGAAATTATGGTCATAATAAGATATTTGAATAATTACAGAAATAATTTGTTTAATGGGACATAGTTTAGAGTCCATTTCAATGTGATTTCTTATGGGCTAAAATTTTCATGTTCGAAGACATATTATAATGCCTTACTTATATGGAATTTTGAATTTCCCCATTTTAGATGGAAGTGACATCTGTGTGTCCTTCCTTATGAATTTTCTTATTTATGGTGAAAGTGACAGTTCATGTTCATCTTCTTAGTCCTTTTTATGGTGAATTGACATGTTGGTGCATGGTGAGTCTTGTGGTAGGTTATGTTCTTCTTGTGTTTTATGGATTGTGATGTGGAAAAAGGATGAGTTTCATAGGGGGATTATTCAATTCCTAACTATGAGGCATGATATGCTCCAATTTTTTGGGATCAAGAAATAGGTCATATAGTGAAGCTAATATATACTCAGGAACCTTAGGGTGTGTAAGATATCATGGTATAATTTTTATCTTTAGTATAATAAATAGAGATAGTTTAAGCCTACCTTGTTCCTATTTCATTTGGAATGGTCTTTTTTTGGAAATAGTCTTGGGGACCTTCTTTCCAAGATCTGACCCACACATGCGGAAGTGTTCCTCTTTTTCTTTATGGAGTTTTGTTCATCTTGTTTTCTAAAAATCATTGAATTTGTGTCTCACCTGGTGTGAGTCTCTATTTGACTAAATTGTATGTCATCATCATGAGTTGATATCAGTTTTTGTTTGGGAACATCTAAGGATAGTAAAATCTCATGGGGATAGTGAATCATGTAGGGTTTTCTATTTGGTTTAGAGTATCTTTTTTGTAGACCCCTTTCAGTTGGAGTTTAGTATGGGTTAGGTTTACTGCGTTAGTCTATGTTGGTTGGTGAGGTTGGTCCCTAAGGTTCCCAATGTCCGGTTCTTCCTGTTGGTCTACTCTAGTTTGTTGGTATTGTAAGTTTATAAGGTTGGGAGGACCACTATGGTCCTCACTATGTTTCCATTGGAATATGTTACTGTTATACTCTTCCTTATGTTGGTGATCCTGTTTTGGTCACACCGTGTTGAGAATCCGATGGAGTTTTTGGTGTTGGTGATGTAGAGGATAATCTTATTCAGAGCTATTTTATTTCAAGTCCCCTTCTTGAGAATGTGTTGGGATTGGAGTGAGTCCAATGTTTTTTTAATAACTCTATGGATTTGTTCATCTAAGTGTGGTTTGGGATTTTTTACCAATCGTAAGATACCAATGATTAGATTAGTAATATTTGGAGTGTTTTAGTTTAAGGTGATGGATTTCATGTTAGGGAACTTCCATTCCTTTTACCGGTCATACGTAGGTGTTTTCTCTTTTGGGGGATGGTGGAACATGGAGGGGAGTCCATTTTTGTCTCCTGATATCAACCTATAATCCTCTTTTCTTGTGCGTTGTGATCTTGTGTAATTCTTGTTTATAATTTGTTTGGGAAACTCATTGAGTTGAGATAGAGTACTGGTAATTATTTTATAATCAAACCATAGAATTTATTCTGGGGTGGAAAGTGTTATGGTGTGGAAAATTTTTACAGAAAGTTTTTTTTAATTTACCTTTTATTCCAGTTCAGGATTGATTCTCACTTATTTAGGTAGAAACATGGTATGAAGTGTTTGGAAATTTAGGGAATCCTTTCATTTTATCCTTGGTCTAGATTTATTCCCTTGGGTTTCCATTGAGGTTTTTTTTGGAGAAAATGGATGATTTGGTTGGACAGAATGTGGCTCCTAGTTGTTCATGGTTAGTGGTAATTGTGATCCCTTATCATGTAATTGGACAATAGGTGTCTATGTGAAACGAAATATTCAACACGAATGGTGCATGTCAGTGTGTCTCATCCCAGAAACTATACCATAGGTTGGGGTCTGGTTGAGAAGTTAATTCAAAGATCTTGCATGGTAAGTCATACTATGTAGACCGACTGTGTAGTTGGGGACCTCTCCCGACACAAAAAAAATTATATTCCACACAAGATTTGAAAAACCGTATAGATTAAGCAAGTAGCATGTCCAGATGATTAAAATTGGGGGTTTCTTTCCTCTATCCCCGATTTTAATCCCCAAACACCCAATTATTCTCCACCATTCAAGATATTCCTCCCAATATTCATCCTCTCTCTAATACATCCCTTGAACCTCCATTTTTGGGATATTTTGTCTAGTATTACACTAGGAGAATTCAATTTTAGTGGTTTCCATATTGTTTCCTCATTTATAGGGTTTCTATTAATCCATCAAGAGGTTTTTTTTCAATAGGTTATGTGCTATATATAGGATTTGTACTTTTTAATAGGATTCGTTATTGGTTTTTATGGTTCAAACATCCCTTTCTAGGGTTTCATGGTGGTGCATACGAGATATCAAATCATGTTTTATAAGATTCTTTTTAAGAGGTAGGAGCAGCCTTGCTTTAATATTTCTAGATTTTTTTAATATTCATGTTTGTTAAATTATCCATGTTCTATAGTCAAAATTTTTTGTGTGAAATATGTTTTGGAAATGAATTTACATGAATATATAAGGAAAGTGTATTTTCCAAAGGAAATGGTAATGTGATTATATGTGACTCATTGTGGAAATTCATGGAATTGTTTGATTAATTGATTGAGTAATACGAAATGTTTTTTCAGAGCAACCAATGGTGTTGGTCTGTTTTAAATACTTCGTTCAAAGGAAATAAGGTTTCTATGGAATGAGGGATCCCTTATTGTACATGTTTCATTTTCCTTGAGAATTTTTTAATGTTTATAACCATCAATAATGTGAGGTTTTTGTGTGTGTTTGTATCTGAGAAGTGTGCCTAGCACATGGATACGGTTGAAATAAAACTTTTTCTATTGTCGCATTATTTTAATAAATGGTTCCTTAAATTATCTATATAGTGTAAATTTTCAGTATTTTAATGGTTTTAGTGTGAGTGAAATGAAAAGTGGTTTGTTTGTGAAATCGGATCGGTTTCATGGAAATGTTTTGCAGATATGATAATTTGTGTAATATTTGAAATGGTATTGAGTGAAAATTAATTAGGGGTAACTAGTTGGGATTATTATTCCTAGTATGATATATATAATGGAATTGGTTCATCCTGAATCCATTTAACAAGGTTTATGCTTACAACACTAACTAAATAGTATGATTATTAGAGACAATAATCCCAATGGGGTATACTCTCCTAGAATATTGTGAACGAGAACACTCTCTATCATGGTTATTAAGCCACATTTCACAAATTTATGGGGTTCTAGTGTCCCATTGAAGAATGATTGTCCCTAGGGATTGACTAGTGGTTCTCACTTGAGACTTATGTGATATCATACCATTCTTCGACATATGGTGGACCTTGAGAGTAATTTGTTTTATATAATTTTTATTTTAATAGATGTTCCATGAAGGGATGGTTCTCCATTAATGGTTTCCTTTAAAATATTCCATAAAAATAGCTTTCATGAAATGTTTCAACACTTTGATTTTATATTAACAAACATTATGGATTGTATTTTAATGTTATTTGCATGGAATATTTTTTTAGGGTAGCATCATATTGTGCTTTGGATCACACATTACATACAACTTTTGGTGTATATAGACTATTTTCGTTTTTTACTTATGTAAAGGAACCAAGTTTGGTGATAATGGTTCAGGTTTCTAGTGGTCGTATTATGTGGGTTTTGGTGGCCCTGGTTTAATGAAGTCTCTCTTCATCTTTCAGGGTGGTTTGGGATGGAGTTTTTATTATCCTTTTATGGATGTCCTTTTGGGAAATTGTTCAATGTTGTAAACAATAAATTTTGAATTTGGTCACTTGGCCCCTTAAAATTGGTTTATTTAGAAAATACCAAAAAATTACTTGTGGAGGTGGAAAATCAGGAATTTGGATATCCCATTATTTTGTTTGGTGTTTTCTTTATCATGTTGGTTGTTTATATGTTTGAAATTTGGTAAAATCATTATCAAATCATGTTATTGATATCCAGGATCTAGGTGACAGACCATGGGGATTGGAGAAAACCCTTCGGGCCATGCCACGTATTTGGTAGGTCCTCTGTTTGGTTGATGAACAGATTTAGTTCAAGACATATATAATTTAGATGAAATAATTGAACCATTTTTTGTTTTCATACATAGATGTATCTCCATAGATCGATGTGGTGATTGAATATATATACTAAACATGAATAATAAGGCATAATATGTAGAACTATAATGAAATAGTACGTTCTCTATTCTTAAATGAATAATAAGCATACCATTCACCACATAATTTTTAGGCACCACATCATCAGTAGTGATAGATAATTCCCTTCTCTTCTACATTATAGGTGATGTTGATTTCATCCATGAACCCTTAGAATGGGGAAATGGTTCACATAATGCACATGTAACAAGATGTTTAACAACACCCCTACATGATGAGTCTTTATCATAGCCTTCCTTTGTTCTTAAACATTAGTGGGATTATGCATATCACTTTGGTAGTTATTTATCAGATTCCCCCGAGTTTTAGATTTTAGGATTCTCTTGGTTCCTTTTTGATTATTCCCATGATACTTCACAACACAATTTTTATATGTGGGAAGTTGTTTATTGATTATAAAAATATATTTATCAACTTATCCACCCAAATTAAACGTCATTTTTATTATCTATTTTCCCATAAGTACAATGGGTGTCTCTGATCTCAATTTCATACTAAAGGGAACAACAAAAAATATCCTCAAAACTATAAAATTCTCAAATAGATAAATCTTTTCATATACCTAGATTAAGTCATATAAAGAAGTGTTCATCCTTGATTTTAGTGTTCATGAAAACGCGAGAGGTGCATCTTGCAATCTGAGTGGTGTTTGATTCACATGAATCGATATAATCATCTTCCTTCTTCATTATCCAAATAAACTACATTTCAATCATGAGGTGGAGGATTTATGTAAAATATTAATTGGAAAATATTTTCTTGAATTCATCCTAATCCATGGAATCAATTTCATCCTTGGAAATTGTGATCTTGATATCTAGCCAACATAGATCTTCTTCCCCATCGAAATTATATACCTCCAAAAATCGTATCTTTTTTAAGCACTAGAGTAGAGAGAATATCTTCTTAGTGATGTTAATGAATTTTTTTTTGGAGGTGTGGATTGAAAGATAAACAAAACATGGGATTCAGTTTCTACATAAAATATTTATCATCAACATTCACTTTCATTGGATAAAGAGGATATTCCACATGATTCTTGTTAATGTTTATAACTTCATCCAGTTGAGAAAGTATTTTCATATGGTTTGGAACTGTTGTCCACATCATATTGAAAATTTCTTTATGGTAATCATCACATTTATTATCACATTTATTGTTTGTACTAATTCTTTTATTTCCAATCATTAATTGAGAATATGAAATTAAAAATATTGGAGATTAAATACAGAGTTAATAATCAAATAAAAAGGAAACATTGAACATAGTGGGATACTCATTTAAATAAAATTTGTATCCTAAAATATCATCCCATGTGTCTCAATCTAGGTGTTAGGATAGAATATATAAAGTGATACACAAGAGTGGGAGGATTTTACCCTCTCTAATTTATAAGAATATGCAGTGTTTTTATTCTATATGAAACTATGTAGAGTATAAATAGAAATAAAGATCCAAACTTTTTAAAGTTTTTTATGGAACAATGATCCCCTAGTACACTATACAAGTCACCATCTCAGTAGGTTTAGTAAATTTCACAAGAATGTTACACTTATCAAAAAACCAAGAATCCAAAATTTAGTCCAGGTAGTTTAAATTGCTAAAAAATACTATAAACAATGTCTTATGGTTATTTTCCAATGAAAAAGTTATCAATAGATGAGATTTGAGAAAAAGATACTCTACCATAACTGTTTATGAGTAGTTATACCTCCAATAAATCAATAGAGTTTGATATAAACGGTTCAGATTGTTCTTCACAGTTTCAGAAGTTGGCAAATGAAAATTAATGAGGCCTCTTCATTAAAAAGAATATCGTCTAGAATGAAATAGTCAAAAGAAATACTTATGTTATAAAAAACTTCAATAATGTTGAAACATAACCAGTAGTATTAATCATACCGTAGAAAAAGATTACAAATGAATATCTACCAAGTGTATCCTTTTTTAGAATAAATCATTTTTTGTAGTAGCACAATAAAATATAATTTAAAAAATATAGTCGTATATGAAAATTTCTTATCACACATATATTTGAAGAGGTAATCTAATAGAATATATAGAAAAGAAAACATGTTTAATTATTCGAGATAAAAAAGAATATCCTGGTTGATCATATGAATTTAAATTCCAATCGACTAGGGGGGTCTTAACATCCCTTAGAAATATTATTGATTTTTTTATGTAAATGGTTCTCTGAAACAATCAAAATGATCCTTGTTTCCACCCTTAATTATTACTTTATCATTGCAACAGTACTGAATTTAAAACGTGGATCGAATAATTTCACCATTGAGAACACAATGTAGTTTTGTTATGTACAACGTAGGCTTCCGTTGGGTATCATAAATATTTATTCTATAGCATTTAGTTGCTCTTCATTGTGTAGGGTTCCTTTTACTAGTATTGGTCTATTTTGCATAACGCGTGGGTTCTTTTATGTAGCATAGTGTTCCTATTCATAACATAGGGTTCCATTGCAATGCTTTTCATTCCTTTTCATCGAGCATGGATGATAATCCATACTTCTATCTTCATAGTCAAAAAATAACTTTTGTAGCATTGATGAACCATAAAATCATCTTTTTATCATGTTAGGTTTGAACAATATATATAGACTTCATAACAGGGGTGCTGATATATACAATATTTTTTTGAATGTAAGGACTTTGATCCAAACACAAACTATTTAGATCAACGTAGGTTTGATACCATACATAAATATTCAACATATCAAACAATTTTGGGATGAATAGAGTGTTTACATATTCATTCACATAATTCTAAATTCCATAAAATATAATTGAAATTACAATGTAACACAATCCAAAAAACATCATTCGAAAATAGATAAAGGTATTTTTGAACATCAGTATCATAATAAATTATATCTTATTGTTGAGACAATACATTCCAAGCCATATCAACCTTATTGATGATCACAAAACCCACAACATAATCCACAATAAAATTAAATGAGAAGGTAGGATTTGTAAACATACAAAAAATGGATAAAGAAAATATTTTGAAATTGTGTTTCCACCATATTGTTTAAATAAATAAAAATAGACATATGTAAATTAAATATTTTCTATAAGGAAATGTTTTGGTTTTAAAATATTCACTCTTATCCGCATAAAACATTAACTCCATTTTGTGATATCAAAAGGATTGTTTGAAAGGATAAACAATATAAATAAAATTTTTAATATTGCACTAATCTATTAGGAATAATTAAAAATATTGGTCTGGGAAAAAATATACGATTGGTAGTTTAAATATTGAATTAATAAACTAAATCTATATCTGAAGTGGAAAAAATTAAATTTAAATAAATTTAAATATATGGAAAGTTAGAGTAAAATCCACTATTAAGCATAGACCCTTAAAAATGAAGGGAATTTGACTGATATAGTTTTGGAAAAGGGTACTTTAAGATGAGTATGATCATGAGCTGCCCTAATAATATCGAGAATCTTCCAAATGAGTCCCTATAAATGGTTTTTAAATAATTCTGTCCATTTCTTAAATTGTATCCTTGTATCATTTCCATCATTCCAATTTTATACAATATTGACTTTTCAAAACTCAATCATACATTCTTTTGACTAAATTAAAGATGTTAACTAGACTTTGAATTGATGAAGAATTAGTACCAACTAGAATTAATTTCATGTCAGTTGACTTATTAAATTCCTATGATTGTCAAACATAACATTTAAATGAATTTTATCACACTGAAGTGTGTGTATCTGATCATTAAAATCATCATGTTCATAGGTAATAGAGGTGATCATACATAGCAGTTCTAGTGGTGTCAATTGAGATATGGTAGATTATCTATTTCTTTCATTGAGAGACTGAAATTATCTCCCAATAATCAACTCAAACTAATCAATATCTATCTTTCTAACAGATTCATATTTTAATAAACAAAATTATACTATCATTTTGTCCATAAGCTCTTAATGATCTCCATCAAGAATGATATTTTTTTTCTAAAACTCTTAAATGAAGCGTTCAAACTTCAAACTCTAATCTCGGTACAAAATTGACCTTGTATTATTCTAAAATTTTCATCATAGCTTCCAACTCTTCTTTAAGAAACAAGTTTTGGGACTCCAATAGATTGATCTATATAACTAATGAATTAGGGTCTCAATGTAACACCCCGAGATTTTATGAAAAAATATTCTTTTAATTTCATTGTTGTCTTGTGTTGTAAGCTACAACAAGATAACCTTGCACTATACGCAACACCATATCATCTTGCAGTATAGACAACACTATTCTTGGATCATGTTACAAACAATTTTGATAGTAGTTATTCTATGAATCATTGAGTGTATATATATATATATTCAATGTATAAATGAAATATGGTTGGATTCTGTTATACTAAACAACGAAATTGTCTTTCACAACAAGCAACCCTGACTTGGCTTGCATTACACGCAATCCCGACCTTCCTCGATAGCATGTGTTGTACGCAATACCAGGTTTTACTAAACAACGGTATATTATTATAATATTATTATGAACTAGCTGTTATGGATAGTATTAACTAAATTTTTAATTTTATAACATTATTATTCATCTTAAACATTTTCTAGAACATGGTGTAAGAACAAAATAAATTTTTCAGGTAAAATAAATATTTTTCAAAAAATGTAGTTTTGCCGCCTTTTGATGGAGCACCCACTTTAAATCTAGTTTTTGACATGTTTATAACTTAAATTTTAAAAAATAAAATTATTTTTGGAATTAGGGTGTAAAATTTTACCTTGGGTAAAATTTTCATATTATTCTGATAACTTTCATATTTTAATGAATAGTAAAAACACGCTATATTTTAAATAAAAACATCTTTTTTCATCGAAATAATTTATGTTGTTAAATTATAATATTGAATGGTTTTAATGTATAAATATAATATATTTTTACCCTTTAATATAATTTATGTCATTATCCTTTATTTTACATTGAATTCCTAGGTTAAATAAATTTAATCTTTTGCAATGTTTTAAACGAAAACCTGTTTTCTTTCGACAACAGGATTAATTTTAATTTAATTTTTGCAGCTTCTGTGTATTGAATTTGGAAAATCTAATTCCATATTTGGAATTAGTGGGTCCAAATTATATTAATAGTCTAATTTTTATTTTTGGGCTTTATGAATAGTAACAACGGTAAAAAAAATTTACCATAGTAAAAGGTAAATTAGGTAATTAAGGGTAAATATAAAATTATAAAATTTTCCTAATACTTTTCTTAACACAATTGGATGATTATAATTTGTACTAAGTCATATTTGGGTCGAAATTTAATCCATTAGAAACCACTTGGAGGTGATTAAGACCTTTAGTTTATTTTATTTAAAGGAAAGTGAAATATCTCTCACTCAACTTTAATAATTAAATTATTTTTAATATAAGATTATACAGAATATAAATTCTTTTATAAATACTCATTTGAAAGATAAAATGTATTTATTTGTCATGGTAATTTATTTGTAATTTCTAAGAGTTATTTAATTACCTTATTATCTTATACATTAATGATGCCGAAATTATTTATTTAGTTAAAAATCAATAATATACTTTTAATTGAAATAGTAAAACATATCAAAAGGCCCAAAAATCTGAACAAAACTTATTATTACGGTATATATAAACCCTAGTCATCCACTGGCCTAATTTGTGACCATTTGGATCCTTATTAAGGCGATTATGACACTTATATTATTTTATTTTAAATGATGCCAAAGTTGTCACCTTCATAATTTAATAAATATAACAATTTAAATATTGTGATTTTAAGATGATAAATTCGAGTAAAAGTATTATTGTGAAATTTAATAGATTTATCTTCATCATATGATTTTATTTTTAATTTTTATACAACAAATAAGTATATTAAATAATTATACAAAAATGTTGTAGTAATTATTTTATTAAGAGATAAACCAAATAAATGTGTTTAAAAATAATAAAATAATTATTATATGAACTATTTAATGTTCTCCACTAATTTTATAGATACATATGTCCTTTTATGAATCTATTATAGATTTTATTTAGAACATCACTTTTCTATATAGTTTATTTAAATTCAATTAAATGAATAGTGTCAAAATTGACACAATTGTTATTTTATAAACATAACATATTATAAAAATGTTTAAAAATCACAAAAATATTTAAAAATCATAAATTTAAATTTATATGGTCTAAAATGTTATAATTTATCCTATTATGGACAATTCAGAACAAATAAGTAATTATTTGTTATAATTTAAAATTTAGAATGTTATTACCTCAAATAAAAATAAATTGATTAAATAAGGATAAATCAAGTTGATAATGTTTAAAATAAATTATTAACATGTAATACATTTATTATTTGTTGCGATTAAAACCCTATCTCATCTAATCTTCGGATATGAGTCATTTTGTATGGTTTTAAGTGGGTTTGGGATTTAATATAAACTAATATTTCTTATATTTCCAAAGGTGCCCCTCTCCTCCCTTATAAAAGGGTGCCTCCTCCCTCTCCTCCTTTCACCAATTTTAGCCTTCAAGCTCGGCCAAAACCTGACCATATAACTTACCCACTTCCCTAGAAACATTATAGAGGTCCGGGTGTTCTTAAAAGACCATTTTTAGTGCCCTAAGAGGAGGTCTCAAAGAGGCACTTCAAAGAACAGGTAATGTCCGTTACCTATCCTTTCATAATTATTTCTTCTTCTACTTATTATTCTTTAGTTGTTTCATTATGAAGTAATAACATCAGTATAAATCATATATGGATATGTTATTATAATTATGAACCAACCCTATATCACCATCTATCCATCCTATGGAAAACGGAATCAACACGCGTGCGTACGTACGGAATACCGTCTCCACGTCGTGGTGTAATATATTTTCCACCACCCCTTACTTGGATGGGTATAATGGTGTAAATAATGACAATATATGATTATTGAAAAGTGATATTGATTCTTAAATATTATAAATACACTCCAATAAAATTCTATGAGAACGATATCATCGCTCGTGCGTACGTACAGATTATCGTCTCCACGACGCGATGAGATTCATTTTCCATGTTAAAATTTGAAGAATGATTATAAAGTATATATAATAATTGTTGGCGCAAAAAATAGGGCCCGATAGGAAGGAACGAAAAAGACAGCCGGCGCGCTGCCTCGCGAAGCACAGCCGCGAAGCACAGCCGCGAAGCCCCGCCGCGAAGCGCCCCAACCTTGGCGGCCCCGCGAAGCTCCGGAGGCGGTAATCCTCCGCGGACCGGTTTGACGTTCGCGAAGCGCCGCGAAGCTCCAGAGGCGGTAATCCTCCGCGCACCCGTTTGACGTTCGCGAGCCGCCGCGAAGCCCCGAAGGCGGCGCGCGAGCCCTGCTTCGCGGCGCCCCTTCCCTATAAATACTCGACTCCCCCTGAGTCCCCGGGACGGACAATCCGACTCTTCGGCTTCTCCTCTCCCGAATCGCGAAGCACGCTTTGCCCCGGGAATCATGAGCTCCGCGAGGTATTTCTACTTCGCGAGACGACTCTGATTTGTTTCGTTTTGAGCCCCTCTTCCGAGAGGGATGCCCTTCGCGATGCTCAAGGGCTTTCGCAAAGGAAGGGGATTCCCAAGGGAACCCGGGCAGCCGCGGAGCACTTGTGCTTCGCGAAACACCCAACCCATGCTAGTAATCCCTATGCCAAGGCAGGATAACTATGCATCGCGAAGCACATTGCTTGGCAGGACCCTGCTTCGCGAACCACTCCTTCTTCGCGAGGCATTGCTCCGCGAACACCGTTCCACTTCGCGAAGCACCTCCCACTTCCACCTATGCCCCATGCTAAGGCCAAGGCACCCCACTTCGCAAAGCACACTCCTCTGCTTAGCGATTCCTCTTTCCGTGCGACCCTCCAGGTTCGCACGATGTGATTTCAAAGTCCCATGGACAACACCTCCCGTAGCGTTGCTTCGCCCAATGCTCCTTCGCATAGGCACGCTAACGGCTATTGCTTCTTCGCATAGCCACGCTAACGTGGACCCCTCGATGGCTCCTCTCACGACCCCCCTTTACCATGGCCTTACCGACACCTTCCCTTCCCCAAGGACCAGAGGGTACCGGTTATGTAAGTCCTAGGGGTGTGGAGTGAACCCACCTCGTCCGAGCTGCAGGACGTTAAACTGCCAAGCACCACGTCCTCAACACATGACGTTAAACTGTGACCCAACCTCGTCTCCCTCACGAAGGGTCCCCCCAACTCGAACATTCATTACACCACTCGTCTCCACGGGAATGGAACTCTTCCGCACATGGAATGAGATCCTCCTTGTCGGAGTGGTGTATGTTCGCAGGGGAAGGGTCGCCTCAGAGCGTAAATCCCTAACCTTTGGTACGGATGATTGCACCCGTGCATCTCGGTACTTCCCCACTACCAAGGTCAGTGGAGGACGTGATAGGGAACGAGGCACCTCCCATCGCCGGACCAAGGTCCATCTTTCCCGCGCTTTGTCGCGCCATGGGCCTCCATCCTGGAGTAAGTCCCAACACCATGGGCCGCCCAACGCGTAAGCCCCATTTCGCTTCTCACGGACGCACCCTTCGCGACGTGATCGTCAGGTCTTTGCAACCCCTTGTTTCTCACACCGAGCATGACTCACGTGGGCTTAGAGTGAGCACCGACCCTGAAAAACTCCCATCCGAACTACGAGGACTTTGATCCGTGTCAAGTCATGGTACGTAGGAAGCCTCCATGAGGTTCAAGCCACGTTGCTCGGTCGTTCATTCACGTCGAGTTTCGCCCCTGTCCAGCACGACGTTAAACTGTATGCCTCGTCCCGCATGACGTTAAACTGCATCATCCGAACTACGAGGTCTTTGATCCGTGTCAAGGCATGGTACGTAGGAAGCCTCCACGAGGTTCAAGCCCACCAATAGTGGACCAAGGTCTACTCTCATCCGAACTACGAGGACTTTGATCTGTGTCAAGGCATGGTACGTAGGAAGCCTCCACGAGGTTCAAGCCCACCAATAGTGGACTAAGGTCTACTCCCACCAATAGTGGACTAAGGTCTACTCCCACCAATAGTGGACTAAGGTCTACTCCCACCAATAGTGGACTAAGGTCTACTCCCACCAATAGTGGACTAAGGTCTACTCCCACCAATAGTGGACTAAGGTCTACTCCCACCAATAGTGGACTAAGGTCTACTCCCACCAATAGTGGACTAAGGTCTACTCCCACCAATAGTGGACTAAGGTCTACTCCCACCAATAGTGGACGAAGGTCTACTCCCACCAATAGTGGACCAAGGTCTACTCCCACCAATAGTGGACCAAGGTCTACTCCCACCAATAGTGGACCAAGGTCTACTCCCACCAATAGTGGACCAAGGTCTACTCCCATCCGAACTACGAGGACTTTGATCCGTGTCAAGGCATGGTACGTAGGAAGCCTCCATGAGGTTCAAGCCACGTTGCTCGGTCGTTCATTCACGTCGAGTTTCGCCCACGTCCAGCACGACGTTAAACTGTATGCCTCGTCCCGCATGACATTAAACTGCATCATCCGAACTACGAGGAATTTGATCCGTGTCAAGGCATGGTACGTAGGAAGCCTCCATGAGGTTCAAGCCCACCATCAGTGGACCAAGGTCTGCTTTCACGTCGGTTCACCGACAAATCCCCACCTGAACTACGAGGTCTTTGATCCATGTCAAGGCATGGTACGTAGGAAGCCTCCACGAGGTTCAAGCCCACCACCAGTGGACTCACGAGTCTACTTTCACGTCGGGTCACACCCGCGTCCAACATGACGTTAAACTGCACACTCCTGTCCGGCATGACATTAAACCGCACCCCGGTCCAGTGGTAAGCCATTGTGACCCATCCCATCCGAACTACGAGGACTTTGATCCATGTCAAGGCATGGTACGTAGGAAGCCTCCACGAGGTTCAAGCCCATCATCAGTGGACCAAGATCCGCTTTCACGTTGGTTTACCGACGCAACCCACCCGTCATTCCACGTCGGGTCCCATCCTGGTCCAGTGGTAAGCCGCTGCGACCCATTCCCTTTTGAACTACGAGGTCTTTGATCCATGTCAAGGCATGGTACGTAGGAAGCCTCCACGAGGTTCAAGCCCACCCATTACCCAATTCACGTCGTGTTCTATCTTCGTCCCGCATGACGTTAAACTGTATCATTTGAACTACGAGGACTTTGATCCATGTCAAGGCATGGTACGTAGGAATCCTCCCAGAGGTTCAAGCCCAACTCCCATCGGGCCAAGGTCCAGCTTCACGTCGGTTTACCGACACCATCCTGAACTACGCGGACTTTGATTCCCTGCCACGGCGATACGTAGGAAGCCTCTTCAAGGCTCAAGCCCAACTTCACCGTCGCCCCTGCGACGGCCCCCATTTCATCCTCCTCCACTTCACTCATCCATCCATCACCCATCCTGATTCTCACCCGGGCCACCACATCCCGGTGGAATCATGCCATCCACTTCCTCGCTGCTCCTAGCGGCGCTTGGGCCACTTTCCATGTGTAAGCCCCATCATATCTCCGGGTCGCTGTCCTCTGTGTACACCCCGATTCATCACTCTTTTCCCCTATAGGGAGTGTACAACCCCGGATCCGTCCTTATTGGGCATTCTGATCCGTCTCTATGGGACCACAGCCGTCTCCATGCGATATACCAATCTGATCCGTCTCTATGGGACGTTCTGATCACCCTCATTTCGTCTCCGCAAGACGTTAAACTCGCGGCCTACCTCGTGATAAACATGAGATGCCTGAGGAAAACCTCGGATGGAACGCCTTTGGTGTAACCGTCTCTGCTAGACGTTAATCTTGCAACATACCCTGTGTTGAACACGGGAAGCTGAGGAAAACCTCATATACATGTCTATGACATGTAATTCCCCGCGCTCGATGTGGGATGCCTCGGGTTTCCACGCCCTCGAGAAGCCTTGTGATCAAGGATAACAGACAGACATGCCAGGTACCCCAGCATCCAGACACGCTACTGACGTCTCAACGTGACTACTCCCCTGACCGAAGGTTGTTGCCCTGACTGGACCCTCTGGAATGTCCCGACAGGAGCGGCGTAATTAACCGGCACCCATGGAAACATGGCACTGGGAAGAGTTTCACGAACTACGTATTAAATCTATAAGGGAGACCCGGACTAGGTGACGAGTTCTGAGGAGGAATCCACAGGAGGAAGAACCGACATCCCATCATCCCGTTTCGATCAAGGAGCAGACGTACCTGAATAAGGAACGAATGCCGCCCGCCTTTGGAAAGCGGGAATGCGGGGCAACAAAGCCGCGCGTCCCCCCCCCCCCCCCCGCCCGACGGACGGATGCGCGCGCCCCGGCGAAAGCGTCGGAAACAGAAATGGTGAACCCGACGTGAAATTCTTCTCCTCAGCATGGAGATTAGTAGCGTTCGAGACACCAGTAGATTGACGTGTCACCGGATTCAGATATCCGTTGCCTGGCCCCGCCAAGCAAATGGCGGGCCTGTCGTGAAACTCACCGGCGGTCGGGGTAGTAGAACGTGGGGCACTCCGCTCTGCAGCGTGTTGGCGTGGATCCTTCTCACAGACATGGAGGATGGAAGAACGCTGGGGCACTGGCTGTCAATCCTTTTCCTCTCAATACTGATGAATTGATCCTTTCGCTTGCCAGGAATCAGGTTGCTACTACAGAGATGCGGTCACCATCCGCTCCTCGCCCGCGCAGGGGCAGGGGCAGCGCCACGACGGCCACTCCAAATGGAGCCACCACCGCCACGACGGCTGCCACATCACGGAATACGGGACGTCCACGTCCCCTTTCCCCATCAGAGGTCATCCAACGGAGGGTGATCAACAGCCTCGTGCGCAGGTACGAGGAGGAAGGGATCATCCCGACAAGGGATATGGCCCGCTTGGACCTGGAGGCCTCCAGGCCCCGCCGTCAACGCCGCCCTAACAGGCCGCGCAGGGAGCCCTTGCTCCCCACCTCAACATTCAACCGTTTCGGGAGCCTATCCCCGGAACGCCTTGACGACTCTTCGCCTTACGCCGAAGAGGCAGGCGCGGTCCGGCTCAGCCCGCTCAGGGCCCCGACCCAGGGGCCCCAGGCGAGAGCTCCCGCCCGGCCACGTCAGCGCCGCCGTCCGACCCCGCTGGGAGGGCAGGCAGACTACGTGCAGGCAGACCATGTCCCTGCACCACCTGCACCGGCCCGCCTGACCCGACGTCAGCGTCGGGCCCGGGCTGAGGACGCTCGCCTAGCCGCGTCCACGTCGACAGCTACAGTGGCCCGAGCCACCGCCGACGTCCATTATGAAGCCCCCGCCCCCATTGAGCAGGGGACCCCTTCGCCCAACCCAGATTGAGACCCCAGCCGCCCCATGGGCAGGCCGGGTTGACTCTCCGGGTTGCAGGCCCCGGTGATGATCGTCGCGAGCTAACCCGCGGTGATGCCACCCCGTACGGAGGTCCTCCCCGTACCACTACTCCACAGAGCGTGGGCTTTCCCCGCCCCGAAGTTCGTCATGGAGGCATGCCTCGTGCTGCCCCCATCCTGCAGGAAGGCCTGCCCCGGGGTAGTGATGCTCAGCGCGGAAACATTTCCCGCGCCCGCTGTACAGGGTATGAAGTCCATCCTTCTGAAGGCACCGTCCATCCGGTCCTTCGACGTGGGGGCCCCCCCTACATCCTCTCTGCGATTGGCGAAGGTCCTCCTTGCCCCAGCAACTCAAGGAGTGAAGTTCAGCCTCGCTCCACTCGCATCGATCATGGAGGTCTTCCCCATGCTCCTGCCAGTTCCAACAGAGGTCCCGCCCGCACGGGTACTGTTCATGGAGGTCCTCCCCATGTACCCTTCGACATTTTCCCTGGTGCCCCTCGCGCCCCGGCTGTCTCAAGTGGGGGCCCTCTTCGTCACGGCGCCAGCGCCGCCCCAAGGCTGCCTGATAGGGGTCAACCCTGTCCCGAAGAGCCACCCAGGGGCAGAAGAGCGGGTCGTCGCCACCACATGAAGAATCCTGGGAAGGTCTAGGGGGAAATCAAACCTGCTCGCTTCTCCGATTCGGAAGTGGAATACGATTCAGCGATGGAACCTTCTCCCAGCTCCTCCGTATCAGGGACTGGGGCAGGAACCAGACGCGTCAGCCTCGTTCTTCCAGAATTTGAGGTCCACCGGATTCCCGCCTCTCTCCGCAGGTACATTCAGGAGGAAGAGATTGTGAGAACTTCGCAGGTTTCGACCACACAGTCACCACCATCGTCACCCGAAGCGCCCTCTACCTCTACTCGGGATCGCGAGGAGCTATTTTGGGGGTCAACGGTGGTAGAGCCACGACATGACCGGACACCGGTAACGGCAATTCCCGTACCCGAAGCAGTGGCTGTTAGCCCGTCCTATCGTGACGTTGTGGTCAGGTCACCGCGCTCTTCAGAGGAAGGCCCAGAATTCGGTGGCCAGTCTGCTCGCGCACCGTATTCTCCACCGCCGAGTTTGTTGTCCCAGAGGTCAGCCTCGGTACCGCTACCGGTCCCTCAGCCGCTCCCGGTTGATGAGTGGGGAAATGTAGGGCCGAATCCCGAGGACGAACCCAGGAGCTTCTGGAGTATTCTTGTAGCGAACTACTTCCCAGAAAGGTTCTGGCCCACGGCGACACTGAATTTCCGTGTACCCGAGTCGCTTACCCCTGAAGAAGTGGGGTGCTTTTGTCGAACCCTGTGGGCGACGCACTTCCGCCTCCGCTGGGAACGGGTAGTGTACCCCCGGAGTCGAGAGCACTTCGAGGAGATTGGCAAACAGTGCCGCCTGATTGACGCAGCGACGCTCCTCGTGGCCCAGCACCCCGAGTCGCCCGGTCACCAGAGTGCTCTCCAACGAAAATGCATTCAGAGTTTCAAGGCACTCCGCAAGATCGTCAGAGAAGCCACCCCCCATGTGCAAGTCCGTGGCTGGGGACGCTATGCCGCTCTCCTCTTTGACCCTATCCGACGACAGCCTGATTCACTATGCGACATCGAGGATATGCCCTCAAGGGGGGTCACAGTCCACATGGCCGACGTTGTGGATAAAGAAGATGAGCTTGAGTTCCTTGATGGGGACTTACCATCCGAGGGCGTACCGCCACTACTCGACCCATCAGGGAGAGTCACCCGTCATCAAAGGAACCTGCTAGGCCTCCCCGTGCCCACCGAGTCACTGGCACTCGGTCGAAGCACTGGCAAGGGTAAGGAACATGTCGGAATAGTCAAGCACTCCGACCCGTCCGCCTCTATGCAGAAGACAGACGAGGATCCTAAGAATGCCACGTTGCGCCAGCAGCTCGCTGAACAGAAGAGGCTGGTTGACGAACTATTGGCTGAGCGCGCTGCAGAGCGGCGACCCGACTATGGTAATCCCAGGCCGGGGCATCAGGGGCATGAACAATTCCCCCCCGGCGAGATGCCTCCGGGCAACCCTGATCATGCTACTGTCACGGACAGGGCGGAAGCCGGAACTTACGGCAAGAGGGCGCGATACGTCTCGCCAAACCCCCCTGAGCGACGGGGCAATCTGAAGAATCCAACCCGGGTTCCCCCAGTCGCCCAGCAGGTCGTCCAGCCAGCTGACCCACGAGCGGCCGAAGCCGTCTACCGTGTTGAAGAACCTGGCAACGCGCTTGTGGTTAGGGATCCCCGTCAAGACAGGGACCCCCACCCGGAGGACCTTATTGCGGCACTCACTGCCCGCCTCGAGGCATTGGAAACGCGACAGGTGGCGGTCCCACCCGATGGAAAGCCTTATCCCGCGTGGGTGGATGATATGCTCGCGCCTCCGGGTTTTGGGAACCCCACTTTCTCGCCGTTTAACGGGACAGGGGACCCACCCCAGCACTTGGCTCATTTCTCTTCCAGGTGTGGCCCCATGCTGGGGACCCCGGCTCTGCAAGAAGCCGCTAAGCTCCGATGTTTTGTACAGACATTGGAAGGTCCGACGTTCGTCTGGTACAACCAGCTCCCCATCGGATCAGTGACCGGTTGGGAAGATCTTCGCCGGCAGTTCCTTTACCAATTCAGCTCCACCACGCGAAAGACTAGCATTGCGGACCTCTTCAAGTGCAAACAGAGGCCTGATGAGCGGGTTGCAGACTTCATCGCCCGGTGGAAAGGACTTACGTATTCCCTCGATATGCCACTGACTCAGGAGCAATTACTGACGATGTGTGTGGGAAACGTCAAGACGGAGCTGGTACCCTCCTTGATTACCCAGAACTACCCTGGAGGGTTCAGGGATTTCTCGGATAAGGCCCAGCGCCTCGAGGAGGCCCTGCAACAGGCTAGCCAGGCGCGTTTGCTGCCCCCTATGATCCCAGCCAGGAGGGCCGCCAGGGCTGAACCAGCCGCGGTGGCTCAAATAGAAGCCCCGAGGCAGCTGGAATTGCTACCGGCGGCGCCACCCCCGCAACCCCGCAGGGGTCCTCCACCTCAAGCGCAGGCTCCTGCCCAGCAGCGACCGCCTCAGAACCGGCAGGTTCCCCCGCGCAATGCGCCACCGCCACCTAGGCGAGACAACCAGGCGCCGCCTCCTCGGCAGGCCCCTCCGGTCCCTCGACAGGACCAGGCCCCCAGGGCTCCTTACCCGGAAATAAAGTACCATACCTATTCGTTTAACGAAAATCAGGTCCCTGGCTACTTCCGAAGTGCTCTAGAGCAAGGGATCGTGCGTTTGCCTGAGTGCAGGAGGCCGGCAGAGGCACATCTCACCGACCACCCCAACTACTGCCCTTATCATCGAATCCTGGGGCACACCCTCAAGCGATGCTATGTGTTTAAAGACTGTCTTCAGGACCAAGTTAACAACAACATAGTCAAGTTGGGCCCGGCGCCAGCACAAGTGGCAGGCGTCTTTGCAGGATTAGAAATCGACAGCGACGGCGAAGGTGAGTGGCAGCAGGTCCCTAGCCGCGGGTCCCAGAAATACGATGACTGGATGGCTCGAAAAACCGTCGTCCGTGCCCAGGGCATCATCCGGGCACGCCTGAAGCAGCCGGAACCTTCAGAAGAAGTAGTGGGTGCCTCAACATCGTCTTCACGGTCGACCTCTGCCCAAAAGGGCAAGCAGCGCCGACGTAAGAAGAAGCAACGTGCACCGCCAGTGCCGTCGTCATCCCGCACTCTCGGTGACTTTATGCCCCCCGAAATGGGCATTCCCCCCAGAATCCGCCCAGCGGTGGATGACTCTTCGAGTGATAGTCAAGGGTACGCTTCGGTTTACACCGTGGAGCTGGTAAAGCCCTATATGACCTCCGACGAGGGGGAACCCCAGGCAGGCCGCCCCAATGTTTCCAGCCGACGTCAACGTCAGCGGAATCGCAACCGCGCCGGTCACCGAGGTATGTCAGCAGGCACTTGTGACCAAGGCGTGCACGCTACCGAAACCAGGCAGCAGGCTCAGCGCAGATCTCAGCACGCGCAGACCTATCCAGCACCCTCGGCTCTACCTCCACCGCCGTTCGTGTTGCTGGATCAGGGAGAGCCGCCTCGTTCATATCACAGCCAGTCTCGCCTGGCAACAGGCCAGCCTCTGCTGTCCGATCCTAGCCCGGCGACTACTCGTCAGGCTTCTACTGGTAGGCAGCAAGATGTACCTAGTACTAGTTACTCGCCAGTTCAGCCAGCCGGATCCGTTGTGCGTCCAAATGGCGAACGACCTCCTGTAAGCAGAGGTTTGCGTTTGGCACGAAAGTACGATGTTCTGAAGCATCTGGCCGGCATCCCGGCGAGGCTTTCCATCCTTGAGGCCCTGCGCTTGTCATCCGAGATGCGCGAGGCACTTTCCGAGGCCCTAAGGAGCCCCCTCCAGTTCGAGACAGAAGTGGCGGCTGCAGAAGCCTTCCATACCGAGACGATTGAAAACGCCGAATGTCAGGCGGTTATCTCGTTCTCTGGTGAAGATGAAGACCCTCCTATACAGGGGCACATTCACCCGCTGTATATCACTGGCCACTTCAACGGTGTGGAAGTCCGTCGCTGCCTCGTTGACACGGGTTCTGGAATCAATCTAATTCCGACCCGGACGCTGCGAAAGCTGGGTTTGTCCGAAGGTGATTTGACTCCCTCTGACCTCAGGATTCAGGGGTACGACAGGACAGAGCAAACCCCGGTCGGCAAGATTCGTCTGAAGACCCAGTTCGGTGGCTTAATTGCCAGCACCGAATTCATGGTTGATTCTCAGGACACCGCCTACAACGCATTGATGGGCAGGCCATGGCTCCATCTGCATGCAGCGGTTCCCTCGTCGTATCACCAGTGCCTTAAATACTCGCTCAACGGTCGAGTAGGCGTGCTCCAAGGAGACGCGTCCCCTTTCGCTTCTTGTGAGGCCCGCTATCTGGATGCGGGTTATTACAAAAGTAAGGACAAGCAGATCCTGGTCAGCGAGGATGAGCCCGCCCCAATCACAAGTGATCCCTGGGCGAGCATGGACGTCGCCTACATCCTCCCTATCCACCGGTTGGAGGCCACTACCCCCGACATGGGACAATGTTTTGTTGTTTCGGGTACGCAAGGAAGGCATGTTCCCATGTCCAAGCGACGACGGAGAATTACCTCGTACTCCTACAACAACCAAGCTCGGGTCATCCCGGAACCTCCTACCCCTGTACGGTACCGGGACGTCAAGCTGATGGCAACGGCGGTGCGCCATACGTGTCTCTTTCGCCGGGATGGAATCAACCGACTCAGGCCGACACGTCACCACTGCTTTGATATCATCAAGCGTGGCCCCTTAGGCCGAAGGCCAGATGGGATCGGATCAAATGCATTTATTGCTATGGTCTCAACGACGAGTGAGTCTCCGGATATGATGACCGCTGCTACCCAAGCCGGCACCAGTCGCCCCTCGGGTTTTGAGAACCCAGAAGTATCTCCCGTCGCGGGAAGTTCCCCCACGGCTGGGGAGGAAGACTTGGAGGATGCTCCCCCAGCCTTTGAAGAAGGCGTCTCTACCACGGTTGACGAACTGGTACAGGTGAACCTTGGTAGCGAGGCAGATCCAAGACCCACATTAATCAGTGCGGCCATGTCCCTCGAGGAGCGGCAGCAGTATGTGGACTTTCTCAGGCAGCACCGTGATGTGTTTGCTTGGGGCTATGACGAGATGCCGGGGCTAGATCCTCAGGTAGCCGTCCACCGCCTTGGTCTCCCGGTAAAACATCGTGGGTTCAAGCAGCCCCCCAGGAAAATGCACCCTTCCCATGGCGCTATGGTTGAGGCCGAAGTTGATAAGCTAATCCAGGCCAACTTCGTCAAAGAGGTCCAGTACCCCAGATGGCTCGCCAACATTGTGCCGGTCAGGAAGAAGAATGGGCAGATTAGAGTCTGCATCGACTTCCGCGATCTCAATCGCCACTGCCCAAAAGATGACTTCCCACTCCCAGTGACAGAGCTGTTGATTGACGCCACGACCGGATTCCAAGCCCTCTCTTTCATGGACGGGTATTCCGGGTATAATCAGATCCAGATGGCCCCCGAAGACGAGGAGTCCACTGCCTTCAGGGCTCCCCAGGGTACCTTTTGCTACCGGGTAATGCCATTCGGTTTGAAAAATGCAGGTGCCACTTATCAGAGGGCCATGCATCGCATATTCAAACCGATCCTCGGAACATTGGTGGAATGCTACGTGGATGACCTTGTGGTCAAATCGCGCCAGCGCCAGGACCATCTCAAAGACCTTGAGAAAGTGTTCGGTTTCCTCCGTTCCCGTCACCTGAAGATGAACCCGCTGAAGTGTGCCTTCGGAGTCACCTCCGGGAAGTTTCTGGGCTTTGTTGTCAGGTACCGAGGTATCGAGATCGACCCGGAGAAGATCAAGGCCATCAGCCAAATGCCTCCCCCGAGCAACATTCGGGAGCTTCGAGGCCTGCAAGGCCACTTAGCCTATATACGCCGATTCATTGCGAATCTGGCCGGCAAGTGTAAGCCCTTTTCCCGGCTCATGAAGAAAGACGCTGCCTACGAATGGGATGAGGAGTGCCGGGCCGCCTTCGAGGAAATCAAGCAGTATCTGCTCCAACCTCCGGTCTTGATGCCACCCGTCTCCGGAAAGCCGCTGGTCCTTTATGTGACCGCCCTGGAGAGATCCCTCGGTGCGCTGCTCGCCCAGAAGAATAACGAGGGCACTGAGAATAGTCTCTACTATCTCAGCCGCATGCTTCTCGATACGGAGGTCAGATACTCCCCCATCGAAAAGAGCTGCCTTGCGCTCGTCTTCGCTGTGCAGAAGTTGCGACACTACCTGCAACACCACGAGGTACAGTTGATCTCTCGGGTAGATCCGCTGAAGTACATCCTGAACCGCCCCATGCTGACTGGCCGACTAGCACGGTGGGCGGTGATTCTCCAGCAATTTGATATCAGGTTCGTGCCTCAGAAGGCCGTTAAGGGACAAGCGTTGGCAGACTTTTTAGCTGCCCATCCAACCTCTGCAGATCAATCCCTGGACCTGGATTTTCCCGACGAGACGATCCTCTCAGTCGATCATGCTGCCCCATGTTGGCAAATGCATTTCGACGGTGCCTCCCGGAGCCCCACCGGTAGAAGGCTCAACGACCCCAAGCTCAACAGAGTGGGTCTAGGCATCGTTTTCATTACCCCGGCGCAAGCCGTCCTGCCGTACTCGTTCCTGCTGTCAGAAGGTTGTACGAACAACGAGGCAGAGTACCAGGCTCTCATCACCGGCCTCGAGTTGGCCCTTGAGATCCATGTTCCCCATCTACATGTGAAGGGAGATTCTGAGCTGGTGATCAAACAGGTTAATGGCGACTACGTCGTCAGGAAGCCAGAGCTTGCACTGTTGCTGGAGTACACCCTCCTCCTAATGGCCCAGTTCTCCCCTCGGCCAGAGGTCACCCATGTCCCAAGATCGCAGAACGGACAAGCGGACGCCCTGGCTGGCTTAGCCGCGTCACTCGCGGAACCCGAGCAAGATGATTTGGTCATACACGTGGCCCACCAGAGAGTCATCGCTCCCGTCACCCAAGAGGACCGTGATAGCCTGCGGGTAAGTCATCTCACCGCCGGACCCCCCACATCGGGAGTCCCGGGTTCGTCAGACGCAGTGGTTGAAACCACCCCCGACTGGAGAGCACCTTTTGTTGAGTATCTCCAAAATGGTCAGCTCCCGGACGACCGGGCTGAACGCGAGCGAATACGACGCCGCGCGCTGCAATTCACCCTCCAGAGCGACCCCAGTCTTGAGCAGGCCCTCTACAAGCGGAGTTTCGATGGTGTTCTCCTCCGTTGCATCCAAGGAGTAGAGATACCTCAAGTTATGCAAGAGGTTCATGCCGGTTCCTGTGGCGCCCATCAAGCTTGGCCGAAACTGTCCCAGCAAATCCGGAGGTTAGGGTACTTCTGGCCCTCCATGATCCACGATTGTATTGGGTACGCCAAGAGATGACATGCGTGCCAAGTACAGGCCAACTTCTTGCATCGGCCGCCAGAACCCCTCCACCCCACCAAGTACTCTTGGCCATTTGCGGTATGGGGACTCGATGTAGTGGGACCGTATCCACCGGCAACAGCCCGCCAGTGTAGGTTCATCCTGACTGCTACAGATTTCTTCTCCAAGTGGGCAGAACAGTCCCGCTCAGAGAGGTCAAGGACCGCTCCATCGTTGACTTTGTGAGCTCCAACATTATCCACCGGTTTGGAGTCCCTCACGCTGTCCTCACCGATAACGGCACCAACTTCCGAGCAGCCGAGTTGAAGAAATTGTACGCTAAGTACGACATCCGGTCGAACCATACCTCCCGCTACCACGCGCAGGCGAATGGGCAGATCGAGGCGTTCAACAAGACCCTCTCTAACATTCTGCAGAAGATGGTTGGCCAGAACAAGAAGAGTTGGCCGGACAAGCTCCCCAACGACCTTTGGGCTTACCGGACGACGACTCGCAACTCTACCCAGGTGACCCCATATTCCCTGGTGTATGGAGCTGAGGCCGTCCTACCCATTGAGATCCAGCTGCCGTCGCTACGCACTGTAGTTTATGATCACCAGACACCAGATGAGGTAGCTGAGATCCGTCTAGTTGAATTAGAGGCACTGGACGAGAACCGGCTCCGTTCCATGCACAACCTGGAAAGGCATCAGGACAGGATAGCAAGAGCCTTTGACAAGAAGGTTCGTATCCACTCTTTTCTACAGGGTGACCTGGTACTGGCCCTCTGAGCACCAATGATCCCCGGTAGGAAACCACCCAAGTTAGAACCCAAATGGGAAGGACCTTACATCATCCATAAGGTTTACCCCAATGGAGCATACTCCTTGGTGACCACGGATGGAGAGCGTGTAACCCCTCCCACCAATGCCAAATTCCTCAAACGATACTTTGCCTAGGGCAAAGCTTGGTCCTGCACGACCCTAAACTGTGAGAGAGTCCCGCACGACCCTAAACTGCTTGGTCCTGCACGACCCTAAACTGCGAAAGAGTCCCGCACGACATTAAACTGCTTGGTCCTGCACGACCCTAAACTGCGAAAGAGTCCCGCACGACACTAAACTGCGAGAGAGTCCCGCACGACCCTAAACTGCGAGAGAGTCCCGCACGACCCTAAACTGCGAAAGAGTCCCGCACGACATTAAACTGCTCAGTCCTGCATGACTCTAAACTGCGACTTGGTCCCGCATGACCTTAAACTACCTCTCTGTCGTCCAGTATGACGTTAAACTGCATTTCAAGAACTACGTATGGCTTGATTCCCATCTTCATGGGATACGTAGGAACGCTCGGACGCCTCGTCTTGAGCCCAGCCCCAAGCTTTTCTCTTCCGCTATTCCCCCAGGGATAGTCTCCTCGGAGGATCTCTGTGTAGCGGGAAGTAGGCCTCCTTAGCCCCGCTCATGCAACCCCAATCGCGCAGAGATTGTAAAGGTCACACCATGCTCCCACTCCCGTTCTTCTACCCTCCACCACGTCCTTACCGCATGACGCTAAACTGCATGGCCTTCAAGAACTACGTATGGCTTGATTCTCATCCTTATGAGATACGTAGGAACGCCCGGACATTTCGTCTGTTGGCCCAGCCCAAAAGCCAAGGTCTTCCCCTCGGGTCAAGACACGGCAGGGTGCACACTTTTGCCCCGACCCACGTCGAACAAGCCCCGACCCGGCTGCACATTTTCCTTTGGAGGTGTTTGCCCCTTTCATGGATGAACGCGACTGAGCTTCACCCACCCTTTGGCTGGGATTCTGTCCCAAGGTGACAAAATTCCCCCAAGCAATGCTGGCGATCCGGGCCACGGCCCAGGATTCCTCATAAGAGTGTACGGTGTGGTGTGGGGCTACGTCCTCATTCATGTCGGGATCATGTATCATGCCGTACGTCCTCCCTTTACGAGGCTTGGCCTCAGGCCCCTTGGCCTCCTTGGGCCCCTGGCCCCCCGTCCTCATGTAAGACGTTAAACTGCAAGCCAGTCAGGCCTTCCTGACAGAGGCTCAGCCCCAGGCCCCTTGGCCTTTCCGGGCTGCGGCCCGGGACCTCTCTTATAGGATCGTATGGTGTGACGTAGGACTACGTCCTCATTCACGACGGCTTCTTTACCATGCCATACACCTCCCGTGTCTAGGGGTATATTACTCCCCTCCTCGTCCAGTATGACGTTAAACTGTATTTCAAGAACTACGTATGGCTTGATTCCCATCCTAATGGGATACGTAGGACCACCTGAATGCTTAAGCTTCGGGTCCAGCCCCATCTCTTGGGAATCCCCATCCCATCTTGGCCCCACGGACTATCCTTCCTCCATGAGGAGATCGTATGGTGTGGTGTGGGATCATGTCCTCATTAACGACGATCTCGTAATGACTGCGCCATGCCCCCCCCCCCCTACTGAGCTGTTTCGTCGATCCTTTTTCTTCGGCGGTTCACCAATGTGCTTAAGAGTACTCTGGTTTATTACCTGGAACGCCAAGCTTTACTCGGACACGTCCGCATCCGCTTTCCAGGCTTTGTGTATCCCCGCATCAGGGCTTTCATCATCTTTCACACCCGGAGGGACCCCCAAGAACGGCCTGGATACAATGCCCAAGGGCTCTCCTACCGATACGGGCCAAAGCCCCCGGGAGTTTCGGACAACAGATCGATAAAATCCCGCGTTGCGAATATGGTCAGCGGTCGATGCTCGTTTGTTGCTCCCACCTCAGGCTAACGCGATACAGACGCTGTATTTCCGTCATGGATAACAGTTTTCCTCTGTCGCCACGCCAACCCATTAAGTCCAAATGTCGGGTTCACAATTCACACCCTTCACCACTTACTCATGTCCAAGTAGAGTTTTGGGAATCTTGGTACTTTTCCCCCGTGCACGTTTGCGCGTTCGAGGAACAAGCTACGTCAAAGGTGTCCTTTGAAATTCTCTGCTGACTCCCCTTTGATGGATGCCCCAAGTATTGTGATGAGGATACCCCCCTTGTTTCCCACACCGAGTTTATCTCACGTGGGCTTAGGGATTGGGTTGACATCTGTACTTACTCGGGAGTTGTCATCATCCATGGTCCGAGCTCTAATACCATAAACTAAGACTCTCATCTGGCATTACGTTCAAGACCCCTTTTCTTCGAACCCAGTTTGAGTTCAGCGAATTTACCTCTCTAATCCTGCCTCCAGGGCCCTGATCACAGGACTGTGTGGCGCAGTGTGGGACTACGTCCTCATTTACGATGGGTTTGCAATAGCTGCACCACGCACGCCCCAGTCTGAGGTTCGGTCTTCCTGACCTTCTGTCCTGCATGACGTTAAAAGGCACCTTTCAGAACTACGTGTGGCTTGATTCCCATCCTAATGGGATACGTAGGACCACCTGAATGTCTAAGATTCGGGTCCAGCCCCACCTATTGGAGATCCCCTGATTTTCCGGTCACCTAGGCCACTTGGTCCATCCCTCTACAGTGGGGGGGGGGTGTGTAGGTACGATACAAGGTTTTGGGCACCATGCCCCCTTCCCCTGAGAATCTGCAATCTCTCGATCACCCTCAAGGTTGAGTCCCTTGGCTCCCTGCAGTGGTTCACCCATGTATCAAGAGCACTCTAGTCTAGCACCAAGAGTGTCAGATCCAACTTGATCAAGTTCCTTCCACTTGTCAAGCTTCGTGTTCCCCTCTATTCGGACTTCCATCGTCTTTTCACACCCAGAGGGACCCCCAAGAACGGCCTGGATACTACGCCCAAGGGCTCTCCTACCGATACGGGTCAATGCCCTCCAGGGTTACGGACAACAAATCGATAAAATCCTGCGTTGCGAATATGGTCAGCGGTCGATGCTCGTTTTGTTAGTCCTCATTTCAGGCTAACGCGACAGGATGCTGTGTTGCGAACATGGTCAGCAGTAATCCCATGTCGTCACACCAGCCCCTTCAGTCCTTGAATGTTGGTTGCATGATTCACATCATTTTCCACCCCATCATGTCCAGGTGGAATCTCGACACTTTTGGCGCTATCCCTCAGTGCACCTTTGCATGTTAGGGGGACAAAGCTGCAATCGGGCGCCCTTTGGGGCTCCCATGGTCCGAGCTCTAAGACCATAAACTAAGACTCATTCGAGACTACGTTCAAATTCCCATCCTCATGGGATACGTAGGACCGCCCAGACGCCCTCTCTCTGGGTACAACCCATTCAGGAAGCCAGTCTCTCTCCCTGTTTCACCTTTGTATAGGCCCCTCGGCCTAAGGTTTCCCCCTCCAAATGGCGTACAATCTGACGTGGGATCATGTCTCCGTCAATTGTGTTTTGTAACACTGCGCACATTTCCCGCCTGGCATCGCCTCTGCTACGTCTGCGCTGCATGACGATAAAATGCATGTTTGGTCCTATCATACGACCCTAAACTGTGACATTATCGTCCTGGCCGCACGACGAAAAACGGCACCGCATTGTGGTAACCTCACTGTCGAGGACATCACGTTGGGTACTGGCCACGCGCCATGCCATTTGTCAACACCCATCACGGCTTGATTCTTGTGGCGACATCACGACCTACAGTTCTAGGCCTGTCGCTTCACAAAAAAAACCATTCACCTTAAAGAACAAACAAGATACATCAAATTCCGCTTCTTTTAGTGCAAGGGCCACGTCCGCACTTCCCCTTTCCCCTGGCACTATTATCCTACCATGTCACGTCCAGAACTACGTATGGCTTGATTCTCATCCTTATGAGATACGTAGGAGCGCCCGGGTACTTCCCCGCGGGTCCAGCCTAACCCTTGAGTTCGGTCCCTCGACTCGAGCTCATTCACGTCAGGTTGTGATGTCATGCGTCCCCTGATCCCTTTTTCCAATCCATGGTCCGAATTCTATGACCATAAACTAAGATCTCCCCAAGGGAAAGGAATCTGCTCCCTCTCTAATACGTTTTGTTGACGTATTCAGATGTGTTTTGACAAAAAGCCCGAAGCATGGGGTTTTCACAGGGACATTCCCCTCATCCCATGACCAAGCTTCGTGAGCTCACTATTTGGATCCTCATCCTCTTCCACATCCAAAAGGACCCTCGGACGACGTGGATGCTAAGCTTAAGGGCTCTCCATGAATGCTGGACCTAAGGGCCCTACAATCGTTTCGGGCCAAGGTCCCTACGGATATTTGACGACATTTGTGACACGGTCCCGTGTTTCGAACATTGTCAACGGTCGACCCTCATTTGTTTGTCCCCACTTCAGGCTAACGCGATAGGATGCTGTGTTGCGAATATGGCCAGCAGTAGTCCTCCATCGCCACGCCGCCACCATTGTGATCCAAATCTCGAGCGTCATGATTCACACATTTCCACTCCCTCATGTCCAAGTGGAATCCCACCATACTCGGCTCTTTCTCTTCGCGCATCTAGGTGCGCTGAAGGATCGTGTTAGTGTCATTGGGCCGGTGGTCACTGAGCATCCCTTTGCCCCAACCTGCCCCTCTCTGCGTCGGGAAATTCCCACCACTACTGCTTGTTTCCCACACCGAGCACGACTCACGTGGGCTTAGTAGTTTTGGCTGGATGTGTACCAACACGGTTAGGCTACTCCTCGTCCGGTATGACGTTAAACTGCGTTTCCAGAACTACGTGCGGCTTGATTCCCATCATCACGTGGGATACGTAGGGACGCCCAGGCATTTCTCCTAGGGTTCAGCCCCAGGAATCACAAGGTCATGTTCCTCCCCATTTCCAGCCCTCTGGCCTGACCCTTCGGGGAGAATTATGTAGCTACAATTTTACCCTGAACAAGTTCAGGATGCCCCAAGATCCCATTGGGAAGCGATAGATCCCCTCGCCAGAGAGGCCCTGTCCCAAAAAGGAATGATCCATGATCAGACCGAGGCGCCAATTTGGCATACTCCCACCACGGTGGTGTGACTACCTAAGTGCTGGATTCTGTTCGGACAGAACACCACTCCATGTTCCACGCTTTGCGTGCCTCTTATTCGGACCCTCGTCCTCTTTCATGTCTGGAAGGACCCCCTAACAGTATGGATGTCTGACCTATGGTCCGCCAACTGTCCTGGGCCAATGTCCTGGAAGATTGATCGACAACAAATTGATAAAATCCTGCGTTGCGAATATGGTCAGCGGTCGATGCTCATTTGTTGTCCCCATTCAGGCTAACACAGTAAGGATACCGTTTGTCCGCCACGGTTAGCGGTTGTCCTTTATTGTCACTCCATCCCCACAGTGTTCCGAATTTGGGCAACGTGATTCACACTTCCCATTTTCATCTGTTTGAACTGACTTCAGCGCCCCTGGTGTTTCCCCGTTCGTGCATAAGAACACGTTGGAGAAACCGTAATTCGGCTATCCCGGAAGTTCCTCCTCCGATCAAGCCTTCCCCATCTTTAGGGAATCCGGACTGGTCTGAGGGAATTGTCGTCAAACGTCCCACAAACATTGTAGGGATGCAACAAGGCAATTCAACAGTGGAAATCGTGCGTGCTGTGAAGGAGAAGGAAAGAGTTGGAGCAGAAAAGTGTTAATAAAAATTTCTCTCGAGTTCGCTATAATACTCGGGGGTTGACTTCCCCCACGGACGGGTTGACTTCATCAAAAGAGCGCTGCAGCTCCGTCACCCGTTGACTTGCGGCGTCCAGAGCCTGTTGCCGCTGATCTAACTCCCGCTCCTCTTCAGCAGCGGCGGGGCATAATCCGTCAACCCTGGCCCGGGCCCTTTCCACCTCGGCCTGGACGACAGCCATCCTTCCAGAGGTCTGCTCCATATGCTCCTCAGCCTCCGCCAACTGGGCCTTCAATCGTAAGACCAGCTCAGACTGTGCGCCGAGAGTGGCTGAAAGCTCATTGGCCCGGATCTGCATCTGTTGGACCTCGCCTTCAGCCTCCTGGAGCTTCCTGATGCTGGTCGCCTTTCTCCGCTGCCATCCCACGCTCAGCCCACGATCATGCTCCCGGATCTTCTCAGCCATGAGGTCTCGGATGAGCGCGTGAGGGCGTTGGGCATCCACTCCCCCGGCACACAGTTCGTGCAACCGCGAGCGGAGCCTATCCATTTCGGCCAGCCATTGCGCCTGAAGAGTTTCCCTGATGAAGCGCGTGATCAGCTTCCACGACCGGCGGCGGACTATGCTGCTGTCTTCCTCATCAGAGGCTGTTTCGTCCCAATCCGCGCGGTCGGCAGGCTCGTACACGGGATATACCTGCAGGAATTCCTCAGCGGGATCTGCATCTGGTGTTGAGTTTGGTACAACACCTGACGCCGGCACAGACGCGACAGGACTGGGACTGACCGGTTGATCCTCTTCCTTGGAGTCCACCTCGATGACTTCAGGTATGGCCCTGCTGGTGGTCCTGCCAGTAATGGTGTGCGCCGCAACTGGAGGAGTTGAAGGGACTATCGTCACCATCACCGGCATGCCCCTGGGAGGGACGCCGCCAGACATCCCAACCAGCCTCGCTGCAGCAGCCCATGCCAGTCGGAGGACTGTATGACGGAAGAGACATAAACGTTAGTCGACATGGCCCACATGTGGCAACGAGGAGACCGGTAGAGGAGACTTACGAAGGTTGACTTCCGAGCGCTGCTCCTGGGCCGGTACTGAAGGGACTCCGAGACGAGGCCCCCCGTACACTGTTGGAAGGTCTGGAAATTTCAGAGGAGCCACCTCAGACCCCCTGGTCCCACCGGACGCAGAACTGGACGCAGCCATAGGCGCGGGTTCTGAAGGTCCCGCATCATCACCCGCCAAGGAGCGAGAACGAGGCCTACGAACAAGTTCCTCCTGCATGACCCAAACATTGGTGAGAAGTCCGTAGGGATTCAATAACAGATCGTAAGAAGAGAGGTTCGGAATGCTACCTCAAGGGCCTCCGCGGAGTCGTCAGATTCTGAGCTCCGGTCTCCGACCTCGCCCTCCTCCAGCGGGCTCCCTCCTCCAGCCTCATCCTCCCGAGAAGAGCCCCCTGATTCCTCCGGCAAGGGGAAGCGCTCCCTCAGATCGGCAACCGATAGCTGTGGAGGGACCGTCTGATTCAACAGTACCCTCACTCGGTCTGTCATTGGGCGAGGGGCACCACTGGAGTGGATGTAATCCTCCAGCTCGTTCAAGTATTGCTCCGCCTCCGCCGGAGACACCATGAATCCAGCCCGGACTTGGCCTATGCCCGGCAGTCTCATCCCGAGGTGATTCAGGTGAGCCCACATCTCAGATGGGCTGAGGAATTGCCGGTTGACACCCCAGGTGTCCCAAGCTTCCGGAAAGACATCATCTTCTGCCATGTCAATGTGACGCAGCCGCTTCCCCGGAGCCTGAGCGGATATCCGACGGAATCCCCTCGGTGGCCGCCCCTCCGGATGAACCTGCTCTCCCGGAACCACCGGATCCGCCGCTGCTGCCATACCCTCGGCCGGTGCGGGCCTCTCTGCCATGGCAGCCCCGCTGCCACGGGCGGCCCTAGCTGCCCTCCGACCCCGACCTCGAGATGAAGGAGGCCCACCGTCACCAACCCGGATCGTTGGCTGCTTCAGCATCTCCCCGGGATAAGCAGCCTCCCAGCTGATGGCGTACTCCTTCACCAAGCCGAAGGCGGCGGTGGATGGAGGCAATGTGATCTGCATCTTCCCATCCTCACGCGTGAACATGAGCCACAACTACCTCATCACGCACGGGTGCTCCTCGTGACGCACCTCCCAGTATACCTGCGGGGTCAGCCGCTGGAGGCACCGGAACTGCCTCGCAAAACGGTGCGGGGTGTACGGCTCACAGATTGGCTCACGATCTATCCGAGCCACCATAACGCCACCGCGGAAGGCCAGGAGGTAAGCCCGATGCTCTTCCGTTCCCCGTACATCATCAGTAAGCCTCCCCGTCGGCAGTGGAAAGGGATGAAAGTTGAACTCGTCCGCCCTCCACACCCTATTCAGCACCATCAGAACGGCCAGTTTGAATGGGAAGCTCCCAACTGCGTTCAGGATGGAAGGGCGAAAGTCTGATCCCGGCGGCGAAATGGGGTTTGGATACTCGTAAATCCCCCTGATATGCGCCGCGATCCACCCATACAGAAGATGGAAGGGCCCACATATTCTTGGCGGCTTCTTGCCCTCGCTGATGCGCCGCAGCATTCTGTATAGTTTGGCAAGCATCGGGATCCCCAGGTTGACCCGCTGCCCTATGGCCAGCATCGATGCCATGATGAATGAGCTGGGCCGTACCCCCATGCTTGTATCTCTCACCGGCAGGATCCACCCGCAGATGAGAGCCGCGATGAACGCCGCCAGCCTAACTATTGGCTGTTGTTCGGTGCTGACGCTGAAGCCCCAAGTCTTCCATTGGCTGTCCTCCAGAACCCGCCAATACGAGTGCCCCTTGCCCCGCTGGGCTGCCCTCGGACAAGTTCGAGGCCTTGGAGGGAACTCTCGATTCTCTGGAAAGTTCAGGAAACACTTGAACCACCTCTTGAAGTGGACGTCCCTCACGGCCTCCTTGTCCTCTCCGGGGACAAGCGCCATCAGCGCTGACACGAGCCGTGGCATTTGCTCAGCATCTCCCCACGCACTGATGACGGGGAGGAACTCGTCGTACATGGCCCCCAAGATCGGGACCCCAGAAACCTGGTGGACATCCCACAGGCTGATGCCCACCTCCCCGTGATGCAGATGAAAAGTGTTGGTCCTGGACGACCATCTAATCAGCAGTTCCGGCATCAGCTGCTTTGGCTGGTAAATGTGGAACTGGGAGGCCCATGCCGCCTCGTACAATCCCACTCTCCTCAGCTCAGCCTCGAACTCCCCGCACGAGGCGCCTACCCAGTAGGCCCAGGCCCAGTCGTCGGTAAAATTGCCGCCCTGGCGCAGGTCCCACTCATCGGACCATCCCTTCTTCGGATCCTGCAGAGCCACCTTCAGCACGGTGCGGTAGAGAGGAGGGGACGTCTCCGGTTGCAGTGGCCTCCCGTCGATGTCGTTCACATGATTGTAGAGGCAATCGGCGGTGACGGGTGTGAAATCCTCCCGCGCGTGACCATCGGCCGCCCTGAACCATTGGTGCTGGCACGGTGTGCTCCTGAACCAGCAAGCTGGTTCATCCCTTCCCGCCTCAGGGATGAAGACGTCATCCCTCAGCCCGAAGCCGTACAACGGCAGCTTTTTGCACTGTGGATAATCCTTCTGGCCTTCCGACAGCAGATCTGTCAGAGAAGTGTAGTCCGAGTGGCTCCGAACCATTTCCCCTAGGCCTGGACGGTTGGCCATCTCATCTCGACGAGCAGCGTCTGCAAGGACCCCCAAGGCAGCTTCTTGATGGGCCATTTTAATTTTGGCCCTCAGAAAAGTTTTTCTCCCTGAATCGCGAAGCTCGACCGCGAAGCTCGACCGCGAAGACGGATCGCGAAGATCGGTCGCGAGACGAAGCCGCGAAGTCTGGCCAAGGCATACAGAGGTTCGCTTGGCGCGGACGCGGAGTCGGAGACTCGCGGTTCGCCGTGAAGCTCGATTCGCGGAGTGCTGTCGCGGAGTACGCGGAGCCTCGCCAAATCGAGAGAGCACAAAAAGACAAGACACGTGAAGACAAAAGAGGGCGGACCCCCTATTTATAGGCGATGACCCCGGAGCATCGCGGCGCGCCTCACCCGCGCGGAGCATCGCGGCGCGTCCGGACCCGCGGCCCCGGCGAGCAGCGCGGGTCCCCCTTCGCGATGACACATCGCGAACCACCGACAGTTTTTGGCGATGTCCATCAGACTTCGACCCTTCGCCCTCCGCGGCTCCAAGTCTGAGGGGGGGCATTTGTTGGCGCCAAAAATAGGGCCCGAAAGGAAGGAACGAAAAAGACAGCCGGCGCGCTGCCTCGCGAAGCACAGCCGCGAAGCACAGCCGCGAAGCCCCGCCGCGAAGCGCCCCAACCTTGGCGGCCCCGCGAAGCTCCGGAGGCGGTAATCCTCCGCGGACCGGTTTGACGTTCGCGAAGCGCCGCGAAGCTCCAGAGGCGGTAATCCTCCGCGCACCCGTTTGACGTTCGCGAGCCGCCGCGAAGCCCCGAAGGCGTCGCGCGAGCCCTGCTTCGCGGCGCCCCTTCCCTATAAATACTCGACTCCCCCTGAGTCCCCGGGACGGACAATCCGACTCTTCGGCTTCTCGTCTCCCGAATCGCGAAGCACGCTTTTCCCCGGGAATCATGAGCTCCGCGAGGTATTTCTACTTCACGAGACGACTCTGATTTGTTTCGTTTTGAGCCCCTCTTCCGAGAGGGATGCCCTTCGCGAAGCTCAAGGGCTTTCGCAAAGGAAGGGGATTCCCAAGGGAACCCGGGCAGCCGCAGAGCACTTGTGCTTCGCGAAACACCCAACCCATGCTAGTAATCCCTATGCCAAGGCAGGATAACTATGCATCGCGAAGCACATTGCTTGGTAGGACCCTGCTTCGCGAACCACTCCTTCTTCGCGAGGCATTGCTCCGCGAACACCGTTCCACTTCGCGAAGCACCTCCCACTTCCACCTATGCCCCATGCTAAGGCCAAGGCACCCCACTTCGCAAAGCACACTCCTCTGCTTAGCAATTCCTCTTTCCGTGCGACCCTCCAGGTTCGCACGATGTGATTTCAAAGTCCCATGGACAACACCTCCCGTAGCGTTGCTTCGCCCAATGCTCCTTCGCATAGGCACGCTAACGGCTATTGCTTCTTCGCATAGCCACGCTAACGTGGACCCCTCGATGGCTCCTCTCACGACCCCCCTTTACCATGGCCTTACCGACACCTTCCCTTCCCCAAGGACCAGAGGGTACAGGTTATGTAAGTCCTAGGGGTGTGGAGTGAACCCACCTCGTCCGAGCTGCAGGACGTTAAACTGCCAAGCACCACGTCCTCAACACATGACGTTAAACTGTGACCCAACCTCGTCTCCCTCACGAAGGGTCCCCCCAGCTCGAACATTCATTACACCACTCGTCTCCACGGGAATGGAACTCTTCCGCACATGGAATGAGATCCTCCTTGTCGGAGTGGTGTATGTTCGCAGGGGAAGGGTCGCCTCAGAGCGTAAATCCCTAACCTTTGGTACGGATGATTGCACCCGTGCATCTCGGTACTTCCCCACTACCAAGGTCAGTGGAGGACGTGATAGGGAACGAGGCACCTCCCATCGCCGGACCAAGGTCCATCTTTCCCGCGCTTTGTCGCGCCATGGGCCTCCATCCTGGAGTAAGTCCCAACACCATGGGCCGCCCAACGCGTAAGCCCCATTTCGCTTCTCACGGACGCACCCTTCGCGACGTGATCGTCAGGTCTTTGCAACCCCTTGTTTCTCACACCGAGCATGACTCACGTGGGCTTAGAGTGGGCACCGACCCTGACAAACTCCCATCTGAACTACGAGGACTTTGATCCGTGTCAAGGCATGGTACGTAGGAAGCCTCCATGAGGTTCAAGCCACGTTGCTCGGTCGTTCATTCACGTCGAGTTTCGCCCCTGTCCAGCACGACGTTAAACTGTATGCCTCGTCCCGCATGACGTTAAACTGCATCATCCGAACTACGAGGACTTTGATCCGTGTCAAGGCATGGTACGTAGGAAGCCTCCACGAGGTTCAAGCCCACCAATAGTGGACCAAGGTCTACTCTCATCCGAACTACGAGGACTTTGATCCGTGTCAAGGCATGGTACGTAGGAAGCCTCCACGAGGTTCAAGCCCACCAATAGTGGACTAAGGTCTACTCCCACCAATAGTGGACTAAGGTCTACTCCCACCAATAGTGGACTAAGGTCTACTCCCACCAATAGTGGACTAAGGTCTACTCCCACCAATAGTGGACTAAGGTCTACTCCCACCAATAGTGGACTAAGGTCTACTCCCACCAATAGTGGACTAAGGTCTACTCCCACCAATAGTGGACTAAGGTCTACTCCCACCAATAGTGGACTAAGGTCTACTCCCACCAATAGTGGACGAAGGTCTACTCCCACCAATAGTGGACGAAGGTCTACTCCCACCAATAGTGGACCAAGGTCTACTCCCACCAATAGTGGACCAAGGTCTACTCCCATCCGAACTACGAGGACTTTGATCCGTGTCAAGGCATGGTACGTAGGAAGCCACCATGAGGTTCAAGCCACGTTGCTCGGTCGTTCATTCACGTCGAGTTTCGCCCACATCCAGCACGACGTTAAACTGTATGCCTCGTCCCACATGACGTTAAACTGCATCATCCGAACTACGAGGACTTTGATCCGTGTCAAGGCATGGTACGTAGGAAGCCTCCATGAGGTTCAAGCCCACCATCAGTGGACCAAGGTCTGCTTTCACGTCGGTTCACCGACAAATCCCCACCTGAACTACGAGGTCTTTGATCCATGTCAAGGCATGGTACGTAGGAAGCCTCCACGAGGTTCAAGCCCACCACCAGTGGACTCACGAGTCTACTTTCACGTCGGGTCACACCCGCGTCCAACATGACGTTAAACTGCACACTCCTGTCCGGCATGACATTAAACCGCACCCCGGTCCAGTGGTAAGCCATTGTGACCCATCCCATACGAACTACGAGGACTTTGATCCATGTCAAGGCATGGTACGTAGGAAGCCTCCACGAGGTTCAAGCCCATCATCAGTGGACCAAGATCCGCTTTCACGTTGGTTTACCGACGCAACCCACCCGTCATTCCACGTCGGGTCCCATCCTGGTCCAGTAGTAAGCCGCTGCGACCCATTCCCTTTTGAACTACGAGGTCTTTGATCCATGTCAAGGCATGGTACGTAGGAAGCCTCCACGAGGTTCAAGCCCACCCATTACCCAATTCACGTCGTGTTCTATCTTCGTCCCGCATGACGTTAAACTGTATCATTTGAACTACGAGGACTTTGATCCATGTCAAGGCATGGTACGTAGGAATCCTCCCAGAGGTTCAAGCCCAACTCCCATCGGGCCAAGGTCCAGCTTCACGTCGGTTTACCGACACCATCCTGAACTACGCGGACTTTGATTCCCTGCCACGGGGATACGTAGGAAGCCTCTTCAAGGCTCAAGCCCAACTTCACCGTCGCCCCTGCGACGGCCCCCATTTCATCCTCCTCCACTTCACTCATCCATCCATCACCCATCCTGATTCTCACCCGGGCCACCACATCCCGGTGGAATCATGCCATCCACTTCCTCGCTGCTCCTAGCGGCGCTTGGGCCACTTTCCATGTGTAAGCCCCATCATATCTCCGGGTCGCTGTCCTCTGTGTACACCCCGATTCATCACTCTTTTCCCCTATAGGGAGTGTACAACCCCGGATCCGTCCTTATTGGGCGTTCTGATCCGTCTCTATGGGACCACAGCCGTCTCCATGCGATATACCAATCTGATCCGTCTCTATGGGACGTTCTGATCACCCTCATTTCGTCTCCGCAAGACGTTAAACTCGCGGCCTACCTCGTGATAAACATGAGATGCCTGAGGAAAACCTCGGATGGAACGCCTTTGGTGTAACCGTCTCTGCTAGACGTTAATCTTGCAACATACCCTGTGTTGAACACGGGAAGCTGAGGAAAACCTCAGATACGTGTCTATGACATGTAATTCCCCGCGCTCGATGTGGGATGCCTCGGGTTTCCACGCCCTCGAGAAGCCTTGTGATCAAGGATAACAGACAGACATGCCAGGTACCCCAGCATCCAGACACGCTACTGACGTCTCAACGTGACTACTCCCCTGACCGAAGGTTGTTGCCCTGACTGGACCCTCTGGAATGTCCCGACAGGAGCGGCGTAATTAACCGGCACCCATGGAAACATGGCACTGGGAAGAGTTTCACGAACTACGTATTAAATCTATAAGGGAGACCCGAACTAGGTGACGAGTTCTGAGGAGGAATCCACAGGAGGAAGAACCGACATCCCATCATCCCGTTTCGATCAAGGAGCAGACGTACCTGAATAAGGAACGAATGCCGCCCGCCTTTGGAAAGCGGGAATGCGGGGCAACAAAGCCGCGCGTCCCCCCCCCCCCCCCCCCCGCCCGACGGACGGATGTGCGCGCCCCGGCGAAAGCGTCGGAAACAATAATGTATAATGAAATATATAACATAATAATGCTACTGGATTTATGTACATATATATGTATGTCATATACTTAATTCCATTCAATTCAGTAAGGAAATGAAAACAGCATTCATGCGTACGTACGGCCTACCGTCTCTATGAACGGTGTATTTATTTCCATTTATCGATCTGTTATATATATGTATATTATGAATATATATTATATATAAATCATGTTTTACATTATGAATTTATGTAATCATGATCTAAGTAATCATATGAATAATTACAAGTTAAACACGAATGACAAATGAAACGATTTTACCCAAAACGCAACTTTAACATGAATTTACAAAAGAACGGCTAATATAAAGTAATAAGTGAACCATATATGATATAATAACAATGAATATGATTCTTTAATAATTCAATAACATTATTTATATCATTATACAGATGATTTGTATACGTATGAAGCATATCAAAACTAAGGTAAGGGATAATTTTGCAAATCTCATTTTTATCTGAGATTGCTTATTCGTAAGTATTTACTGGGGTTATTGCTATCATCCATGTACATGTTTTATAAAAGTGTATTGATGTATTTTAAAAGCAATTTTTACCCATTTTTACTTTACCCCATGGTATGGAAGGAATCTTTCTTTTATTTACCCTTCAAGGTACTTTTTTACTTTTCCGAAAAAAGTACGAGAAGAATGTTTTTTTAACGTATACGGCACAAAAGGATTTTTACGGTTTTATAAAGCCTTATTTTCATGAAGCTTACTCAAAATATTTCATGACTATTTTCAATAAAATCATTTTCTTTTAAAATTTTATGACATTTTCCGAAAATAAAATGATTTTGAAGAAAAAAGGATATTTTCCTTAAGAAGTCATTTCAAGTGTTTTATCAAAACCATTTTCATCTAAGATGACATTATTTCACTTGCGTATGTTTCAGGTATAATGTCTATATGATTTAAATGGTTTCCCTTTTCCTATTTTGAAATTATATCCATTTCTTTTATATGGATTTTTTGATGATTGTATGATGTTTATGAAACCCATTTTATTTATTGGGTTTTTATGAATGATGTATGTTTATATTGTGGCACACGAAATAATGATTTCAAAATGAGATGGGTGGGACCTATATCTCCCTCCGATGCATTGGGTAAAGATTTATATCTCATGAGATAGACATGGCTGGAATGGAAAGTTAAACCAGTTCAGTAATATAGGACTGGAACGAGGAGTGAACTCGATGCAGAAAGGGACTTTGTCCACTAATATGGTATTGGTAGCAATGCCTTGGCTACTATGGAAATAATATCATGTGCTTAATGGTTTCCACAGTTACATGTTTTATTCCCATGATAATTTATCATGATTAATGTTTCTTCATCATCTATGCCTTACGTACTGCCATGTTTAATGTCATTGCTCAAGATTTTGATGTTTAGGTTTAATGCTCATGTTTTTTTTACATTCAAATGTCTATGGGTTGTTTTTTGTTCTCTATGCTTACCCTTACGAAGAATTTGAGATCTCCCCTTTTATGTTTTCTTTTCCCCATGATATAAAGAGATGTTTTAGTTAAAAAAAGGGGAATATCTTTATGGGATATGATGAAGATATTTCACCACGATTAGAAGATTATATTACGAGTTTCTAATGACACTAAACAATTATGGTCCTTGTGTGTCTGTTTTTGTTTTGTATTAAGTATTCCGAAAAAGTAATGTAATGTCCATGTACGTCAAGCTTCGGGTCTCTACAGTTGGTATTAAAGGAAAGGTTTAGTCATCCTTTGGAATCAAGGATGTGAAAATGTTAGTGAGATCCCTAGAGATATTTCTAAGGTATGTATAGGGATGTCCCTAAGGATAATTATATGTATAGGATATAGTCCTAAAACTATAGTAACAATCCTATAAATTAACCTAAGATGTTAGATATCGAGGGTAATCCCCCTTTACTATGTTGTTTTCCCTAGTATGATTTTTGCCTCTGACACTATTCTTTTTGGGTTTTAGAAAATCGCTGGAAACATAAAGATTCATGATAATGGAGGATATGATGTACAATGGACTGCTATTCTTCATGATCAACCAAATGAAATAGGATTTGGATGTCCAAACATCGTTATTATGCCTAATAAGAAATCTCATAATATGATCAATAATCTCAACTTTGGTAAGTTTCCTGACTCAGATAATAAGAGAAAGATGGTGTTTCATGATGATCATAGAGGAAAGAAAGTTCAATTTCTCCCATGTAAATCATGTGGGAAGAGGAATCAAGGAGAATGATTCAATGGAACTAGAAGATGCTTTGGCTGTGGAAAAGAAGGACACAAAGCCAGTAAGTGCAAAGGAAAAGGTTCAGTTAACACCATGGATGAGGATAATGGTATTGCTACGATGTCAACAATGGTTAAATGTTTTAAATGTGGAATGTACGGGCATTATGAAAACCAATGCCCTAAGGGAAAGTCTCATGAAGAGAATCAGTATGGTCGTATGGGTGGTATTTATGTTGATGATGATGAAGAAACTAAAAATGATATGTGAGATGAAAGAATTGTTGAAGCTCGGTCAATGGTTTAAGAAGGTAGTGTAATGATTAGATGTTTATCAAGTGTAATGTTGTATAAGTAATCTCATGATTCTATGGAATAAAGAGACATCTAAGGATTGTTACACTATTGTCTTTCCTTATTTTTTGAAAGTATATGATGATTGGTACCAGTGACCATGAAAGGTTATTCAGATATTTTTGGTAAATATGCACATAATGAAGGGATAAGGAGAAAATAAAATGATTGATAGTATTCATGATCTCATGACTGATATAAGCATAAGGTCATATCATGGTTTGAGTATATAGAATTTTTGGATTTTGGTATGTGGAAAGAGTTAACTTTTGACAACATTCATGTTTTTACTAAGGTTTAGTGGGTATTCATTTTTCAAGAGAATAAATGATTAAGGTATTCACATGTTTGTAATTTGACCAACAAGATATATCTTATGATATATTGGGGATAAATGATGGAATTCACATGATTGTTATGTGAAATTTCAAGTAATCATTTTCATTATACTATGATCTTGGACCGAAGTTTTTTTGATAAGCCTAAAGATTGGAATGGATTATGTTGGACATAAGTTAGTATTGTTTAAGGATAGAACTTTCTTTGATATTATTGACCGGATGTTATTGTAATGTAGTTTTATAAAAAGGACAACCTGTAGGACGGAAAAAAGCCCATCGTGATGGACAATGCTGTGGGAATCGAACCCAAAACTGAAGTGCGATTGGCATTTATCGCCTACCACTGGCCTACAGGAAGTCCTTGTTTAGTAGAAACTAGTTTTATTATATTAAGCAGTATGATATATGAAGTATAAGTCCATTTTAGGAACCATATATGATTACTCTCACTATAGATATAATTATGTATTTTTGATAACTTTTATAACCTTTTTTGAGACAGATGGAATGACCCATCATTCTATCACATGATCTGCTAATACTTCACGAATGACAAATTCAACTTCATTTCTTTAAGAGATGAAGTAAAAATTTTCCAATGAACGACCAACGGTGAGACAGTACCAAAATCACAAATGTATTTCTTCTAATTCCAATTTCATCAAATTTAGGGAAATGATCTTGAAAACCAAAAATGTTTTCCTAGTGCTCTTATATCCGATGAATCAGATGGTAGTATAGATCATCACAAATCTATGGATTTTTGATTGATGGCTTTTTCATAGCCATGTTCTCTACCACTCTCAATCAGAACATGATGGTTAGATTTTTCTTCTATATCCATATTTTCACCTATGTTATCCTATATGGAAACCCAGGGATGAGTTTCTTTGTGTAATTTTTCGATTTCATTCTTTAGTTTTTAAAATTAAGTTTTAGTATTCCTTTTTACGATGTGGGTTTCTATAAATAGTAAACGATTTATAACCCTGAAGAATTTCGAGGGTGAAATTCAGTTTAAGGGGGGTAGAATGTAACACCACGAGATTTTATGAAAAAATATTCTTTTAATTTCATTGATGTCTTGTGGTGTAAGCTACAACAAGATTACGTTGCGTTATACGCAACACCTTATGAGCTTGCAGTATACACAACCCTATTCTTGGATCATGTTACACACAATTTTGATAGTAGTTATTTTATGAAACATTGAGTGTGTATATATATATATTCAATGTATAAATGAAATAAGGTTGGATTCTGTTATACGAAACAACATAAGAGTCTTGCCCAACACACAACCCTGACTTGGCTTGCATTACACGCAATCGCGACCTTACTCGATAGTGTGTGTTGTACGCAATACCAGGTTTTACTAAACAATGATATATTATTATAATATTATTATGACCTAGCCGTTATGAATAGTATTAAATAAATTTTGAATTTTATAACATTATTATTCATCTTACACATTTTCTAGAACGTGGTATAAGAACAAAAAAATTTCGGGTAAAATAAGTATTTTTCAAAAAATGCAGTTTTCCTTCCTTTTGATGGCGCACCCACATTAAATCTAGTTTTTGAAATGTTTATAAGTTCAATTTTACAAAATAAAATTATTATTTGGAATCAGGATATAAAATTTTACCTTGAATAATTTTTCATATTATTCTCATTACTTTCATAGTTTAATGAATAGTAAAAACACGCTATATTTTAATTAAAAACAACATTTTCCACCGTAATAACTCATGTTGTTAAATTATAACATTTAATGGTTTTAAAGTATAAATAGAATATATTTTTACTATTTAAGATAATTTATGTCATTATCCTTGATTTAACATTGAATTTGTAGGTTAAATAAATTCAATCTTTTCCAATGTTTTAAAAAACACTCATGTTCATTCGACAATGAGATTAATTTTAATTTAATTTCTGCAACTTATGTGTTTTGAATTTGGAAAAATGGATTCCATATTTGGAATAAGTGGGTACAAATTATATTAATAGACTACTTTTTATTTTTGGGCTTTATGAAAAGTAACAACGGTAAATTTTATTTGCCATAGTAAAAGGTAAATTGGGTAATTAAGGGTAAATATAATATTATAAAATTATCCTAATACTTGTCTTAATACAATTTTATTATTATAATTTATCCCAAGTCATATTTGGGTCGAAATTAAATCCATTAGAACCCACTTGGAGGTGATTAAGACCTTTAGTTTATTTTATTTAAAGGAAAGTGAAATATGTCTCACTCAACTTTAATAATTAATATATTTTTAATATAAGTTTATACAGAATATAAATTCTGTTATAAATAATCATTTGAAAGATAAATTTTTTTCCTTTTTCCTGGTAATTTATTTGTAATTTTTAAGAGTTATTTAATTACCATATTATCTTATACATTAATGATGCAGAAATTATTTATTTAGAGAAAAATCAATAATATAGTTTTAATTGAAATAGTAATACATATCAAAAGGCCCAAAAATCTGCATAAAACTTATTATTAGTGTATATATAAACCCTAATCATCCACTGGACGAATTATTTACCATTTGGGTCCTTAATAAGTCAATTATGACACTTATATTAAATTATTTTAAATGATGCCAAAATTTTCACCTTCATAATTTTATAAATATAACAATTTAAATATTGTTCTTTTAAGATGATAAAACTGAGTAAAATTATTAATGTGAAATTTATTAGATTTATAATCATCATAGGATTTTTGTTTCTAATTTATATGCAAAAAATAAGTATATTAAATAATTATACAAAAATGTTGTAGTAATTATTTTATTAAGAGATAAACCAAATAAATGGTTTTAAAAATAATAAAATAAATATTATATGAACTATTTAACGTGCTCCACAAATTTTATAGATTCATATGACCTTTTATGAATCTATTTAAGCTTTTAGTTCAAACATATCATCTGTATATATTTTATTTAAATTCAAATAAATCAATAGTGTCAAAATTGACAGTATTGTTATTTTATAACAATAACGTATTATAAAATAGTTTAAAAATCAAAAAAATATTTATAAATTAAAAATTTAAATTTATATGGTCTAAAATGTTATAAAGTATCCAATTATTTAAAATTAACAAAAAATAAGTAATTATTCGTTATAATTTAAAATTTAGAATGTTATTACCACAAATATAATTAAATTGATTAAATAAGGATAAATCAAGTTGATAATGTTTAAAATAAATTCCTAACATGAATAAATTTTATTGGTTGATAACCCTATATCATATAATATTCGTATATGAGTCATTTGGGATGTTTTTAAGTGGGTTTGGGATTTAATATAATCTAATATTTCTTATATTTCCAAAGGTGCCCCTCTCCTCCCTTATAAAAGGGCACCTCCTCCCTCTCCTCCTAAAACCCATTTGAGCCTACATTCTTAGCCAAAACCTGCCCATTTAACTTACCCACTTCCCTAGAAACATCATATAGGTATTTGTGTTCTTCAAACACTAATTTTAGTGCTCTAAGAGGAGGTCTCAAAGAGGCGCTTCAAAGAAGAGGTAATGTCCGTTACCGATTCTTTCAACATTATTTCTTCTTCTACTACTTATTCTATCGTTGATTCATTATGAAGTAATAACATCAGTATCACTCATATATGGATATGTATTTATAAATATGAAACAACCCTATATCACTATCTATCCATCCTATGGAAAATAAAATCACCGCACATGCGTACGTACGGAATACCGTCTCCACACCGTTGTGTAATCTATTTTCCACCACCACCATACTTGGATGGGTATGGTGGTGTAAATAATGACTATAAATGATTATTGTAAAGTGATATTGATTCTGAAATAGTATACATATACTCCAATACAATTCCATGGGAACGATATCATCGCTCATGCGTACGTACGGATTACCGTCTCCACAACGCGATGAGATTAATTTTCCATGTTAAAAATTCAAGAATGATTATAATGTATATATAATAAGTAATAATGAAATATATGACATTATAATGATACTTTATTTATGTACATATATATTTATATCAAATACTCAATTCCATTCAATTCTATAATGTAACGAAAACAACGTTCATGCGTACGTACGACCTACCGTCTCCATGAACGGTGTATTTCATTCCATTTATCGATCTATTATATATATGTATATTATGAATAAAAATTATACATAAATCATGTTTTAAATTATGAATGTAATTAATCATGATCTAATTAATAATATGAATAATTACAATGTCAAACGCAAACGACAAATGAATTTTTATTACCCAAAACCATACTTTAACATGAATTTACAAAAGAACGGGTAATATAGAGTCATAAGTGAACCATATATGATATAATAACAATGAATATGATTCTGTAATAAGTCAATTACATTATTTAAATCATTATACATGAGGTTTGGATACGTACAAAGCATATCAGACCTCAGTTAAGGGATAATTTTCCTAATCTCATTTTTATCCAAGATTGCTTATTCGTCAGTATTTACTGGGGTTATTGCTATAATCCATTTAAATGTTTTATAAAAGTGTATTCATGTATGTTTAATGTCTTTTTTACCCATTTTAACTATTACCCCATGGTATGGAAGGAATCTTTCTTTTATTTACCCTACAAGGTACTTTTGGACTTTTCCGACAAAAGTACGAGAAGAATGTTTTTTTAACGTATATGGCATGAAAGGTTTTTTACAGGTTTATAAAGCCTTATTTTCATGAATATTACTCAAAAATATTTCATTAATATTTTCAAAAAATCCTTTTCTTTAAAATTGCATGACATTTTGTGAAAAGAAAATGATTTTGAAGAAAAAAAGGATATTTTCCTTAAGAATTAATTTCAAGTGTTTTATCAAAACCATTTTCTTCTAACATGACATTATTTCACATGTGTATATTTCAAGTATAATGTCTCTATGATTTACATGGTTTTAATTTTCTTATTATGAAATGATATCCATTTCTTTTATATGGATTTTTTTATTATGGGATGATGTTTTTGAAACCCATTTTATATATTGGGTTATTATGAATGATGTATGTTTATATTGTGGAACACGAAAGAATGATTTCAATATGAGATGGGTGGGACCTATATCTCCCTATGATGCATTGGGTACAGATTTATATCTCATGATATAGACATGGCCGGAATGAAAATTTAAACCGGTTCAGTAATACAAGACTGGAACGAGGAGTGAACTCGATTCCGAAAGGGACTTTGTCCACTAAGATGGTCTTCGCAGCAATGACTTGGCTACTATGGAAATCATATCATGTGTTTAATGGTTTCCAAAATTACATGTTTTATTCCCTTTCTAATTTATCAGGATTAATGTTTCTTCATGATCTATGCCTTACGTACTGCCATGTTTTATGTCATTGCTCAAGATTTTGATGTTTAGATTTTTTGCTCATGTTTATTTACATTCAAATGTCTAAGGATTGTTTTATGTTCTCTATGCTTACCCTTACTGAGCATTTGAGCTCACCCCGTTTATGTTTTCTTTTCCCCATGATATAAAGAAAGGTTTTAGGTAAGAAAAAAGGGGAAGATAGTTATGGGAGATATTGAAGATCTTTCACCATGATTAGACGTTTATATTCCGAGTTTCCAAAGACACTAATCTATTACGGTCCTTGTGTGTATGTTTTTGTTATGTATTAAGTATTCCACAAAAGTAATGTAACTTCCATGTACGTCAAGATTCGGGTCACTACACTCAATCATATGATTCAAGAGAATAGGTTCTTAGGACACCAATATAGTCCACAATGTGAACTTCGATCAAGGAAAAATCTGGCTCTTCATCATAAGACGTTTTATCTCTTATGGTAGACCTTCCCTAAACATTAAAATCTATAAAACCAAGATTTTCAAGATTTGGGACATATTACATGAATATATAGTGACATTATGTTCTATGATCAACATGTTCATCCCCTCAATTATCATGCTCACAACCAACAGCCACTTGAACTATAGTATATAGAACATTGACTAAAATTAATCCTCTTTTATGAACAAGACATTATTCTACCCTAGAAGTTACTTATTTTTCAAGCCTCTATCAAACAGATCTAACTAAAGTAATCATCCATTTCTCCCTTAGAGAATCATCCGACCACAGTTTCTATTAGTCTTCACTAACTAGATGCAACCTATTTCATGAATTTCTCTAGAAAAACAGACATTCATCACTATTCAATCATTCAACATTTTTTTGCGGTGGAAGGAAATAGGAAAAAACTTGTTGATGATAATTCCATTAAATTTCAAAAAAATACCCTTCCATAGGGATTATATCCCATGTTTGCATCCTCATGGAAGATATGGATATGATATCTTATCATAAATAGTCAAAAAGTATACATAGCATTTTTTTGAAGAAAAAAACATGATAGACATGTCTAGGTAAATGACTTTATTCAGATCATAAGTCATATGAATAATACCTGATTGAATAAACATCAACAACACACAACCATTATGAGAAAGATTGTTAGACATTAACCTCTTAACATTTCTTGTTCAAAACAATGAAAACATGTTATTCCTAGGTAAATGAATTCTATAACTGATATTCCTCAAATCAATTTGAAACTCCCTATCAAGGGGAAAATGAAGCATTTCATCCATTTTAAATGTTGATTGGGAAAACACAAAATCATTAATTATAGATAAAATTGTGTCATCCTAGAATCCAATAATTAAGGTTTTTTTACAAATGTCCTTTACTTTTATTTCACATACCACTGGTATGTTATCTTCTCCAAAAGCATAAACCAAACCATGTAATCATATAGACTCATTAAGAGAATGATTTATTAATCTAAATAGACAAAATATGTTACCATTCCCTACAACTCACATTGAGGGTTTCTAGATTAATAGACATTACCTTCAAACTCGGAATCTAGGGATTGTTATGGGGTTTTCATTCCTAGAGGATTTGAGACTAAAGGGATTGATGGTATAGGGTTTTTGTGGACAAGAATCAAAATATAATTTGTATAACAAAAGGATGTATGATAGAGCAGAAGGAGAGAAGGAGTTGGCAAACAGTTTACTCCATCCAGTTGAGGATGTACTCATTAATTTTTTAATTATGAAAAGACAACGATATTAAAATAAAAAGTAAATTACTTTCTTGTTTTTTTTAAAAAAATAATTAAAATATAATATACAAATCATACTAATATAATAGTATTGAGACAGGAAATTAATTTAGAAACAAACAATTATAGACAAATATTTCTAAATCGAACTTAATACAACATTAACTAGCACTGGAGAGTTGTTCAGTAAAAATATTCTCTGAATGGTATTCAGTAATAACAAATTATAAAGAAATATCTTTTTTAAGAACTTATCTATTAGAAAATGATACCATATATCAATTTTCTTTGTCATATAATGACTTATTGGATTCATTTTAATATTAATAGCACTAGTATTATCACATATAATAGGGAGTATATTAACGATTTTCAAAATTTCTAGTAGAGTGTATTTCATACACAATACTTATGAACATCTACTTCTAGCAGATACATTATATGCCTCAGCGGTTGACATAGAAATGGAGTGTTGTTTCTAACTAGATAATGGATTCGATCATTTCCCTAAAATGTTATAGGCTCCTAATTTACATTTTTTATCTAATATATAACCTGATTATTCCAGATCTGAATAATAAATCATATTAAAATCATATGTTTGGGTTATAGAAGAGATTGAAAAATAGTCATATTACATATCTAAAGATTCTTTTAGTATCAGTGAGATGGAATACTTTGGGATTTGGTAGAAATATAGAACATAAAAATATAGAAAACATTTTTTCTAATCTAATAGAAGTAAGATATAGAAAAATAATAATTAAACCACTATAATATGTTGTTAGCTTGTTTTCCAGCTTAATTCAAATCATGTTTTATATTGGTAGACATAGGATTCATATATGTATTATTGTTTTAATGACCATACTTTTTCAATAAATAAATAATATACTTAATATGATTTAACACATATCCATAATATTTTTGATAAATTTGAAATCCTAAAAGTTATTTCGTTCACCCATAAAAATAATTTCAAATTATTTTTTCATTAAATTTGAAAATTCATGAATATTTTTTTATTTGAACAATAAATAACACCACCAACAGAAATTTAAACTAATAGAAATTTCTAAAAAACGATTTTCTTGAATGTTGTATGATCTTCCAATCCAACAGTAAATCCATTTTTCCGATAGAAAAGAACTAAATAATTCATACAGATCTCTAGGTGCATGTGTATAGCCATAGAGAGCTTTAATAAGTTTAAATACATAAATAACTATTTGAGTATTTTTAAAACCATTTTTTTATTCAACATAATCATTCTACATTAATTAAAAATTTAGAAAAGGCATGCTTAATATACATCTGAAATAATTTATAATTCTTATGAGATGTATAAGTGAAAACATTATAATGGATTACAATATAGTCATATGGTAAAAGTTTTAATGATAATATATAACCTCGTCATGATTATATCCTTCATTTAATAATCTATATTTATTTAGATATGTTATCCCTTGACCATCCTATTTATTTTAAAGACCCACTTGGTTTCTATAACGGGATAATAGGTTGTTTTTCTACTAGTTCCAAAACATAATTCCTTATAAATAGATTTTGTCCATCCTGTATAGACATCATCCAACATATATTATCAAAGGCTTCATCTATAGTTTTAGGTATTAACTTGGATAAAATGGAGGATAATTTATCGAGGTTTCCTACATTTCAACTCGTTCTAATTATAATGCCTGGATCTCCTAGTATAGTTGCTAAGGGATGGTACTTCAATGTTATATATTATTAAAGGATGACACTTTCAGGTTCTTCAGTATAATGTTCTACTCATACAGACAAGATATTATTCATATCATTTTCAAAATCATTTTAAGGGTTTCAAGTCTCATGTTGTTAATACAGTTAGGTACATCATCAGTTTGATCACTATATTTATAGAAAGTACCATTTTCATCGAACTCCACATTAACTAATTATTTAACAATCCTTGGATTTTGATTAAAAACAATACAAGAATTAGATGTATGATGATTGTTTTCATTTAGTATAGTCTTATCCATTTATTGAATAGTTAGATTTATTCTTTCAACAATTAAGTTATGTTGAGGTGTTCTAGATACAGAGGGGGTGTGTTTAACGCGTATATTAAATGAAAATGAATTAAATTCATTATTAATTAATTTACATCATTATCACTTATTTGTAAAATTATTTTTAAACCGTTCTAATTGTGATTAATTTTACAAAAAGTTTAAAAAATAGTGAATAAATTTATTTTGATATTTACAAAATAAACCCATGTAAATCCTGTATAATAATCTAATAGAACAAAAATATACAACATACCATCCAAACATTATATTTTTGATTTTCTAAAAAACACATATGGATATGTTTTCAAGGTTTATATATATAAATTTATTATTATATTTGAATGATGTTTTCTGTTTCTTAAAAATTTGGCAAGAATCAAAGAATCTGTCATTATCAAACATAAGACTTGGAAGATAAGAAACTAAATATTTCTTGGTTAATTTAATTAATATATAAATATAATATTTTCCAATACTTATGTTCCAAATCAATGATTTAATTTTATTATAAATTAAACAATTAAAATTATTTACATAAACATTGTAAATCCAAATATTAATCATTATCATTTCATGGTGCTCTACACATAAGAAACATATCATTAAAAAAAGAGAATTAATTTTTATAAAAATAAACATAGAAACCATCATCACAATGTTTATAGTAACTTATCAGATGATTATTTAACCCTTGAACATCAAGCACATCATTTTTTTGAGATAGGTTTTGGATCTCCATCATTTCCAACACCAATTATTTTTCCTTGGAATTGTCACCAAAACTGACTAATCTTCAATACCCACCAGTTTTCATGGGAATTATTGATTAATCAACACTCATATTTCTGGAAAAGCCACCCTCGATATACCATATATTATTTTTTTCTTATGTAATTTTTACTAAAAATCATTGAAAATGTTTTCTGTTTTGGTACCCATATTCTTTTGGTCCAATAGTGTTAGCTATAAATGATCTCAGAATCAAGATCTTTTTTTATTTTCGAAAAATCATATCATTTGAATCATTAAAAATTCTAGAAATAAAACATATTTTAATAAGAATATTTTGATTAATTTTTAGAAAATAATTATTTGTGGCATGGCCTTATGTCCAACAATTGTAACGTGTTTAGTTTTTTGAATTTCCCATAAAATAGAGTTTATATAATTTTGATTTTTCACCCTTACTTACTATTCATAAAATTACATTTTAATGAAATTCATTGGATGAATTTATTTTAATATATATTCACCTTTATTAAAAAAAGCGACACACTTATAGGATTATATAAAATCATGTAATTCCTTAATCTTTTATTCAAGATTTACACTATTTGATGTAGAGTAAATGAGTTTTTTGATTATATATTGAGGTAGTTTTAGCATGGTATCTCATTAACCTAAACATAATTATGAATATTTTTTAATTTCCCATGATTTTTTATTAGAATAATAATTTTTAATTATATCATAGAATAGTTGGTTGTTAGTATATTAACTGAGAAACTACTCATGTCAGAATTAAAAGAATAATATGTTGTTACCAATTCAACATATTCATTATCGCTAAATCACATGTTGGAAAATAGATTTGATTGATCCTTATCTAAATATTTCATAAATTGTTACTTCAGCTTTCAGATACACTCTATGTGGATTTGATTACCCATGTTTCCTTTATGCTCTTAATCATCATTCTTTTGATATCCCTTTTATAGCCTTTTCCTTTCGTTATTAAGTTACATGAAATGTAGATTATTATGACCTCATTTTTTATGTTCATAACAAAAAACTTCTCTAAGTTATTTTTCATCCATAAAAAACAATTTTATGAATCCTATTTTCATTTTTTATAACATGTTGATCATTTTATAATGTTGAAGAAAATTCATTTTAGAATTTGACGGATATGAATTTTTATCTTCTTTGACTTTTTGATCTGATATTATCTAATGTTTATGAGCTGTCACTTTTAGAGAAGTATTTTATTTTCCTACTATAATCTAATGATATTCACCTTCTTCCTACATTTTTTATTAATACATCATCAGTTTCCCAGTTAGTTCTTGTATTCTCAGATCATTGATATGTGATAATTTGAAAATAATAGTAGATATGCTATTACATTTTTAATATAGTAATATGAGTACATTCAAAACTTTATCATGATGTTTGATGGGTTCTCCTATGGTTGTAATATTGATGGTAATTTTTTTAATCCTGTCATTAATTTCATAGATGGTTTCACCATAAAACACTAAAAATGTGTAAAATTTTATCTTAGGTGTAACATATCTCATCTGCTTGACATTATTAATTCCCTTACAAGAAAATGTGATATTTTTACACATTTCAAAGATAGTTGAAATTGGAATTCACAATTGAATTCATTGGTCCAAGACCTAAAATAATAACATTCATTTCCATTGAATTCATATCATATTCAGTTTTTGTTTCTTAATCGTAAGATTTTGGATTTCAGAAATCATATAATGAGTAATAATTCTCTAGTAGACTATGAATCCAAGATTCTTTATATATATTATCATTTGAGATTCCCAACATCAATCATTTTCACCACTAAAATATAGAGCTTTGTCCATTTACATTACATCTCTCAGATCATACATTACTATCTTTCTTTAGAATTTATACTTTTCACCTCTCTATAGAATTTTCCGAAATCTCTCTTCTGACACCAATTGATAGATCAGAATATAAAATGTTACAAACAGTAGGGGTGAATTGTGTCTTTTGAAATTCATCAACAACTCTATCTTGGAAATACTTTGTTATTTATGCAGATATGTAGTTTTCTTCTTCTATATGAAAATATGTGGGGAATAAATGAAATTAAAAAAACATTTTATAGTCGTTTGGGGCATAAGAATCCCCTAGTCCACTCTACCAACGACTATCTCAGCGATATTGATAAATTTTAAACTAATATCCCTCTTATAACAAGGACAAGAATCCAAAACAGAGTTTAGATAATTGAAACCCTTACCAAATGGATAAAAACAAAGTCTTGTAGTTGTTTAACATAGAACCAGTTATCCATAGCATACACTCGAGAAGTTGATACACTATAACTAATGAGTATGAGAAGTTGAAACTATAATAAGTCAAGAGAGTTTGATTTTAATGGTTTATATTATTATTTATAGTTACAAGAGAAGGAAACTGACAATTGATGGATCTTTGTCTTTAGAAAATAATATCATCAAGAATGAAATATTCCGAACAGATCATTTTTTAAAAAAATTATTCAAAATGGAATAAAAGTAAACAATAGTAGTAATATTATAGTTGTAATTGTTTTAATATTTATATAATCAATGTGTATATTCTATTAGAATATATAATTTGTTGCAACAACTCTATAATAGATCTTTTCAGTAATACAGTCGCATATGTGAATCACTTTCCAAACCTATATTTTAAGAGATACTCTGAGAGAATATATGGAATAAAAAACTTCTTTAGTATTCTAGATCCAAATTAATATCATGGCTGATCATGGAAATTTAAATTCCAATCGACCAGGGAAGTCATAACATCCGTTATTAATTGGCGTTCATTTTTTCCAACGAACACGGTTCTATGAAATAATCAAAATGGTCCTTAAATTAGTGATTAATTATGACTTGACCATTTTAATAATCTTTTATTGTAAATGAGGCTTAAAATAATAATTTAGAACACATATTAGGGTTGTTATGCATATTATATTGTTCCATTGAATAATATAGGGTTCCTTTACATTCTGTAGGGTTCCTTTTCATAGTACAGGGTTAATTTGTGTGGCATAGGGAAACTTTACATAGTTTAGGTTTCATTTTAATATCATGGAGTTACCTTTCATAGTATAGCGATGATAATCCATACATTTATCCTTATCAGCATAAAACAACAAAATGTTACATTGATTTAATGAACATTCATATTTTCATCACAATGGGTATGAATAAAAAATCCAGAATTTAATATATAGTCCCTAATCCATACATCTATTTTCTTAACATTAGAATGTTGATCGAAATGTAACTATTTATAATAACATAGGGTTGATTCAACACGTAATAATTTCACATTTATGTGTAATGAATGGTTGAAACAGTGGTTCCAGATTCATTCCTATAATGCTAAATTCAATTAAACAGAATATAAATTCCTCAAGAAATCACTGAACAAGTCTTCATTAGAAAACAAACATGGGTACTTTTGAACATAAATATTATCAGGAATTATAGAGTATTGAAGAGACAATACATGCCCAATAATAAGTTCTCCAAGGTGATAGAATTAGCACTACGGTTCTTAAAATTTTGATTATTCTTTATTTCAAAAAATTACTAGAACGTTCTCTGTTACAAACTATAATGGATCAATCCTTTTACAAAAATTATTTCATGATTTTATGATTAATTACAAATAAAATAAAAAACATTGATCATAAAGTGTAATAAATTATTAATATTAGGAGCATAATTAGGAATAATTAAACCAAAATGAAAACCTATTATATTTAATATCTAAATAGTGCTCATAACATCCTTTAAGATCTCATGTCTATATATAATAACACAGGTAATACATGATAAAAGGGTTGTTTTAAAACACTTTTATGGGATTGATCATAGGAATAATTTATAGCACATGGGTTTGAATAAATAATATAATGACATAAAAATGTTATAATCACTGAATACAAATAAATAAGAAAAATATTAATTTCATGGGGTCATCAAAACATTGAATCATATAAATGTAGAATAAACATAAAACATGACATAACAATAATCCATGGAAAACAACCAAGACCATTTCACATAGAGTATTATGAGTCATGGCTATCCACCAAGACAATTTCACAACGAGGAGAAGGTATAACTAAAAACCACCATGACCATTGCACATGAAATCTCATGAGAATTAAAATAACCCAATGAATAAGAGTGTTATCTGAGTTTAACCATCATAAAATGTTTAGGAATATGTTTTCCATGTGTAGAACAATAGATATGGAATCAAACACAAGCATATTAGTTACCCATGGAATGAATTGGGTTGTGTAACCAAGCCAAAATGTATAAAAATGGAATATGAAAATGGTGTCCATAAAATAATGGATTTCAATCATACATGAATATTCATAAGTGAAAATTGACATATTTATATTATGTGATGTGAAACTAAAATCAAAACATATAAACAAATGTTTACTAATCTTTAGAACTGGTCTAATTTTGTTTTGTTTGAAGGAATAATTTAATGATTATTTTAAAAAAGAAATAATTGTTTATATAAAACCAGAAGTTAACCATGATAGTTTTCCAATATAAAATTAGTGATTTTAGAAAAATAATGCTGACTTAAATTTTATTATGAAGTGCACATGAAATTTGGTATGAAATTGATAATTTCCCTTCAATTGGTCTTGGTTATCAAGAAGAATGGGTAGGGAACCAAATTAAACAAGAAATTTCCCATCCAATCTATAATAATTGAGCTATATACATATACTTTGAACATAAAAATAGAATTTTAGATTAGTGAATAAGAAATTATAATAATTAAATTGGATTAATGTGATGGAAATCATATTATAGAGGTAAAATGATGGTATTGAGATAATCCCATGCCTTTCATATGAAAGTGATCTGCCCACGAACATATTGTACTAGATAATAGAATTAAATTAATTAATAAAGTAATTAAGAATTTTTATTCATGTATTTGATTTAGTATTAGTTTATCAATTATATTTATGGCTATTTTGGATGGTTCTTAGATTCAATATCATCGTCTGGGTGTGTTTGTTTCCATAATTATAATGAAACTTTTACTGTTATACGTGTGGGGGAAAAGTAATGTAAAATGATCAGTGTTTTCCAGAATTGGAAATATTTGTTAATAGATAAATTATAAAATATTTTTTGGTATTATATTTTTTTCTAGGTGTGAGGGTGATTTATTAACAATAAGCATTTATTTTATTTTGGCATTTTTGCAATCATCACAAAAAATATTTTTTTTAATAATATTTTGTAAATTTATACTAGTTAAATAAAATATAATAAGTTTTAATAAATATATCATGATATTTTTTTACCATTAAAATGTTTTAATCAATATCCTTTGAGGTTTTATTGGAAATTGAAAACTTGTCATCCTTGAATGTGAAAAATCAACACATCATCGATGATGTTTCAATTTTTAGAGTGAATGAGTAGGGGAAAAGAAATGATGATGTGATTTTCTGTTAACACATTAAAATTAAATTATATAAATCATAATGTAGTTATCATGTCACATTTATAAAAAGAGGTGAGGAGATTAGAATAAAATAGAACAAGTTGAAATGAAATTATTTGAAAAAGAAAATGGATTTTACCTCATGAATTCTTCACCATGAGAACCTCCTTAAGGAACTTGAGATTGGACTATTATTGAGACCATGTTCTCCTGGGATTACGGGAGGGACATGGAAAACGTATTGGAAATGTGTTTTTTATAATCGTAATGGATTTTGAGGTTTTTTTTGAAGAGGTGGTGATGCGTGGTGTTTATAGTGGTAGAGAGGGGTGTTATTTTGATAATTTTATTCATTATTTTCCTATTTTAGATCAAGATTATCAATATGGAGGATTATTATAAATAAATACTATAAATAGTGCATGTTAGTTTCTAATAATTGTTCTTAAATCTTATATAAATCATCTCTGACTCAATAATTCACGTATTTAGCTTATACTGTATATTAGTGTAATTCACTATTCAACCAATATTCAACTATTTTAGAAAATTAAAAACAATGAACCCATTTTATTACAATCATAATTCAATGATGGAAACCATTTATTAAAATAATTTACTAAATATGATAAATTTAATTTATAAAAAAATCATCATTTATTCGATAAATGACAATTTTAAAATTATAACTAATTATAAAACACATAGAAGAATTAATTAAGGTCCCATAACATGATCTTATTACAATAATATAACAAAATATTAATTTATGAATATATTTTAGGATAAAATTTTTTAGGTCATTACATTATTAAACAAGTTTTAATTAAACATTTATGTTTCACAAATATAAAAATATATAATTTTACATTTTGAAAAATTAATTTACATATCCCTTAATATAAATTTATATTATTTTTATTTATATGATTCTTAAATTTTATTTTAAAATTCAATGGTGGGGATACTATTCTATTTTTTGTTACTATTTCAAATGGTTACATTACTATTCCAATGGTCACATTAAAATTACATTTTTTGGTAAAAAAATTTCTAAAAAATCCTCATATCACATTCATTTATAATTTATAATGTTTGTGTTTTGTCCTTTATGTCATTTTATATTATTTATACTGTAATAAATATTTATAAGAAAGCAAATTTCAATGGATGTATTATGGGTTGTCACATTTATGAATAATTAAATCTTAAATAGTTTATCATTTTTCGGAGGTATATTTTGTTGGTATCCATATAGATATATTTTCATCTATTGAACGATGAATACTATATTCTTCATTTAATATTATATAAATAATACATATTTTGAAACATGACATAGGGAGTGGTGCCTTTACTAAATGCATGGACATGGTAGCAAATGTAATATCTATACCATATCATCAATTAGAGATACATAAATTGGTTAAGGATTTTTATACAATATATACATATATTGTTTTATTTTATATCCTTATAAAAATAGATTATATAACATGGTAAGAGTTAATAATATTTTGTTAAAACATTGTGTGATAATGATCTCATTATGGTCAATGATAGATTACTGGATTGCAATTGTCAACTCCGAATATTATTCGTTTTATTCTATATAAGGGCCAAAATGATCATGCACATTGTGTAAGCATAAGTTCCAATAATCATTATGAATTAATGTTTAGGATGTATAGATACCCATTTATGAGGGTGAGTAATGTTTGAGTGTGAATTATCATACGCAATTAGATAAATAAATAGAATTATATATTATTAAATTTTATAGTAATGTTAATTGAATTTTTATAATAATGTATTTTAAAGGTAATTATTTTTTTATGTGGATACATAAAAAATTTCAACAATAATATTTATTCAATATTTTTATATGTAATTCATGAAGAATGGGACGATTTAATATCTCATAATTAGTCATATTAAATTTTATAGTTCCATAAATCATTGGTAAAATGTTTGTGGCCTGTAATTAATGTTTACTATGACATTCTTGTCATTTTGATATTTCAATAGAGGTTAAGAATATCCAAAGACAAAACTGAAATTTTATTTAGACATACCTAACAAAATAATCTCATTAATGGATTCATCTAAAAGGCAGGAAATATTTTTCACGAATTTAGAACAGTACCCTTCATTTTATCATATTCATTAGAGAGAAACCATGATAATAATAGGATATGATTAATCATCCTTCTCATATTGAGTTTTCATTATAAACATGACTAGAGAGGCATTTTATATCTCTCTATTTTTTAAACCTTGAAAAAAATTATATAGATGTCTTATAGATTTTTTTTGGAATATTAATTAAAAGTATATGGATCCTTGCATGGATCCATCGAGCTAACGTGATCCAAAAAACTATCAAATTACAATTGGATCACACAATTTTTCAATGGAATGTTTTCAATTTATTTCATAGTTAATATAATTACATGTGTTTAACATGTTAATATGATTCATAGTGTCCTAGAAATAGTGTTATTACATTGATATATTAGACTATTATTTTTAAAATATCATCCATAAATGCTCTTAAAATTATTCAGTTCCATCTGATCCATAAGTCGATGTTAATAAAGGGTGGTTTGGAATATTTTTTACCATATTTATGGTTGAGGCTTAAATAAATTGGATTTTACAAAATTTATAATGACTATCACATCAAGGCCCTTGATTAATATCTATTGAGAATTGGTATTTCTATACCTAGTTATGTGACTCATGATTTCCTTATCTATCTCAATGAGGGGCATGTGATATACTCATATATCAAGGTGGAGTACATTTGATGTGTTTATATGGATATTTTTTATATAAATAGTGCATCTATAACATTTGAGTATGAAAATTGATATTGAAATAATACATGTCCATGGTAACTTTATGTCGTAGAGAAAGGGATTATATAAATCTATAAAATTTAATTTGGTATATTATATGCATGTATAAACATACAAGGGATTGATATATATCACATAAATCCCATTGAATTATGATTAGTAATGAAAATTTTAAAGTATATATTTTTATTAATTTTGTATTATGAAATTTCGAATTATTTTCAATACTGTAAAGGTATGTGGGTCCATGCTATTTGGTTTATTCAATGGAAGTCAATATTATTTACAATGTTATTTCAAACATCATTAGGAAATATACTAAATGCGTTTTGGAGAATTTATAGATATTTTTTAGAAATATTTTAAAATTTTCATAAATATGATATAGTGTCTATTTTAAATTTTTTTTTTATATATATAATAAATTTTTTGAGATAGATAAAGGGAGTATTTGATATGGTTTTTTGTGCAGCTACATATGATTTTACATATGGAATTTGTTCATTGATCATATAAGTATTTAATAAATATGAATCATTTTCAAAAATATAGATTAAATCCAAATCAATATTTGGGGTTTTTATTGTCAACACCCACAAGCTTCTATTGAAGAATTTTAATAAAGCTTAGACGAAAAAATTGTGATTAAAATTATGGATATGAAAAATATCACCAAATGTATCATTTGTGAATGGGAAGTGATTCAAAATCACATGGTGGGTATACTATCAGACATCATTTTTGGAATATTTTAATGTTTATTCATACACAATATATTTTTATCTACTCATAGGGATACTTCATGATGTCTTTAATACATATACCATCATGTTTTCCACCATGGAATACATTAAATTTTTTATAAATGATGTTATTTATTTTTATTTTTGTATCACACGTCTGGGAAGATATTAAATTCATCATGACTATATTACTCCTTTACATATGTGTTCCCTTATGTGATATCATACATGTGATCCTAACTGATATAATCTGTAGACTATTAAATCCAGTTATTGTAAATACATGAAATGAATTTCAAAAAGATGTAGATACCCTATATTACCTTATTTCTTGAAAATTGTTAATATTACTTGAGTGAATAAAAAAATATAAAATTTATTACTTTTTTCAACTTTTAGATAAATCATTTTGGTAATCTGAGAGAGTAATTCTGAGATGATATGTGAAAAATATAATGTGAGGCCCATATTTGTGGTGCCATTATGAGTCCTCTCCATTTTGATGCATCATAGAGATCTCTCCACAATTATGGATCATGAGGCTCCTCTATGATAATCCATTGTGTTTTCTCTGAATTAGGTTCCTTTTCATATCACCCTATATGATGTCCCATCCAAAGGCCCATATTTGTAGTTCATTTAAGAAATTTATCTCACAGAAACCATTCACTAAGGGATTATCATGAAGTCCCTTCATGAATTTTTCATTATATAGAATCATATCTTTAGCACCCCAAGATTCTACGGTACGCTTCTCTTTGAATAATGCAACAGCGTGTGTTGTACGCAACATCGAGTTCTTACACACAGCACAACCAATCAAACTAGCCATTATGAATAGTAATACCTACTTTTTAAAATTATAGAAATTTTACCTCTAAAAATGGACTTCATTTTTGGATTCGGTGTATCGAATTTTGCCTATGGTTAAATTTTGGTACTTTTAAAATAACTTTCATTTTTTGATGAATAGTGAAAATTACAAAATTTTAATTAAAAACAACTTTTTAATCGAAATAATTTATGTTGATAAATTATGAATTTGAGTGGTTTTAAAGTATATTTAGAATATATTTTTACCATTTAATAAATTTTTTGTCATTGGACATAATTTCACAATTAAACCGAACATAAACAAGTATCAATGTTTTGATAATTATTATATCTTAAAAACATGCTTTTTGTTTTGACAGCGGGAATTAATTTTAAATTAATTTATTCCACATCCGTGTTTCGAATTTGGAAAAATGGATTCCATATTTGGAATCAAGATTTTCAAATTGTGTAAATAGGTAACTTTTATTTTTAGACATTTTGAATAATTACTTCGGTAAATATATTATTTACCATGGTTAAAGGGTAAATCTGGTAAATAAGGGTTAAAAAATAATAATATAATAATACAAAATTACCCTAAAAAGTGTTCTAACCTTATTGGTTGATACATGTTCGACCATGGGCATCATTGGGTAGATTTTGGGTCCCCATGGTGCCAATTGTAAGTGATAGGGACACTTTATTTTAATTAAGTTAAAATGAATACAGAAATGACACAAGCATATATATTTTAGAAAAAAAAATTGTACATAGGGTTATATATGTTGGATGTTCCACTATAAATATTAATTATCAATCTAAAACGATCTCATACATAATGTTATTTTATTTATAATTTTTAGACATTAAATAATTTAACTTATATATGAAACAATTGTCATGCTGTAATTACCATAATAGTGAAAAATTAAAATGATTGATATTGTAGATACCCAAATAAATATAATTTGAGACTTTTTATGAATTAAACTAATTTTCTAAGTTAATCTTACATGTTAGTAATGATTTAATTAAGTTTTTTCGAAGTAATAATTCTGTTATGTTTTTTACAAAAATTCAATTATTGAATAGTGTCAAAATTGACATAAAAGAGTTTAAAAAAAAATATTTTATTATTAATTGATATCAAATTACTGAAAATCTATGGTTCGGAAAAAAGACTTATATCATGATAGTTGTATCATTAATGGACCCCCTGGGGGTCGATTGGATGTATATAGTAATTTATTAACCATATAATATAAAAATGCAAAGAGACATTGTAAAAGTGAAACTAATTAACTAAGAGTTAATACTTAATGATAAGGTTAATATTGTAACCCAAACCTCTCTAAATTCTATTGGTTGAGTTTTTTTCGACCTATACCTACATTAACCTTTAAATAATCCACTTTTGAGCCATTAGAAACCGAATATGAATTTATTATAAAATAATATTTCTAACTTTTCCAAAGGTGCCCCTCACCCCTCTTATAAAAGGGTACACTCCCTTCTAATTAACTCACACCATAAAAGCCTTTTGGTTTGGAATAACTCCTCCCAAATACTCTCTAAACTTCCCTCACTTCATCCTAGAGGCCTTCCTTTAGTTATAAGGATCCCTTTTGATCAAATCAAAAGTAAGAACCCAAAGAAGAGGTAATGTTTCCACCACCCTTTTTCAAGTTTCTTTCTTCTTCCACTTATTCCTTCTTTGTTATTACCATTATAAAATAATAACTCAAGTTTATTATATATACTTTGATATTATTATAAATATGGTACAACCATATTCAGTATTCTATCCATCCTTTGAATAACATGTCTCCATACGTGCGTACGTACGGCTTAGCGTCTCCACATCGTGGTGTAATTGTTATTCAATAAATTATTATTTGGATAGGTATAATAATGATGTGTAACTCATGTAAATAATAAATTTAACATGATAATGATTCTTTATATATGATATACCATCCAATTATATATTATTTTAATATTAAAATAATGATATTGTCGCTGGTGCGTACGTACGGACTACTGTCTCCACGAATGCGATGAGATTCAATCTCCATCGTATCCATTAAAGTATAATTCTCATTTGATGATTAATATTATTATCTAAGGACTTTATATCATTCTGGATATGATTACGATACAACCTATCCCTGACAAACACGACTTATGTAACAAAACATATAAAAGAAAACGAGTAAGTTAACACTCAGAACAACGATAATACTAAGATATTATTAACAAATCAATGTTAAAAGATCATATATGATATCATATTAATGTATATGATTCTTGTATAATTTAATAACAATTATTTCACCAATATACATGAGGTTAACCTACCCCAACCAAGGAAAAATACAAGGTACGGTTTATTTCACAATCTCTTCATTATCTGAGGTTGTTTATACATAATAATCTACTTGGATCTCTTTATCATCCACATCAATGTTTCTTAAAAATATATTTCAAAACATTTTAACTATTTAAAAGAATATGGGTTAAAGTCATTTATACCCTTGTTTGACTTTTTATAAGAGTTTTATAAAGGAACATTTCCGTCAAGGTGCTTTTCAACCTTTTCAACAAAATTAAGGTAAGAATGTTTTTTAACTTATATGGAGGGTGCGGCTATTTTCCGTCGTTATAAAATCTTCGAAGCATCCCTTAATAGCTTATAAGAATATTTTCAAAGAAACTATTTTATTTTATAAATATATGACTCTTAAATGATTTCAAAATATAAAGAGATATTTCTATAAAAAGATTTTTGATTTCATCTATGTCAACATCCTTTGATGGATTTTATGTTTATTTGAAGTTGATTTACTATGAATGAAAACTTCTATATTGTATTGATGGTTTTGTGATATGTTTTAATGTGGATGTGTAATTGTTTTACCATTCATGGTTTAGGGATGAAGTATTTACATTTTTTATGCTAGTTTTAATACGAATGTGTATGTTATGTTTAAATCTTTTCATATGGGAATGAATTGGACTTAATATGTGACGGGTGGAGCCCGCTATAGCTCCTCGATGCATTGGTAGGTTTCATGAGACAAACTAGTGTCTTCGCACAAGGCCTTGATAAAATCTTATTTGTAGTCTTGGCACGAGGCCTTGGCTATGTGGTTATGATAGTCTGGCATTATGATTTCCATCATTATGAATGCGGTTATTGATATTTCATGTGATTATTCAATTAGTAGGATATCCATGTGAATAAGTAAATGGAATTTTTTCATTTTATTTTTTCCATACTATGTTGAAGTTCATGTTTAAAAGGCTTTTGTTTTAGTTATACATTTCCTTAAATGTTTATTCTTATTTAGGAAAGTTTCTGCTATATTGTTATCTTTATTGGGTATTTGAGCTCACCCCATTTTTATGTTTTATTTTTCCCAGGATGTAAAGAAGTAAATTATGATTGACCTACAAGGATAGTATGAGGGGATAAGCATGTGGAATAGGGACACTTTTTTGTTGTAGTTTTAATTTTTATGATGTAATGTAAAACTTCATGAATATATCTAGTGTTTCCAAGGATACTAAACCAATTGGTATTTTGAGATTTGATCTTTCTTGTGATCTTGCCAATATTATGTAATAAGGCACCGACTCTGGGTAAATGGGGTCGGGGCGTTACAATATCTGGCATGAAATTCCTATACACATTTAATACTAATGTAAAATAAAAATTTATAAACATAAAATATATTTAATCCTCAATGAGATGGTCAATGAACATGAAGCATCAAATATAATGATGGTCACTCCAGGAAGTAACACAATTATTGTGAACTAGAAGTCTATTAAATGATTTAATTCACTATGATAATCCATGTAGTAAAAATCCACCAAAATGATAGTCTTGTATTCCAATCAATAATGTAAAAAATAAATAATGAAAATTATATCAATGATTCCTTCAAAACCACCAGACTCTTAGGGTCATGTTATTCCCATCATCATACACCCCTTAAATAGTGTATTCCATTAACAATAAATCAAATTCAACATATGATCCAAAAAACTATAAGACCCTATGTGTACTCATTATCATGTATTATCTTTATAATATGTTATCCTATTGTAGGTAGACTATGGAAACCTTTTATGGATCCTATTTCCTATCTTAATAGATCCCCATCAATCATTTAATCTATCAAAACACCTAGTAGACCCCTTGAGGAACTAAATGGCCTAATAACATATTAGTGGTACTCCTAAATTGTATAATTATAATAAAATACATTCAAAAATTCAAAATTAACAAGTTAATAATCTCCCATAACATGCATTCCTATTTCTCTCTGGAATAATTTTCATAATCCCCATATAGATGATTTGTGTTTATGATTTGTATGTGAGACCCGTCTATATGTGTAAGCCAAAATAATTGCATCACTAAATACCTAAACCTTGTGATCCCTCCACTTTTAGGAGCATGTAATATGTTATCCCAAACTCATACAAAATAAGGATATATCCCTAGTCACAACAATATCAATTAGAAATATTCTAGGGGATTAATGAAACCCTTAATCGGTTATATTGTATATAATTCTTCATACTTTATCATATTAAGTAACTAGAAAAACAAATAAACCCTAATGGTGTTTCAATATTTTTTCCCACACCTTGATTTTTTCATAATCCATTTGGATTATTTTCATACTTTCTGAATTTAATGTACATGTCATAACTTCTTTATAAAAGTGAAATAAACTCCATGGACCTTCCATTCCACACATCCTTAAAATGGGTAAATTGAAGAACACGAGATTTGATTCATATGATTTAAGATATAAAGGACTATTATTTTACATTTTATTCTAGAAAAATAATGCTCTAGGATCATGGAAATAAATGTCACATCACTTGTACTGTGATATATGATCATCAATTTTACAATACATTTACATCATCAGATAAAATTAAATGGAAAAACTTTATCCATAACAAAAACATTAAAAAGGAACGTTTTTTTCTAGTATGTTTAATGGAACCACATGGGTAATAATATCCACTAATAGGATATATATATATATATATATCCCTCTTTATGGGTAGTTCTGAACTCCATAACACCTACATACATAATATATGATTCGAAAACCCATAGTTCATCAATGACCGACTTCAAACCACAGAATAACAATCATATACAAGAAATAATTAGAACCTTGAACTCAAGAAAATTTTATAATGGGGGGATAAAATACAATAAATATATATCATCATATTAATATGGAACCTATATGCCATACATATTCTCACATTGATTATGTTAATGATGCATCACTAACACAGATGTAACTGGTTGTGTGATATGTGTTGAGAAAAATTTCAAAACATGACTTTACTGTTTAACAGATACTTGTAGTATCTGACAATTACTCCAAAAAAAGATTCTATGAGCCCAACATTGTGTCATCTTCATTAATATATAACCTGGTTTTGTCGAGTAAAGTATACCTATTCACTTACCTTAGGAATGTAAAACTATTATGAATCAAAAAAATTATCAGCACATCATGAGACTTAAAAATAGGAGAGAACTCTCTGTAAATATTTTATATAATAATGATATCAGTTTTCCATTATCTTTATTGAGAAACTATATAGATGGGGTCCTAGTCTATGGATATTGATACACGAGGGACTACAAAGAGTAATTCCAGATCACATTTCAATCAAATTATACAATCATCTAGAATACCATCATATTTAATGTTCATATGAATGTATAGTGACATCAGTATAGTCCCGGAATATACGTATCATCATTATATGAGCCGCCTAACATATCTATAAGCTGTAAAAAATGCTGCGAACATTTGAATTTATAGAAAATTAACTCTATAATTACCTTTTCAGCATTTGGTTTTCATTCCTAGGTGAATAAATTTTTCCAAAATATTGTTATTCTATCCTTGGATACAACAAATGAGGGATTCCAGGTGATGAACCCTTATTGACCATCCCACCATCATAGGATTCTGAAAATGCTAGAGGAACCAATTTCTATGTCAAACAACTTTGACCTTTTATCATTGAATAAAATTATTAATTTCTCCACAAATTATAGGGTGACATGGGAGTTTGTGAAATACATACCTAATTATATCCATGAGCTTCTATGGAAGCCTCAAGATAGCTGATTTTTCTTGTAAAAATTTCATGCTAACCATGATACACATGGATTTGTCAAAAATACCACATAGATGATTATAGAACTACTCATATAGACAAATGAATTTAAGAGATTGAATCATCATGAGAAAGAGGTCCCTAAATAAGAGGCCCATATTTCTATTCTCAATGATGAATCCTATTAGAATATCATGTTGATTTTAAAAAAAAATAGGTTTATATCCTCTCTCAAACACATTAAGACTTCAACTATATGTGAAAATTGAAAAAATAACCTCATTCACGTATTTATGTTCCAAATAATAGTAGACTCATACTCTAATCAATGGATTCGATACATGATATTATCTTTATATACTAGAGGTTACTCAAAAGTGGGCTTATAATCCCTCTCCAATTTAGCCTAATCATCATCATATCATGACAGCGAAAAAGTATTGTTAATCGAATAACATACCTATATATATTTGAATTTTTCTGAATATTTCTACAATCACTTAGGGTTCTTCTTATATCCATATATTGGTTATCAGATTTTATTGGCACATCTGGAGAGTAACATAGGGACAAACACATGTCAAATCCCTAACTAGTAAATATTGATATATATGTACACGTGAAAACATTGGGCTAGGTTTATATCCCTACCCACATATATAGAATACATCATTGTATTTGAGTATAACATGGAGAGAAATTCACCCATATCATTATCCTCAACTAGTAGGCTCATCAAAATATTCCAATAATAGAAAATGACTAGAAGAGGGATTATAAACCAACTCCTACTAATACATTAGAAGTATACTGTAATAATTTTGTGTCAATACAAGTAAGTCAACCTTATATTTTGATATCCTTTAGTATAATAACCCAAAAGTTTCTGAAATAAAAATCAAATTATTTTTAAGAAAAAACATAATAGAAATAGAAATCCATGGTCTATTGGTTTAGAATCTTAGGAAAATTATTCGTACAAATCAGTTATACATAATAAAACATAATGATTATTTAGATTCTTCTTCTTTGTACTTATAAATATATTACAATATCCATAGTATTCCTATTCACCTTAGGATATATATCATCCAACTTGGGGAGTTGAATTCCCATTATAGGGAGGAATAAGGGTCCTGAATCAATACAACAAGTGTAACCAACATTTCGTGATATTAGTCAGAAAATCATTAAAATCGAAAGGGACTCATTTGATAGAGGAATGGAATATATATGAATAAATATTTATATCATTTAATAGTGGTGAAATATCATATATTGTTATGAATAATGATAGCATATTCTTCACTTGAACATATGCGCATAAATTATATAATAATAATAATGTACAATTCTAGCATAATATTCATGAATAATGTATATAATATAATGAGATATATCAGAATAATAATGAATATTAGGGATATATAATTATATTCCACTGATCATATCATTAAATGCTCATAGAAAATCATTTCACAATGAATGATAACAATCATAGTCCTAAAATAACCAAATGAAAGAATAGGTTTCATGGATGATTTCATATATCATTATCATGAGATGAAATTTTGGACTCCATGATGGATAAAAGAGATCATATATTTTCCTAAATGATCATTTTCAACATTTAAAATGAGAAATAACCCATGATAGTTCAAGAGATGTTTTTGGACATTGATGTTTTTTAAAAATCCTTATAAATGGAATAAAAAACATTTTATAATGTTAGGAAGTTTTATATCCCTAAATTAAAAGGGAAATAAAATTGAAATGATTTTTTTTTGTTTTTATATAAATTTCCATAATGTAATAAATGCAAAATTTTAGATCACCCCAAGAAAATAGTTTCTGTTTGTGAATCCTCATTTTGTAAATCCTTCTTATTTCATTACTCTTCCATATTCTAAGTAACAAATATTTGTTCATAACAAAATCATAACCAAAGTAAATTAATGTATTTTTTAATAATATATATAAATTATAATCATCGGTTTATATTACCAATTTTATTCAGATATTGAATCATTTTATATCATGATTTTAATAAAAAATTTCATTTTTATTATATTTATCAATTTTATTTAAATTAGTTTATAAAAAACATGAATTAATTATAGAATAATAAAATACATAAATTTAAAAAAATTTACATTATAATAACTTTGGTGATAAGAAAATAAATGGAGAATACCTCGTGGGTTGTTTGTTGACCTTTATCGGTAATGTTGTCCAATGGGTGGAGAATGGGATGTATATAATATAAATACTTCTAAAATGAAATATTTAAAATATTAAGACATCATTAATATAATAAAAAAAATACATATAAATGTATTATATTGGATATTATAAAAATCAACAAGTAAAAATAAGTGAGAGGATGAAAATGAGGGAGGAGTTGAATAAACTAACTATTTTCATTATGTTTCTTCTCATTTAAAGAACATGAAGTACATGATAAATGGAGTAAGATTACTGTATAAATACCATAATGTAGCTATGTTATTTAGAAGATTAATTTTTGATGAAATTGGTAATTTTATATTACATTGGATTGGTTTTTCTATGTAGAGGGTGAGGGGTAATTTATACACCAGGAGTTGGGGTATTTTTATAATAAAATAAAATACTATATAAAAGGTAAAATTATAAAAAAGATTTTTTTTATATAATGAATAATATAAAAATATAATATATATTTTATGACTTCTGTACAATTTATTATTATTATTCATTAGATTACTAATAATTAATGTGGAAAAATGTAAAAATTGTATGTTAAAATGATTAATTATGAAAATATTATTGGCAATATATTTTTTTGTGGTTGGGAATCAAATTTAATGTATTTTAATGTCCCAATTATCAAATTAAATATGTTTTTCTTTCAGCAATAATGTGATAAAAATTACTTGATCCTTTTTACTCCTTGAATGGTGTATTTCAATATACACATGTTAAGGAAAATATCGTATTTCAAAATTTATGTAAAAATTGTTGTACTTAATAAATTTACCAAAATATTACCCTTATAGAATTTAGAAATTCTAATTTCGAAAAGTACATTCAATTTATCAAAATAATAATATAAAATATGTTATTTTATTTTTTATATAAAAATTAATATTTTAACAAAATATTTTAAAATACTGTTAATTATAAAAGTTTATATAATTTATTTGATTTCTTTATATTGATATTCATTTTTTATAATTGGTTCATTAATATTTTACAATATTATTAATTATATAAATTATATTATGTCACATTTGATTATTTTGTTGTAAAATTAAATTCCAATGGCCAGGTTACTTTTCTCAATTGTTAGGATATTATTACAACGATCACATTACTATTAAAAAATTATCGTTACCCCCAATAAAGACAATTTAATTATGGTTTTTATTATTTTCTTAAACTACTCTAATGGTTCCTCACACCCATTTTTAATAATTCCAATTAGATTACTTATATTTTGATTTATATTTTATAGTGTATTTTGTAGGATGGGTTATTTTTGAGGAATTAGGTCATCTATATTTTCCCATTGTAGATTCTATATTTCATATATTCCATCCCATATTAATGTCAGAAATATTAGATTATATGATTATGAACTAATATAATTCTTTTTATAAGTTAAAATAAAGCATTTTTTCCTTGTGTTCTATTATTATATATTACTATAACACACATTCATTTATAGAAACAAATATCATTCATAAACAATGGTTGTTACATTTAACAACCATTAAAAAATGCATCCATAATATTTCAAATCCTATTATCAATTGTGAGGAGATTATGGTACTCCAAATTCATTTTATCCACTACTTCCCACAACACCTCTTCATATTAATGGTTCCACCCTGAGACATTGATAATGTGATTTGACTTGTTGTATAGAAAATTTTCACTAATTTCCATGATCTTCACCAATTACACCTAGAATGAGAGAACAATCTGTAGATTTAAAACCATTAGATTTAATGCATTTGAGGAAATAAGTAAGTGTTTCCTTCAGAATGACCCATGTAATACATCATAAACTATGTAAATATTTGGTGGATATTAATTTTTATAATATAACGTTCAAATAAGATAAGGTAAATAAAATGTGACAACAGACCTAGGGATATGATTTAATATATATCAATACCTAAAGAGTCTCTTCCCCGGGGACATTGAATGAAAATATTTTTCTTGATCTTCAGTTTGGGGTTGATAATTCTTGTTAAAATTATATTTAGTATTCAATTCAATTTGATAATTATAAATAATTTAGAAGTGAATCACTTATCATGACTGGAGATGATAAAAAATGGTACCTCATACATCCTCACCAATCCCTTTAAATGTATCTTATGGTGTAATTCATGTGGGAAATATTTGGGATTTTTAATAAGGTGGGATATCGTAATGAGTCCATCCACCTTAAAATATATTAATTTATTTCCATCCAAGGTATCTTAGAGGAAACTAAAAAAGTCAATAGTGATGTTCTCCATTTTCCATGTGTGTTTTGGATATGGTTTCATTATACTCATGAACTATTTTGGATCATATTAAACATGTGTATACATAAATCAATTGACGGAATACATAGTAATTTCATTATGTATATTGTCCCAATATAACAACTCATGATGATCCCGATATATCATTTTATATCAAAGATGGATGTAGAAAGATGAGTTTTGTGCATCATCAAATAGTAAAGTATTTATCTATATTGTTAAAGGAACAATATTAATTGCTCCAAACCAAAAGAACCTAGATTCAATGATTTTGAACTAAGGAATCATCCCCAATAAATACTTTCACCTTTTTTTTAAGTGGCAACTCAACCATTTATACATCCTTGATCTTTTCTTTGATAGATGGTTCAGAAATTATACGGGCATGGTAGAATGTATTCCCTACAATCATGATTTCCATATCTATCCTTTTCGTTTCAAGAAATATAGAGGCTTTATAAATCTACATCATGTTTACTAAAGCATTTACATTTATTCTAAGGGAATCATCCAACTTGATCATATTTTTAAGATGATATAAAAAAGGGAAAAAATAGTCATTGATTGGATCTATACATCTATGTTGTTGAATTATGATCACCTAATATATTAATATATACTATAAAATATTATGATATGTGCATATGTCATTATTCTAACTAGATTATTAGTGCTATCAAATTTTCATGGAATTTATAACAGTTAATAACCCCATATCATGAATCTAATAGTATTTCTCCGGATCACTAGTTTTCAAGAGACATAGATATCACTTTTTAATTTTGAAAGATTAAGAAAACAAATAGTTTCATTAAATAAACATTTTATATCACCAATCCATGTTCAATTTTTATTATTATGAGTATATGAATAATTATTAACCTCTTCTGGATTAGGTTTTTCATTTTCTCACATTCTTCGATCCAAAGATAAATTATCCATTTCATTTTTAACATAGATACCATGATATACCATCATGAAAAATTTATCAAAATATGATAGTATTACCCTTATAATAAAATAAAATAATCTATTTCCATGAAACTAGTGAGTCTGGGCCATTCGTTAATAGCATTTCTGACTTAATAGTCCACCAAAATTTCACAAGTTGTGATCACTTTCCCCAATAATTTGACCTCCTACAACCACGATCCAAAATTTATTATCATATAATATATTTTCTTCATCCTTATTATCACTAAAAAAATATATATATTCTCTTAATCTTCCACCATGCCCATAGAGAGAATGAAAATATCATCAATAAATACTACCCATCTTTTTTGAGGAATTCCCTAATGAATCTATAAATCAAATCCACTTTGAATCACATGAAAGTAGCTATTCTAAAGGTAATAAAAATATTTTCATATATTCAACACCTTTTACATAACAATATATTCTTAATATCTTACTTCTTTTCCAAAATATTGTTGATATCCAGGATTAAGATCCAAATTTAAGAAATATGAAGCTCCTCATAGAAAATGAAACAACACATCAACCCTTGGTTGGGGTTCCTTTATTATTCTAATGATGATGTTGAGTACTCAATAATATATACGAAGCCACATTAATCAATCAATATTATTTAAAAAGGCTAGTGGAATACCCTAAGTTGATGAACTAGGGCTTAATAAACCTTTTTCAAAATAGACTTGCAGGTGGTTAATTAATATCTCTAGTGTAATGTCTCAGAATTTCCATGTAATATTTTTAAATAAATGGGAAGTTTATGTGTCCGCAAAAATTAAAGGTGTGTGATTCCGAAGCACAAAGTGCCTGGAATGAATTTCTAAACATTATTTCGGGTACATTTAGTAAATGTACAATCTGGTTTATCTAAATTTTGAACTGATGCTCAGAATTGAAATCTGAGGGCATCGTTGAACTTGTAGCGCATGTATTCTATTAAGAATAATTTCACTGTGGAGATAATTGGAAAAGGCTAAAAGTTAGTTTTGGGGGTTTTCATGTAATAATAAAATAAAAATAAAACTGTATGACATTTTTTATTTTTATTTGCAACACCCATGTGGGTGTTGGGAGCCTGGGTCCACCAAAACTAAACCTCCATGTGGTTGTTGAGGTGTGGGGACCACCATACCATAACCATTCATGATATATTATGGTGCTGGGGACCACCCGAACCATAACCTCCCATTAGAGGATATGGTGGTACGGACCACCCGGGACTAAACCCCCCTCGTTAATGTGGAGGAGCCTCTTGACTTTCTCCACATTAATTGTGCCAACGCAGATGCTTTAATTATGACACCCACCATAATTAATGTAACATTTTTCATTCTACCAAAAAAATAATAGATTGCATAATCTATTATTTTGGCACACATCTCATTTTGGGTGTGCCTTGGGAGAAAAGATCTCCAATTAATAACTACATCTTCTAACGAAGAACATAGTCTTCAAATGAAGAATGCCATGAAATAACACCAACATCGATATTGAACTTCTTCCTAGAGAATTCCTCTGACGTAGGATGTCATCGACTATGATGAAACGATATCCATCTTTTCCCAATGATTAGTATTATTTCCCACTACTCTGTTGACCAATCAACCCAAGGTAGTTGTTTAATTGTGTTTGATTATTTGTGAGAATATGTAGGGTGGTTGATTGATATTATTCTATCTACCATTATGGATAATTATTTTGTAATTCAATAAGGAAATGTGAAAAACTTTATATAAATCAAAATGACGAGGGTGTGGGCCAAGCCAACATGACCCGAACCCTTCACCATTCTTCTTTGGTGTACTCTTCGAAATAGAGGAAGGAGATGAAGGAGACGAAGGCAACGACGCCGCCACATGCGGCCTCTGTGACTCGTGCCGCAACCAAGGCATTACTATCTCCTAGTCACACTAGCTGCACTCCCCGGCCGAGCCGCCTCACAGTGCTACGGCCTCCCAGACGAATAGGCTCTACACCCCGCAGCGCTCCAGCCTCCCAGCCAAACCGGCCCCATGCCCCTACATCACTCTGGACTCCCGGGGAAACCGGGCCCACGCCCCGGCCGAACCACTCTCATCATGGCCCTCCAAGCCTGCCCAGCATGCGCCGCCCATGGCCCTCTGAGCCGCCCGGGCTCACACCACCCCAGCTGAGCCGCCCCGCGGCCTCATGCCCTCACAGCCACAGGCGGCCCTCTGTGGCCCATCGCAGCCAGTCGGGCTGGTCCCAATGGACCAAACTAACCGAATGGGCTGGGCCACACTAAGAGCCTGGTCGACCTGATCTGGGTTAGTCTGACCGGGACGGACCAGACCTGGGCCCACTATGACCCCCTTTTACCTTCTTTTCGCCATAACATTGGCACCAGTCGACCGTTTGACGAACCGTCAGTGGTGCTGGAAATCATGGAATGAGATGGTACCTCTGATTGATACCCCACTGTGTTTTGGATTATGATAGGGAACAGTCAGGTTGGATATATCATGAATCCAACAAAGCACTTGGGACTAAAATACTAATAACTCACAGGTCATGCATCTGATTGAATCACTTTCTATTATATTGAGACCCATATGATGTGGCAGACCAATTAGATACTTCTTCATGGGACTTTGTGATAGTTTGAGTATCGACCAGTAGCTCTTGGAGAGGATCCTACTAGAGATGAGCGAGCATAGTGCAGAGACCTAGTAGTTGGCTATGACCAGATGACTATATATCGTTTCGACTCGGAGTGACTCAATTAGCCTAGTTGAGAGTTCCTTGGTGTTGCAGCAGACCCACAGTGGGGAGCACCTTGGTGCCATGGCATACCCATTGTACTTGATAGGAGGATTTCCTCAGCAGGTTATTAGGGGGAGCGTTCTTGGTGACGCGACAAAACCACAGTGGGGAGCACACTTGGTGATGCGGCTGATCCACAATACTTGACAGGAGGAGTAACTCAGCAGTCCAAGGTCAATGAGAAGTACGCTTGGTGTCGCGGCAGGCCCACAGTACTCGATAGAGGAGCAGTTCTCCAACAACGGAGGTTCTGACAATGTGATTGTGGATATTACTTGATACTACACCTAGAATAAAATCCTGGTTGAGCGGAGTCATTTTTCGGTGTTTTCCTCAAGTTTGAGATGGATCACTTGATAACTTAGGTATATGTATGGGCATATACTTAAATAGGGTTATCTGTAGATTTTTTTCTTTCTAGTTAATCCTTGGTGAATGTTTGTGATACCTTGAGGGTCTCAGGGTCCCAAATAAGTATCTTTATACTCAGCCCTGCATGGTCTAGGCCTGCACCATGTTGTGTTGGATACTGATGACGGACAACGATGACTCAGGCCCAGAGTACCGAGATTGGACATTTCCCGAAGGTGGACCATACATCGAGTCAGTTTTTAGAGTAGACTTGTAGACAAGGAGTGATGGGGAGACGATCTGTTCTGACCCTTCTGGTAGGAACCTTTGAGGACGACCCAATATCTGACTTTCCATTTTCTTCAGTGGTTTTGTATCTCATTTGCAATTGTACATTCTAGTTGGTCTTTTATTCTGTCCCCCTTATTCCTTCAGCACTCTTTTGTTATATAGTTCACTTAGTTATTCTTATCCAGTTGTGTGATTGGTTGTGTGCATGTGTGTTATTGGTTATAAAGGCAATGCCTTTAATGTTTTATGTAAATACACCTTTGGTGATTTTCGCGAGCCCCTGACCTATTAAATGCAGGCATGGGGTAGTCACGTCATGGGCTCGGGGGACGGGTCGTGGCCAATTGGTAACCTATGAGTCAGTTCTACCGCAAAACATAGGACTATGATCTTTTCTATGAAGCAATAGTGTTAAGAGTAGTGAGTGTGGTTTACAGTTCAGGGAGTCCATAGTTGGTGTGATGACCGATGTATCCAAACACCATGACCCTGACTTCTGATTTCCAACTCAATGCACAAAAACACTGATTTTGTGTGTGTCTCAAAGGTTTTCTTTAAGTCAGCTCTCCATGTATAACTTTATAACCAAAGAGAACATGTTTCTTTTTATAATGACTCCATGAAGATGACCAGCTATAGTTCAAAAAGTTGTATGCATTGATAGCACATCGAGTGACGCAACTTCGGTTCATGACCCTCATCTAGTAGAGGAACTATTGGAGGAACTAGTGGTGCCATTCCATATTGGGACATCGATGGCACCTACCTTAGAAGTTGACGGTGGATGGCAATTGAGTGAATTGCATGAGTTCCAATGCCAGAGGCCACCTAGGTTTAGGGGAGAGATGGACCTACGGGTGGCTGGGGATTGGCTGGAGGTCGTAGTGAGAGTTTTATGACTGTAAAGAACAGGATCTGATCTAATGGTGATTATTTCTGCCAACCTTATATAGGAAGCAGTGGGTAGATGGGGGATCTTGAATCTCCATGTTCATGAAGAGGTAATGCTTCTCTTGGAAAACTTCTAGAACCTGTTCCGTGCAGAGTTTCTTCAAGTGACTCTTCGCACAGTGCGCATTCAGCAGATTCTTCATTTGCAGGAGGTCACCATGATTGGGGATCCGTACTCTATTAGGTTCACTGAACTCTCATGTTTCTCAAATGATATGGTGCGAGGCCCATTCTTCAGGGCCCAGACCATCGAACAACGGCTCAGGCGAATGATTGGGGATTCGATGTTCTCACTCAGTATCCCGACTGAGTCAGCAGTGTAAGTGAGAGCCATCTTGGTGGTGAGTTTCCTTGTTGAGCAGTCACTAGCAAAGATACCAACTACTAGTCATCATGTAGAAGGGTCTTCTGCAGCTGGATGTAGAGAGAACTGACAGTGCTCTAAGATGAACATACATACAGATGGACGATCGCATGACTCTGGATCAGTTGGACGAGGCACCGAAGATAGATCTCGTCATACCAGGTGTGGGAAGTGTTATGCATGCATCGGACATGGTCACATGGCTTGTGACTGCCCGACCTATCATTCGAGTGATCATTAGACGGTCGAAAGACCGCCCATGCGGAGACAGAGATTCGATCGCGGGGGTCCATAGGGACCAGGTGGACTTGGCAGAGGAGCTGGTCTTGTTGCTGGATGTTGGAGACGATTCGAGATATTACCACCACCACCACCAAGAGGTCCACCTAAACCACTGAGAGATGGTGGAAAGGGGAGAGATCATCAATAGGTAGCTAAGGCCGGTGACCACGGTGCTCCAGATATGATACGAGGTACGATCTATGTCTACTCCACCTTTGCTGCAGTAATTATAGACACATGTTCTAGTTAATATTTTATTTCAACTATACTAGTTTGGAGTTCTAAGATTCGGATAGAGCCATTGGCTTGAAACTTATGTCTAGAGACTCCTACGGGAGAAGATTCGATGATTATGCACTAGTGCCGGTAGTGTTAGATTACACTATGAGGCGAGACCTTCTGCTGGGATCTCCCAGTAGCGGCATTGAGGCGTTACAAGGTCATCTTGGGTATGAACTGTTTATATATTTTCCATGATCATATTGACTGTATTAGATGAAAATTGCGGTGTTTCCGCACAGATGGAACCAGGTTTACCTACACTGGTGAGATGGGAAACATTGCAGTACAGGATGGAAATACCCAGAGGAGAGTGCAGCTGATCACTCATCAGTTGGCTAGCCATACACTAAGAGTTGTTGATGTGGAGAGTCGTAATTATCCTGTAATGGTGGATTATTATGCGGATGTTTTCCCCAGATGATGTCCCATGTCTACCACATCACATATGGGTGGTCTTTTACATTGAGTTGTACCCCAGGACTGCACCGATATCTACACCGGCGTATTAGATGGATCCAACAGAGCATCATGAGCTATGGGTATAATTAGAGGACTTGTAGGAGAGGGGATTCATTCAGCACAGTGTTTCACCTTGTGTAGCCCCGATTATATTCTCTAAAAAGGAAAATGAGAGCTTGATACTTTGTTTCGGCTAACGGTACCTGAATCAGGTGGTGGTGAAGAACAAGTACCCACTCCCAAGGATTGACGACCTCTTCGATCAGATGAAGGGACCATGGTGGTTCTCAAAGATAGACCTTAGATCAGGCTATCACCTGCTAAGAGTAATAGAAGAGGATATGCAGAAGATAGCCTTCAGATGTCGATATGGACACTACGACTTCTGGTTATTCTGTTTGGTAAAACCAACGCTCCAGCAGTGTTCATGGGACTCATGAATAGGATCTTTAAATCATACCTTTATCACACCGTTAGTCTTCATTGACGGCATTCTGATCTACTCAACTAATTAGGATGAGGATGCCTATCATTTTTGGGAAGTACTGGACAAACTCCAAGAGCACCAGATTTATGGTAAGCTCTCGAAGTGCCAGTTCTAGATTTGAGAGGTTCACTATCTGTGACATGTCATCTTGGAGGCTAGAGTTGCAGTGGATCTAGCAGTGATTGGGGTGGTACGTTCTTTAGAGCCATCCAGGAGTGTGAAAAAATTTCTATGTTTCCTAGGTTTGGAACGATACATCCTAAGATTTGTGACATATTTCTCCATAGTTTTAGCACCACTATCATCCTAGACGAATAAGGGGAACCCTTTGTGTGGTCGGAGAGATTCCACCAAATCATTCAGGAGCAGAGGTAGAGTCTAACTAGTGCCCCCATCTTGAGGCTTCTAGACGATGGAATGAGGTACTTAGTCATCTCTAAATTATCAGGGACCAAACTCAGATGTGTCCTGATGCAGGAGCAAGTAGTGATCACATATGTTTCTCAACAGCTGAGAAAAAACAAGCAGAACTACGCTTCCCATGACCTGGAGTTAGCAGCAGTGGTATTCTCTTTGAAGATGTGGTAACACTATATGATGGGTGAGAATTTTTTCATGTACTCTGATCACAAGAGTCTCAGGTATATCATCTCTCAAAAGGACCAAAACCTAAGACAAAGACATTGTATTGAGTTCGTTCTGGACTATAACGTCGAGATAGTATATTATCATGGGAAGGGGAATGTTGCACTTAGTAGGAGATCTGGTATACAACTACTAGATGAGGCGAAAGAGGAGATTCCCACTTTGCAGATATCCTTTGTGGATATAGACGGAGTAGCTTTTCAAAAATCTCTTATAGTCACTCCCCACCTTTTTCAGCGAGTCGGTGAGGCGCTGTATGGGGAAGATGACAGTGAGACACGACGTGCTCAGATATCCACAGGAATGGAACCCGATGGATTTTCTGAAGGTGGGGTGAACGTAATCCTCTTAAGAGGACGTACCATGGTAGCAGTTTCACATCAGGAATAATTGTTGAGGGAGTTTCACAAATCCCCACTTGTGGTACATCCAGGAATGGTAAAGATATACCAGAACCTCTAACGATGGGATTGGTGGCCGGGAATGAAGAAGGTAGTAGCAGAGTTTGCCTCTTAGTGCCTCACATGTCAGCATGTGAAGGCGAAGAATCAGGTACCAGCAGGCTTGGATCGGCCTTTAGAGGTCTCAGAGTGGAAGTGGTATAGGGTATCCATGGACTTCGTGATAGGACTTCCACATACATCCAGGGGACATGACTCTATTTCGGTGATCATCGACTGACTCACCATGTCGGCCCACTTCCTACCGATCAGAGAGCAGGGTTCAGTAGATATCTTGGGATGCCTCTATGTTCAACAGATTGTGTGGCTACATGGAGTACATTCGACAATTGTCTCTTATCATGAAACACATTTTACTTCTCGGCTACAGAAGGGGTTGGTCGAGGCTTCCAAGACACAGCTTCGTTTGAGCACTGCCTTCAATCCTTAGATGGATTGATAGACTGACAGAACATTCATACACTTGTGGACATGCTATGTGCTTGTGTCCTCGACTTCAGTCGTAGTTTGGAGGATCACTTAACTTTGGTAGAGTTTTCATACAATAAGAGCTACCACTCCACCATTGAGATGGAACCTTTTGAGACGTTATACGACTAACCTTACAGATCACCCTCATTTTGGACTAAACCAGGGGAGTCAGCAGTAGTGGGAAAAAGATGTTATGGGATACTATAGAGAGGTTTAGGTCATCCAGAAGCAGATGGATACTTCAAAAAGCAAGCAGAAGTCGTATGCCGACATGAGACATAGACCTCTAGAGTTCGAGGATGGCGACAACGTCTTTCAACGGGTGTCACCTCGATGAGGAATACAGAGATTTGGGAGAGAAAGAAAGTTATCTTTGAGGTTTATCAGACCTTTTCGGTTCCTCATAAAATTTGGTAAGGTGTCATACCACATAGCTCTTCCACCTCAGTTGCATCGGGTGCACGACATCTTCCAAGTATCTCAGTTGAGGAGGTATGTGCATGAGAATTCTCAAATCATTGACCATGGTGATCTAGATGTCGATGATGAGGAGAATTTTATGTAGGTTGCAGTATAGATTGAGGATCGACAAGAGAGGGTCCTTCGTGGAAGGTCGATACCTTTAGTGTGCGTTCACAAGAAACACGAGAACCTCCAAGAGATCACATGGGAGAGGGAGGCTCAGATGAATGCTAAGTACCCCAACAGGTTCTCTTAGTATGAGTTGTGGGTTATGGGGACATAAATCATGAGGTGGGGAGAATGTAAAGACCCATAATTTCCCTGTGAATTTTATTTAAATATATGGAAATTTACGAGTCCGAGAAAATTGATGGCGCGTGATTCTGAGTCCCGGAGTTCCCGGATGGAATTTCTGAACATTATTTTGGGTATGTTCAGAAAACATGAAAGCTAGTTTTTCTAAAATATGAACCGTTGCTCAGAATTGAAATATGAGGGAACCACTGAACTCGCAACACCAGTATTCACTTATGATGGCTTTCACCTCGATGACATTTCATCGAAGGTGAAAGTTAGTTTCTAGGTTTTTCGTGTAAGATTAAAATAAAAATAAAAGTGTATAACATTTTTATTTTTATTTGGAACACCCATGTTGGTGTTGGGAGGTGGGGTCCACCGGAACTAAACCACCATGTGGAAGTTGAGGTGTGGGGACCACCAGAAATTTACCTCTTATGAGAGGTTATGTTGGTGGGGACCACCCGAACCATAACCTCCCATGAGAGGTTATGGTGGTGGGGACCACCCATGACTTAACCCCCTATTAATTGAGAGAAACACTCAACCCCCCTCATTAATGTGGAGGAGCCTCCTGACTTCCACCACATTAATTTTGCAAACCATCATAATTTAATTATGTCACCCACTATAATTAATGAAACTTTTTGAATTCTACCATCAAAATAATATATTGCATAATCTATTATTTTGGCACACTTTTTATTTTAATGGAGCCTTGGGAGAAAATCTCTCCAATGAAGAAATACTTCACTGAACGAAGAACGCATTCTTCCAATGAATAATGCCAATGAATAACACTGACCCCGACTTCAACCTTTTTTCTAGAGACTTCCTCCGACGTTGGACGTCATCGACTATGAAGAACTGACGTCCTTCTTTTCCCAATTATTCGTCTTCTTCCCCGAGACTCTGTCGACATATCAACCCGAGGTAGGGGTTTAATTGTGTTTGGTTATTTGCGGGAAGTTGTAGGGTTGTTGATTGATATTTTTCTCTCCACAATTTTTGATTTATTTATGTAATTCAAAAAAGAATAGTGAATCACTTTCTATCACTCTAAACGCGGAGGGTGCGGGCCGAACGAACATAGCCCGACCACTAAACTGTTCTTCTTCGGTGTAATCTTCGAAATGGAGGAATGCGATGAAGGTGACAACGATGATGAAGGCAATGACACCGCCACCCATGGCCTCCGCAACTCGTGCTGCCCCCATGGTGTTCCGGTCTCCCGGCCAAACCGATCGCACGCCTCGGCTCCGCGCCCCGGCGAGGCCACCCCGAGGCCCTCTGGCCTCCCAGCTGAACCGGCCCCAGGGCCCAGCCGAACCGCCAACTCTACAGCCCTCTGAGCCGCCCTGGTTTGGGCCACCCAATTCCATCTCCGCTGCCTTGGCTCACGCCTCCCACCTTCCCTGCGAGCCGCCCTGGCTCGCGCTTCCAGAGGCCCTCCGAGTCACCCCGGCTTGCGCCGTCCCCTGGCCCGCCGAGCCGCACTGACCAAGTATTCTTGCAGCCTTGTGACCTTGCGGCCACCTGTGCCCTCCACGACACCTCGCGGCCTATCGGGCTAGACCCAATGGGCCGGGCCGGGTCAGTCTGACAGGGTTGGACCATACCCGAGCCCCCTATGACCCCTTTTTTCCTTCTTTTAGCTATAACATTGGCACCGGTCGACTGTTTGATGAACCGTCAGAGGTTCTGCAAATCATGGAGCGGGACAGTCCCTTTTAATGATACCTAATTATGTTTTGGACTACGACAGGGAACTGTCAGGTTGGATTTAGCATGAATCCAACAAGGGCCCCGTGACTAAAAGGCTAATAACACACAAACCGAGCATCTGATTGATGCTTTGTCTATTACGTTGAGACCCCTAAGATGTGGAAGACCATTGAGAAACTTCTTCGTGGGAATTTTGACAGTGGGAGTATCAACTAGTATCTCGTGGAGTGGATCCTCATTGAGATGAGCGAGGGTAGTGCGGAGACCTAGTAGCTGGTTGAGACCTAACAAATGCTGACCGTTTCAACTCGGATTAACTCGACTAGCCCAGTGGGGAGCACATTGGTGTTACGGTAGACCCACAATGTGGAGAGCCTTCATGTCACGGCAGACCCATGGTACTCAACTAGATGATTACCTCAGCAAACTATGAAGGGGAACATGCATGGTGACGTGGCAGACCCATTGTCAGGTGCGCGCTTGGTGATGCGGTATATCCATGTTACTCAATAGGAGGAGTACCTTAGTAGTCCAAGGTTAATGGGAATCACGCTTTGTGTCGCTACAGACCCACTATACTCGATAGAGGAGGAGTTCTCTCAAAGCCTAGGTTTTTAAAGTGTGATTGGGGATGTTACTTGATACTACCCCTAGAATAAAATTCTATTTGAGCTGAGTCAGTTTTTCTGTGTTTTGCTCATGATTGAGATTGGTCACTTGATAACATAGGTATATGTATAGGAATATACCTATGTAGATTTATCTTTTTATTTCATTATTTGTGTTATATACTTGGTGGATTTCTTGTGATACCTTGAGGCTCTTAGGGTCCCTAATGAGTATCGTTATACTCACCCCTGCACGGGCTATGCCCGTACCTTGTTGTATTGGTTGAAGACGACAGACAACGCTGGCAGTGGCTGAGTGTTCTAGGACTAGACGATGCCCGGAGGTTGACCATACGAAGGGTCAATTCATGGAAGAGACTGATGGATGAGGAGTCCTGGGGAGGCGATCTCTACCTACCCTCTTGGTAGGAACCTCGGTGGATGTCCCAACTGCTGAAATTATCTTTTCTTCAATTGTATTGTATCACTGTTGTACTTGTACATTCTAGTTGGTCATGTATTCTAGACCCATTTTTCCTTCAGTAAACGTTTTTTGTATAGTTCACTTTGTGTTTTGTATCCCGTTGTGTGCTTCCATGAATGTGTGTTACAGGTTATAAAGGAAATTTCATCCTATTTTTAGGGAATTTTGCCTTTGAATCTAGTCTCCAACCCATGGCCTGTGAAAGGTGGGCGTGCATTAGTCAATGAACGAGCTTCGAGGGATGGGTCAGGACATCCAATTCAATATGGATAATCATATAGGGAAATTGGGTCATATTAGAGTCTCCATGTGTAACATATTTTTATATATATACCTCTAGGACTAGTTTATGTTCAGAGAAGTATTTTCTATACAATCAATTTTTTTCATTAATAATTTAAATTTCCTCAAGATTCATACTTTTAATTTACTTGAAACATTTTGTAATGTTATACTTATTTATTGTTTATCTCCCCCCAACACTATTGATATAAGGCCCCAGCCTTAAACATTACTTTATCATGAGTTATTACAAGATTACACATTGAGGATCTTTTCGGGTTTAGAGTTCTAGAGAATTAGATCATAAAACTTGCATTTCCTTCCACATATAAACAAAGTGGTTATATAAAGATATTATTCTTCTTTCCCATCAATGGAAACATATTTAAAATAAAACATGGATTCTTTCTTGACACTTCCTTGACACTATCATCATATCATGTACCTTTCCCTTGACCTGTGAAAATCATTTAAAAAAAACTTGGGATGAGCATAAAAAGCTCAGTAAGGGATATAAAAATATGGAAAGGAAACATGGGTATATATATACATAAGAATGAAATCATACATTACCCATAAAACATAAGAACTTTAACATACCTCATCAAATCATGAATAAATCATAGAAATCATAAGACATAAAGGTAACTTGAGGCATTCATAACATTCTTACGTAGGGAGTAACCCTCTTGGTTACGTTTGGAATACCCATCACAGTATATTCCCTTAATCTTTTCATAGAAACCGTAACGTTTCACTCATTCACGTTACCCAATGCATTGGAGAGCTATATCGGGCTCACCCGCCCTTAGTTTATCACAGAACCACCCGTCTTCATAATAATGTCCAAGAACCTCAACATAATCGTATCACATAAAACATGCATAAAGGAAACATAACATTTCCACCTTTCAATCACAAGATATCAATACAACACATTGACATAAAAACATTATGAAAACCATTTTCAATTCCAAAATAAAATAAAAGTAAAACACGGTATTTATTTTTCTTTTAAAAAAATGGTATGGCTTGTAGAGGAAGTCAAAACTCAAATAATGGTCACGACGGCGGAGTAGTCATTGTCGCCGCATACGTACGACAAAAAGATTCCCTTTTGTCATTTAGTAAACGCTTCATATAAAAAAGATTCCTTTTGAATAAACGTAAAAGTCAAAGGGGTTTATACACCGTTTAAAAGAAGGTTGTGTATAAAACAAAATATGCCTCAATGAAAGGAGATTGAGACGAAGTCCCATACCTCGGGTCCGACTTGACTCGATCGTTCTTTAATGCCCTAAATAATAAACTTGAGTTAATTTATACTTGCATAATAAACTTTTTCAAATTCATTATTCCTTTTATATCACTTATTTCAATGTCATGAACACTATGTAATTATTTAAGTTAATAACGGTCGTTTTAACGATCATTGGTACCTGAGTCAAAAATAAACCCTTTATAATTACAAGTTGTTCATGTATCCATTATATCCATAATTATAATCATGATTTATATATCCTATATATCCAGTATATACATGCATTTATAATATTACATAATCATATAGAGGTATGAAATGAAATGCACCGTTCATGGAGACGGTAAGTCGTACGTACGCACGAACGCTACTTTCATTTCTATTTCGTATTTTATAGAATGGAATCATAATTATATAAAGATATATTATAATTCCAGTATAATATTATATCTAATATCATAGTTCCATCCTTTATATGTCCCACATATGGTATTTAATGAATAAAATCACTTTGAGGGGGCGGTAGTCCACACTTCCTTAAATGAATATATCGCGTTTACCCATAATGGAAACCATAAAGGTATGCCCAAAATGAAAAATACAGAAGCTTAAAGAAAACATAAACATATTATATATCATATATAAATATAGTGACATCTTAATGTCCACTTTTCAAGGTGTTAAAAGAATTTTGAACAATCATCGTTTCAGGAGGCATAAATTCACCATCCACGAAAACAGTATGTCCTTTAACCATTAGATGTATGTGTGTGTAAGTGTAGCTAGAATCCTACTTATAAAAACAACCTAGTATATTTAAGATACTGGAGTTGTTACAAAATAAATGAATAAAAAGAGTTTAGGGGTTTGGAGAAGCAAAATAAAACAAAAGGACTCAAGTGAAGACATTACCTTAAAATCGGGGAACTCCCTTTGGTTTGAGCTCAAAGGCATCCTTGGGAAGACTTATGCCCAATGTTAGGCTTCAAGGAGTAATAGAGGGATTTGTAGAGCCAATATTAGTAGGTTTTGGCCGATCCAAAGGATTTGGAAGTGTGGGTAAAGAGGTAGAGGTGGGGGCCTTTTATAAGAGGAGAGGAGGGGCACTCTTGGAAAGTAAAGAAAAGTTACTTTATTTTAAAATGGTTTTTGGATTCAAAAGGTCCCACATTGATATAATTCGATGCAAAGGTGATAAGGGTTCTAAATCCACCAATCTAATAGTTTTTGTACATGTCTAGGTCTTAGATTTTACATTATCTTTCCATTTTATTTAAATCCCTTATTACTGAAGTAATCGCTGCATCATCATGATGTCATAAATAATTTAATAAATTTAAAGTCTAAAAATTATGAATAAAATAATATGATGTAGGAAATCTTTTTAGATTTCCAATGAATATTTATAGTCTAAAATATCATCTATGTAGACAAAATTAAAAATGTTTTAATCAGGTGATACATTCTTGTTATATTTACTTTCTTTTAAAAAAATTAAAAAGATAAAAAGTCATTTTCTCACAAAAGTGATTCCATGGGGCCCCCAGGTTTGGCACAAGGCATCCCATGGTTGGCCATGAGACAACCAGTAGCCTTAGGACACATGTTGTGGGAATTTTCTATTATTATCATATTATTTTATTATCTTTAACTACCTGATTACTCATTAATCAAGATAATTAAAGATAATTACCGCCGTTAGTATTCATAATGTCCAAAAAACAAAAGAGTCTTGATTACATAATTTGGAACTTATGATTCCAAATATGTAATCCATTTTACCAAATTCCAAACATAGAAATTTCCATAATTGATTTAAAAATAATTCCCATTGTGAAAACAAATAGAGGGTTTTTTTGAAACAATATCTAAGAAAAGTTTGGCATTAGTTTATGCCCAATTCCAAAGTGAAAATAATCATAATGACCACCATTGGATTAAATGGTAAAAATATATTCAGATTACACTTTAAGACCAATTAAACGGATAATCTAACCATATAATTAAATTAAATGAAAAAGTAGTTTTGATGTAAAATGCAGTATTTTTCACTATTCATTAAAAAATGAACATTGTCAGAAAAATACCAAAAATTCACACAAAGTAAATTTTTATGACCCAATCATAAAGAATTAGTTTATTTTGACAAAAATAGCTTATAAAATTGTCAAAATATATATTTAAAAATGGTTCTCCATCAAAAGGCAGTAAAACAATATTTTAAAAAATATTAGTGTATTCCATGCTAAAGATTGGATTTATTTTCATTTTAAGCCTCTAAAACACTATCTAATTCATTAATAGGAATATATAAAAATATCTATTATTAATTACATACTTGGGATGTTACATCCTTCCCCCCTTTAGAAAATTGCGTCCCCGCAATTTATTTCCTTATCGAATAAATGGGGGTACTTATCCCTCATTGCATTTTCAGATTCCCATGTTGCCTCTTCCATCATGTGGTTTTTCCACAAAACCATTACCAAATTAATCTCATTATTTCGTAACACTTGCTCCCTGTGGTCAAGAATCTGGACCGGTTGTTCCTTATAAGATAGGTTCTCTTCCAGCTGAACTACCTCTAGACTCAAAACATGAGATGGATCTGGAATATACATTCTTAACATCGAAACGTGAAAAACATTGTGTACATGAGATAAACTCGGAGGTAAAGCCACCCATTATGAAACTGATCCAACTCTCTCCATAATTTCATATGGTCCAATGAACCTTGGAATCATATTTCCTTTCTTACCAAATCTCATCACACTTTGCCATGGTGAGACTTTGAGAAAAACATGATCACCTACCTCAAAAGTTAGATCCTTCCTCCTGTTGTCTGCATAACTCTTCTGCCTACTCTGAGCTGTTCTCATGTGTTTCTGAATCATCTAAACTTTTTATGCCATCTCTTCTACCAATTCTGATCCCATCAACTTCCTTTCACCCACTTCATCCCAGAAAGATGGAGTTCGACACCGCTTCCCATATAACGCCTCAAATGGTGCCATCTGTATACTGGAATGAAAACTGTTATTATATGAAAATTCAACCAAAGAAATATGTTGGTCCCAACTTCCCTGATAATCCATCGAACAAGCTCGTAGCATATCCTCCAAGGTCTGGATTGTTCGTTCTTACTGCCCATCTGATTGAGGATGAAATGCTATAGTAAAATTTATTTCTGTACTCAATGACTTCTGAAGGCCTTTCCAAAAGTTAGAAGTGAACCTGGGATCACGATCAGATACAATGGAGAGGGGAACTCTATGTAACCTGACTATCTCTTTAAGATACAAACAGGAAAGTTGATCTAGGGAAAACGTATCTTTTATAGCAAGGAAATGAGCAGATTTGATCAAGCGATCAACAATAACCCAGATTGCATTATTACCTCGAGATTTCATCGGTAATCCCACAATAAAGTCCATTGATATATTCTACCATTTCCACTCTGGCACTGGTAAAGGCTGAAGCATCTCTTTCAGTAACTGCCGCTCTGATTTAACCTGTTGACATGTCAAACACTTCACAGTAAAATCAGCAATATCTCTTTTCATTCCATCCCACCAGTAATACTCCCACAGATCTCTGTAAATCTTAGTACTCCCAGGATGAACTGAAAACGGAGTACTATGAGCTTCACATAACAACTCTCTCTTAAACTGTGAATCATAAGGCACACACAATCTCTTCCCAAATCACAAAATGCAATCATTATCAATGTTGAATTCAGGAAACTTACCTTTCTGAACCAGCTCTACCTTTTTCTGCAACTCACTGTCTTGCTTCTGTGCTTGCTTGATTCTGTCTGATAGAGATGATCTCACTGATACCTGAAACAAAATAAAAGAACTTCCAGCACCAACAACTTCTATGACAAAGTTCATCAAATCCTTAACCAATGGATCACGTTCCAAACGCAACATTGCTAATGAAGCATTACTTTTTCGACTCAAAGCATCGTCCACTTTATTTTCTTTTCCCGGATGGTAATGAATTGTACAATCATAATCCTTGATTAATTTCAGGCATCACCTCTGTCTCATGTTTAACTCTTTCTGAGTGAATATATACTTTAAACTTTTGTGATCAGTATATATTTTACACTTTACTCCATACAAATTATGCCTCCAAATTTTTAAAGCGAAAACAACATCAGCTAATTCCAAATCATGTGTAGGGTAATTTACCTCATGAGTTTTCAACTGTCGTGAAGCATAAGCAATTACCTGATCATTCTGTATTAGGACGCAACCAAGTCCTTTCAATGAAGCATCACTATAGATGACAAACTCACCATTCCTGGAAGGTAGTGCCAAAACTGGAGCATTCACCAAACTTTTTTTCAACTCCTGAAAACAATCATCACATTCTATTTTCTAGATGAACTTAACACCCTTCCGAGTTAGCTTAGTCATTGGACTAGATAACCGTGAAAAATTTTCAACAAAACTTCGGTAGTAATCTTCCAAACCAAGGAAACTACGGATCTCAGTTACATTTTTGGGTCTTGGCCATTCATCTACAACTTTTGTTTTAGCAGGATCAACAGTTATGCCATATTTTGAGACAATGTGACCCAGGAAAGAAATTTTTTGTAACCAGAACTCACACATGCTGAATTTTCCATATAGTTTCTTTTATTTTAAGGTTTGAAAGATAACCCTTAAATGACTTCCATGGTCCTCTTTACTTTTAGAAAACACCAAAATAACATCAATAAAGACAACAAACATTTTTCACCTGATTCAACTGATCCATCACTGCAGAAAACAGTTTAGTTCTGATTCTGACCATCTCTGGATACTGATTTGAAAGGTCATTTCCCTCTGTATGCCTTCACAAAAAAATTTGTTCTGTTTCCTCTATGAAAAACCATTCTTAACATTGAAATATCTTAGGCGAAGCAACATGGGAATCGTTAAATGCTATATCATTTCAGTCATACTGTAAATTAACTTATGATTTAACAATTTTCTAACTCATAAAGTTGTCTAAACATACCTCTGATACCAACTATAAGGCCCCAGCCTTAAACATTACTTAATCTTGAGTTATTACAAGATTACACATTGAGGATCTTTTCGGGTTTATAGTTTTAGAGAATTAGATCATAAAACTTGCATTACACTCCATATATAAACAAAGTGGTTAAATAAAGATAGTATTCTTCTTTCCCATCAATGGAAACATATTTAAAAGAAAACATGGATTCATTCTTGACACTTCCTTGAAACTATCATCATTTCATGTACCTTTCCCTTGACCTGTGAAAAACACTTCAAAAAAAACATGGGATGAGCATAAAAAGCTCAGTAAGGGATATAAAAATATGGAAAGGAAAAATGGGTATATATATACATAAGAATGAAATCATACATTACCCATAAAACATAATCACTTTAACATACCTCATCAAATCATGAATAAATCATAGAAATCATAAGACATAAAGGTAACTCGAGTCATTCAAAACATTCTTACGTAGGGAGTAACCCTCTTTGTTACATTTGCAATACCCATCACAGTATATTCCCAAAATCTTTTCGTAGAAACCTTAACGTTTCACTCCTTCGCGTTACCCAGTGCATTGGAGAGCTATATCGGGCTCACCCTCCCTTAGTTTATCCCGGAACCACCCGTCTTCATAATAATTCCCAAGAACCTCAACATAATCGTATCACATAAAACATACATAAAGGAAACATAACATTTCCACCTTTCAATCACAAGATATCAATACAACACATTGACATAAAAATATTATGAAAACCATTTTCAATACCAAAATAAAAGAAAAGTAAGGCACGGTATTTATTTTTCTTTTAAAAAAAGGTATGGCTTGTAGAGGAAGCCGAAACTCAAATAATGGTCACGACGGCGGAGAAGTCGTTGTCGCTGCATACGTACGACAAAAACATTCCCTTTTTTCGTTCAGTAAATGCTTAGTATAAAAAAGATTCCTTTTGAATACACGTAAAAGTCAAAGGGGTTTATACACCGTTTAAAAGAAGGTTGTGTATAAATCAAAATATGCCTCAATGAAAGGAGATTGAGACGAAGTCCCATACCTTGGGTCCGACTTGACTCGATCGTTCTTTAATGTCCTGAATAATAAACTTGAGTTAATTTCTACTTGCTTAAGAACCTTTTTAAAGTTCATTATTCCTTTTATATCACTTATTTCTATGTCATGAACACTATGTAATTATTTAAGTTTATAACGGTTGTTTTAATAATCATTGGTATTTGAGTCAAAAATAAACCCTTTATAATTACAATTTATTCATGTATCCATTATATACTGATTTATAATAATGATTTATATATCATATATATCCAGTATATACATGCATTTATAATATTACATAATCATTTAGAGGTAATAATTTAAATGCACCGTTCATGGAGACGGTAAGCCGTAAGTACGCATGAATGCTACTTTCATTTCTATTTTGTATTTTATAGAATGGAATCACAATGATATAAAGGTATATTAAAATTCCAGTATAATATCATATATAATATCATAGTTCCATCCTTTATACATCCCCCATATGGTATTTAATGAATCAAATCACTTTGAGTGGGCGGTAGTCCACACTTCCTTAAATGAAGATATCACGTTTACCCATAATGGAAACCATAATGGTATGCCCAAAATGAAAAATATAGAAGCTTAAGGAAAACATAAACATATTATATATCAGATATAAATATAGTGACATCTTAATGGCCACTTTTGAAGGTGTTAAAATAATGTTGAACAACCATCGTTTCGGGAGGCATAAATTCACCATCCACGGAAACAATATGTCCTTTAACCATTAGATGTAGGTGTGTGTAAGTGTTGCTCGAATCCTTATTATAACAAAATCCTATTATATTTAAGATATTGTATTTGTTATAAAAGAAATGAATAAAAAGATTTCAGGGGGTTGGGGAATCAAAATAAAACAAAAGGACTGAAGTGAAGACATTACCTTAAAATCGGGTAACTCTCTTTGGTTTGAGCTCAACGGCTTCCTTGGGAAGACTTATGCCCAATGTGAGGCTTCAAGGAGTAAGAGAGGGATGTGGAGAGCCAAAATGGGAAGGGGTTGGCCGAGACAAAGGCTTTTGAAGTGTGTATAAAGAGGTAGAGGTGGGGGCCTTTTATAAGAGAAGAGGAGGGGCACTCTTGGAAAGTAAAGAAAAGTTACTTTATTTTAAAATGATTTTCGTATTCAAAAGGTCCCACATTGATATAATTCGAGGTTGAGGTGATAAGGGTTCCAAATACACCCATCCAATAGGTTTTGGATATGTTTAGGTCTTAGATTTTACATTATATTTCCATTTTATTTAAATCCCTTATTAATGAGGTAATCGCTGCATCATCATGATGTCATAAATAATTTAATAAATTTAAAGTCTAAAAATTATGAAACAAATACTCTAATGTAGGAAATATTTTTATATTTCCAATGAATATTTATAGTCTAAAATATAATATATGTAGACAAAATAAAAAAAAATTAATCAGGTGATACATTCTTGTTATATTTACATTCTTTAAAAAAAATAAAAAGATTAAAAGACACTTTCTCACAAAAGTGATTCCATGCGGCCCCCAAGTTTGGAAAAAGGCATCCCATGGTCGGCCATGAGACAAAAAGTAGCCTTAGGACACATGTTGTGGTCATTTTCTATTATTAGGATATTATTTTATTATCTTTAACTACCCGATTACTCATTAATCAAGATAATTAAAGATAATTACCGTCGTTACTATTCATAATGTCAAAAAATAAAAGAGTCTTGATTACATAATTTGGACCTTCTGATTCCAAATATGTAATCCATTTTACCAAATTCCAAACACATAAATTGCAATAATTGATTTAAAAATAATTCCCGTTGTGAAAACAAATAGCGGGTTTTTTTAAACAATATCTATGAAAAGTTTGGCATTAGTTTATGCCCAATTCCAAAGTGAAATTAATCCTAATGACCACCATTGGATTAAATGGTAAAAATATATTAATATTAAACTTTAATACCAATTAAAAGGATAATATAACCATATAATTAAATTAAATGAAAAGCAGTTTTGATGTAAAATGCAGTATATTTCACTATTCATTAAAAAAATGAACATTGTCAGAAAAATACCAAAAATTCACAAAAAGTAAATTTTGATGTCCCAATCATAATGAATAAGTTTATTTGGACATAAATAGCTTATAATATTTTCAAATTATAGATTTAAAAATGGTTTTCCATCAAAAGGTAGTAAAAAAATCTTTTAAAAAATATTAGTGTATTCCATGCATAAGATTGGATTTATTTTCATTTTAAGCCTATAAAACACTATCTAATTCATTAATAGACATAGATAAAAATATCTATTATTAATTTATTACTTGGTATGTTACAATTGAGATAATTTCAATATGAGATTCATGTTCTAGAATACATTTTTACAAGATCATTTTATGGACTATAATGTAGAATGATACATCCTTTTCCAAACAGTTTATGTGTCCTCTATATTCTGAGATATAATCCATTACAACTATAGTGTCAAATTATACCATTGAAATTATTACAAGATTCTCTAGAAATATATTCCCACATATTCAAATAGCTGAATAGTCCTGGAATTCATTTCAATGACAAAAATATATAAAAAATTTAAATATATATCCACTTCATGTTTATAAGGAATTGACTCAATAGTACTATTAAAATATTATGATATGAGGGAAGGAAAATAACTAAAATCAAATAAATATTTTTCCATTCATATGTGAATTTAAATTTTACATTGTAGGAATTTTTTTGATGAACCAATATAGTAGAAGTGATGAAATACTTTTTCCCTTACACTGTTTTCTTTGGTTGTTGCTGATGTTGACTACCCTCATGAAAGATGATTTTCTTCACTTGCATGAATGTTTGAAAACCCCCTGACCCTATTAGCTACGAGAAAGTTATTACATTACAATTATAGAATAAGAATCATGAAATCAAATCCTCTATTATTGAATATTATTTATCTTTTTATCTAGATACATATTTGAAATAGAGAATACTCATAAAAATATAATTTTAACAACAAAAATTACTATAAAACATTTATTCCACATAGAATATCCATACATATGAATCAAAAAACCCTTCCTACTATCCAAGGGAAAATAAATAATTAAATATGGGTGAGATAAAATTCTCTGTAAGGGATGGTGTACAACGATTGACACCATGAATAAATATTCACAATCAATATCAAAATATAAATAATTGAAATAAATTCTATTTTAAAAATAACATCATTATAATAAGGTAGGAATAATATATGATCAATTAAATACATATAAACAATCACATGGTCTTTAAACATGTCAATTGATATTCTATCTTATCGTCTTATATTACAATATGGTATGAATAATGGTTGTTTGATAAATGATGTACGAATAATCACATGGTTTTAAATGTATCCGTGGATATTATATCTAAATTACTAATCACTTTAATTTTAATTAATGATCATATAATGTAGTAATGAATAATTTTAGACATCATAAAAATATTATCAATACCTTTGAAAAGTCAGTTTAAAACATTACATAAAAACACGTCTGATATTTCTAAAGGATTTATCTCATGAAACCTATCAATGAATTGAGGGTATTTGTAATTTAGTGAACCATCCATCTCATAGTAATTCTAAATAATTCATCATAATAATGGGTGACTGGCAATCTATATAAATATTTTTTTAAATTTAACATATGGAATGTTAATACTTACCTTTATCAATAAACATAATTGTTAAATATCCATAGTGATATAGTGAATTGTAATAATGTTTCTCATCCTCATTCTAACTAATAATAATCCATAAAAAGAAATAATAAGGACAATATCAATACAAAATGTCATGTTTAACATAACAAAAAAACGTTTATGTCATTTTTGAAAATTCTTGTCATGAAAATGTCATTAATTGTTTTTAGGAAAACATAATTTTCAACTAAAAAATAATTTTTTCCTAAATAAATGATCAAAAAACAAGTTAATAATATCTTTCATTTATAAATTATATTGAAACATAAAATTTATTCTATAAAACATTATTTTATAATGAAGTGGGAAATGTTTTTCATCTCGTACAAGTTATAAAATAATTATTTCACATTTTCATTAAAATTCAGAAGAACGTTTTGGTAAAAAGACATTACGAATACTTTAAAGAATTTTATTTAAAATTTAAAAATTGGTAAAAATAAAATTTAATAAATAATTAGGTTAATTCTAAAAGAATTTCTGAAACCATTTATTTGGCAGGAATGAATTTTTCAACCAAAAATTCCTTTATTGATTCATACACTTAAAAAACATTTATAGCACCATTTTTAAATCTAAAGCAATTAAAAGGATGAATTATTACCTTAAAAGTAGATGAATAAAAATAGGATATAAAAAAATATATGTTTTAAGATAGAAAAATCAAATGATTCGGTATAGGGAGTCTTATAAATAAAAAGTCCAGAATGAAGTAGATATTGTGAAATAAACCATTTCCACTTTTCTAATAATTGAGTCATAAGACCATTGAAAGAAATAAATTCAAATAAAAAATTAAATTATATTCATATAAATACATATATTAAATAAAATATCAAAATGGAATGTATATATATCACAAAAAAGAATGAGTATTGAATATGATGTATGTGTAATAGATGTAAAAGTGACATAACAACCCTTACCACTTATTAGACTCCCCTCATATGTGCCAAATCCTCAAATTTAATAAGAATAGTCTTATTATAAAACTATTTAATATATAAAATAATATATATCATACCTTATATGATATTCTTATAAAATTTTACCACCTGTTTATTTATAATATTAAATTATTTTCATTATTTTTTGTGTAAATTACAATGTTCTATCATTATTTTTTTGTCATGAATGAGTAATTTCATTAAAATATTCCAATGTTAAACTATAAAAATAATGAAATTCTTGTTAAATTTTTTTTCCAGAGATAATTTCGTATAAAAATTCTAATAAATATGGACTTAAGATATGAATCGCATTAATTTGTGAGGATCGTATAGAATATGTATACACAAGCGATGATATCATTTTCATAAAGGGTGGATGGGTAAGAAAGGATGTGATAAATTAGTCTTCTATAGTTGACAAAATTTCATAAATATCATATATATTCTTCAAATTGATCCTTATTTCATGTCAGATAAAGCATAAGTGAAAATCCAATCACACCGAATCGTAAAGCGGTATCCCACTATACACATGAGTGATGTTATTGTATTTAAAACATAATATACAAAATATAGGTATATATGATATTATTACAAAATAAGTATAATAACATCATAAATTATATATATTTATTTATTTATTAAATATATCATTATATGAAACTATGATAAGTGTTGATGGAAAATGAGTTACATTAGTTCATGAGTCGGTATTCCTCCCAAAACACGATCGGGGATTTCAATTCAAATTTCAATGAAGCCGTGAAAGTTAAATATTATTCCTTAAACATAATAACATATCAATATATGCTAAAAATATATTCCTTATATTGTATGTGTTAATAAATTATTTAAGGATATAAAATAGTAATGAAAAAGAATTAGTCATGTGAATATATTAACATTCTTCTAGAGATAACTCCCTTAGATATCTTCTTAAAGACCCTAGGGTATATCTTTAGGGTGAACTGATAGATCAAAATATTAATTATTTTCTGGGATGGATTTTTTTGTTTGTTTTTATTTGATCAAAATAGTTTCATAGGTGTGAATAAGTGAGGGGAGTGAGTGGCATTTTATAACTGAGGAGTGATGTTCTTTTAACTTTCCAAAACAATTTCAATAATAGGAATTTATCAACACCCCATTTAACTAAAAAATTGATAAATAATGGAGTGTACTAATTATTTCATTAAATACAAGCAATCATGAAAAAATAAATTTTTCAGACATGATATTTCGTACCCTTTTTGTTTCCATAATTTTATTATTTTATTTTTCACTATTGTACAAGTTTATTTATCCTAAGTAATTTAAACATTAACCATAAAATAAAAAGTTTTTTATTATATTATTCGGCCCCAAGAGATATAAATATTAAATAAAATTAATAAATTATAATTCTATATGTGTGTATGATTGATTATTAAAAAAGTGCAAGTATCGTGCAAAACCTTTTTTGAACTATAACAATGTTAATTAAATTATTATTTATTATAATAATTATTATGAAAATAATTAACATGAACTTATTAATAAATATTAATTATTTTTATTCTAAATATTTTATCCATTTTATCTAATTCTAATCATTTAATCATAATATTTAAATTTAAAATTTATCCCATAAACAGGATAATAAAAACATTCAAAAGTAAAACACTTCAAATATAAAAACCTCTTCCAATTGGAATTATATATAAAATGATTTTAAATTGTATTATTATTAATATAATTTTAAATTTAATATAAAATGAAAAATAATTTCAATTATTTTATAATTTTAATGAATAATAATTTGTTCCAAAAAATATTATTTTTCATTATTCTTCAAAAATCATTCTTTTTAAAAAATTCTAAAAAATTCACAAAAAGTGAATTTTGAATTTTATATTTCAAAAATAAATTTTATTGTCTCAAATAATATTTTTAAAATTTTCAAAAAATAATTATAAATTATGCTCACAAAGTATGGCTAAACAACCTGTTAAAAAATACATTTTTCAGTAATCAATTATTTATTTTTAATTGACTGGTATTTTATTTCTAATGAATAGATAAAAATTCGATTTACTTAATACATATGTATATAATATAATTTTTATAAAATAATTTTTCTATTTCCAAACCAGAGTCAAATCACCAAATTCATATTTTTCATGACTAAAAAAATGTTTATAGAGTTTCTTGTTTCACTGAAATGATATATTTCAGGCATTTCATGTTTTCAAAGAGAATGATTTTATATAAAAATTAGTATATCATAATTATTTGGGTGATATATTATATTTTATTCATTGTGTTTCATTTCATTTATACTATTTAACATAAACACCTATTTGAAAATCATACTATGTCACATTCTACCACTTAAATAAATTGGGCCTTCGAAATAGATTCTTGACCCCAATTATTTGGACATGGACAATTAAATATATTATATTCAGAGGCCCTCACTGTAAATAAGACTAATAAAACATTGTCTTGATAAGTGTTGAAGGTTAGTATAAATGTCATCTAAAATAAATTATACTAGATTTAAAATAATGAAATCATTTCTAGGAAGTCAAAATATATACAAGAAAAGTGTAAATAATTATCTAAAGTGATAAATATAATTATTCACAAAAAATGTTAATGATCTATAAACATTATTGACTAAAATGAAAAATTATTTAATGATTTATGGTTATATCAGTTCTTATGTTATGAATGAGTAAGGATAACATTTTTGTTTTAATGATCCCTTGTATGGATTTTAGTAATTTTATTACTATATAAACTATAAATAAAAAAGAAATATTATTACTTCATAAGTATAATTTCTTTATTTGGGTTTATGTAGATCAATTTAAACATCATCACTTTCCCTATGAGATAAATATTCAAATTGAATATTTTTCCCTAAAGAAATAAAAATTATTATTAATAGATCATATGATCCACAAACAAATGAAAATTCATTCCATCTATCTTTATATATCATCCAAGACATAAATGGTTTTCAAAAGTTATTTAATGATAAATTAACTCTTATAACCTTAGTAATAACTCCCAAAGTTAAACATATTCCATTTAATAAATTGTTACCTATATCAATAAACCGTAGAATATTCCTTTCTAAATTTAGTGTCCAAAAATTTAAGAGGATGTTGATAAAATCAACATCATATTTCACAGAAAAAATATATATGATCTTAATTTTATATTTTTAATAGGATAATACTTTGATCACTACAAAATTTTAATGATTCCGTGCATTATTCAAAGAATCACATGTATTCTAATATATTTCACATGCCTAACAATTTAGTATACTCTATAATAGTTAATATAAATAATCAACTCACATATCATCTTTTATGATGCTAAATAATTTTTCAGAAACATATCATTATTATTATTTCAACATCAGGCACATATTAAGGGTTATCATCCATCAATAATTTAATTTTCAAAAAGATCATCCTTCAATTGAATCAATTTTCTCAATACCATTTAATATTTGTCTTTAAATATATATAAGAGATCCACAACATTATAATACCAATATGTTTTTATGATTCTGATAATGATAATATCACTAATAAAAAACTTCTGCAGAAAATTTATTAATTATAAATACCAAAGAACATTAATCAATATAATTCATTATAAAAACCTTATTTAAACATTATCATATTATTCTTTGTAACCTCTTTCTTTTTAATGTCATTTATAATCTCTTATCATAAATAGTATAAAAAATATATATTAAACCATTTGATAGTCATCATGAGATTTCCCCTAGGACATCAATTTTCATAATGTCCATATTTTCTACATTTCAATCATTGTACTATAAATGATATGACATAGGTAAACTGATTCATATCCATTGGGTTAACAAAACGTTTAATTTTTACTCTTAAATTACTCCCCCTGTATTATTATTTTCCACACATATAACATCTGTGTGTTCCTCTAAGAAACTCACTTATGTGTTTAAAAAAATATTATCAACATACCTAAAAGTAAATCATCTATTCTCTATGGTCTCCCATACCTAATCTATACAGGAACTACATCATGTTCTTTTATTGTGCATTTTAGTATTGGATAAGGTGATTGTTGTTCATCATATATCATGGAAGATTATTACGAAAAACTATAATTTCGTTCCCCCAAGTTATCTTCAAATTTTGTTTCATAGAAACTAATTTTATATAAAATTAAATGATAACTTATTTACTTATTTTTTATTAAATTCACTAAATAAATAATTATTTTTAATAAAAAACAATTGTTGGTAATTGACATAATCATAAAAAATAAATTATTTGATTTCTAAATAATGAAACATTCTTTTCCATCTATATCACCATATGATTTATCTTAGGTCATTCGTGGTCATTATCTATTGAAATCATTCATATTAGTTAATTAAGTAATTTGAATTATACAAAAAATATCCCCAATATGTGTCAAAACATATGCATCGTTAGTCGCATTTTCATGTACTATGTGACAATCATGTAAAATACCAATCTTCCCTCCACAATGATACGACCCCATAATATAATTTCTCATTAAAAATGGCTACCTATATTAATGATAAATTGATATATTTGTAGGAAAAATCACATATCTATTAAATTTAAGAACTATATGATATATCTATATTCTTATCATCTAATTCTATCATAGGATTATTTTCTATAATCTATGTTTTCCTAAATCTAGTTCCAATGGTTACTACTAAACTTTATCTAATTCAAACTATAATGATTCTTAACCCAGTACATCATACCAGGTTATAATTATAAGACATAAGGTACCTTAAATCCCATCTAAAAGGAAAAATTTGTTTATAGTTCATGGAAGACTAGATACATACATGGGATTAAAATTACATATTATAAAAAAATAACCAAACTGTTTAATCCAAGAACTCCATTATTCCCCTTAGAATATCCCTACAAATCAATTATAAATAACCTCGTGGTTTCCTATAAGAAATATAAACCTAATAAAGGGTTGATTTCTGATACATAGAAATGCATCATTTAACCCCGAAATCTATCATGAATAAATAATTATAATTAATATAGAAAAGGTAAATATCTAAGACATATTCCATTGAAACACAAACTTGATCATAATATAGTACGAATAATGGATAATCAGTTCATGAAATATAAATAATCAATTGATATTGAAATATTTCAAATTATTTTATATCAAATGGAATAACCACATGATCATTAACAACTAATATCATAATGTGTTTATTTATACTACCAAGAATCATAAACAGACAAACACTTATTTTTATTATACATTTTAGAACCAAAAGAAAAAACCCAATTAGATTTTCCAACTGATTTGTCTCATAATACCTATTGATGAATTTAGGGGATATGTAAATATAGACCCCACCAATAACATAATATGTCCTATCCATTTATTTTATTAAAGAGGATAAACATAACAAACATAAACATTCATGTTGAAAAAATATTAAAAAATCTAAAATGTGCACTAATAAATAAACATAATCATAAACCATCTAGAGTAATATGGTGTGCGGTAATAGAATTTCATGTCCCCGATAAAAATATTAATTAACCATGTTGAGAAATAATAAATATGGGATCAATGTAAAATATCCATAGTGTTCACAATTATAAGAAAGGGGTGACGTCATTGATGTGAATAAATATATTTGGAAACACAATTAATCACATTTTGGTGGATAATAAACTTTTAACGGTGAATATCAATTTCTAGCTAAAAGTTGATAAGATATTTTGAAAAGGGAATTATATTAAATTAAATGGAAATTATATAAAGTATTAATTTTAAAATTTATTTTTTATTATGATGTAAAATTATGTTCTTTCAATTAAAATTTAAAAAAAATATTATTTTGACATTATCAATAATATCCAAATAATACTAGTTTGGAAAATGACATCTAGATTACCTTAATTTATTTTAAATATTCTTCTATGGCTTAAATTTTCATTAAAAAGATTTAGAGTGTTTAAATCTTTTTTCAATGTATTTTTTGAATCCATTTATTTGGAAGGAAAACATTTTCGACTAAAATGAGAATTAACAAATCCTTTTCATAAAAACAATTTTATAAAACATTTTATCTACGAAAGATATGGAAAAATGTTATATTTCAGGAATGTAATATTAATAACTATGTGATATAAAAATACATTGTGTTTAAGATAAAAATACCAACTATTTTTCCCTAGGAAGATATAAAAATTAAACAATCATGGATAAAGATGTGTCTGTGAAACAAACCTATACCATGTTGGTAACATTTTAATAATAATCACCATAAATTAATAAACATAAACTAAAAATATATAGAACATTAGTAAAATTTTATTATATATATTTAATATCAAGAAAGTATTTATATACACCATATAGTGAAATATGTTTTTCATAGGGCATATTTCTCACGGATGTATAAGTGAGATGAGAGACCCTTACATAAATTATGAATCCTATTGTATGTGTGAAAACATGATTTATAAAAACAATACGCCTATTTTAAATCCATTAATGAATAATTTTAATATATATAATTCCAAATATGATCCAATTATAATATTTTACAACATTTTTGTAAATAATATGCCATTATTTTCACTGTTCCTAGTGTTAATTTACATGTTTTCTCAAAAACATATTCTTTAATGTTATTATTATTATACCAAGGATATAGTTCCATCGTCAAAAGAATTATATAAATGTTTTAAAAATTATTATTTATCATTATATGCATCCTAATATTAATTCATGAATTTTTTACTTAAAAATGAATCACATTTTTTCGTTGAGATTAGGGGTCAAACATACATAAGAGAAATTATATCATTCCATTAATGGGTCGGTTATTAAGTAATATTATGAGATATTAATTTAACAAAATTGATAGAATTTCATATATATTTATATATATGTATGTGTGTGTGTTATTAAAATTCATTAAATTTATCTTTATTACTTTCTATATACTATGTAAGTGAAAAATGAATCACAACACTTCAGAATTGTGTATTCTGTGATATACATGAGTGACATTATCATAATTTTAATGAAATAGAATGTAACAAGGTATATTTGATATTATAACTCCATAAGTATCATTATACAATAAATTTTAAATATATATACATATTAAATACATTATTAAATATACCCTGAGGAGTGTATTTGGAAAATGAGTTACATCAGTCCATGAGATGGTAGTCCGTCATACAAAAGATTGACGATCAAATTTTTAATTTGATTGTGAAAGAGATGGATAAATATGATGTTATAAAATTAATAAAAAAAATTTATTATGGATATAATATATAATTTATATTACATGTTTTTATATATAATTGATTTTTTTAATATATTAATCAAAAATGAAATCTCATAGAATAAAAAATTATATTCTCCTTGAGAATCCTTATCAATATATATGATTATGAATCACATAGAGCGTGGTTTTGGAATCCCATAAGATGACTAATTTTTATAGGGGTCTTCGAGGAATTTTAGTTGTTATTTATCTATCATAGTTCATTTAGAGGTGTGAATATGTGATATGAGTGAGTAACATTTTATAATTGAGGAGGAGTGTAATTTTGGCAAATACACAAATCTATTCAATAATGGAAAATACCTCCCATAAAAAGTTACTGAAAAATATATTAATAATCGATTTTATGTATGATAGCATCTATCCATATATCTATAACACTAAATAACATATATTATTAATCTCTTATTTATTATCATGTATGATTACTTAATTTTAACATATTACTTTTCACTACATCAACTAGCCTTTTCAACCTCAATAATTTAAAATATATAATAAAATTAAATGACCATTATAAAAAAAATTGGAAGATAATTTATAGATAATAAATAAATTTTATTAACCAAATATTATATTTCTAGGAAAAATTAATTTTATCTCAAGACAATGTGACATGTAAAACCTCATTTTAACAGTAACTGCGTCAATTATTTTATTATTACATTTACTAATTTTTATGAAGAAAATACTATTTTACCTTATTAACTATTTATAATTATGATAATTAAAAATATTTAATCCAATTTTTCATGTTTAACTAAAAGAGGTGGAATGTTTTTATTTCAAATAAATCCTTTATACATAATGAAAAATGTGTTTATCAAACTAAAACATTCCAAATTATAAAAATGTTTTATATCATAATTTAATATGATATTGATTTAAATGAAAATATTTGTTAAATATTTTTATAACATAAATAAATTTACATGAAAAAATTTACAAAATAAAATTTTCAATTTTAATTATTTAAATTAAAAGTCATCTTTTTCATGGAATATTTGTATTTTAATTATTCATTAAAAAAATATTATCTTTTTAGTAAATTATCAAAATTTTAACAAAATAATATTATTACATGTAAATTGAAAACATTTTTTTTCTATTTTTTAAATTAAATATTCTAAAATTGGTAAAAAATTATTTTTCAATTATATTAAAATTCTGTGACTAAACAACTTTTTAGAATAATATAGTTTTTAAGAAAAAAAAATTTCTTCTTCAAAATGATTATTATTTTATTTCCCATAAACACATATTTATTGAATTTATTATATACATGTTTAATTCATATAATTTTTATTTTTTAGTTCTTCTTATTCATACTATCCAATACACCAACTAGGTTATAATCGTAATGATTGATAATAATAATTTAACATATTAACATGTTTTTATTGTACATGTTGTTTTGTGCATCATAATATACCAATGATAATTAATTTAATGAAAAAAATTAATCATAAATTCAAGGGTTGTTTCATTGTATTCTATTATAGGTTTTTTTATTTTCTATATTATATTTAACATGATGACCCACTTTTAAAATCTCAGTGGTGTTACAATAGTTCCATTTTTCCTTACAACTAAAGCATTGAACCATGAGTAGTACATTAGCTTGTGGCTTCCATTTCTCCATCACAATAGTAAACAATTTTACATATCTTTGACATTTATTATCTTGGTGTCCTTCTCTCCCATGCCAGAATCATTCTTATTTTCCTTAGAGGTAGTTTCCATAATTATTCTTCCCATATTATAGTCATATGGGTTTTTGGATCCTCTTTCATGGTTTTTCATTTGACCCACACATATTAATTTCCTTTATTATATTATTATAGTCATATAAATGTGACCAACCACTAAGCTCTATATATATATATATTTCTATGTCACATTAAAAAACATATTATTAACCCAAAATATATCTAATAAATTAATCCTTTTTTATGATATTTTTTAAACCACAAAAGAATCAATAAATTTTTCTATCATTGATGAATTCAAAATAACATGGAATATCATGAATACCTAGTGACCATTTCCATGTAATCCATGATATTACGAAATTATTTTTTCATTACCTGTGAGAAGTCACTCTGTATATTTTTTTCAATATTTGTAGGACACAATAACTATGAATAATTTTATCTCATTATTCTGAGAAAATATATCGAATTTTATAACTCAACTTGGTGTTATTTATCAACTCCCACTATTAATTGGATTCTCAATATAAAAAATATATTACTAAAGTCACCTTATCCTCCACAAAACATGGGATCAATGAAATGGTATTCTCCATTATATTAACACACTATTTTAGAACAAGTGGATCAGATAATCCACTAAATCTCTATGGTCGTTATCATATAAAGGACCTAATCTATAGTTTCCCCTTCTTGGGTGATGACAAATGTTCCACCACGATTAGGATAATATTTATATCCTAATAAAATTTTGTAATAATCACCCTGATGTTTTAAACTCCACAACCTATAGAACTGGGGTTGTTATTCAGGTCATCATTTTATTATCCCTCACATGGGTTGTTTTTATGGTTTATCCTAGTTCCCACAATTTTTTAAAGTATATAAGGATTGAATAAAATATAATTCAACAATGAAAAAATAAATAATTTATTCTTAAGTAGAATTAAATCATAATACGTATCTCTTGGGATCCATATGTTCTTCCTTTTATTAAATTGTTCTTAAAGGATGTGTTACATATAGATAACATTTACATATTGTTTTAAGAATTGTTTTATAATCCAAAATAATAAATTTATATAAAAATTCTATATATTAAATATTGTGAACTGACCTCTTCATAAAATACAATTACATAAATTTTGAGATAAACTACATAATTTTGATACAAATCCCAAATCCATAGTTTTAATAACATGTAAAAATTAGGCTCATACATCAATTATTAATAATAATACATAAATATTATATAATGTATTATTCATTTACTATAAAAATCTCTCACGATTGCATATTTATATGTAGTCACATGAGGATATACATCAATGAGAGGGGTGAGATAAAAGCATAGTATGTGGTGGAATGAGGGAAGGATTCAATCTAGCATAGGTGATAATCATCACATCATAATAATATAAAAATTAACAAAATAATTGGGCTTCAACTGATAAGGTCATAGAATGTATCCTATGCATAAAACTGAAATATCATGACATTGTGGTCAAATATCGAACATATATGTGAATAGTTATAGAGTCATTTTCATTCATGATATATTTTAATAAATTATAACATTATCACTGGAATGAATGTAGCATCATGCGACCACATATTAAAAATAATATCATGAGATACAACACATTGCCTAATTAATTTGAGGTATATAAAATTCTAGGCCCACCAATCACATCATAAAATGGTAATAATAATGTATGAAACATGAAATTATAACAAACATTATACTCAAATAACCCATTTAAAGGAATTTTTTCCTAATATATTTATCATATCGAACTTCATGAATTAAATATTAGTACTCATAAATTAAAAAAAGGGATCATTAATTATCATAAAGGTTATATGTTTTAGGAGAAACAACATAGGAGGGTTCTATGGCTATTTTTGAACATGATATTTTTTTTACGAATCCATAATAATGTCTTTCAAAAAATTTAAAAAGGAAAAATATATTTTATCTACAAAAAGGGAATGAATATTTTTAGAAACTATCTAGGTTATTAGATGAACATCCATATTAAAATCATGTTCAAATAGAATATATCCCAAAGGAAAGAGTTTGTGTATAATAATGCCCTTACAATATAATTGTCTCTATTTTGTCACGATTCCATCACAAAAATAATAAAGACATGTTTCATAAAAAATTGAACCAATAGTGATTTAGATCATTTGTTTCCGCTATTTACTTATTATAATCATTGGATTATATTTCATAAAATTTATTTTTAAATATTTATATTTTTTATGTTATTTTTACGAAAAAAAATTAATCTTTTTCTAGGATTTCTCTATTTTTTCATGGTCATTTATATAAAATAAAAAATAAATCCAAAGTCTTAAAATAAAATTAATTTTAAAATTTTATATCATACATATTTTATTATAATAAAACATAAGCTTAATGATATGAACATAATTGGAAACATCCTTCTTGGTGGACAATTAAATACTAAACAGAATGTACTACAAAGTAGGAGAAAGGGTGGTATAAAATATAATTACGTTATAAATATATTATTTACATTTGTTAAAAATTAGTAATACAATTTTTTTCTACTGGCTCAATAAACATAAAATATTTTTCGAATGAAATTTTAATGTCCAAAAGTATATCAATTATATTTACCTTTTTAATGTTATTTCATATAGTATTAATCACAACAAATCACATAGAAAATAGGTTACGATATTTATAAATGAATAATTAATGAAATAAAATGTATTTATAGAACATAAAGACCCTATAAACATATACTAATAACATGACAATAGGAATATTAATGTGGCCATTTGGAATAGTTATATTAATAATTGAATAGTAACTTCACCTACGATTGTATAAATAAAATTGGGGTATCCTATAAATGAAAATATCATATATTTATATCTTGATATAAGTAATAAAATATTTTAAAAATACTAAATTAAGTGTTTGTATTTTTTTATGTTGTGAACTAATAATTGAAATTTTATTATTAAAAAGTTTATTTAAAAATATTATTTTCAAAAAATATATTTTTAAATTAATAAAATTTTCCTTTATGATTATATGTAAATTTTATAGGACCTTAAATAATTTTTTATAGTGTTATAAAATGAGTTCTAATTTTACAAATGGTAGTTTTAAAAATAAATGATTGTTTAATGAAATAAAAGTACCATCTTTAGAAAATTATTTTCTTAATATTTATTCAGTTATTGAGTTATACACATCAAAAAATGGTTAGGGTAAATTTTTATGAATTTTCTAAAATATTTGAATTGACGATCATAGATGAAAATTGTCAATTTACAGTATTAGAAAAATTAATTATTGAGTCATTGAATGTTTTTGGATGATTTATGACCATAATATCGAACTATCTATCATTATTTTACATTATTTTGTGATATTTATCAATATATTTGTAATCTTGAGTGAAAATAAAAACATATGAATAAAGAATTAACAAAATCGGCCTCCCCTCCAATATAAATACAACCCTTTACCACCTCCCCTCCTCACTCATTCCATGCATTGAGATATTTCAAAATTTTTCATAATAAGTTTTTCCAAGATCATCCCGTGTCCATGAGCCTTTGGTATCAAATAAATTCAAAAACCAATCCCTTAATGGAGGTTCTTAAGGGGGGGTGGTGTTCAAGGGGTATATATCCTCTATCTTTTATTTTATTTTCACTTCAAAATTTTTTCATTTTTAATCACTCAATCACCTCCCCATACAAATTGACATGATGTCTTCTGTAAATTTTATACAGGTGAATGTTATTGTGTCAATGGAAAAACCACTATCAAACATCCTCTTATTTTCCATTGATTTTAATGATGAAAACATCATCTGATAGGTGCTGATTCATAACTTTCAGGGATAAGTTGTATTCATTTTAAAACTCCTCCATTGCGGTTCTTCATATATAAAATTTATTGTTAAAACAGATTATAAAATATTTATTAAACTTTAATTTTTATTCTAGACCTAATATATATATTAACATGAATTATAAAAAAAAATAGTTTTTGTTAATGGAGATCCTTCTAGAAAGATAAAAATGATTATCTATATATTTAAATTAAATGAATCATAATTATATAAAGAAACAAATTATATATAATACCATTAAATTTTATGTATATTCATTAATAACATATAATTTCAATCCTATGTAATTTTTTTCCTTTCTAAATAATATTGCATATACATGTAGAAGTGAACTTAGTATGAAAAATATGGAAAAGAAAACTCCCGAGCAACCAAATTGAATATCATAACTCATAGAAAAAATCCAAAAATAAACACTATAATATTATAATAAATAAAATAAAATTTTAATTTGTTCTCAGTTAATATATTAATTAATATAATTTCATTATATATGATATTTTGATAATGTGCATAACACTTTCAGACATAGTGTAAGGGTTTTCTCAACCCACCATTATTTCTATGAGATATGAAATATTCATCATTAAATATTTTATTCGGGGTATTTATACTTTTAAATTACATATATATTATCATAAATATAGTTTTCTTTATGTCATTATATGGTTTATTTAATTTGTTTTATTTTATGGGGCATACGATATGCTCATTTGAATGTGCTGAGGGATTCTTCTCAAACACCATCTTTCAATCAAGAAATGATTTCTTCCTATTTACACGAATTTAATTATTCCTTAAAATTTATATAAAACATATATGTGGAATTTATATCATCCAATTTCATGTATCTGGATCAATTCCTATTTGTTTTATTGGTATATTTTTTTACATGGTTCCATTCTCAATTTATCCTATTACGCAACCCCAATTAAAGGGATATTCTTAATTCATTACCATTTTTCGAGTACCAAACATATTCTATTTTAAGACTACAATTATTTTTAAAATCAATAATTCATTCATAAAAAATATAATTTTTTTATGATATTATACAAACAATTTTGTAATGTAAAAATAATTTTTCCAAAATAAATATTCTTTTCATGGTAAAAAGTGTATTTCTCTCAAGAATTCATCGATAATATTTATGGAGTATTTTCATCTATTTCAAAACCTATATTGAATTATATACATTACTGACATTGATATCTTATTATTTTCATCTATTAATGATTTTTTAATGGGTAATGATCATTTTTACTGTGGATGTTCTATCTTGATACCATTCACCATACTACTCATAATGGTTAGTGATTGAGTTCACAATTGGGGAAATTCATTTACATTCTTTGGATATAGGTAGTTTATGTTTAACCCCATTAATATGATAAATTCATTGTACTTAGTAACTAACATGTGGGGTCTACTATATCCCCCTGATACCTCGATATTTCTAATAATAAAAAACATAAATGGGGTTGGTTGTGGGATTTAACATTTATTTTCAAATGTTTGAAATTATTAATTTCATCATTACGATATTACTAATTGATAAATCAAGTTATTATTTGAATATTGTAATATTCTTTGTTTATATTTATTAGATTACTTATAAATAAATATATATATAAATTTTATTCCTTCTATTTAATGCTAAATTATATGATTTATTTACTTGTTTTTTTGTTATTCCCCATGCCTTATTTTATTTGTTTGTAATGGTTTATGTTTTATTGATTGAACATTCCGATCATGTGAGATCACCACAATCATATTTTGTATTTTTTCATGGGATGAAAATATGTATATTATGAATAACAAGTAGAAATAATATACGAGTTATGGATATTACCAAGGAAGTTTCTATGTTTTTTCCATTCAAGTTATAATGTAAAACATATATTCGTGTCTATTTTACATTAAAAAAACTAAATAGTTTATCCCTGTGCAAGGGGAACAATTTTTCATAGTACCTGTCTAATAATGTAAGGAACTCACTCTCTACTACTGGTATGGGGGGTCATTACTACTCGTAATAGAGAAAGATTAGTAGGAACCTTGGAAACTATATTACGAAAACAAATATTAGGGAACATAAACCCATTATAGACTTTGAGGTTTGGCATAAAACAACATCATATAATTTTTATAAGGTATATATTATGTTGATATTCCCAATAATACATCCATCTATATATTAAAAAAGTGGTTTTAGATGTATTACAGATGTACCTAGATGAAACAACTCTGGCATGGTGTCCCACGCCTGACTTGGGGGAACATGGTACACAAAAAAATTCATTACTATGAACCTGGATTGACAACCTATGGGGATATGGTAATGATAAATACCCCTTTCTTTACAAATCATTATGAAGGATTAAAAACCCTATGTCCCCAAATAAACCACGTTTATTATTATATGATAAGTTATGCATTAATTTCAAATATATGATAACAATTTTTATATTTTGAAGTCTTGTATTGTTTATTTTATGCCACTATCTTGAAATGTATCCAAGTTTAAGTAATAGAAACAATATCATGGAATGAATCCCTTGTATGGATTTCCATCCAATGCAAGATAATGATGTTGGTAATATAGATTTTACTAGAGTTTAGAAACTTATAAATAAACTAAGATAGATGACTCAGGATATAAATGTTAAACGTACCCATATAGAGAATCTTGATCCCTAAGATGGAGAAATAATGTTAGACTACTTCATGAGACAACAACTGTCATCATTCAATGGTACTAAAAACCAATTTATAGCTAAGAATTTGATAAATATATTTGATAATATGTTTATTTCTTTTGGATGTAATGAAATGGAGAAGGCTATCACAATAGTTTATCATCTATATGGATGTTTAGATAAGTTGTAGTTTTTAATTTAAAACACAATTTAGGAGGAAGAATCATCAAATATGGAATGGAAATATTATATATATATATATATTCTGGGGAAAATATTTCCTCCATGAACAAAATTCATAGTTGGAGAGAAAATTATTGTATTTAAGACAGAAAGGGGATAAAAAAGATTCCATGTACGAAGAAAAGTTTACAATACTTACAAGACATGTTGATAACTATATTAAAAATCCATGGATAAATACATATATATTATTTTATGGGTTGAAACCATTAATCAAAAAGTAATTTTTCTTCTAAATATTTTCATAATTTAAAGATATAGAATCATGAGATTTAAATATAGCGAAACAAATACCTAGAATTATGAAATTAAGGGAATATAAAATAAGAATAGGTTTTGAGAAGAAATAATAGATAAAAAGGATAATAAAAAGCTAATTTTATAACATCAGATACTTGTGGAAGTAAACACAGTATTGTATACAAAAAAATAAAAGTAATTTGTTATATGTGTTGATAAAAAGGCCACCAAAATCATGTTATCAAGGTTATGATATATGGTATAAATGTTTAATGCAACAATTTTAGGGAGGTGGACCACAATAAGAATTATTTTCCGCTGAATCATGGAATTTTTCCCATGTAATGGAGAGTGGATAACGGTCAAGCTTATGAGGTCAAAACTGTAAAGGTTGAAGTTCCTAATGAGGTGGTGGTAGGTAAATTAATCATTTACTCAATCCTAACTAATAATTTATTTGATTCAGGATCTTCACATTATTGTATATCTTCTCAATTTACTATGATAATTAGACATTTCCCAATTCATTTCATACTAGATTTTTCATTCAAAAACAATAAGTGATAATCATTGCAACAAATATGAATTATTCATTCCCTTTATGAAAAATAAATGTTAATTATTTTTAAACCATGCCATAAAATGTATTTTTGAATTAGATATAATCTTTGGTATGTAATGGATTTAAAAATACAATTTGGAAAGCTATTTTAAGAATAACTAAGTTATAATTTTTGATGAAGATATACAATCCCTTATCTTTTGGGAAGAAAACCTATCACTGGTTCTAATCCAGAACTACCACTAGTATCCCTTCTAAATGAATTTAATGGGAAGAAAGGGAAAACAACTTCATTAGATTAGTAATGAAATATTAATTTGAGTAAGTACCTATTTTCCAAGAATATATTGTTGTATTTCCAAATAATTTCATGTGACATCCTTCGAGGAAGGAAATAGAGTTTACTATCAATTTAATCTTAAATTAAAGGATAATATCGAATAATACATATTGAATTGAAACTGGGGAATTAGTGGAGCTGATGAATTAACATTGGGTGTTGAGTAATAAGGTATTTATTCAATATAGTGTTTATATATGGGGAGCTGTTATTGCCTTTCTCATTTACAAAGTTGAATCCATGAAATTGTTAATTGACTATAATTATAAACAAAATTATTGCAAAACATAATATGTATCATAAGCCTCACATTGATTATTTATTTGATAATCTTCAGAGAGATCAATATTTTTATAATACGTTTCTTTCATTTTAGATATAATGAATTTCATGTGAAGAGGGAATATATTATAATGATAACATATTATACCATTTATAGATATTATTAGTTTACAATAGTTCCATTTCGACTGACTAATTCACTTTCTATATATATGGTTCTAATGAACAGTGTTTTCAAGTAATATTTCGATGCTCTTTTTGAATATTTATTGATGATATCTTGGTAGAATACAAATGCTACAAATACCAGGAGACCAATGAATGGATTGTCCTGATGTTTCTTTGAAGAAAATAGTTATATGATAAGTTTTAAATTTATGAATTTTCTCTTCTATTAGTTTCATTTCATGGCTATTTTTCATTAATGATGTAATATAAGTTGATCTAGAAAAGACAAATAATTTTATATAATGGCCTATATCATCAAAAATAACCAAGGTATATAGTTTCAATGTTTTAGATTGTTACTACCAGCATTTCGTTCAGAATTTTTCTCTATTATCATGAACAGATATATCCAATAATGTTTGTGGATTCCCTAATAATGAATCTATAATAATGAAATGGTGTATTTGTGGTTTATAGTGATGCTTCAAAAAATGGCCATGGATGTGTAATTATGCAGAATGATAGAGTTGTTTATTATGAATCAAGGCTATTAAAAAATCATCAACATATATATCCAATACTTGATCTAGGGATAAAATCCATAACATATTATCTAATGATATGGATAAAATATATCAATGTATATAGATGTGATATATATATTGATCACAAAGAATCAAATATATATTTTCATAATAAATAACTCTATATGAAGAAAATGAGATGGATTGAGATTCTCAATGATTATCATTTTTCGATACACCACCACATAGGTAAAAAAGATAGGTAAACGGTGCATTGGTCTAGAAGGATTGTAGGGTTTTTAACAAAATGGGAATTGAAGGAGATCAGGTGTTTATGAATCAGGAATAATTTATATGAAAATTTTAAAGGAAGTTGAAAAATCATTACTTTTTCAAATGCATTCCCAATTAAACATATTGGAAAGTAGTAAATGTTATCAATTTAAAGATAATAGTTTTCATTGGAAATTTAAGTTTTTAATGATGGAAAGTTGAAAATTATCTTCTATCAGGATATAGTTCTAAAATTTGGGAATTGATATTATATTTCCTATATACCCGAGCTAAAAATGGGGTTATATGATGATTACCATAGATAAAATATCTCTACACACCCTAGTATCTATGTGGTGTATTGTTATTTGATGGAACATTTATAGTTCTATAATATGAAGGAATAAATTTATAATTATATATAATTATATTTAGTCTGTCAAAAGCTGAATGATGAAATACATTATCTTTTATGATTCATGAACCCAGTTCCTATTCATACATGAAAATTGGGTGACATTTTATTTTATTTAGTCATGTTATTTCAAAAAAAACTCCACGAAATAATGAATAATATGGGTAATAGTTGAACCACATAACAAATAATCACACTTCCTCTATAAAAGAGAGGATTTCCATTCAATCACCATGCATGACACTATATTAATGGAGTTATAAGACATAATGGGGAAACTATTTAAATTTTTTCTAATCGGGATCCATGATTTAAAGATAAGTTATTGAAAATTCATAAAAAATCATTAGATAATTGGATTCATTTGAACACAACACACCACCCTCAAATTGGAAAGAAAACAGAAAGGCCAATCCAAACCATCGAATGAATGTTGAGATTACGAACACATGAATTTCATTGTATGTTAGATTAGTATTTTCCTTATTTATAATTATATAACAAAAATATTTTACATTACTGTAATAAAATGGAATTATGTGAAGCATTGTATGGAACGAGATATCATATACCAACTAATTTGAATAATGTTTGCGAAAGAAATATTGTGTGCCAAGCGTATGTGGATGAGACAACAAAAAATGAAATTAATATTTAAACTCATATGAATTCATTGAAATATAGGAAAATGGTATATCGTAATAACTGGAGGAAATATTTGTTGTTTCATGTGATAGATCACATTTTTCTGAATGTATCTCCACTAAAGGGCATCACAATGTTATGTAAGAATGGGAATCTAAGCCACATGTACATCAGATATTTTGAAATTCTAGTGATAATTTGACATACGACACATATGGTTTACAATGTTCATGATTATTCCAAATCTCTTTGTTAAGGATGTACGTACCGAACCAAATGAATTTTCTCACTTTTGAAGAAATAAAATTAGAACATAATTTTTCTTACTGTAAAGAGCCTATCTGGATTCTGGGCATTAGAGAACTTGTGTTGAAGAATTATAAAATATGGATGGTAAAGGTACATTAAAAAAATTATAAAATTGAATATGAAATGTGGGAAATAGATCATATTTTGATGAAGAACTACCCTAATCTTTTTATGAAGTGACATTATAAAAATTTCAAGGATGAATTTTTTATAAGAGGGGATAACATAATGACCCAAAAATCAATAATAGAAAATTACCTTTATATATTTATTTATTATTGTATGAATCCCATAAAATCACATTGAGAATAAAATACAAACATTATAGATAACGGACGAATGAAATAAGAGGTATCTCTAAAAACTATTAGACCTATATAAATAGAATAGTAAATCGAAATTTAGAATATTAATCTGAGCATTATGATTAGTTATACGACCAATATAATATTCAATTCACCTGGAAAAGTATGAATAATATATTGGTATTTTATTAATGAATATATGATATATTTATTTGTTTATATAAGTTAGTAATGATTTAAAAAATATAAATTAAGTGTTTTTATTTTTTGGTCATAATTTTTTAATTATAAATTAATAATTAATAAAACTATTTAAAAAAATTTATTTTCATAAAATATTTTCATAAATTAATAGTTTTTTTATTTAAATAATAATATAATTATATGATACATTAATTAATGTTTTAATGTACTGGGAAATAAATTATAATTATAAAATTTGTATTTTATTTAAAAATATTAATTATTTTTTAAAATTAAATATATAATAATTATAAATTTAATTAAAATACATTAAGTACATTTTATAAATCTAACTAAAAAAAATTCTTAGGGTAAATTTTGTATTTTTTTTAAATCGTTGGATTTTTGTTAAAATGGGAAATACAATGATTTACGATATTTAAAAAAAACATGATTTATTTAGTCCTAGAATATGTATGGATGATGTCAACCCAAAAAGTCAAAATATCATTCATTATTTTAATATATATGTTAATAATGATATAAATATTCTTATTCTTGAATAAAAATAACTAACAAATGAATAAAATATTCAAAAAACCCTCCTATCCTCTACTATAAATACATCCCATCACCACCTTTTATCACAAAGTCAAAGAATTTATCATGTCCAATTATACCAAATAAACCTCCCAATACCTCTCCCATGTTCAGGATCCTTTGGTCTCAACAAATGTCTGAAAAAATTCCCCATAATGAGGTTTGCTGGGAGAAGAATTCAAGAAGTAAAAATCTACTTTATTTTTGATTATTTTCTTTTCAATTTATTATGTATTATTACCTTTTAATAACCACCCTGGTCTAATGATAAATGATAAATAAGGTGTATTATGTATAAATGAATGTTATTTTTTAAATTTGTAATCCACCGTCATGTATCTTCTCCTTCTCATATTATTTTATATATGAAATTATCATTTGAGAGGTGCAAATTTACCGCCTTCGTGAAAGACATGTTTTTTTAAATTAAATCTTCGATGGTGGTTATAGTACCATTTTTATGGTTTAAAAAGATTATAATATATTTATTATATGTTATTTAATGTTTTATGACTGGGATATATACATAATATTAATTAATAAAATACTAGTTTTTAACAATCCAAATACAGCCAAAATGATATTAAAGATTATCATAAATGTTATATTTAAACAATAATTATCATATCTGAAAATAATATAATACTTTTAAATCATATGTATTTTAATTAATAAAACATAATTTAAATTTTGTGTAATTATTTCAATTTTATATGATCTTCCATAAATGTGTAAAAGTAAACCGATCATGAAAACCGAGGAAAAGAACGCAGCTGAATGACCAAATTTAATCTCATATATGATTAAAAAATACATAAATTAACATAAAAATTTATAATAAATAAAATAGGAGATGAAAATATTCTGAAAATATTTATTATTTAATATATTTTCATTATCTAGGGCCATTAGTGAATGTGTAGAACACTTTCAAAAATAAGGTATGGGTTTTCTCATCTAAAATTTATTTGTCTGGGACATTCCTTACACACTAATAATTATTTTTTAAAGTTTATATAAACTAAACTTTTATGTAAAATTTCATGATTCTGTTTAAATTTATGGTAATAAATGTCTCAATTTAGGATAATTAATTTTATAGGTAATATGATTCGCATGATTAGAATGTGGTAAGGGTTTCGTCTTGAACCCCCATCTTTATTTGGGTTTTGTTTTCTCCCTATTTAAACTAATGTACATAATCATTATTATTTTATAATTCTTATATATTCTTTGATTACTTTCCAAAATAATTTATCCAAGTCAATTATTCATTCTATTATGGGTAAATACATGTTTTACAAGTTTCTTTATTTAAATTCTTCAGGATATGTAACCCCAGTTAAATGAAACATATTGATTCTTTACCCATATTCAATTATCATCCATTATTTATTTTAAAAAAAATTATTTTAATAAAATCACATATTTTTTCATGAAAATATTTAATTATTTATTTCTAGTTTTACATAAATTTTTTGACAATGACAATTTATTATTTCAAAAGTACTTTTCTTTACAACGTAAAATGGTTATTTCTATCATTAATTCTTCATTAATATTTTTAGATTGTTTTCATGTATTTCAATATCATTGAGGAATATTAAGATTTATTGATATTGATATATTATGATTATCATATATAATATATTAATAAATGGTTTATGATTAGTTTTATTTGGGATGTGATATCTTGATTCCATTCCCCTATACTACTCAAAATTATTGGTGATTATGTAAATAGATCAGGGAAAGTAATTTAAATTTAATATGTATATGTTGTTTATGATTAATAACATAAATATGAAGAGTTAATTGGACTTATTAACTGATTGGTGGGGCCCCATATTTCATGTCAATGCATTTGTAGGTCTCATTAGACAAAACTGAAATAGATTTTGATAAATCTCTAACCATTAATTTTATAATGTCTTGGATTAGGGCACAACTATAAGTTTATAATGTCAGGAATTATGAATTTACTTGTTTGGAAATTAATAATTGATATATAATGTTATTATTCAACTAGTAAAATATCATTGATTATGTTTAATTTTATTATATATATATAATTATATATTCACTTTTATTACTTCCATACTAATCGCTTGATTATGATTTATTAAAATGTGATTTAGTTATTAATATTTCATTATTTTTTATGTTTATTATAGGTTCTTCTATATTGTTTACCCTTAATTAAAATATGCTCTCGCCCGTTTTCAGTGATTTTATTTTCTTATATTTTAAATATTCATATTATGCATGACTTTCAGAGATACTCTAGGAGTTATGGATGTTACCAATGACGTTTATATGTTGTTTTCCATTAAAGTAATAATGTTAAATTTATTTTTTTTAATTAGTTTCCAAAACTACTAAACAACTTTTAAATTTTGGAGGTGAATAATTGTTGAATGTCCTAATGTAATACATTATGAGACTCAATATGGCCAATTGGGGTTTTAGTATTTACACAATTGGTAAAAAAAATATCAAATGAAGAAAATGAGATAAGAGTGGATAAGAACATACCACTTTTTCATGGTATCTTATATTATGTGGCAGCAAATAATAATTTATGTTTGAAGTTATCTTACATTATTATGTCTTGAAGGTTTATAAGGTATTAAAATAGATTTTTTATGTTAATATTTGGCATTTTTATACAATAAATGAGTGTAATTCCAAGGGGATAGATGGTGGTGAACTAAACATGAGAATATGGGTTTTTAGTGTACAATATTAAATAAAAGAATAATTAAAACGTAAAACATATAATACTAATATTTCAGACATAATTAATCATATACAAATGTTGTAGAATGTTATTAGGACAATAGAAAAAAATAAAATTCTAATTATATATTTTATTAGAAAGGAATATGGAAAATTAATAAAAAAATTATCAATACTTATGACTTAAGACATTGTAATGAAATTTTAGGGCTTTGAAATAATGATTAATTTTCATTAATGAATCATTTATCAATATAAATATATTTTGGTTGAGCCTGATATTGTAGATATTATTATTTTATTATGAATTCCAAAATTATTTAATACAAGATGCACTAGTTAGAGAAAAACCTGTTTATTTAAAATTCACCAAAAAAATTACGTATTCAATAAAATTATTAAAAAATCACCATTGGATGATTCTGAGGTACTAAATTGGAAATTGATATTAATTTTATCAAAAAAAATTTAAAATAATGTTAAATTTATTATTAAAATAATAATTATTGTTTCAATAAAAATTATACAATATAGTTTATTAAGACATTCTTATATAATATTATGGTTTTAATCTTTTTATATATATTTTTTGGAATTATAATTGTTATATCTAAATAAATTTCTCATGACAAATATTTTCTATTTAAAATTTATATGTTTTTTAACACTAATATTCCAACATTCATGTTTCTATTCTCAAGGGTCACGTTAAGCTTCCCCATGGTCCGATTACTATTATAATTTTCACATTACTATTCAAATAATCACAATACTTCTCCAACTTTCACATTTCTACAAAAAAAATGAAACTTCATTACATAATTCATTATTATTATCTATTCCTCTCATGTTTTGACATTACCATATTCTATATGTAGGATGGTTTCATAATATATAGTTTTATTTCTATAATGTTGTTCATAGGAGGGGTAATTTAAGAAGATTGGGTCGATCAATATTTCCCCATTATAGTTTTTTAATTTATTATTTTTTCCCATAATGTTTCTATAGAGGTCCATTAAATTTTTGAATCCTCATCAATCCATGAATTTATAAATGAATTTGGATGTCCCCCTCGAGGTTAAAATATTAGTAATAAAATTATTCTGACATAATTTACTGGCCATGGAGGTTCTTCTTATATACGTATGGTAGTCAATAATAAATCACCTCCCCATAGAGAAATGTTTGAATCTCATTCTCAAGGAATGAATATGAATATGGATGAAAAACATTCCCTTTCTAACCCAACAACATTCAATATTCTTAAAAGACATATATATTGAGTCTAATAAAACAACCATATATATCCACACCAAGGTTCCCATACAATTGATTCCTTGAAAAATAGAAAATATTTTTTGTAATTGATATCCTTATTATGATGATACAACTCTAATTTCTCCATTATATCGAGATGCAGGTTCGAATTCATGGACATATAAAACCAGTGACTCATCTCTAACTAGACTCATATAATCCCAACTAAAACAAATTTCGGGGTGATAAATAGAACCAATACCACCCCTATGTATTTTACACTCATATACTATAAAGGTGGATCAATATTAGTATTCTCTCTTTCATAATGAAGTAATGAAAAAACAATATGCTTGGATTAGGTAGAGTAATACCTCTTTTAAGAAGAATATAATTACATGATAATTTATAATAAACTAACTAAGGATATTTTTTTTTATTTTCTATATCATGGATAATCTAATGTTTCATATTCTTGTGTCAATAAAAAACAACTCTATGTCTAATATTTTTAATCTATATAAAAATAAATATTAGTTATAATTCTATTATCATTATGATTAATTTAATATATTATATTGTGATTTTTTATAATTTTATTGTAATATAAATTTTAACTATCTTTTGGAATTATTGCTAAATGATGGACTGGAATATGTTTCAGAAATTGAGTGATAGACCCATGATGTGAATGTTTAGGGTTAAAAACAATGTGTTACTAAATGTATCCATTCAGTTTGTGAATCTCAACATAATATATGGATCTATGTAAGTAATATATTTAATGGTGTGAATAATAATTGACTACATTAAAATATCTGACATTTTGAAATTAAAAACATCCACTATATCCTTTATGGATCTCATTGACTAACATCCATCCATGAATCCGGGACGTCCTAGATCACCAAAATGTTGAATTTTCCCCTTCAAAAAATATTATAATAATTCATGAATGGATGTTTCATGAAAATATCCAATTAGAATGATCACATTATTTCTTATGTTTGGAAATACAATTCATTTGGTATATTTTTGTCTCTATTTTTATATAGCATCATCAAACAATTTAGTAAGTAGTTATTTTCAACATTCATTTTCCCCATAAATTTATTCTATTTTATAGTTCAAATTTGGTAATCCATTATATTTTGTTTTTTTATGAAAAATTTTTATTTAAATTTTTTTATATGATTATTATTTCCCTTGTTTTGGTTATGTTTATTTAATTTGAAATGTATTTATGTGAAATTTGTATTGCCATGTTATTTACATTTTTTCAAATTCTATCATATGATGAATTATATTTCTACAATGAATAGAAAATATTATTAAGGATTCTAATCAAGAGTATGTGAGTAAAAACATTAATGAATACCTAATTATAACATGGTTAATATTATTATTTAGGAACTCTATTAGGAAAACAATCTCATCACCTCCTTATGAAGGAATATGATCTGAGGAACTTTGAAGGAGGAAATATAATATAATATTTAAATTTGAGTTATAAATAATATCATTGATTTTATTTCTCCACTACTAGTTACACATAATAAACCTATATATACAAATATTTCAATGGGAAAGATTAATTATTGATTTTGGTGTACAGAATTAATTATCCCAAATACTTTGATGGGAATACAGAAACACTGTAACATATACCATTAAATTTACCTATGGTTGAGATGTTGGAAACATTTTAATAAAATATCTTGATTTTATTCTAAAACAACAAATAATATATAGATTTTTAATACACTGATATCTCCACTTTCCAAAATCTACATCATGTGTCAACTACTTGTTCCAATTTTAATGTCTCATAAATATCCTATACCTCTCTATGGGATCAAATATGAACTGATATGTTTCTATGAAACATAATAGTGGTGTTAGTGAGGTGTAATATAAAATATTAATCATCATATCTACCATGTAGAAGTAAGTATTCTCGTTGGGCATGTAAATATTTTGGCATCGTTAACAATGAAGAATGGTTACACCATAAGTAATCATATGATTCTTTCAATATCAATTTATATTATACACTTGGGAATTTATTTTATTATATGATGTGTATTTAATGAATCAAACAGTATCCCCTGACTCTATATAGGATCATTTAATCTCAATAACCTCAATATTTTCACCTCAAAATCATATGATACTTATTCAAAAATATCCAACAAATATCTATGTATAGCTAAGAAGAGAAGGGGAGATTATGTGATTTCTTTTTCATTTATTTAATTTATCTTTTACAACATCCTTCACCTCAGATTGTAGATTTATCCCATCTCTAAAAAAACAAGACACATCTATAAGAACACATGTATTTACATGGTTTACTACTCCATAAGAGTAGCTATTCTTTGGAATGATTTAGAAATAATCCAACACCACACAATCTGATTGATAAAAAGTTATTTTATTTGAAATGAAAAGTTAAGTAATTCTATTACACTTTTTTGGAAACATAATAAATAGAATATAGTATTTTCTTCAATATTATAAGTGATGTAAAATATGTTTTATGATATGTAATCAAACAATTATCAGTTAGTTATAAAAATTTCATTGTGGTAGTTTTAATAAATCAACACTTGTAAGTTTTCCACAAAATCAATTCACCTCTTACTAATATAACAACGGGTAGAAACCCCTTCTATAGACTCGTACAAATACATTTTCTAGTAGATCACTATGATTTATCATTCTAATTCTATGTTATAGAAAAAATATTGAGTAGGTAGTATGAAAAAAAATTATGAATCACTTTATTATTTCCCAGACACTGTATTTATAATTACTCCATATGATTCAAAAAACACTAACCACATTCTCTTCCATGCACGCATTATACCCAGGGAATTTACATCATGAAATTTTATCTATAAACATTATTATTCCATCAAAACATGTTCTAACTTACTCACTCACACGTGTATGATTCTTTTCAAGTTTCCTTCAATTTTAACTTTTTTAAGTGTTCCAGACATGGATTGGGTATGAAACTAATACCATTTTCTTACTCAATCAAAATCCAGCTACTCAAATTTCAGACAAAGTATTAATTTATCTACGACCTTTCCAGTACTTCTCAAAGCATCAGATTCATATCAAAACAGCTCAAATATTCTCTGAACATCATCCTTCTTCAATCAAACAAACTAATCCCCCTTTCGGGGTAAATTGTTATTATATTAAAAGTATATAAATAAAAAAACCACCCACCCAGATTCTCCAAACCAAATGGAAATATTCCATTATAAACATTGCTAAATAATATTGAAGAACCAAAACCACTCAACCAAAATTCAGTAAAATCTTCAAAATGATTCACATTTTAATCATATTTTTAAAAAATTTCTCAGACGTATTAGAAACTAAATATAATGAATTCTAACAACAAATGACTTATTGATGTGATCATGCATCCAATGAATCCTCTTAAATTCCCTTTATTGTATTGGTTCCATGGACAATGTAATTACATTTTATCGAAATGAAAAAAAATGTTGGCTTTTTTCATTTATAATATTAAAATATATGACATTTTTTCTCTTTGAAAATGATTAATAACATTATTTAACATTAATAGATTGATCAGTATCTAATCCCATATGATGGATTTGTTTCTATAGAACATCAAATTCATTATCTTCAACAACTGAACAACTATTTTTTTAATCTGATAGACATATAAATACAATTCCCTCCAAATACCAAGAATTGTTTTAATGGATGAGTGTTAGAAATCCTAAAATGGATGGATGGAATGTTATGTAAAATTTTACAAATATCATAAGTGGGTTATTTACAACAAATATGGTTCATTCTATGAATCAGTACATATGATGAATGAGACCATCAATTGTATTAGTCAATCATCACTTCTAAAAAACCAAAATGCCAACCTAATGAAATATCATGAATCCATTGATTCTCAAAAAAATGATCTACACCTAAAGGACTTCAGCATTATAATCAATACTTTTCTAAAAAAATCAATCTTATATCATGAATTTTGCACTATATTAAGAACACTGAGATTGGTATATCATTATATGAATAAAATTGGAAACTCTTATAACCATCCAACATTCAACACCTTTTTTCGTTGCAACATATATTCAATATTTTTCATAATTCATTTAATAAACATGGACACCATTCATCCAACATTATTTCAAATTTCACGAATCATAAGTTTCAAGACAACTTATGATTTTGAGAACCGAAGGAACAATAACTTGTAATTGTGTTTTTAATTGTATACTTTGAATGTTTTTATGAATACTTTTTAAATTCTTTCTTTTATTGAAAACATCATTCCAATGACAAAGTGAGTATGGAAAACAACTTCATCCATAAAAAATTTCCTGAATAGAAATTCGATAATCAGGGAAGTTCATATTAATAAATAATTTGACCTTATATATCAGGTACACCATTTTACCAATCACCAATATATATAATGTTATTAATTTTTTCGTATGATAGAAAAATAAAAAAATTCATAGAAACATCCCCCACCATTGAAAAACCACATCTAGCCCACTTGGTCTAAAAAATATCACACTTTGGTTTTTTCTATGAAAAAATTATTGTAAATCACATAGCTCTATAAATCATGATATGGGTCACTAATCTAAATTTATTAGTGTAGATGATTGTAGTCATTATAGAAAATAATAATCACTAATTGAAAGCCCATTTTTTCTTGAATTAGTGAGTTATAAAACATCATCATGATCATAAAACATTCGAACATTCCATCATCATCACTTATTTTACATTCTTATACAGACATGTTTCCTTCAACCATGTCAATAAATGATTATAAAATATTCATGATGTACTTTCAGATTTCTTATGTTACCCATACCTACCCCTAAAAACGTTTTTCAATTAAATGATTATCATAAACCCAATGCATATATTTGTGAAACATTATTTTCCCTCTTAACAATACTATAAGAAGGAAATATGAGAGGGGGATAAGAACACCTCAATATTGGAGATTAACATGCTGGATGCCCATGTTCGACATAGTTTTAAAATATTATTACTTTGGTAAAAAAATTAAAAATTTCGATACCTTATTCAATTGTAAGGACATACCCTAGGTTGAGTTCATTTTTTCCTATATGTATATTGATGACGTGATATTTTATAACAATATGTTTTTAATGTGAATGTTTTTATCATGTATTGTATATTTTATTACACACTAATATACTCAAACTAAGAATAAAGTAAAATTCACTTTAACAAGTTAGCCTTTCAACTGAGTCTTCATTGATATATATTATGTTGTAACTTGAGTGGGGAAAACATATTGAGCTTTATTTATGCTAAGTATAATAGTCATTTTCTTCTTTATTTCCAACTCAAATAAATTTCTCAACCCCCCCCCACATAAAGTGCATCTTCATTCATATAAAATTCCTTATATTTTAACATATAGGTATCCAAATCATTCAATTCATCATGAATTTTCAAGTATGATTTTGATCTCTATTGTTATTCTGATATATCTGAGTATATGCTTTCTCAAAAATATATTTGATTCATTTGGAGCACTCTAGAAAATGTAACATTAGGTAAAATCATTCACATTATATGGTATTGATGTTGTAAAATGGGAAAAAGAATCAAATATTTTTTTGAAACACTAATGAGCCATCTTCATTTCCTTATACATGTGTATAAAACATTTGTTCAATTGAATTTATTATTGAAGCTGGCATTTATTTAACTATTTTATGCTTCTTAATATGTTATTTATAAAATTATATTCAGAATGAAAAATGAATATCATTTATTCAAATATTTTATACCTGATAATTATTTTTATATTTCACCATGTGTGGATATTTTAAACAACTTATGCATTTTATCATCATACCATTAACAAGTTCATTCATCAGTCCTAGAAAAACTAATATCATTAAAATAAATAATAACAATGAGGTAAATGTCCAAATTTTTTATGTATATATTACTATCCACACTATCAATAAAAATTTTTATCTTTATTAAGAGGATATCAAATTTGGAATACCACACCCTTGGAGTAATCTTTATCATAGACACGGATTTATTCAATTTTCACACATAACGTTAATCCTTCCAAAAACCAAAACTGCATGGATTTTCATTATAATATTCATCATCATGGTATCCAATTATAAATGTAGACATAACATCCATATGAATAATTTAATAAAATATTTGTGTTTTAATTGTCTGATTAATCTATTTTTTCTCACAGTTCTAAAATATTAAAATCATTAAAAAATAAATACGTTCAATATGCGAGGAATGTTTGGTGGTGAATATTTTTTCAATTTCATTTAACTTCACTATATTCATTTAATTAGTTTTGGAACACCCACATTCTAACAACCATAATTTTATCATTTGTTTTAGTTTTTAGTTCCTATGAATCATTATTCTCAATATGATCAAGCTCTTCAATCATATCATGAATAAATTCTTCATTCTTAATTTCTTCATTCTTATATTTCTGTTCAAAGTCAAAAAAAATATAAGAATGTCTGTCAAAATTATATTTTCTTCTTGTTAATACCATTTTATGTGGATAAACTATAATTATACTAACTTCCACTTATTTTATCAGTCTAAGCCTAAATTTAAGAAGTTATTCCTCGTCCCTAAAAATAGTCGAGTCTGATTCTCTCATCTGAAATACATCACAATTTCCACAAGTATTTTCATATTTATATATAATAAATATATCATCTTCTTATTTTTCATCCACAACATGATTTCGAGAAACTTATACCTCTTTTTATTAAGAACATTTGTAATAAATGTTTTTTAATATTTTCTTTGGAATATAGTTAAATTTCATTAATTTCATTTGTTACATGATTCACAAAGAAAAACATGATTTATAAAAAAGAAAATTAATCCTGATCTACACTCAACATTATGTTTAGAGTGAATTACATGGAATAGTATGTTTGTATTATGTTACACAGAATTCTGAGATTATATTTCGCTATACACAACACTATGTTAGACAAAAACAAGATATACTTTTTTATGATAATTATGAACTATCCATTCCGATGAGGGTGTGAATATAAATAAATATTTTATGAAAATATGGTTTAATAATGTTTAAATAATTAATTATTTGGTGACCAATTAATTATTAATGAAAACCAAACCCTTTTAAAAATATAACGAAATATTTTCCTAGATAAATATTGTTATAAGAAAAAGCACGTTTTATATCAAGAAAATAATTTTTCATATGTTTTCTATATAAATTTATATATTATATATTCATTCAAATTATAAAAATTTATGTAATATTTTTATAGAAAATGGCTATGATTAAATTCAATTTTACGCTGAAAAGATGTATTTCCTTAAACATCATTTCTAACTCATTTTAAACGAAAATATATCTTCTAATAAACAATTTACATTTTAATATAATCATTTTGAGAATATATAAATTATTTTTTAAATAATAATATTAGTAATATCTTATTGAAATTATTTTAGGGTTTTTAAGGATCGAATTTTTGGTCAATAGTTAAAATACATAATTTTAATTAAACACTTCATTTTTCATTAAGTTATTTATTCAGTTAAATTATATGTTAAATTTGGTTTCTAAAAATATTTATAAAAATTATAAAACTAATAATAAAATTATCATTATTGGAATTAATTTCACATTGAAATCGGATATAACAACATTTCCAAATCTTAATCATTTTCACTTTGAAATCAAAATTTCCCTTCATTAATGTGATATTAATTTTAAATTAATTTCTTTCACTTCTGTTACATTTATAAAGAAGAAATGGGTTCTTTTTTTCTAGTTATCATTATTTATAATATCTATTATTTCGAATTAATTGATTAGATAAGAAAATTAAAATTAATAACAACGATTAAGGTAAAATCAAGATTACAAGATGGTGAAACTTATAATATAAGGTGTTACAATTAACCAAAAATTTCCTAAAACTAATTGGTTTGATCTATTTTGACCCATATTAGTTTATTAAATAATTATATATGTTTTTGGGACACGTTTCCATTTAGGTGCCCATATAATATGTAATGTAAATAATAAGAAAAAAATACAAAAAACATCATTTTAATTTCATTAATATATTAGAATAGAAAGAAAATATTTTGGTTCTATTATAAATAAATCTTGGGATGATAGATGAGTTAATTTGATGAAATTTTTTTAAAATTTTCTATAGATTTTATAATTACACTAAATGATTATGAAATGAAAATGCATGAATTATTTGGTAAAAATTAATTAAATTAAAAGAAAATAAAAAAAATTATATGTTGGGTTAATAGAATGAATTATTGTGTTAAATTTTTTTTAGATAAATAAATCATTTTAAATATGTTTGAATATAATATAATCAAAAAGATCATTTTTTAATATTTTAAAATTTTAAAATATATAAATTTTTTCAAATTTGATATTAATGATATTCTAAAATAAATCATATTTTATTAAATGATATAAAAATATTTAAAATTCGGTCCTCTTCGATGTGATTTTTATGTTTTAAAAAGTATCAAATATTGTCTACTTGTGAAAGAATTTATCTTTTATAATCAACACATTAACTATTAAATTGTGAAAACATTGTTAGAACTAGTAAGGTTAAGCAATATTTTATGTATTGCACGAGATTGTCATAAATATAATTTCCATAATATATTGGATATTAATATTTTAAATTATATATAATATTTTAAAATAAATAGGTAAAAGTATTTACATATTTCCCACATTAATTTCGATTTACTGGAAAATTTACATTGGTTAGAGAATTAGTTAACTTAACAAAAGGTTAAAACATGGGAATGATATATGTAATGTAAGAACAATATAAATATTAAATTCATATGGCGGATTTGGTTTACAACTCAAAAAATAATTCACTCCATATTATTTAAAAAAATATTATCCACATTATGTGTGGGAGGCCTCCAAATAATAACTATATTTCAGTATTTAAAAGAGTGTCAATCCTCCTCAACTATAAAGGGCTCTCACCCTCTCAAATTATCCACACCTCACAGTCTATTTGGATCAACCATTAATCTTCCAAATCACATCCCATAATCCCACCCCTCATTTTATAATTATTAGTTGTGAATAAATAAATCCAATGATGATATTTGTTGTAAACAAAAAGTAGTTACCTAAAAATTTGTAATGTTAGTCAAAAGATGTTTTTGATTTATTTATTCTTCTAACCCTATAAATTATTTGCACAAAATAATTATATAATAACCATATTATATTCTATATACTAAGATAAATACACACATACTTCCATCAAATGTTTTATCAAATCATTATTTCTTTAAACGTTGGTCTACCGCCTCACGAACTGATAACGTTCTTTTTTCCATGAAAACCAATTAAGGATGGATGTAATGATGTAAATGATGTTTATATTAGTCATATATTATACTAATGATTTTTTATTATTTTATTAATTATCTTTTAACATATACATTATATATTTCCAATTTATGAGAATATGATAACACTGCTTATGTGTACGACAAACTACTACCTTGCAAAGCGATGCGATTCATTCACCTTTTACATGGAATGTATTTGGGATGGTTTCAATGGAAATATTATATATAAATAAAATAATAATGAAAATATATTCATAATATATATAACTATTTATTTTATTTATTTCAATACAATAAGAAAATGGAAATATCATTCATGCATATGGACAAAAAATAACCTCTATTAATAGTGTATTTCATGTTCTATTTCTATCATTTATGGATTACTATAAATAAATATACAATTATTATATATGATATTTATTTCATGGATTAACAAATTGATAATACTAAATCATGATCTCAGAATGAATACCTGTAATTATATGTCAAAACATGAATGAAAAACTTATATGATTATTACTTGAAACATAACATTACCTGGAATTGTTAATAAAATATTTTAATAATTACTTTATAAAATGATATATGGATCTATATTATGGATATCATTCTGGAATATATTAAAAATAAACCTAAATTAATTATACTTGTGGTTTGGATGAGTAAAAAATGGTCAAAAGATAAGGTAAGGGATTTGTATCTGACGTTTCAGTTTTCTAAGACACATGTTATATTCACCTACTCATTTTCAATGTCATGTATACATTTCCCATTAATGTAATTTATGAATATTTTTCCTTGTAATGTTTTATATTTACAAATCAATTAGAGGATCTCTCTTTCATGTGGTTACAAATTTCATGTTACCAAATCCGTAAGATAATTTTTCCACAATTTTGTTTAGAAACCTATTATGTATTGAACCTATATTATATTATGATGTTCATATACTGACATGGAGAGACATTATATCCTAAATATAATTATTTTAATAAATTTTAATCATTGTTTAATGTTGCTATATCATTAATATTTTGATTCAATTTTTCCAAAGTGTTTATAGTTAATTGCTGTAATATCTTCATTTTTTGGGCATAGTTATGTTTGTGACTACTTTGATGAAATATTCTGATCATATATCAATAATTATAAAAAAAATTATACTATTATTATTCATGATTTATTCATGTAGTGGAACCAATTTCCGCTATTTTTTACATTAAATAATTCCAAAAATATTTTGAAATTAATCTACCATTATTTGTCTCTTTAAATGGAAATGTGTTTTATTTAAAAAACCATGTTTTATAAATATGAATTCAAAATAATTTTAAATAAAAATTTTAAATATATTTCAAATGATTTTATTTTAAATTCATTATTTTATAAATATTCTTTATAATGGTTTTAAAATAATCTATTTTAACTTTCCATTCTTATATTAATATAAAAATGATTCCAAAATGTCTTTGGATTAAAAATTAAATTTTCAATGAGGAAAGGATATTTTTATAATGAAATGTTTTTAAAATTTCATTAATTATCAGTTAATAAGTTATTATATATTTTTTCTAACTAAAAAATTTCAAAAAATGTTTATTTGTTAAAAAATTCTTTTTGAAAGATTGTATATTTTCCTTATTAATTTATTCATGTGATATTTTAAAATACTTATCCATATAAGATTACATCATTCAATATATTTTATTATTTAATAGATATATTATCTAATTACCCTATTCCAATTCTTTATTTGAATTGATCATGTTTAAGATAAAAATTTGTTTATGGAACTTGTTTCTCTCCCATGTGTCATACATTGATGAATTGAATATGAAATAATGTTATTCTTATAGTTTATTGTGTGATAAAAGGATTACAAAACCTATCTCTTCTTAAAATTTTATGATATGATGAATTTTTTTATGATAAACATTTAATTTCATGTGTTATGGAATGATGACTATTTATGATTTAGTGGTATATATATGTTAGATTATTCAATGATCAGAGGATCTATAAATCCCAATATTGAATAGGGAAATGATTTATTTCTCATGATATTGACATGGTTGGAATGAGGCATGATTCAAATTCATTAATGGGGTTTTTTACTAAAGTGGGCTTGTTTGTGAACATTGGATATTACATAGTCTTTGCTGTGATCCTTGAATACTAATTTGGTCTTATTAAAGAAACCTGAAAACTAATTTGGTCTGGTGATTGAACCCATTCATCAATCAATGAATTGGATGTTCTCCTTGACTACTATAGAAATAATTTTATTGAATTATGTTTCTAAAACAATTATATGTCTTTTTCATACATTATACAATCATTTAATAATCTATTGGTTCCCCTATAATTCAAGTATTATGATCTTCCAATATTAATTTTATAACTCTTGTATATGATCATTTATATTCATGGTATGATCGTGATTTTTCCCCTATTCTCATTTGCATATATTATTGTTATTATTACATATTTAAATTAATTACCTATATTGGGAATATGATCTCAGCCATTCCAATATTCTCATTCCCCATGTTAGGAAGATTGATTTCATGTAGGAATAATAAATGGGATGATAATTTGTAAAATAATTTATAATATTTCCCCAATCGTGAATATTGTGTTCAATGATTCCAACAGCACTAAACTATTATGGCCCTCCGGTGTGTACATTTATAATTTTGTAATTTTTAATATAAAATGATGTAATATCTATGAAATATAATCATAGGTTTCTATAATTGATATCAAAGGAAAGGATTGTTATTCCATTAAAAACCAAGATGATAATTTTTATTAATATCCCCATAGATATTTCTAAGAACATTTCATGGGATATCTTGAAAGATAATTCTATTGATAAGTTAAAGAAATGGAGAATTTACAGAAAATTTTGCAAAGGACAGATTTACTGGTTTATTTGAATAATATCCCTCTATAGATACTATTTGTGGATTTAGATTTATAATAGATATACCTAGGTGTAATACCCATAAAACCCATATTGATCTAGAATCAATTAATAGCAGGTGCACGATAATGAGAATTACTACACATGTAGTTTGACAATGAAAGGTGTTATGCTTTGTAAATTCGCAAACACGTTAAGAAACAAAAATTATAGATTTAAATATAACATAACCATGAATGACTTATTATTTACCTATGGTGTTGTATATTTAATAAAATGTGTCATGATTTAGGCATATTTTAAGGTATTTTTTATGATTATAAAGTTTTATACTCTGATAACTAATGACCAAAATATGATTTATGGTTACAACCGATGGATGGAACTACAAATAAATATTATATCATTGAATGAGTCATGAAGTATTATTTTGTGTAGTCAAATTTTATGATAACATGAGTGAATTTATTTTTGTTCACACCTAATCAGTTTTCATGAAATGTGACTAACAATGTGTACCTTAGTCAACTCACTAATTCGCCATTGAAGAGAAGGAGTGTGTTCAATGAGAATTCATGTAATGGATACCATATAGTTACCTCTATTTATTTACCATTGTGCCATGATTTTGTAATGAAAACCAATGTGGATGTATGATTAGAACATATTGATGTTTTGAGTGTAAAAATTTAGGGCACAAAAAAATAAATGTAATGGAAAAAATAAAAAATGTATTTACTAAAATTTATAAAATAATATCATCCCTAAATTATAATTTACTGTTTAATTCGTTAAAATATTTATTTTGGGGAATTATTTAAATATATTTCGTAAGTAGAAATCACATGAAGATAATCAATAATGTGGTGAAAGTAATAGTTTTATCATTGATGATGAAGTGAATATGATCTAATTATGGGAAAAATTTAGTATTAATAAATAAAATGATCAAGAGTGGATAGTTGATTAAAGAATATATAGTGGGATATAGTTAATAATGTATTTGAATCCATGCATTACATTATATGAATCCAAAAAATGTATATAAGGATTGTTTTAAATATATTACATTACTAATTGTCTAAAAATATGTTAAATGGTGGTGGTGCACCAAATAATTGATATAATAAGAAGGTAATTTTTTTGGGAAAAACATAATTAAGGGAAGGTAACCCATAAAATGATTTAGTGTCTAAAAAATGTGGTTTAGTTAGGACAAAGAGAGGATTTATTTGGATATAGTAAATTGGATAGTATTAATGTCCTCTGAATAGACCCATGCTTTTTTGATATAGTAGATAAAGATATCATTGATCAAGTTTGCAAAATTGTTGGTTCTACAGAGTATATTTATTATCATAATGAGTAATAATTAATTTTTCTCTTAAGTTTTTATGGTAATTCATGTTATTTACATGTTTGAAAAGACTATGTGACGATGGTATTCACTTTTTGGGATAGTTGAAATCAAGAGATACATTATGATATAAGTTTTTTTAATGATAAATTGATTTTCAGAAACAAATTAAACTTCTTTCCCATTATTTTTGTTTTTAATATTTTGAATTGTTTTACGGATAACCATTTATGAATCAATTTCGGTCAAACATTTAATTTTTTTAGATATTAATGTATTATTTCTCCATATGATGAATTATGAATAATAGATAACATGTGAATTTTTATTTAATGATAATGAATGATATATGGATTTTATTATCATTATATGTATATCATCTTCTATTTGTAAATTTTGTATAAAATATACAACTTCACTTCTGAAAAATAAAATATGAAGTTTAAATTGATCAAGTAAAAACCAAATGGATAGAGTTCTATCATGAATATAGTGAAATCTATTATGAAAATATTTTTATGAAAATTTTATAACATTATAAATGTGATCAAAAAATAAAGAAGTTATCATGGTACCCTCATTTTAGGTGAATCAAACGGTCTGTAATATCATCATATATTTATGGTTCTGTGATCATTAAATTAAATTGGATCGTCCAATTTTTGTGATCAGAGATATATATCAGTCACTGTAACTGTATAGAATTCTATTCTATGTACAAATATTTATATTCAACCAATATTATTATATGTGGAAACCTCGTTATTAGTTACTTTGGGAAACTATTATGTTTTCAACAATCCATATTAAAAGAATTTTTTTATTCATTTTAATATTGTTTGTTTTTGTGAATGGGAAGTTCAATTATTAAACCATTAATGAATCAAATGATTTTTTATTATTAAATTCATTTTTAAGGTGGTTTAATGTAACACCATGAGTTAGGAATTATTTTTTTCTATAAAAAATAAAATTAATTGATGGAATATATTACATGCCACTTAATGTTAATTTTACATTACATGAAACCCTAGGTTTTTATTTTTATACATTTAACACAAACTATAACATAAATTATATGTAATCCTATGTTTTCCCATGTCACAAACAATTCTATGTTTTTCTATTGCTATAGGAAAAACAATGTTTTAAAAAAACATGACATACTATTTTTAGTATAGTAATCAAGATGTTGTTGGTATGTAAGAAATGAATATGACTGACTAAATTATAAAAAAATTATTTTCATAAGTTTACATAACGAATTCATTGGTGACCAATTATTTAATATTGAAAAAAAACCCTTTTTTAAAATAATGGATAATGTTTTCCCTAAATAATATTTTTATGCACACATGTGTGTTTTTAATGAATAAAACCAAATTACATTATCGTAATGATTATATTTAAATTAAAATTTTATATATTAAAAAATATTTTAAATGGTTATCTTATGTGTTTTCTATATAGATACAAGAATAAGTCCCATTTCACGCTTAAAATATATGTATTTTATCAAATAAATTATCTAATTTTAAATGTGCACTAACATTAAAAATAAAATATTACCCTTTAATATATTTTAATAGATAATACAAGCAATATTTTGTAATTATTAATGTCAAAATTATATTAAACTTATTTATTAAATTTTTTCTGAATTTAATTTTCTTTGATCAATAGTTTAAAATTTAGAAATTTAATTGATAAATTGCCGTTAAATTAATTTTTTATGGAATTAAATTTTATTTTAATATTGGTTTTAAAGTTTAATTAGATCAATTATATATATATTACTAAAATTTAAATCATTATGACCATTTTTACAATGAAATTAGAAATAATAAAATTTCATCCTTTTAAACATTTTGACTTAAAGAACGCACCTTCTCATCATGACTGTGGGATTTATTTTACATTAATTTCATCCTAATATATGAATTTCAATTGAAAACATTGATACCATATTTGGAATCATCATAATATGTTTTATATATTAAGACTAATATTCATTTTTACCAATGTTATTAGTGGAAAAAATTAAAATTAATTAGATCATTTATGTTAAATACAAGATTAATTATTGGTTAAACCTAGAATATAAGGTGTAAGAAAATCCCATAACATTTCTAGAATCCAATAACAACATATATTTATGTTTTTTGGACCTTATTTTATAATTATATGAGTTTAGGGGGAATGTTTTCTTAAATATGGAGCATGTAATATGTTACATGTTGAAAAACAAAATAAGTCACCTTTTATCCTCATAAATTCTATAATGATTTTTTGGATAATATATTTGATTTATATCATGAAAAAATTCATTAATAATTTATATATGATATAATTTAATTATATTTTTTACAAACTCTAACAGAACAATTATAAAATTTATAATTAAATAAATATAATCACTCTAAAAACACTAAAAGTGATGTTAATTGAATGAGTTATCATGTTACATTATTTTTGTAAATAATACATCATTTAACATTAGTTTGAACATAATTTATAAATATTTTATTATTTAATTAATATTTTTTAAACATAATTTAAATAATTATTTTCAAAATTAACATTATTTTTATTTTACAACAAACTATATTATTCTAAATTATTTATCATTAGTAAATTATGTATCCTCATAAAAGTGCATTTTAAATGTTAATAAATAAAACATATGGTCCATGAACAATAAAAAAATATTTATTTAATGAACACATTAACCCTTAAATATGAAATACATATTTATCATTGCTAGTGTTTAAGCAGTATTTTTTCACTTTAAATTCCCTTTTATTAATGTTAATTTCCAAAACATATAGGATTGTTAATTTTTAAATTAGATAATATATTTTATAAAAATATGGTCTAAATTGTATAATAAATTTTATTTTAATTTATTTCTAGTGGATTATTTATCAAGGTTAGAAATTTAGTTACCTTATTACAAATCAAAATGGTATGTAAAAATGAAACATAAAAATTATGAAGGGAATTTATAAAAATTCATATTATTTATGCTCATGGTTTTTCAGGGACTAATCAACCCCCATATATTAATTTTCAATTTTAGAATAATGTGAGATAAGGGATACCCTTCAAAAGTAAATACTTTTAATTATTTTCATGTTTGACACTCCTCCTCAACTATAAAATGGTACTCACTCTCCCCCACTATTCACACCTCTCAAGCCATTTGTATTGCCCAATATCATTACCAATCACCTACACAAATTTGTCCTCTAATATTAGGGGCTTTAATTTAGTATTATGTAAAACCAAGGAATCCCTTTACTGTAATCCAAAAGGCTATATCCAAAGAATAGGTAATGCTAATCGATGACTATTTTTATTTTATTTATTCATCAGGACCCTTAAATTGTTTTTATATAATGATTATATAATAAACAATGTATCTTATATATAATGATATGTTGTTATAATATGGGTATTTCATAATAAATACAAATAATTCACTCAAATTTGTTATGAAATCATCAGTCATGTGTTTGGTGGACTACCAACTCATGAACCAATGTCATTAAATTTTTTATTACTTCCACTTATGGTTCGTAATAATTATTTTAATGTAATTTACATATGATATATATGATATATAATATTCCATTATGATTATGGTATTATTATATAACACATACCATAATTTTATCCACCTTGGAAAAATTAAATAATATTGTTTGTGTGTACAGAGAACTACCATCTCATGAAGAGATGTGATTCTTTCACATTTTACCAAGAATGTTTTCTATTCAAATTAGTCGGGGGGAAGGAACTTATATTAAAAATAAAAATAAAAATAGAGATCTCTTTTGAAGGGGTTTGGTAGAACCCTTAACATGAACAATGTCTAGATCCCTTTTATAAGGGTCTTAGGGAGAACCGAATACATGCTCGAACGCCAGAGACATACTGCCCAGAAATTGTGGCCGAACCCCTATAATCACCACCGCCATATCATGTCCCAAATTAAAAACCCCATTTTAAGATCAAACCTGCATGATCGGCATGTCCACAGACAACCAATGCACTAGCAATTGGACTAGCCTTACCACCACCATGTAGTTCAATCACTATGGAGTATTTCGAGTGAATAAATCCACCTTAGACTCACACCTACCACACCTAGCACACACCACAAAAAAACATCTTTGACCCATAATCCAAGGCACTGATTACCAGAAAGACCATATCTAAGCCAAAATGCACTGATCTTAGTCCATCACCTAGAATCATGTAGTAGAACCCGAGATCCAAATCCCTATTACCACTAGCCACGAACTCATGAAATATCACAACCACATCCATTGGTTACTCACCATGGATGTCTTTATCAATGTCCCTCTACCAGACCTTCAACTCCTAGACAACCTCTTCCTGAAGACTCAGCCTCACCATTAGAACATGTGTAACTGCTTTGAATGAACACAAGCTAGATCCTACCACTATACAAGTCTGATGAAACATATCCATCGTAGGAAGACACATGTGGGGAAGATTCAACTAATGAAGATGTCATAAAATCAGCAGTAGAAGCTGCTAATTAATCTATCTTGGACGAAACCATATGAAATGTGAGGAGCTCTCGGTTTATGTTGAGGTTTCATTGAATGTTATAAGGGTGGGTTTAATAGAAATATGTTATTTATATAATGTAATTATTGTAAAATAATTAATTAATATATATATATATATATTACAGTTAATTATTTGAATATGAAATGAAAATGGAAATAATGCTCATGTGTTTGTTTATCCTACCTCAACATAAACGTTGTATTTCATTTAATATTTCAATATTTTCTGGAATAATATATAAAAATGAATAATATATATACTATATTTATATATTGGTTAATATTATATATATTAAGATACATGATATATGTATGCAGTCAATGAATAAAAAGTCAAAACTTGTATGAAATACGAAAATATTTTATACCTAAAACATAAATTTTACATGGAATTGTTATTATAATGGTAATATGAAGTCATGATAATTTATATATGGTTTTATAGAGATGAGTTTGTTTTTTTATTGATTTAGTATAATCTAATATTTTTTTTATAAGTGTATTGGATGATTAAAGAACGATTAAATAGATATGTTAAGGGATTAATGTCTCACTTATTTCTTTTCTGTGACACATTTTATAATAACAAACTCCTTCATCATTGTGGTATATATACAACCTAAAAATGCAATTTATGATTCTTCTACATTTAATTTTTGTATTTAAGAATCCATTTGATAATTTATCTTCCATGGGGTTATGGTTTAAAAGTTATCAATGTGGTATGATAATTTTGTGTGAATATTCCTTCTTTGAGACATTTGTTATGTTATGAACTGATATTATTTTATGGGGAATATATAAATCCCCATTTAAACATTATATAAATAAAATAATTATTTTCATTATATTTTATGATTCATGTAATTATATTCTTTTATGGGGATTTTCATTCAAGGTTACCAAAGTGGTAATATTTTATTACTAAAATATAATCATTTATTGGGATTGTTTATGATTATGGTTCATTGATTATTTTTTATAAAAAATCTCTCATGAATTCTCATAAGGTTTCTTACACATGGGTTATTCACGCTATATTGATTTAATAGTACCTTATGTCAATAATTTAGAAATTTAGAGAATTAATATGGTTTTTTTTCAAATTTGACCTTATTCTTCTCTTAAGTTTTAAATTTGATTTATTGAAATAAATATTACTTATATAAATGTTTTAAAAAATGATCAGAAATGGAATTTTTTGGTTATTTTTAATGAAACTAATATTATAAAATTTTTGTTTAAAAAAATTTAAAATGGTTTTGAAATATATTTTTAAAATTTTAAGGTTATTTTGTAAAATGTTTCCACAATGTTTTTGGATGTAAATATCATCTTTAAAATAAAAAATAATATGTATATCAATATATAGTTTAAATATATTTTAAGGCTTAAATCATACGTTTTAAAAGCAGTTTTCAATTATAGATTTTCAGAAATGTTTTTTATGTCATCAAAAATGATTTTCAATGAAATGATATTTTAATTTAAAAATACTCGAAGAGATTTTCAAAATCCATCTCTATCCAAGATGAAATACAATGAAATATTTTATTATTTATTGATGATACGATAAAAAAACCATTCTTATTGTTTCTATGTATATTTATGTATAATATGAGATGTTTTGTATGAAAATTATTTCTTTTCCCGGATTAATACCATAATAATGTGATTATAAAACCTACTTATTTTCTTTGGTTATGTTATGCTGAAATGATTATGAAACCAATCTATTTTTTCACTAGTTTTGATTTGTTTAAATGGTAATGATATTAGTTTCATTTAATTTTTCTGGGATATCCTAATTTTTTATGATATATTGTTACACATACGTATGATTATTATGTGATGGGTTAGACTAATAACTCACTCCAATTCATTGGGAAATGATTTATATATCATGAGAAATTCATTTAGGAAATGGGGATTGAACCCATTTCAGTAAATGAAATTGTATTCTAATATTTCCTAGGGAGTGAACCTCACCTACTAATATGTTAAATAATTTAACCCTTGACTACAATGATGGAATTGGGAGTGTACACTGAATACAATGATTATTTTTGGAGTGAAACCGATCAATTAAAATAGCCTAGAAATTTATTATTGACTATCATGTAAATAATTTTATATGTTTATGTGTTTAATGCATGTCGATTTCATATTCTTATGTAATACACTCTTGTATTATGAATTTCATTCTCATATGATTCAAGAATTTGGATCTACCAAAATTATTTCCATAAATATTTCACATTTTTTTAGGTTCAAATTTCATACTAGACACTTTTGATGTTCAAACAGATATAAAATTGAATTAATATCATTTAAAATATATTAATGATTAAATTCACATGTACAATTATTACGGTATATTTTTTATCCAATATCACTTAGACCCACATATATATTGATAGTACAGAGACCATAAACACATAAATAACCTTGTTTGAATTGACCTACATTGCGAGACATAATTTTCCTTTCATACAGAACTCTTTTCATTATTCATGATAGTAAATTGTGTAAACCCCAAGATTTCATGGTACATTATCCCATTAATGTGATTCAATGTCTCGTGTTACACCCAACACTGAGTTTGAGCGCACCACAAATTTCCAAACTAGCCATTCAAAAAGCATTTATGAATATTATTAACTATATTTTGAAACATATATAATATATATAAATTTTACATACATAGTATGTGTTTATTACTCTTAACATAAGAACAAAATCATTTTTTTATAAAAGAATTAGTTTTCAAAAAATGCAAATTTTTCCACCTTTTAATAGGGAAACATTTATAAAACCAATATTTGACAATTTTATATATTAAATTAAATGAAATTAAATTATTCCTTATAAGTAATATATAAAAATTTAGTTTTGATAAATTTTGGGTACTTTTAGGATAACATTCATATTTTGACGAATAGTGAAAAATACTATGTTTCAAATGACAACTTTTTTAATCTGAATAATTTATAGTGATAAATTATGAATTTTAAAGGGTTTTAAATATAATTATATAATATTTTTATAATTTATTATAATTTAGGTCATTTTTAGTAATTTTAAATTTAAATTTGATATAAACACGTGTCAATCATATGATAGTTTTTTACTTTTTAAAAACCTGCTTTTTGTTTTTGACAACGAGAATTAATTATAAATTAATAAATGCAACTTATATGTTTTTTATTTCATAAAATAGAATTCATATTTTGAATTCAAAATATCAAAATTACATTTGGGTGAGTTTTTTTATTTTTCTGAAAACCTTCAATTTTTGATTAATAGTGAAAAACATTGCGATGTTATTTAAAACCGAAATTTTATTTAAATACTTATTTATCTTATTTAAGTTTATTTTTGGTAAAATTAAATACATAATACTTATATATGTTCAATTTAATTCATTGGAGTCATTTTATAATATGATTAGATATAAAAAAATTTTATTGAACTTTTTACTGTCTTTTACCCACCTCCTAGGAGAATTTTAAAATTTGCATAAAAATTAATTTTACCACATGAGTGAGTTGAATTTTAAAACTCGGATAGACACGGTTAATATCACTAAGTAAAATGTGCTTCAATAAGATGGAAATAAATATTTTTGAATCATAACTTATTACTTTTATTTACAACGGTTAAAAGTAAATTGGGTAATTAAGGGTAAAAATGATATAATAACTACCTAAAAACGCTTCTTAATTCAATTGGATAAGTTTTATTAGAACAAAAAATTTCATAGGAATAAAATATGATCCTCTTGGGTTAACTTGGATTAGATTAGAACTTTTATTAATATTTTATTTAAGGAAGATTTAAAATAGTTAAATTCAATGTTAAATAAATAATACATTTTTAATATTGGGATATACAGAAGATAAATTATACTATAAATATTCACTAGATAGATAAAATTATTTACTAAATAATTGTATTTTATTTATAATTTTTGGACATTATATATTTTAATTTATTTGTGACACAATGACGATACCATAATTACAATGTTAATGAAATATTAAAATAATTGATATTATAAATATATAAAAAAATGTAAATTTAGACTTTTGATGAATTAAAATAATTTAATAGGTTAATATGACATGATAGGGTTCATTAAATACATTATATTGTAAGTGCTAATTTTTTATGGGTTTCCAAAAATTAAAATACTAAATAGTGTCAAAATTGACATATTTGAGTTTTTTTTAAAACAAATATATTTTTAAATAATAAAATATTTTTAAAACTCTATGTTTCTTCCAAGGGACATAGATAAGGTTATATATATTAATTATAAACCAAATATGGTTCTCCTATCTTTTAATAACAAATTTATTGACCATATAATATATAAATACAAAAAGACATGATAAATTTCAATCTATTTAACTAAGAGTTAAATCTAAAATATATGGTTAGTATGAAGACATAAACCAATAAAAACATATTAGTTGAGATTTTTTCTACCCATCCCCACCATATCCTCTAAATAATTCATTTTTAAGCCATTAGAAACCAAAAATTATTTTATTATAAAATAATATTTCAATCATTTCCTAAAGTGACCCTCTCCTCTCTTATAAAAGGAAGCTTCCCCTTCTCATATATTCACTCCTCCAAAGCCTTTTGGCTCAGCCATCCATAATCAAAATATCCTCCCAACATTACTAAATTCATTCTATAGGCCTTACTTTGGTCAGAAAACCAACATATTGAGCCATTCAGATCAAGTCAAATGGAGGATCCCGAAGAAGAGGTAAACATTTCATCACCACTTTCAAGGTATTTTTTTCTTCCACATCCTCTTTCATTGTTGTTTCTATACCAAAATAATAACACCAGTACCTCCGATATACTGTGAATTTATTATAAATATATTTGAACCATATTCATTAGTCTATCCATCCTATAAATGACAATGTCACCAAACGTGAGTAAATAGAACTTACCATCTCCACGTCATGGTGTAGTTTGTTATTCAAACACATCATTATTTAGATGGGAATAATAATGAGTATAACGGATGTAAATAATCAATATAACATGTTAATGATTCTGTATATATGATATAACATCCAATTAAATATGTTTTAACCATCTATATAATGATATTGTCGCTCGTGCGTACATACGGATTACCGTTTCCATGATGCGATGAGATTCATTCCCATGTTCACAATTCAATGATGATTATAAAATTATATAGTATTAATAAGAATGTAACATATGGCATAAAAATTTTACTAGAGAAATGTATATTTATTTACATATATATATCATGTTCACTTACCTCCGTTCAATATGATATGAAAATGGAAACAAATTTTATGTGGATGTACGACCTAACATCTCCATAAATGGTGCCTTCCATTTCCTATAACTATATACTATAAATATTTATATTATAAATATATATGATATATAAATCATGGATTATATTTTAGATGTATTTAAATCATGATCTAAATTATACAAGTTAAAACACGTACGATAAAGAAAGTGATTATTTCCCAAAATGTTAATTTAACCTAGAAATAATTATTAATTTGGAATTATAAAGTCATAAAAGAATTATATAGGATATAATAATTTTAAATATTATTCTTAAATAATTTAATAACAAACTCCGGTCATTATACATGAGGTTAAATTAACCCTCATCCAAAGGAAAGTGCAAGTTAAGGGTTAATTTCACAATCTCTTTATTATATGCGGTTGTTTTTTAGTGAGAATATCCTGGGACCTCTTTATCATCAACATCTGAGTTTCATAAAAATATTTTTAAAAGGAATATTTTAATGTTTTTTGGAAGGGAATCTTTAACAAGATCATCATCTTAAATGGTTTAAATAGTTATTCATCTAAATCATTCTAATTAATTTTAATGTTTTCAGAATTGTTTTTAAGTATTTATTTATATGGACATGAATGTTTATAAAATGTAAATTACATTCAAAAGTTTCAAATTTGTATGGGAGACATTGATTCAAAAAAAAATTTAAATGTCTTCATTTTTACATTTTATTACATTTAAATGTTTTCCTACAAAAAGGATATTTATCTAAAAGAGTATTACAAATAAATTTTATCTATTTCACCATCCTTTGATGGATTTTAAACTTGTTAGAAGTTTATTTGTTATTATACTAATCTTAAATATTGTATTGAATGTTTTTTGATAATTTAGACTGTGGATGTGAAATTTTTATACCATTCATGATTTATAGATAAAGTATTGACCTTTCATATGATTTTTTTAATAAGAATGTTTACATTATGTTTAAACCTTTTCATATGTGGAATACATTGGACTTAGTAAGTGATGAGTGGAGCCTGCAATTTCTCCTAGATGAATTAGTAGGTCTCATGAGACAAACTAGTGTCTTGGAACAATGCCTTGAAAAAATTGTATTTGTAGTGTTGGCACAGGGCCTACACTATGAGGTTATGAAGCCTGGAATTATGCATTCCGTCATTATGAAATTGGATATTGATATTTCATGTGATTATTCGACTAGTAGATTATCGATTTGAATAAGTAAATGGAATTATTTGATTTACATTGTCAATATTATTCTGAATATTATGTTTAAAAGGCATATTTTTTAGTCTTCTACATTTCCTTAAAAAAAATTCCTTAGTTATGAATGTTTCCACTATATTGTTATCCTTGCTAAGCATTTGAGCTCACCCCATTATTTTATTTTATTTTCTCAGGATTCCAATAACCTTATAATGATTGATTAGTAGGGTTAAGATGGGGTATTAATGGAATTCTCAAGGATAATATATGCTTTTTTTTCTAATGTGTAATTTAAATTTCATGTATGTAATCAATTTTCCAAGACTACAAAACTAATCAGTATTTCAAGAAATGATTCCCTGTAATCATTATGATGTATTAAAATAATACACAAAGTCTAGGTAACTGGTGTTGGGGGGTTACAATTGGCATGATAGGGAGGTTTAGATACAACCTTGGAAACTAGATTTAGAAAAACTCTGATTATAGAACATTGAATTAAGCTAGAAATTGAGGATTAGTATAGAATAACGTCTTAGAATTTTGTTACAGTATAGATTTTGTGTATTTTCCAAGCCATACATCCCTGTCTGGATACGAGTAGGTTGAGGTAGCTCTATCACAGATGTACCTTGGGGTAAAATCCAAAAACACTGCTTTGAGCGAGACTCGAACGAGAACTGGTGCGTGGAAACATTCCTTGCTGCACACTTGGTTATGAAACTTTCAGTGGATATACTTAAGATAATTCAAATTTTCATTACAAGGCATTATGAATGATTTACGAGTAAATATTATATCAACGAAAACATTTTATGATTATATATTATATTCATAATCTTTTCAATTTACGTTATGTATTTTAAGACTTTGGAATTATGCATTCAAATTCACAGACAAACATAGTTTATGCCATTTTTTTAGAAATGGAGCCCAGTAGATGGAATGAGAACTCCAGTAATATGCATGACCCAATGAGTAAAAAGGATCATATCCTTCATGGTACAAATACATCATTTCAAACGAAAATAGTCTCACACATATTATTATCATATGAAGAAATACTATCTTGTGTTAATAAGATATATAATTAATTTTATGTGTCATATGGCTTTGAAGGTAAGCCAAAGAAAAAAAGGATGGAAGACAGAAATATGGATAAAGGGAAGTGGGGAAAGAAGGATTTTCCCATATGTGATCATTGTGGAAAGAAACACCTTGAAAATTCATAAAGGGAATGGTAGTTTATTATAAGTGTGGAGAAAAAGGACACCAAGTTCGTGATTGCAATGGTAAGAAGAAGATTTTAAATTTGAATCTCTTCATCTACAAGGAGTTTGGAACTATGCTAATAAATTTCCAAATCATCAATGTATACCTAAAATGTTGATATTGGATAATAATTACGTCATGATACTACCGAAGATGAATATGAATGATTAGAGTTCCTATTTTGTTAAATTATTGTGTCATTTATGTATTTTATTAATGATGTATATGTTATTATAATTATAATGTATAAAAGGATTTTACTGTAGTACTATTTCATTAAGGACTTGAGATTGTGTGGAGCCAAGAAAAGTGACTCAATAGTAGGGTCATTGTTTGGGAAAAATATAAGGTTGAGAGAAAGATAAACCATAATATTGTTCTGATAGTGAGGATGTGTTTTTGGAATTATATATGATTGATTTCAATAAATTATATTGGATATTCTTGACTACCTTAAAATAGATTATTGATTTGTATATTCTGTCATTTTTGGAGTCTACAAAATTTTTTCATAGAAGGAGCATATCCAGTATTCTATAAGGAATAATGGATGATGAATGTAATCAATAAGGTTTTATATTAATTTAGGTTGTTATAGAGTTTTAAAATAATACAAGAAGAAGGTATTTACATGTTACTACAAGGAAAAAAGGATCTTCGTTGTGTTTACATTCCTCATTATGTATTTTAGTTTTTTTAAATAGTCCAAAAAATGAATTGTAAATTCATTATTTATTAGAACCCTATAAAATTTGGATAAATATAATGTTTATGAATTATATTATCTTTTGGTGTGAAAGATGAGTTTGGGTTAGGAATTAGTTGAATGATGAAACTCTACTTTCAAGTTTATCGTTTCCTCTTATTCTATGAATAAATTATATCTTAATCTATTGTGAAGGGATCTTAAAACCGAAAATGTGTTATCCTAATACCTTATATTTTGTTGAACTAATGATATTTTAAATCATCATATATTGATGTATTTTAGGCCCTTAATTTTAAACTTGTTTGTTATTGATGACCTTAATCCCTCCAAATAAATATTAATTTTTTTCCTCCAATTATGTGTCTCTAATTTCCACCAATGTTCACCTAATAGAGATCATAATTTTGGGGTGACTTTTTCATTTCCATTTCCCTCTTATTAAGACTAAATTTTATTAAACCAATTTACTATGTGGCTTCTCCACAAAGGAATTTTTATATTATTTTCCTTTTATTTTAGAAGAACAATTTCTAATTGCGATGATGAAATTTATTGAATTTTGGGATAATGTAACACCCCATTATTTCATAGTTAATTATTTCATTAATGTAATTCAATAACTTGCGCTACATGCAACACCGAGTTTGAGCACACAACAACTTTCCAAAAAAGTCATTCAAAAAGTGGTTATGAGTAATATTCACTACATTTTGAATCTTATATACTCTATATAATTTTAATATCCATATTATGTTTTTCTTCTACATAATATAAGAACAAATTTGTTTTTCTGAAGATAAAAATAATATTTTTCAAAAAATACAATTTTACCGAATTTTAATAGGGAACCCTTTTAAAAAACTAATATATGACACTTTTATAATTTAAATTTAATGAAATTAAATTCTTCTTTAATAGTGGGAAATGAAAATAAAATTTGGATATATTTTTTTGTACTTTTCTGATAACTTTCATATTTTGAAAAATAGTTAAAAACACTATGTTTTAATTGATAGAAACTATTTTAATCGAAATAATTTATATTATTAAATTATTCATTTGAATGGTTTTGAATATAATTAGATTTTATTTTAATAATTTAATATAATTTAGGTTATCATAAGTAATTTCACATTTAAATTTGACCTAAACACATGTTAATCTTTTGATAGTTTTTACTTTTTTGAAACCTGTTTTTTTTACAACAGGAATTGATTTTAAATTAATAAATGAAACTTAAATGTTTTTAATTTGATAAAATAGGCTTTATTTCTGAATTTATAATACATAAATTAGCTTTGGGTGAATTTTTTGTATTTTTCAGAAAACATTCAATTTTTGACTAATATTGAAAAACATTGTGTTATTATTTAAAAGCGACATTTTATGTAAATAAATATTGATTTTATTTAAATTTAGTTTCTGTCAAAATAAATACAAAATACCTATATATGTTCAATGTAATTCATTATACCCATTTTAAAATATTTTAGATATATAAAAATGTATTGAACTTTTTACCGTCTTTTACCCACCTGCAAGTAGCATTTGCAAATTTGCATAAAACATAATTTTACCTCTTCGGTGAGTTGAATTAAAAAACTCCACGAGACATGGTTAATATCAGTAAGTAAAATGTGGTTCAATATGATGAAATTATTTTTTTTGAATAGTAACTTTTAAGTTTTATTTACCACTATTTAAAGTAAATAGGGTAATTAATGGTAAAAATGATATCATAATAACCCTAAAACATGTCCTAATTCTATTGGATAAGTTAAATTAGAACAATAAAAACTAATAAATAAAATTTGACCCTCTTTGATCAACTTTTATTAGATTATGACATTTATTATTATTTTATTGAAAGAAGAGTTTAAAGTGTTTAAGTCAAAGTTTACTCACTAAACCATTTATAATATAAAGATATAAATTTGATAAATTTGACTATAAATATTTCTTAGAAATATAAAATTATTTCATATATTATTGTATTTTATTTATATTATTTTCACATTATATAATTTAATTTATTTATGACATAACGATGATCCAGTAATTACTTTATTAATGATATATTAAAAGAATGGATATTATAAATATCCAAATAAATGTAAATTTAGACTTATAATTAATTATTCTAATTTTATAGGTTAATTTGACGTGTCAGGGTCGGTTAAATTAATTTTATTGAAGTGATAATGTATTTATGGCTTCCCAAAAAATCAAATACTAAATAGTGCTTAAATTGACATAATTGAGTTTTTAAAACAAATACTATATTATTAATTGATATAATATTCATAAAAATCTATGTTTTGAGTAAAAGGACATAGATAAAGATATATATAATAATAATGAACCCCATGAAGTTCTCGTGGCTTGTTTTAGTAGGTTTATTAACCATATAATTGTAAAATACAAATGGACGTAGTAAATTCCAAACTATTTAACTAAGAGTTAAATCTAATTTATATAGTTATTATGATAACCTAAACCTACCAAAACCCTATTGGATGATAGTTGTTCGAACCATACTGACCTTAAACTTTAAATATTTCATTTTTGATCCATTAGAAACCAAATATAATTTTATTATAAAATTATATTTCAATCTTTTCCTAAAGTGACACTCACCTATCTTATAAAAGAGATCTTCCCCTTCTCATAATTTCACACCTCCAATGCCTTTTGGATCATCCTACCCCTACACAACTATCCCCCCAAAATTATTCCCTTAATCCTATAGGCATTCCATTTTTCATAAAACACACCTATGTATCCCTTTTGATCAAATCAAATTGAAGAACCCGAAAAAAGGTAAATATTCCATCACCTCTTTCAAGGTCATTTTTTCTTACACTACCTCTTTCATTTTTGTTTAGATACCAAAATAATAACTCAAGTTCCTCGAATATATTTTATGTTATTATAAATATAATAAACCATATTTTTTATTCTATCCATCCTATAAATTACAAATTCACCATATGTGCGTACATATGCCATACCGTCTCCATGTCATGTTGTAGTTTGTTAATCATACACATCATTATTTGGATGTGTATAATAATGTGTATAAATTATGTAAATAAAAAATATAATATGATAATTATTCTTTATATATGATATACCATTCAATTACATATGATTTAAACATTAATATAATGATATTGTCGCTCATGCGTATGTACAGATTACTGTCTCCATAACGCGATTAGATTCATCCCCACGTTCACCATTCAACGATGAATATAAAAATATATATTATTAATAAGTATGTAATATATGAACTAATAATTATAATATATATATATATATGTACTTATTTATATCTTATTTACTTATTTCCATTCAATACGATATGAAAACAGAAACATCATTTATGCGCACGTACGACCAAACGTCTCTATAAACGGTGCCTTCTATTTCATATATTTATCTATAATAAATATCTATATTCTAAATATATAGAATATATAAATCAATATTTATATTATTGAAGTAATTAAATCTTTATTTAAATTATACAAGTTAAAACACATATGATAAATAAAGTGATTATTACCAAAAATATTAATTTAACATGGAAATCATTATTAAATGGACATTATAATGTCCTAATTGAATCATGTAAGATATAATAAATATTAATATGATTCTGTTATAATTTAATAACATACTATGGTCATTATACAGGAGGTTAAATGTACCCGCAACCAAAGGAATGTGCAAGGTAAGGGTTAATTACACAATCTCTTTATTATCCGAGTGTTTTGTTAAGTGAGAATCTATTGGGGCCTCTTTATCACCCACATATGCGTTTCATAAAAATAATTTCAAAAGAAATATTTAAAGGTTTTATGGAAGGTTATTTTTAACTAGATCATCATTTTCAATGGTTTAAATATTTATTCTTCAAAATCATTCTCGTTGATGATTATGTTTTCAAAATGGTTTTTATGTATTTATTTATATGGATATGAATGTTTTTAAATTGTTAATTCCTTTAAAAAGTTTCAAAGTGGTATGGGATACTTTGATACAAAACTTCCTTTAAATGTCTTCATTTCTAAATTGTGTAACATTTAAATGTTTAAAAAATGATATTTCTCTCAAAGAGTTTTACTAATCATTTTACTCTATGTAAACATCCATTGATTGGTTTTAAACTAGTTTGATGTTGATTTATTATGATACAAATCTTCCATATTGTATTGAAGGTTTTGTGATATGTTTGACTATGGATGTCTTATTTTTATTTCGAACATTGTTTATTGATAATGTATTGACATTTAGTATGATAGTTTTAATAAAAATAGTTATGCTATGTTTATAAATTTTCCTATGAGGAATGAATTGGACTTAGTAAGTAACGGGTGGATCCCGCTATAACTCCTTGATGCACCTATTGGTCTTATGATACAAAATATTGTTTTGGCATAATGCCTTGAAAAAATCGTATTTTTAGTCTTATCAAAAGGCTTTCACTATGTGGTTATGAAGTCTACCATTATGCATTCCATCATTACGAAATTGGAAATTGGTATTGCCTATGATTATTCAACTAGTATAATATCCATTTGAATAAGTAAATGGAATTATTAGATTTTCATTGGCCATATAGTGCAATTGTTTATGTATAAAAAGAATATTTTTTAGTCTTATACATTTCCTTAAATGTTTATTCTTATTTAGAAAAGTCTCTGGTATATTTTTATCCTTACTGAGCATTTGAAATCACCCCTTTCTTATGTCTTGTTTTCTCAAGATTCCAAGAAGTGTATTATGACTGATAAGTAGGGTTAATCTAGGGGATTAATAGCATTATCAAAGCACAGTTTATATTGTTCCTTATTTTCTAATGTGTAATGTATCGTTCATATATGTAATCTATTTTCCAAGTCAGCTAAACTGATCAGTCATTCTAGACTTAATTCCTAGTAATCATGCCAATGTATTCAAATAGTTCACTGACTCTAGGTAACGGGGGTCATGGTGTTACAAATCGAACTGGTACGAAATTTTGTTTTTGTGAAAATGGGATTAAATTTATTCATATGATAATAAAATGTATTTTGATGGGATTTGGGGATAAAGTTCATCTCAAAATTCAATATATTACATTATGTATCACACATGTTGTCAAAGAAGTTTGTTATTATTTAAAAGGTGAGAAATAATTATCACAAAATTGGTGATCTTAATATAATATACCCTTTTGTGGTTAAGTGGATGCATTACTTTAGTCATAATTTAATGAAAAATAATGAAAAACCATGTAATGACATAAATCAAATAGATTAGAATCAGTTGCCTCATTGTTTCATTAGCATACGATACAAAGAATCAAATTCATAAGGACTAAATAGTTTAGGTTTCATTGTAAACAAGATATATACATGAAATTCATCATAAATTTTAAATCATAAAATAAACAAATAATTTTATTTTAGAATTACATTATTCCACTTTTTGAGTAACTTCATATAAATCACAATGAACATCCTAATATTCATGATGAAATAATAAATTATTATGTAGTGATATTAGAAGTTCAGTAACGATAAACATACATTTGATGTAAATGATATATAAGTAAAATCTGTTTTGAAAGTTAAATAATTGAAACATAGTACATTTAATCAATATTTTTTTGTTAATATGGCATGAATAAGTGTCAATCAAATAGTTACTTATAAATAATCACATGATCACAATTCATAACTATGGATTCTCTGTCTAATTAAATAATCTCATAGAATGTCAATAAATCATTCCATAGTCATAGATTCCATAATGTAGGACATATTAAACATACTGTCAATACATTTTGATAAAAATTATAATATCATTCAGGCCTTATTCTATGACATCTATACATGGATAATGCCTCATATAGATCAATTAATAGTGTTTAAAAATAATCAAAATATTTTTAGAGGAGCTATAGTGGGCCCCGACCATAACATACATGCTCTAATGAATTCCTCATGTGAATGGGGTGAAATATAATGCGCATGATAATTATTATATAAATAATAATATTAAATTTAAACATTATCCCTAATAAATAACCATAATCATAAACCATCCAGAGTTAACTCAATGGTATCAACACTGTGTATCTCCTATCAAACTGATCATCCACCAACCTAGTAAATAATAAGGATGGTATAATTTGAATATATCCCCTATAAATAATAAGTTTCATAAAATTTATTCTTTTTTAATGGAAATTAATTTTGAAAGCTCACATCGAAATTATCTTTTTTGAAATTACCTTTAATTTTAAATCTTTATTTTTATATTACAATTGGGAAAATCATAAAATATTGTCAAAAAAGTTACATAAAAATATATTTTAATTAATATGAATGTTTGAAATACTAGGCAAAACAGTATTTATAAATATATTATAAATCACCAATGGAATCGTCACTAAAATAATGGTCATAATTATGGGTAATTCAATAGATAACGGATATGTTAAAAATAGTATTTTTCTTTTACTATAAAATACATAGATTATTATATTTTTCGGAAGATGAAAAAAAATATTTCCTTGAAAATATTTTGTAAATGGGATCCAATGTTAAATTATTATAATAATAAATCATTTGGATAATTTTAAAAAAAATTAGAAAATAAGATTTTGGATAAAATATTATTTTCGACTAAATATATAAATATCATCAGATTTTATTATAAAAAAAAGTTAACATTTTTTTAGTACTAAAGAGAGGAAAATGTATCTATTAGATTAAATAGATTATAAATAAATAAATACTGATAAAATAAATTTATTTTGAGATATAAATATCAAATAATTCTGTGAAGGTAGACTTGAGAAAAAACATTCTTTAAGAATGATGAGATTGTGGAAAGAACATTTACTACATTGTTAAATTTTGTATCAAAATCCACATGAATGAAATAAAATTAAATAAAATAGTAAATTCCATGAATATAAATAAATTCATGATAAAACATAATATTTTTTTATTATATGAATCAAATTAATGAAATAACTAATGAATCTGGCATATGAATTTGGGAATTTATAGTGGGATGAGAAACCCTTACCTTGAGTCTGACTCGTCACACAAATTTACAATTATCACGAATAATAAAATTTTGTTAATTTTTCAAATTCATAATAAAATAATTCTTGTTTATTATTCATTTTATTTCAATAATTAATATTTTATATATTAATACTTAATAAATTACATTTATGTTGAATTCTTCAATAAAATTTATCTTCAGTGTAAAATATGACATTAATATATTTACAATGGTAAAAAATGTACTTATTTAAACATATACATAATAATAATAATTACATGATTATCATGTTTATATTTTAATTATACATTTTAATCCATTTATGAATTATTTGTTGGATATATGAACTGTTTCAGAATCATGTAGATTGTTGGTTGTACGTATGCATGAGTACCATTTCCAATATTCAATGATTATGATTGAAGGATGGTACAAAACATTTTATATTTCCATAGTGATCATAATATCATGTATAATATATTATTCATTTTAATATACTATGATATATAAGATAGTTTTTGTGGTGATAAAAACAGAGTAACATTGCTACTTGTTGGCTGTCATCCACACACACACACGAACAATATAGTCATATTTCAATAAATGAATCAAATGATAGATATTAAAATTTTAAATGTATAAATATGTAATTTTATTGATTTTTATTTCATTTATATAATATAATTTCATTAAAAGTTCTTCTTATTAATTTCCATGTACATTGTTAGTGAATGAAAAATCATATCACTTAAGGTGGTTGTTGTCTTTAGTAAACACAAGAGGTGGTAAAATATCCCCTACAGAAAAAAATTAAAAACAATGAATATATGAAATAATGAAATTAGATTTATTATTTTGGTATAAATATCTTATATATATATATACTTATTATATCCATCATCATACCAAAACATTGTTGGTGGTAATTGAAAATCGAATGACATCAGTTTGCGAGGGGATAATCTTCTGCACACAAGAATGATGATTTCATTGCCCATTTTACTGAAGTTGGGATGGTTCTTAGTAATTATATTAATATATAAACATCTAATTATATTAATTATATTTTTTTTATTCTTTCAAACTGGAATAATACCAATTGATGGAGGTGGGGGAGAAATAAAGAAAAAAACACATAGTTATAAATTTTACAAATTCTCAAACATCTACATTAGGATTATAACAAAAGAATTCCAAGAATGGATTCCAAAAAAATAGAATTAGTAGGATTTTAAGGATTTTTTGGTGTGGTGTTTTATGGAAATCATTTACCGAAATGTGTTTGATGATGAGAAAAATATTGAAGAGGGGTGTCCTTTTACAGGTGAGGTGAGCGACATACTTGTATTTCTTTAAATCAAAAAGGTAAATCGAGGTTTTTAACAACAAATGGGTCCAAAAAGGAGTAATGTATTATCATAAAAATTATAATATAAAAATATATCAATAAAATATATTTTAGACACGTTTTTGGTCAATTTAACCATTAGCTTTTTAGATTTACACATAATAAATCAGTTTTTACTATTACCCTTAAAGACAGATTTTAATTGTTGTAATAATAATTGTGGAAAAAATATTTCTGAAAATTTTTTCATAATAAAAAAATCATATTTAAAATATGTAATATATTTCTCTATATTCAATTCATATAGTTTGTAAATTTTAATTTTAAACAAATCCCACAAACATGAAGAGAAAGTAGGTATTCAAAGAGAATCTTTATAATTAATTTAAATGTTTTTATTATCAAAATTAAATCTGAAAATGATTCAAATTATATAAATTATATTATTATATTTATTATTTATATAATTTTACATTAAAATTAATTTATAATACAAATAATCATAATAAATAAGTTAATACAAAGATAATTATCAATTAAAATTAATTAATTTTCATAACTTATCTATAGTAGAATAATTTGTGAAAAATAACCCGCATATATAATTTTGATATTATGATTTCAAAATAATTATTTTTTCATAAAAAATTTATAAATGTGTTAAAAAATATTTTTAATGTATGTGTCAAAAACATGATTAAACATACTTTTAGATAAAAGTTTAGTTTTATTAAATGTATTATTCTTTTAAATGACACTTATTTTCTTTCTAATCAATATATAAAAAATAATATTTTTGATATATGTAAACCATATAATTTAATTATTTATTCACTATTATTCATACCCACTATTCTTTGTTCTATTCCACAACATTATACTTTGTTAAAGTTCATTTAAACTCCAGGTTCTGTGTTACGTGTGCTACTGAAAAGATAAAATTTAACAAAATATAATTTGTTTTCTCATTAATATTAGTGTTAGTTATCAGAGAAAATATTGAAAAAAATTATTTTTTTTATTTTTTATAATTAAATATTATTTATTTTATTCATATCTTCAAGGAGCCTCAAACCAAATGTGCAGTAACTCCCATTGGTGTTCAATAAGATATGATCGAGTCCTTCACAATGAACAATTTTTATGGTTATTACCCCTACACACATTTGTTCCAAAAACATTTCCACCTTTAGTATCCCATAATTTTTTAATCTACTCTAGAAAAACACTTAATCTCTTCTATAACAACATATTATGATGTTATACTATACTTTTCCTCAAATCTTATCATAGGATTGTGTTCACTAATGTATAATTTCTTAAATATAGTTCTCCTGTTTTCTAATATAATTCCTCTAATACCAACTATATCAACCCATCCCTAGTATCCTAGATCTAGTGGACTATTTATTACATTGTAATAACATAAAGTGAATCACATCCTAATGTAAATAATAGTTTTTTATTCGTGGTAAACAAGACACATTCATGAAATTCACAATAAATTTAAAATATAAAATAATCAAATAATTTTAATTTATTATTTAATTATTCACACCATTTTATCCCATTTATATCAATCAAACAAACCTTCCATATACCTAGGAAAAAATAAAACATAAAAATTTTGTGGGCTTTGATTCTATGTATGTTTAAGTATAGAGAAATAGAAATATATAAATTAGTCATAATCAATATGGGAGGGTAAATAATTGAATAAAATTTTATTTAATAAATATCTTAAATACAATATGTTTGGAATAAATGATGATAAAATAATTCCATATAAATAATCCAATGATCATGAAATAAATACATAGATATTCAATGCAATTGAATTGTCACATTGAATTTCATTAACTGAATCTATAATAAAATAATGCATAAAGTTAGACATATAAAACATATCTTCAAGGCCTTACAATAAGTCCTCCAATATTGTGGAGGTATTTCGGATATGCATATATATAAATCGGTAAGGAATCTTACAGAACAACATTTATTTTTCCCCATGAGACCTACCAATGCATTTAAGGTATATATTTGGATCTTACCATCAAATACATAGTCTGATGCATTTATCATATGAAATGGGTGAGTCATAATGAAAAGAAACATTCATATTTAATCTAGAATATGAAATTTCAATAAAATACTCAGGTAATCAACTTGATCACAAATAATAAAGTGTAAAGTGAATATTGTCAACATAGTACATCCCTACTCGAAACAATGATAAAACAATCAAATAAATAATAAGTATGGAATCATTGGTTTATATCTTAAATAAACATAAATTACATAAAAGTATTTATTCAAATATAATATATTACTTCTAAAGATTATTTAAAACTTTCTAATGAAATATCTCCATTCTTTAGATGATATAGGTTTTATTTTTAATCTAGAAAATTCAAAAAACATATTTTCAAAGTAATTTTCATTGGATATCACATTCGTAAATGGTTAATTTCTAAGATATCTATAAATAGTTGTAAAAAACAACTTTATAAACAATCAAGGTATTCATTAAATACCTGATGTCCATAATAGCAGGTAATTCTATATATTCCATATAAGATAAAATAAATATTCCTTTTTCGATATAAGTTTTTTCTAAAAGGTCATTGTTTAGAATATGATTAGAAAAATCCATTAAAACAGGTTTTTAGAGACAAAATGTGTTGAGTCTTTTTTAATACATCACTTATGAAATGATATATTATTTTAAAAAACATGGGTTTTTTATGAAAAACTATTTTCAAAAGAATAGAGAAATAACATCATATTATAATTAAAACATTTTCTTACTAATTTTAAGTACCTTTTTGGGTAAACAGGTACTATTACATGAATAAATTCATAAAAAAATCATATAATATTAAAATAAATTGATTTTAAGATATAAATACTTATTAATTCCCCCTATGAAAAACATAACAAAAATAATACTAAATAATGAGGGGATTGTGAAATAAACCATTATCACTTCAGTATCATTTGAATCATAAGGATCATAAATAAAATAACATTAAATAAAACATTAAAACCATGAAAAATATTAATTCATGATAAAACATAAAAGGAATGTATATTCACCCCCACAAAAGAATTATATGTGAATACGATGTATGTATTGGGTATGTAAAAGTGAAACAAGAAACACTTAATATGAGTCTATCTCATCACATTACATTTTATTATCCTTAATAAATAAATTACCTTAGTTATATAATTTCTTAAGAACCTTTTATATTTTTATTAACCCTTTTCTTTCACTTTTTTTTGTTTTTATATATGATAAATAATGTAACAGCTCAAAAATTTATAAATAATAAATTTTCATATCGATTAATGATTATGAAAAAGATTTTAATTTTACATTAATGATGAAAACTTATCTATTAGCTTACTTATTACACATTAACAAGTTTCTCTGAACTATTATGTTACAAATAATGTAGAGTAATACTGAAAAATAATACAATAAATTTATTATTATTTTAAATGGTAGCTATCGACTAGCTGTTGTATTCATTGTAATTAATAGTATTAACTATATTTTGATTTTACGTGATATTTTTTGATATTTATCTAATGTATATTAGAGGCATAAAAAGAGAATGAATCCAATTTTAATTATAATTTAGTCTAATATTTTTAAAATGTCTGTTTATCGCCTTTTGATTTAAAAACCTCTTTAAAAATTATTTTTTAACTTTTAGGTATTCTATTTGAAAAAATAAACTTCTTAACATGGAGTGGCAGATCAAAATTTATTTGGATAAATTTTTTGTAATTTTCTCATAGAGTTCATTTTTTATGAATAGTGAAAAATACCACATTCTAAGTCAAAAAAGAATTTTCATCTAATTTATTTGTACAGTTAAATTTCTCTTTTAATTGGGTTTAATGTGTAATAGGAATAACTTTTTATCATTTATTCCAATTTTGGTTATTGGAAGTAAATTCACATTTAAATTGGACAAAAACACATCTCAATCTTTTGATAGTTTTTAATTCATAAAAATCCACTTTTATGCATTGGCAAAAAGAATTAATTTTAAATTAATGACTACAATTTGTATGATTTGATTTAGGAAAAATGAATTATATATTTTGGATCATATTGTTAACATTTTATAAATATTTATCTTTTTGTATATTATGATTAATGACATTAGTAATTATATTTATTTACCATTGTTAAAGTGTAAATCAGATAAATAAGGGTAAATAAATATTATAATAATATATATCAACAAAAAAAATTTCTTAATCCTATTGTATGAGTTTTTTCCAACCGTGAGATTCCTTAGGCCGAATGTTTGGAGTTTTATAGCCACATGAGAGTGATAATTACTTGTTAAAATAATTAATTAAAAGTTAAGGAAAAAACAACATAAACATGTATCTTCTTATTAGAACTATTTCAATTTGGGGTTATATAAACGATATAATCAAATATAATTAACCGTTAAAATGGTAAATAGATTTCATACATCATGGAAATTTATTTTAATTATTATTCCTTAAATAAGTTAATTTATTTATAACTCGATGATGATGCAGTGATTAACTTAATAATGAATAAACTAGAAAAATATTATTATAAATAATAATATAAATTTTATTTGATTATTTCAAATCCTTTCACAAATTTTTTTTGCAGATATTTACATATTATATTTTATTTAATGCCTCTCTTTTGATGAAATCGTGTTTTTATTACATTAATAAAAGTTATTAATAAAAAGTGTCAAAATTAACAAATGCGTTTTTTATACATATACTACATTATATAATTATATAACATTACTAAAAATATATGATTTATCTTACCGACATATATAATGTAACATATTTATTTAATGACAAAAAATTGTTTTTTTGGAATTTTATAGTAATTATAGTTACTATATATTGCGAAAATACAAGAAGAAATGGTAAGAGATAATATTATTGACTACATGTAAAATATAAATTACACTATTAATTTTGGGACCTAAACATGTCTAAAAAATATATATTGAGATTATTTTGAGCCATATTCATCTAATTCTTGAAATAATGCAATTTGTAACAATTATAATTCCAATAGCATTTTATTATAAAATAATGTTTCCAGGTTTTCCTAATGTTACACTCCTCCCTCTAATAAAAGGACACCTTCACTGCCAACTTACTCACACCTCTCAATCCCACTGTATCATATATATTTAATAAATATCATATCCCAATAACCCACCCTTCCTTATAGAATCCTTAACTTGTGTAGAAGTCAATTCATGAATGAGCTTTTTCTCAAATAAAAAAGTATTACAGGATTTTGAAGTAACTTCTTTTCTAAAATTCCTTTATTTTATATTCATTCTTCACTACCTATTCTCATCAAATTTTATGATTACCTAAAAACTCCACACCTCTATCTAATGGATATGTACATTTTTTTCGGTGTACGGCGAACAACTACCTCATTAAACGACGATTGTTCAATTTTCACCTACCACCTCACATTGTGGACATTATAATTGATCTTTATTTATATATTTTATATATTACATTAAAATTTTATATATGCGTAAGTATATTTTTATTCAGTTCATACCTTTATAATTTATATATTGTGTAAATACAATAATTTTGTTTAAGGAAGTACGGACTACCGCCCCCTAAAAGTGATATGAATCATTCATTCTATACATAGAACTAATAAGGGATATATTTAATAAACGCATGTAACACATATAACATAGATATTATATGGTAACTATAATATATGTATATATCATTTTGTTTTATCCCTTTAATATGGAAATGAAATGAATGTAATGTTCATGCATACGTAGGACCTACATTCTCCATAAATGGTTACATTAAATTTATTTATCCAAATATGATGGACTATTATAAATACATATATATACTAGATATATATGATATTTAAATTATGAAAAATATTCTAGAGATAGTGTAATTTTGACCACATGGACAATTTGTAATCATAAAAAGTTCATTTTTTACTCTTGTACCCAACATCGACAAATTTTATGCTATGAACTGAAATAAAAAACTAATTTCCATAACAAGTCCACAAGTGATATAAAATTAATAATAAACTATAAAAATTTTCTGAATAATGTATAAATTAACTTATGTTTATTACTTTAGAAATAAAATAACAAACATGACCAGTCAGATTCAAAGTAAGGTAGTTCGTCTCAATCTCCTTTATTTGAGGCATATTTTGAATTATATAGGAAATTATTTAATATGTCATTTAATAAACCAATTTTAATTTTAATTTCATTAAATTATTTTCAGAAAAATATTTTCATATGTAGAATTTTAAAAAATTAAAAAAGGAAGGTTTCTTTTTAAAGTATGCGATGAAAACTACGTTTCTTCTACCACATGCATTATTTGATATTTGGATTCTTCTAGAAGCTGTTATGTTTTTAAAAATAAAAAATAAAAACCATATTAATTTCTATGGTATTTTGGTATAGATAATGGTTTTGAGAATGGATTTATAATATGAAAATCTTGAAATGATGTCTTCTGATTGCAATATTGATATGTTATTTTTTTTCCTTTAGTATTGTTCATGTTTTATGATTATGTTATGGTTATTGGTAATTGTTGATTTATATGGGTGGTTTCTTGATAAACTAATGGTGGGTCAGCACATGATATCTCTTCAATGCATTGTTTAATGTTAATATGGTAAATGATAAGGTTTATCTAATGATATTTAGGGAATATACTGTGATTTTTATTTAAAACATTACCATAAAAGATACTCCCTATATAGCTGTGAAAGCTACATTGTTTTTATGTTATGGATACCACAAGTTATGTTTATGAATTATTATTTCCATGACTTATTAATAAATATTTTTATTTTAAGAGGCATGTTAAAGATATAATGTTTTATGAGTAAAATTTATGATTTCCTTTATTTTTATGTATTCATAGACCAATATTTTCTTTCAATATTTTATAACCCTTTATAAGATTTTTATTCTTATCCCATGTTTTTTAAATGTTATTTTGAGGGTATAAAGTAGGGTAAGAGAGATTAATAATTAAATAATATTTTCTTTATGAAATGATTTCTTGTTTTATTTAGGTAGACATATTATTGTAAAAAAAATTAGATAGAGTACATTTGTCTACTTTGTAATATTTGAGATGTATTGAAATAGTTATGGACTAATTCTCTAAAATACTAATCCTGAAAATATCTTCCATGTGAATCATTTACTTATCTGAAGATTATGTAAATTTTCAGATTGGGGCCTTATAGTTTGTTTTAGTGGTCGGTATATGTAACTTTATGAGTTAGGATATTATTAATAGAATATACATAAATTATTGTTACTTTATAGTCAAATTTAAATGATATATTATTTTAAGATAACTAGGTTTTTTCATTTATGATATTTCAATTTTCATAATGGTTTTCCACAGAGGAAACATGTAAACTATTATGGGACAACATATTTGAGATGTATTGAAATAGTTATGGACTAATTTTCTAAAACACTAATACAAAAAAGTTCTTCCATGTGAATTATTTACTTATCTCAAGATTATGTAAATTTTCAGATTGGGGCCTTATAGTTGGTTATAGAGGTCGGTATATGTAACTTTATGAGTTAGGATATTATTAATAGAATATACATAAATTATTGGTACATTATGGTAAAATTTAAATGATATAGCATTTGAAGATAACCATGTTTCTTTATCTATGATATTTCAATTTTCATAATGGTTTTCCACAGAGAAAACATGGAAACAATAATGGGAAAACATATGCAAGAAGACAACCTACCAAATCAGCTACCATAAATGGTTGGAATCATAATATACCAGTTTGTTGTAGTGATAGAGTAGTTGACTCAGACTATAAATGGTGGTGGTAACCATGAACAATATCAGGAAGATCATCCACAAAAGAACATGTTTTTGTTGATAATTTTATGAGGTAACATCTCCCATCACTCAGAGGATCATCTGAACATATTATAGTTAAAGGCTGTATTAATGTATTGAATAATATTATCGATGTCATGGAGTGTTTAGAACATCAAACGGTTAGTATTTATATTTACCGTTTTAATGTTGATGTCGTTCAGTGGTTGTCATAGTTAAAAATATGAAGGGAATTGAAGAGATTAATTCTTTTGATTAGGATGAATTCCTATGTATGTTTCTTGGGAAATATTTTCCTAAGGTGGTTTTACATATAATGCAAAAACAATTCTTTGATTTGATGTAGGAGGATGAATCATTGACTTATTAAGAAGCAATATTAACTCAACTGTCTTGTTATGCTCTGAATTTCATACGGGATCCGGATCGTAAAATCAATCATTTTTTAATGATGAATAAATCAAAAGTATCGATCTAATAAGTTAAAAAGTTGTGAAAATCCCGTTTCATTTGCAGAGAAGGTCGAAATATAGTTTTCCAATGATCAAGTGTTTTTTTGAAGAATATAAAAATAAGATGTTGATATTGTAGAAGAATAGGAATAACTCTTCAAAAGGGTTTGATAGTCAGAAACATATGTATAGAGTTTATGAAAAGTGTTGAAAAATGGAGACTGGGGAATGCCTTTTGAATTTTAGTAAGTTCTTCTAATGTGGTAAAATTATACTTAAGGATCAAAATTTCTTTAGAATATATTATGGTAGTGGTTAGAAAGAAATTTATTCACAGTCATTAAAATGTTTTAAGTGCAATAAAATGTGTCATTATGCAAATGAGTGTCTGATAAAGAACTCAAATGATGGAAATAAACAGTACTATATGAAGAAAGGGATAATGAAATACTTTGAAACTACTTCATTAGATGTTGGTCCATCAAATTAAGTTGTATCAGGCACCTTTTTTATTCATCTTATGCCAATGTGTTTTTTGATTATGGGTCAACACATTCTTTCATTTCATAGAATGTTTATACTAAATTTGGAATTCCATATCAAGATATTAATCCTCAACATTTCTTAAAAATGAATGGGGGGGAATGTTGAGAAACAATAATGTATTAAAACCCCCCGGTCAATTTGTGGGGATATAATCTACATGAAATCCCTACTTTTTCCTCTAGATGATTTTAATTTTATTTTGATAATTGATTGGATTTCCATTTATCATGCTATTGTTGACTGTAAATATAAGGACATTTTATTTTTGAATGAATTTTAGTTTGTCTATGAGAATAAACCCTTATATTTGATAACATAAATGGAATCTCAAAAACTATTAAAAGATGTAAATTAATGTTACATTAAACATACTATTGAAAATAATGGGGTAGTTCAAATCATTGATCGGTTAGTGGTAAATGAGTATCTTGATTTTTTTCTTGATGATTTTCTTATTAAAAAACACGATCAGGAAGATGAATTTATTTTTTAATTGGTTCCCGATTCTAAAAAAATTTCAAAACCCCCTTATCGAATGAATCAAATTGATCTTATAATGTTGAAGAAGCAATTTAAAGAGTGATTATATAATGGTTTTATTCAACCTTGAACATCACCAAGGCGTGATCCTATCTTGTTTGTTAAAAGAATATTGTTTAATGAGACTTTACATTTTTTATATAGCCTTCAATAATATTAATGTTAAGAACAAGTATCAATTTCCTCATATTGATGATTTGTTTGATAACCTCAAGGGGGATCAATATATTTTAAATATTAAATTGAGGTCAGGGTACAATTAGCTGAAAGTAATGGAAGAAAAAATTATGAAGATGGAGTTTCGTAATAGATATGGCCATTATGAGTTTTTAGTTATTCCTTTTCGGATAACCAATTCACTTAGGGTATTCATGGATGTTATGAAAAAGATTTTTATGACTTCTTGGACATGTTTGTGGTTGTGTCTATAGATTTTATTTTTGTATATTATAAATGTAAACAAGTGAATGAATGTCATATAAAGGTTTTATTACAAAGAATAAACTAAAAGAAACTGTATGGAAATTTTTTCATATGTGTGTTTTGGTTACAAAAAATGTCATTCCATAGTCATATTTTTTATAGTGATGGAATAACTGATGATCAAACTAAAAAAAGTTCTTGAAGAATGGCCAACGCTGAAAAATATATCTGAGATTTGTATTTTTCTTGGTTTAGATGTTTATTACCAATGTTTTGTTAAATAATATTCACATGTATCTATCGCAATGACTATGTTAACTTGAAAATTTCTTTTGTTCATCTGGAAAAAATTATGCGATGAATTTTTATAGGAATCGAAAAATCGAATGGTGAATTCTCTAGTTTGGGTACTACATTAAGAAATGGTGAGTTTATTATCAGTAGAGATTCTTTGTTAAAAGGACTTGGATGTTTCATAATGTATAATGATCAGGTAATTTCTTATGCTTTATATTAGTTGAAAACTCATGACTGAAATTACCCCACACATAATTTTGGAATTAAATTCTATTGTTTCTACATTAAAATATTGGCGGAATAATTTGTTTGGCATAGAGTATAAAATATATATTGATAAAAAAAATTTAAAGTATATATTCACTCAGAATAAATTAAACATGGGATATAAGAGATGTCTATAATAAATCAAGGATCTTGATTCCACTATTCATTATCATCTAGGAAAGGAAAATAAGGTGGTTGATGCTTTGAGTCGATGGAGTAATGAGACATTAACAATGTTATGTTTGGAATGAGATTGTTTTGTTTCTGATTTGATGAGTTTTAGATTGGAAGTTGTTAGTGTAGGGAATTAAATTGTTTTTTTCAAGTTGTTGTGAAATCATGTCTATGAGAAAGAATTAAGTAAGCACCAGAAAAGGATAGTGTGTTGCAGAAAGAAGTAGAATTGGTTCACAAGGGTATGTTACTAGAATTTAACATTGATAAAGATTGTGTTTTGAGGTTTGAAAGAGATTATGTGTGCCTTGTGATTCATAGTTGAAGAAAGAGTTGTTAAATGGAGGTCATAGTTCTCTATTTTATGTTCATCATGGTAGTATTATTATTTATACAGATATTTGAGATTATTACTTGTGGGATTAAATGAAATGATATATTGATAACATTACTATGGAGTATTTGACTTTTCAATAGTTGAAAAAAGAATAAAAGTTAACAAAAGGGTTCTTCAGTCTAATCTAGTACTAGAGTGGAAATGGGAAAATATATCATCATATTTTTCATGGGGATACTAAAGAGTTCATGAGGTAACACTGTAATCAGAGTTATTTTCGATTGACTAGTTAAATCTACTCATTTTCTTTCTATTCCGGATCGTCTATATCTTGATCAACATTATCAATTGTATATTAAAGAGATAATCAGGTTACATGGAGTTCCCTCCCCATTGTATTTGATCGTGATCGAAGCTTCACATATATCTTAGGTAAAAACCTTCAGATGTTGTTGGATAATGAATTAGATTTTATTACATTATTTTATCCATAATCTGATGGGCAGTCAGAACAAGTAATTTTGACATTGGATGATAATCTACATGTTTGTTCAAAGGATTACCCAGGAATTTGATACTAAAAACATTCATTGGGTTTGTTTTCTCATATTAACATTTTTCATTACAGTATACAAATTTTACCATTTGAAGAATTATATGGAAAGAGGTGTCTAACTCTAGCTTTTTGGGATTAAGTAGGTGAAAAAAAGTTTATAGGAACCGAATAGGTAGAATAGATGTACGAAAGGGTTTAGTTGGTTCATAATCATGTGAGGAAAACTCAATGTAGAAAGAAATGTTATATAGATTACCATAGGAGGGATTATTCTATTGATTTTGGTGATCACATATCTCTCAATGTTTCTCAATGGAAAATTGCGATGTGTTTTCCCAATAATCGAATATTGAGTCCACAGTTCATTGGACCCTATGAAATCCTTTAGAATATTAGATATCTATCCTTTAGAATGGATTTAACTCCAAGTTTATCCCAGGTAAAAATTTTATTTCATGTTTTAATGTTGATAATGTCTTTACTTGATCCATCTCTTTTTTTGAGTCCATAGGTTTATTAGATGGAATAGACTATTTCTTATCAGAAATAACTAGTAAAGAATCATAACCGGATAGAAAATGTATTGGGGATTAAGGTGATACATCGGGTAATATTTTTGTGAAAAAACCATAAGGTTGAAAAAGAATCATGGGATTTTGAAAATGATATCAGAGATAAATACCCCCGCTTGTTTCATATGTGAATAGAATTTCAAGGATGAAAATCCCAAAATGGGGGACTGATGTAACAACCTCGATATTTATAGAGTAATACATTTCCAAATAAATTAATATTTCAAAATAAGATATTAATTTTACAATAAATATGACATTTGTTTAGTTAATTTACTAAAGACACAATAACGTGTATCTCTGAAATCATATGATGCACACAGTGTTGAGTTATACCAAAAAATAATACAATAATATTATTATTATTTTAAGTGGTCATTATTTCATTGTCATTGTATTTGCAGGAAAGAAAATAATTAACTAATTTATGTTTTTACATATTGGATAATTGTCTTTTATATTTATTCAATCAATATTAGAGATATACAATCAAAATGAATCCAATTTTAATCATTAAATACTATAATATCTTCAAATGGTCATTTTACCACTTTTTGATGGAAAACCATTTTTAAAAATAGTATATTCCACTTATATATTTTATATTTGAAAAATTCAAAATCATCTATTGATTCGGCACATCAAAATATACTTTTGATAAATTTTTTGTCATTTTTTTGATAAAATTCATTTTTAATGAATAGTGAAAAATACCGCATTTTATGTCAAAACTACCATTTAATCTAATTTAATTATATATTTACATTTTCCTTTTAATTTTTTTAAGTGTAATTATATTATTTTTTATCATTTAATCTAGTTATGGTAATTGGATGTAATTTTACATTTAAATTGGACATAAAGACATGTCAATATTTTGATACTTCTTACTTCTTAAAAACCTGCTTTCTGGATTTGACAACGTGTATTAATTTTAAATTAATTACTAAAATTTCTATGTTTCAAATTTGGAAAAATGAATTATCTATTTGGAATCATATGTTAAAACTTGTGTGAATATGTTTCTATAATTTTTGGACATTATGTATATTAACATCATTATAAATATTTATTTCCCATGGTTGAAACGTAACTCTGGTAAATAAGACTAAAAAATAATATTATAATAATATAAAACTACCATAAAAGTTTCATAATCATATTGGAAGAGTTATTTCTGGAACATATAATTCTTAGGCCGAACCTTTGGCATTTGAGAGCCACTTGGGCGTGAAAATGGCATGTTTTAATAATTAATTTAATGTAAAGAGAAAAATAACATAAACATGTGTCTTCTTACTGAACAATTACTATATGGGGTTATATATTTGATCTCAATTAAATTAAAATTCTTTATAAGTATAAAAATATTTCTTATATCATGATATTTTATTTATAAATTTAAAAAATTAAATGAATTTATTTATTTATGACACAATTATTTTGTAGTGATTACCTTATTAATGAAATATTCAAATATATTAAACAATATATATATACCAAAGGTAATTTTATTATTTTGATTCAATAAATGATATTAATGGAAGATATTGAGCTGTTATATTTGAGTTAATTCATTTGGTTAGATGAAATCATGTTTTTATTAATTTAAAAAAATCTATTGCTAAATATTGTCTAAATTGACCGAAATTAGTTTTTATCAAATACAATATTCTTAAATGATATACTAGTTCTAAAAACTGTTATTTTTTAAAGGGACATATAAAATGTAAAAAATTTCATTAATTATACAATTTTGATTTTCTTGGTATTTTATATTAAATATAGTAACTATATATTATGAAAATACAAGAACATATTTTAAATGTTAATGTTTTTATCTAACGGTTAAAACTAAATGATAAGGTTAATTTTGTGACATAAACATGACAAAAACGTATTAGATGAAATGATTTCAAACCATACTAATATTATCCACTAATGATATCATGTTTTTGATATTATAATTCTAAAATCATTTCATTATAAAATAATATTTCAAAACATTCAAAATGTACATGTCCCCCCTTTTATAAAACTCCACCACCACAAGGAAGTTTCTCAAACCTTTAAAGCCACAAGTATCATCCAAATTCATGAAAAATAATATCCCATAATCCCTCCCTTTATACTATAAGACTTGACATAAACATAATTATAATCAAGAAATACTTTTGGCTAAAATCAGTAAGAGTTACCCATTTTAGAGGTAGTATCTTCTATAAAGATACATTCCATTATTTTCTTTCTTCACTACATATTGTCTTATTATTTAATTATTAAATAAAAACTAATATATCCCCAATATTCTATGATGTTTTTCTGAGAATTATTCTAACTAAAATTACACACACCTCCCTCAAATGGATACGAAGATACTGTTTATTTGTATGGAAAACTACTGCCTCACGAAATGATGATTGTTCAATTTTCTCATACCACCACTCATGGTGTCAATTATTATGGAACTATATATATATATTATTATATTTATATTTTATCTATTATTATATTTTTTTGATTTATATCATTATTTTATGGTTCCTATAAATTGTAAATTTGATTATTTTATTTGAGGAAGGGAAGACTATCACCCCTCAAAGTGATATGACTGATTCACGCCATACATGGAATGTATAAAAAATGTAGTTAAAGAAAATTTATATTATATATATCATAGATATAATAATATAATTAAATTATACCTATGTATCATTTATTTTTGATCGCATTAATATGATAAATAAATGAAAATATCGTTCATGCATACATACGACCTACTGTCTCCATGAACGATGCATTTCATTTCTTATATCCAAATGGTATGGAATACTATAAATACATATATATAATTCATATATATTATAATTAAATTAGGAAAAATGTTCTTGGAGATGATAGGCTTTTGACCACATTGACATTTTTAAAATATAACAATTTCATATTTTACTCAAGTATCGAACATCGAAAAAACATTTGATATGAAATCAAACAATTAAATAATTTCATTTAAAATACCATAAGTAATATAAAATGAAAAATAAACATTGTAAATGTTCTAAAATAGGTATAAATTAAGCAATGTGGCAGGCTTCATGATTAGGTAATGTTCATGGGAATTGTTTACATAAACGGGTGGTTATGTGATAAACCAAGGGTGGTTGAGCACGTTATAGCTCTCCAGTGGATTGTGTAACATGATAGAGGTAAATATTAAGGATTATCTTAGTATATTTATGCAATATATTTTTTTTATTCCAAACGTAACCTTCAAAGTTACTCCCTATGTCATAGTGAAAGCTATAATTTATGTATGTTTTGGATTCCATAAGTTACCTTTATGATTTATGATTACTATGAGTTATTGATAAATCATAATATCTCATGAGGAATGTTAAATATCATTTTTTATGAGTAAAAAGTATTATTTTGTTATTTATTAATTCATTTAATAATGGTTTCTTTCCTTATTTAATATACCTTACTGATATTTTTATGCTGATCCCATGTTATTGAAATGTGTTTTCACAGATTATAATGAATGGAATATAAAAAATGAATTCAAGAAGATTTTTATAATGAAATTACATATTGTTATATTTATTCAGTTTTATTTTTGTGTGAAAATTGGATATGGTAAAAGTATTTACTTTGAAATATTTGAGTTGTAATGTAATAGTTATTTACTAATTCCCTATAACTCTAATCCTGAAAAGAATCTAAATGTGAATTCATGGATTTACTCAAGATTATTAATGTTTAGTGTTGGGTTCTTATACATAATCAATTATGTTCTCATTAGATGTTTCAATGATATTTTGGGTATGTGTCAAATATTTCATTAGTAATTTAACTATAGTAAAAAAGTTGATTATTTAAACATATCAAGAACAATAATATAGAAAGAATTATTTTATTTACATATGAATTATAATTTTAAACCTATTCATTAGATGTTGTTGTAAATGAATTTCTACATTGTAATATTTCAAATAATTTTTTATACATAAATATGATTAACCTCTCCATTTTTCAATGATCAATATGGAAACATGGTAAGTAATATGTTTCCTTCTATAATGATCATAGATTCAGGTATACACTATTATTTATTTAAATATTATTATATATATCATCAATGTGGGTAGGTGGTGAAATTATATTCATATAACAACATTAATATGGTAATCTATACATACACAAAAAACATTATAATTTTTAAACAAAAGAAAGAAAAATATATATAATATATTTTAATAAAAATAAATATGTTAATAATAGATCAATTATTTATTTAATGTCACATATATTAATTACCTTTATATTTATCCCCTTTTCTGTAAATAGTTAGTAAAAGAAAAAATACATCACTTCATTAGGTGGAAATCCATCATATACATGAGCAACATTATCATATCCCCAAAGGAATTTAATGAAATGATGTTTTATTTGATATATTGACACAAGAGGTATTAATTTTTTATAATTATATTTTATATTCTTTTTATCCATTATAATACATAACTGTGAGAGGTGGGAATCAGAAAACAAATGACATCGGTACGTGGAATCACAATCCTCCATACAGAAAAAATGATTTCATCACTTATTTTATGGAAATGGGGATGGTTGTAGGTTATTTCTACAATGAAAAAAAATTATAAATGACAATTTATATTATATTATTTTTTTATATAGTATAAATAACATAAATATCACAAATATAACACAATAAAATCATTAAAAATGAATAATGAATTACGTAAGAGTTATTTATATAAGTCTATGAACCTAAAACAATATAATAGTATGTTGAAAATAAGAATATTAATGTGACCCTTATGAAGAGTCTACCAGAAAATTGAATAGTTACATCACTTATAAATTTATAAATATAATTTATCCATTATAAAAATTAATATATGAAAAAATTACATCACAGTATAAGTAAATTAATATTTTAGAACCAATAAATAAGTGTTGAAATTTTTATAAAACAGAAGTGTTTATTTTAAATTTATAAATTAATATCAAATTATAAATGAAATATTATTTCCCTAAAATTTATTCAGAAATTAATATTTTATTGAATTATGATTTTAATATAATTATATGAGACCTTATTTAATTTTTCAAAGTGTTATACAATTATGTAAAATATTAAAATTTGTAGTTTTCGAGTAAATTATGATTTTAATTAAAAATTAAATTCATCAAATTTAAAAAATTATATTAATAAAATAGAGTCCAAAATTGAATTATAAATTATCAAAGGTGTTTAGGGTGAGTTTTTCTTATTTTTTTATGAAAATATTTATTTATTTTTGATTAGTAAAATACGTTAATTTACATTATATATACATTATAGGTTAAACAAAAATTACATTAGTCATTGCTGATTTAATAATAAAAATCTAAAAAACCCTTTGTTATTTTAATATACTTAGTGATATTAATCAAACTATTCACATTAATAAGAAATAAAAATTAACTAGTAAATAAAATAGTGAGAAAACACCCCCTCCTACATTATAAATTATACCCATCACCACCTCTTCTCCCCACACCTCTCAAGCTTTGTTCCATATCAAAATTATGAAAAATCATATTCCCTAGTCTCTCAAACAATTCTAGGGGCCTTTGGTCTCAATAAAATGAACAAAAAATAATCTCTCAAATTTGTTCTCAAGAAGAAGGATTCAAGAAGTGAAATCATGTGTCTTTTATTTTAATTTATTTTCATGTTTTTTTCAATTACTATTTTTTATGCACCTACTAATAAAATTATTACAATAACTCCAATAACAAAAATATTTTATAATGATATTATTAAAATGAAATAATCTATTGTGAATTATTTTCCACCTCTCGTTTTTTATAAAAAATGGAAAGAACATTTGTGATGTGTTAATTTGTGACATTGAAGGATCAAAATTTTTTTAGTTACCATTCTATCCATCACGACTGCTCATATAACCAGTTTTATTTTTAAAACAGATTATAAATTATATATTTATATATATTAGAACCATGTAATAGATATGGAATATTTTTATACACATAATCTTTATTATCTAAACAGAACTGGATTGTGATGATCAAAACCCCATAAAAATATTATAAACTATTATCACTAATGTATTTTATAATGATTAATATACACCCAAAAACTACCAAATTAATTATATAAACATTTAATATTAAATATATTAATTAATAACATTTTACTTAAAATATCAAAAACCATTCTCATTTACATAATTTTCTATACATGCATACAAGTAACTGATCCCAAAAACTAAGGAAATGAACGCTCCCAAATGATGAAATTACATCTTATAACTCATCAAAGGTCCCTAAATGAACTTAATAAAATTATAATAAATTATATAAATATATAAGATATTGTGAATTAATTAATTAATGGATTTAATTTTATTCAAGACATTCTGATCATGTGTCGAGCTCTTTCGTACACTAGGTACGTGATTCTACCTAAACCCCCTTTTTTCATCAGGTTACTCTTTCTCGCTCTCAATCCCAACAAAATTTTTATTAATTTTTGTTTAATTATTCTTTATTATTTATATATGTTACATAATCTTGTATTACTATCATTTATTCTCTTTTTATTATTATTATATTTGTTTAATGCGATCTCTTCTCAATTATTCTTGATATGTAATCATGATTAAGATAAATATCCTATTTTCATTCCCATTTTCATCTACCATCCATAATCATTTTTAACCCACAATTATTTTTCTAAATTCATTGTTTCTATCATTAATAATGCCCCTTTTTATTTAATTTCTTAGGAAAACAAATGTGTATTTTTATCTATAAATGTTATTTAATGTTTTCAATGAACCCCAATATAATGTTTCATTTATAAATATTCATAAATATTTTTTAAACTTTTGACTTATATTGGATATCATTTATCATGATGTATACCTATTTTTTCATATTGATTCCCATGTATGGATTAAATACATTATATCATGGAAACCATTTTGTTTTTTTATGCCTAATGACATGATTATAATACCCAATTCACTCTATGGGTAACCCTTATTCTTAATTATTCATGTTTCACACATATACATGAATTGGAGTGATATCTAGGTTAACCCATCATAAAATATTCATGTATATGTGTGAAACCTGAAGAATTAGGATAAATATAAATCAGAGTCATCATCTCAATAATGGATATTCATTCCTTAATAGAACTAATATATAGATCAAATGATTGAGATAAAGAATAAAATTTTTATCAAAGACATTCCCATTGGGAGGAGTTGCAGTAATATATTTCTTGGAATTTTTTTTGTCTTCCTCTTGATTAGGGTGTTCAGTTCTCAATAAAACTTTTTATAAGTTCATTTCCTATATCAATGAAACCATATATAATGGAAATTTTTGATCTATATTAAATAAATAATAAGTTTTAGTACAGGTGGATATAGTCCATATAAACCTAAGTGCTTCAGAAAAGGCTTCACTAGTCCACTTTGTGAAAAATAAAGATAGATCAATGTGTATTCTTATTTATTTTCATTTTCTCGATGAAATATTAATAAATAACAATTATCAAATACAATGAATAGATGACTTATTTGGTCAACTACGTTTGGCCATATATATATATATGGTCAACCATCTATCAATATGTTAACAATTAGTGGTGAGGAAAGAACATATTCCCAATGCAACCTTTCAGACAAGGTATAAATGATATTAGTTCATTGTGTTGTCATTATGAATACATAATTCTCTTAAAATATTTATGGGACTAATAAATATATAATTTATATATATTATTGAAAATAATTTGTAGTATTGAGTGAATATATTCTAATATACTCCAATAGAAAGGGAAGAATGAGGTGTATTTCAGAACATTGCTAAATATTTATCTATGATAGAAGAAATAGGAAATGTAAAATAAATGTGAGTTTTAGATAAAGGCTATGTCATTATTTAGGAATGTTATCACTATAAATGGAATATCTTTTTACCCATAGAAGATAATTGAAATGGATTAGTAGCCAAGGGAAACATATATAATTGAGATCCATAGATTTTGTTCTGTAGATGGGTTTTGCAAGAAATTTATAAAGAATGTATCATGATTTTCAAAGACAATAAAAATATGATTAAAATTTAGTATGGGTTTTCTATAAAATTTTATATGTTTATTTATTTAAATATATGTAAAGGATGCTTTTCACTACGCTATTTCTCAATCTACATATAAGTGGGGAACAATTTGTGGTGTAAAATGATTATACAACAAAGTGATTAGGCTACATACTGATTAATAATTATAAAGTTCTATCATACATCTCAAGGTAGTTTTAAATTACTTATAAAAACTATCCCATTCAATACATGGAGTTGGTTTTTTTTGTATGTTCATTGAAAATATTGAGTAATTATCACTATAAAGAGAAGTTTGAAATATATAATATTCTTAAAATCCTCAAATAAATATTCACAAAAAATGATAATAATATGTTCTTGTGAATATGGTTAAAGCTCATCAAGGATGATTTTTTCTAAATCCACTACCATCCCAATAAAGAAAATAATGTGTAGGATGATCTATATATAACAAATCATGAATCATTATCACTGACCAAAATGGAGAAGGATCAAATCTTCGTATAATTGAAAAGGATGGTCATGGGAATCATTAAGTAAGGAACATCATCAATCCTTTTATATAGATTTATCAACCATCCCTCATGAATAATATAAAGGATTCATTAAGGAAATGACGTGGAAATTCTAAAAAGGGAGGAATCTATCTGAAATTCGAAATCATAATAATTCCTGATGGATGAGGATGGTGTCTGGAGATTTGGTTCATGATTATGCATGTAATTAAATCTATAGAAAAATAATGATATTTTTAATGACATACATAGCTCAACCATCTCTATTTTCATAGGGGGAACATAAATGAATTGATATCTCCAAGAGAAATAATGGTAGGATAATATATAAAACAAGGTCACTAAAAATACATCAAGGTACATGGTACTTTATTTAGTTATTGTTGAAAAGAAAAGAACTATGAGGATGATGAAAACACTAACCATTCTAACAAGGAAAGAAAAAACATCACCATGGATATTATCACTGTACATTAAAAGACATTCAATGGAAACAATGATATATGATTTGTTGTGGATTATCTAACAATGACATCTGACATTGAAGAAATTTGATAAAAAATCCCACTATATCAAATTTATAGGATATATATTAGAGAGTTGGTAAAGCTTCATATATTACAACTGTCAATTAAATCTGATTGGGACTTGATGTTCACCTCCAGGTTATAGAAAAGTCTCCAATTTTCTCTAAACAATGAGATGAACTTTAGTACATCCTATTATCCATAAACTATTGTCTAGTCTGAGATGACTATTCAAACACTATGAGGCATGTTGAGAGAGTGTTTTTTGGACTTAAAAGGAGAATGAGACTAGAATATAACTCTGGTAAAAATCTACTGCAAAAATTGTTTCCACTTGGTCATACAAATTTTCTATATAATGCGCTTTATGGTAAATGTTGCGGAACACTAACATGTTGTGATGAGGTTGGTGAACACAATCATATAGGACCTGAATTTTTTTTGAAATCCTATAAAAGGTGAAAACCATTTAGTATCAAATCCAAGATCCCCAAGGTCGAAAAAAGATTAATACAGACAATCGATGGTGATTCCTAGAGTTCGAGGATGGATAAATTGTATTCTGTTTCATATCTTCATAGACAAAGATCATGATATTTGGTATTAAAGTAATGGAAACTATCATGTAAATAGGTCCCTTAATGATTATTCATCATGTATGATATGTATCCTATCAACTATTTTTTCTACCTAACATGTCAAAAGGACACGATATACTCGATGTATACCTCCTGAGAAAGTCCATAGAAGATCCCTCACATGTACTAAATACAATAGTGGTACAGTTGGTGAATTATCTCACTTACTAGGAGCAACAGATGAAGATCTCAGACCATAGAGATAAATATCTATGTATAAAGACTTCTAACCCTATATAATTACTATGGTGGAACCATATATACTAGGAGGAAAAATTGGAACTCGAAGAAGTTATTATTGAAAAATACCCTTTCTTTCTTCACCATAGATTGTAGAATAAAAATTCTAGGGAGAAATTTCGTATGGGGTATGGAAGAATATAACCACCTAAAATTTAATTAATTAATATCGCTATATTATTATTAAGTTACAAGGGTTGAGTAAAAAATAAACCATAAAGAAAACATGATAAAGACTTTATAAATTATGAACCAATGAAATAAGTTGTATTTCTATAAGATAAGGAAATTATACCAATAAAATAATGATATGATATTTGGAATAGTATTGTGACCCACATTAATTATAATCATGAAAATAGAATAGTAACCACACCTATAAAAGTATAAATAATATTTATTCTTCATAGGAATGAATATATGATACAATTTTATCATAGTAACGTAAATAAATGTTTTAGAAATTGATAATTATGAGTTGATATTTTTATAAAACCAAATTGTATTTTATTAATTTTACAGTCAATGTATTATTTTAAAATAAAATATTTTTCAATAAAATATTTTAAAAAATAAATATTTTGTTTTCTAATAATTATAATATTATTTTATGTGACCATTATTAGTTATTTAACGTGTTATAAAATCCGTTTAAATTGTTAAATAAGTTTGTTGCAAGTAAATAATGAATTTAAATATTTATAAAATTACTCATAAGAGAAAAATAATTCTAATAAAAAGGAGAAATTTTTTGAATTTAAACATTGATTAATGGTTGGGGTTAATTTTTTTAATTATGTTATATAATTTAATTTTTACGGAATATTAAAATATTGTAATTCAAGGCCTATATACATTATTAGTCAAATACACTATTATTTGGGTGATTGTTAATGAAAGAACCATAATCTCTTACTCTATTCCATTATTTTAAAATATTTACTGATTATTATCAAACTATTCAATTTCATTATGAAAAATAACAAACTAATCAATAAAATAATCAGAAAACACCCCCACTCCTCCCTTATTAATACCACTACTCAGAACTTCTTCCCCTCACTCCAACCATAATTTGAGAGATGTAGAAATTATTCCCAATATTATTCCCTAGTCTCCCACCTAAATATAGGATACCTTGGTCTCAACAAGATACCAACACAAATCCCATCAGGGGGTTATCAATAACAATGATTGAAGAGGTAAAATTCTATTTCTTTTTTTTTAATTTTGTTTCTGGTTATTTTCCTTTTTATATTCTCTACTCAACTCCCCTTATCCATATTGTATGATGAATATAGTTCCTTATATATAATATAATTTTATTATTCTAATGGAATAATCTATCCGCTTTTCTTTCCCTTTATATTATGTATTAAAAAAGAAAACATTATATATTATGTTTTAATTTGTCACATCCAAGGATAAATATGTTTTCATTTTCCATTCCCTCCTTCAAGAAAAATCTCAAAAATATTTTTATTTGTAAAAAAAGATTATAAAATATTTTTTTAAACCTATTTATATTTATATAACCATTTTATATACATAATATTAATTTATAAAACAAAAGTAGTTTTTGATGATCGAAATCCCACCAAAATAATCTAAAATATTATCACTAACATCTTATCTATTTATTCATACTCACCCAAAATAAAAAAAATATATTATATAATAATTTAATATTTTTAGTGTTTTATAATTACTTATAACACGAATTCGTTACAATTATTCTCATTTTACATGATTACCTATACATGTGTACAAGTAACTGGTGATGAAAACCAAGGAAATAAAAACTCCAAAATGATAAAATTGAAACTTATAACACATAAAAATATCCATAAATGAGCATAATAAATTTATAATAAATCAATTAAATTTATGAACTGTTCTAAGTTAATTATTAAATGATCTACGTTTATTATCCAAGACATTAAGGTCACATGAAGAACACATTTAGACATGACATAAGGGATTATACCTGAACCCCCATTTTTTCATTGGGGACATATTTATCTCTATTTAACATAATTTAATTATTATTTAGTTTTGTAAAAATTATTATAAATAAAATATATATGTTCCAAAAACATTATCTATATCTTTTAACTTTATTAATACATGCTTTACATGTTTTAATAATGTTCCCTTCTCAATTCATCTCGAGTAGAAAAACCAATTTAATAGAACTTCCCAATTTCATACCATTTCCATTTTCCATGATTTATATTTTTAAGACAAAATTATTTTCCTAAAATCTCTCATTTTGTCGTAAAAACACAACATTTTCATTTCTGGTTTTATGAAAAAAAAACTTTTTTACTATAAATGGTTTTTAAATTTTTTAAACTACAATAATTAATTTATTTCTATTGTTTCATTAAGATTGTTTTACACATTTCCACTTCAAGTGTACATTATTTATCATTATATATGCCTATTTGAATATATAACTTTCCTTGTATGACTTAAATACATTTTTTTCATATACACCATTATGATATTATTTTTTCAATTTATTAATACTTTATTGTGAAAATAAATCATTTCTACGGGTAACTGTGATGCATGATTATTTATGTGGCACACATATGCATCAACATATTATGACTGGTGATCCTAGATTTCATTTCAATTCATTGAATAATTTTTATCTCATGAGATGTCAGGTTGGGACTGGGAGTGAACGAAATTTATTTATGGGACATTCTCCACGATGTGATAAAGTCCTAGAAGATAACATTGTCCCATGAATATCCCATGTTATAATATTTTTTCATATTAATTTACTTTCATTTTTATATTTTCCCATGTTATTAATTTTATTATTACATATTTTTATTAATTTTCTAGTCTATTATGTCATCAGGGTATTCTTTCAATCCCACATGTTATATTTTATTACTATGTTTATTCCCTTACCAAGATTTTTAGCTCATCCCATTATTCAAGTATTTACCTGGTTATACTACTCAGATATAATAAAAAAGGGTGTATGAGTGCAATATTATTATTAGATAATTTTTTTGATTGGAGTTTCATTTTTTATGTTTTATGTACCAAATTCATCATAGAAATTATATTATATGATCCTTTGTTTGAATGTAACTATCAATTATTATTTAAATCTTGTAAAAAAATTTTTGTAAAAGAATGGGGTTAATATAATTACATTAATATAAAAAATAAATTTATTTTTAGGATAATGATGTTATTATTTCAAAAAAAATATTATGAACTAAGGTAGAGGAAGAAATATAATAATAAATTTATAGTTGGAAATTTTACCTCCTCTTGTATCACCTTTTAATAGTTTTACAGAAAGTAATCATAGATTAAATTTTTGGCCAAAAAAAGAAAGATTGGGTAATGGGATTTATGTTTTGATGTTATTTGGGTAGGTATTAAGTAACATAAATTGTTTCTAAGGATTAAATAAATGAGAATATAAGGAGGCCTTTATATATGAGGTGAGTGGCACACTTGTAATTTTTTGTGAGAAAAAGGTGTACCCACATTTCTCAAATTAAAATGGTTCCAAAATGGAGGATTTTTTATAATTAGTCAACTTAATATCTAAATACGGCCTTATACATGTTTTTATAAAAATATTTTGCTTATTTTAACAATTACATTATTTGTTTCATACTAGTTTTTACCATAATAATGGTGAATAATATTTATTATTTTTATTGTTATTTATTGTAAAAAAATAATTTGAACATTATAGGTAATAAAAATTATTTTTATTCAAGATAATAAATTCATATTTTCAAATTACATTAAAATTGGAGGAATATTTTAATTTTAATTTATTCTCACAGATGCCATGAGAAGCTTTGTTTACAAATAAATAATGTTCAATAGTTTTCAAATATTTTATATCAGAAATATATATAAGAATGTTTCCAAAGAACAAAATTTGATGTAAATAAATATAATTTATCTAATTTTACAATAAATAAAATTCAAGATATACATCATCCCATTATTTATTTTAGATTAAAGGAAATATTTCCAATAAAATTATTTATTTTTCACAATTCATTGAAAATGAAAACATTTCTTGAAATTCCAAAAAATAACCGTAATACTATTTTTAAATGATGATTAAAAATATGATTTTGAGTTTCTCATATATTTGTTTAAAATATTTAAAGATATATATTAATTTATCTATACATACCATGATTGGACAAACTTTTATATAAAAATATTGGTTTTTAGAAAGAATTTCTTTTTCATTAAAAATATACTTATTTTATATATAATAGTTATATAAAAATTTTATTTGTTTCTATATGTATAAAACATTAATTTTTCAAAAATTATTTATTTAGTATTCATTCAAAATAAATTCGATTGTTAGTTTATAACAATATAATATATTAAGGTTCATTTATACTAAGGGTTTCTTATTCGATAAAAAAGAAATCAGATTAAATTTTAATAAAAATATTTTAGGTTTTTCATAATCTCAGAGTTGAGTATCTCATAAACTATTGAATAAAATAATTAAATTTTAGAATATCATGTGGTCAAAAATCACTCAACAAGAAATTTTCATTATTTATAATGGTTATATAGTTCATAATTCCTTACACTATTCTTTGGGGAGTAAAAAATGACATTATATTTCCTAGATGTGTAATATATTGATCTTTTATTTTCATATCATGATTTGTAACTTACATTTTGTCCCCCGCTTTGAATTTTAATTCTTTTCTAACATCAATAAAAACCTACCCTCATCCTCAGAGTCAGTTCATTTTTTATTCTAATTCGTATTGATTAATTATCATATTTTTATTTATTGTTTAGAGAAGGTGGATACCATGAAATATTATCATTAAAATCAAGAACCAATGGTATAATGGTAAATCTAATGAAATTATAACTTGAGTGATGAGATAAAATAATTGGTGAGGTAAATAAAAATAAGGTCATTAGATCCTAATGAGTATTTGAATTCAATTGATTAAAGGAATGTTGAATTAAAAAATGAATTTGAAGGATGACTAGTTTACATTGTTGAGAAAGTAATAATGAATACAAATTTATACAAAGATAATTATTTATTTAAATTTTTTAACAATTCATTCATGTTATATATTTTTATGCATTGATATCCTTATTTAAAATCTTATTAGATGATAAAATTATTTGGTTATATATGAAGGGATTCGATATCATAAATCTATATATAAATTTTTCGTGTATTTTCGTATGATCAATTAATCTTGTACAAAGAGATTACATGATTTTAGAATTAATTAATTAGAATAATTGCGATTTGAAGAGTTTTGTGGAAATAATAATGTAATCTATAATTTTATATATTTCACTCTATGAATAATCTGTATATAAGATAAAAGACAACAGATGGAATGTAAGATCTGTTAAAAATATTTATTCACATGATAAAAATAATTTCAATCCTTGAGCCTCTAGCCATAAAGTCAAATGTCCCTTTATTTTTATTCTGGACAATCCCCTATTTAATTAGGATTAGGGGATCCTTACATGACCCATACAACCAGATTCTATTGGTCGAATACATTAATCTAAAATTCATAATTTCTTGACACCATTAGATAAATCTATCCCCAAAATATTTTTATAAAATTAACTAGATCTCGAACATTTGTTTTCGCACTACTATAGATCTTCCCACATGCTCCTACATATATATGATCACTTTCTTATAGATCCTAGGGCCAAATTTAATCCACTGTTGAATTCTTTAGAATTTTATGATACTTAATCATGTCCATGAAACTGGCCACAAAATTGTCTTTCAATAGACCACACTGATTGACATTATCATTCATTGGGAAATGATGAACATCAATATTAATGGTAAGTAACCCATAATTCACCCTTTAATTGCCATTTTATTCTTAGTTATTTTTGTATTCATGGTACAATTGTGTTTTAAAATTACTTTTTTTTGTGAAATTAAGTTGATCGTAATGGATAAATCATTTTTTTGTTTATTAATTTACTATAACATATTTTATTATATATTGATTATATATTTTTGGAATCAGTGTTGTAAAAGTGTAAATCAGTTTAATTTTTTTTTACTTACCAAGTATCAATCCTTAAACACTTTTACCTCTATCCCACTACAATCATTGTGGGATCTTTTATATCAATTTTCACGTAAAATTGTATCATTAGTTTTTATCTTTAATTGTCATTACACGCATTTCAACTTTAAATTGTGGGGGAAATATTATATATTTAGTGTGTGAGGGAATTTATTTAGATATATTGGTGTTAAATTTTTATTTTAATTATTATCATCTTAATTGTACACATTGTTATATTAAAAAATTAATTATATAGATATTTTTATTTCAATAATGTTGATAAAAGATATTTTTTTATATATAATGTGTTAGAAAAAAATATTATTTGTTTTTAGGATTTTAACATGACTATTGAGTTGATAATTTTTACCCAAACCTGAATTCAAAATAATATTTATTTTTTGACCTATTATATTATATCAATATCCCAAAAGATTACCCTTTTTAATTCTTCCATTCCTTGCAGGATTGTAGACATACTATGTTACATTCTATTAAGAGCACATTTATTTCGGGACACATGGGACATTTGAACCTATCATAACATGAATTTTTACCATTTCGAAATTACTATAGAATAAAATCAAGAATAATATTATTAAGTTATATTTTTTTTATCCCATATCATTGATACCATCATGTGCATTGATCCTACTCAGCCCCCCGTACAGGCCATGAATAACCATCTTTGGATTGAATTACATTAGAATCTATATTTTTCATTTCCTTACCAAATATTTTTATTATACATGATAATAAATTATATAGTTGTGGGTAAGGGATTTTATATTGAAGTGCATTGTGTTGCATTTGTTGTCAATGAGGCATGAAGTTGTCCTAGAATGAATGGATGTCAAGGAGTCAAGATGTGAATGTCAAAGGATGTGATGGTGATGGTGATGAAAAGAGAATGGCCATGATACTAAGAAGGATGTCACTTAGGAGATTCACTAAGTGGCATAGGAGATGTGGTTGAAACATTCTCTATGGAAACCTGACGATTGTTGAGCTGATCTTTAGGTTCATAGAACTTGTATCAATTGGATACAAAGTCACAACATTGATTGAAGACCATGCATTGTCTTCACAATGCATGAGGAGTTGAAGATGATCCATTCACATGTTCTAAGTGGATGAAGTGGTTTAATGTAATCCATGCACTAACACTTAGTGCATGTGAATCTGAAGAAGATCCAATTGATCTCTGATTAGATCAATGAAGCACATTGAAGACTCTATTTGATTAAGGAGCTCGATTGATGAAGAAGACCCTTCGGGAATTTCACATTCTATGTATTGAGTATATGAGAGGAAGAATGGAGGAATTCTAATGAAGAAGAAGAATAGATATATGGAAGATGAGATGAAAAAGATTAAGATGAACCTTTTGAATTCCATATCCTAAGTGAAGATAATGTGAGGAGAAGAAATGGAGGAATTCTTAAGATGAAGAAGAGAAGAAATGGGAAGAAAGAATAGAGGAGGAGGCATTTGGCACTTGGCATGTTACACTTGGTCACTTTGTTTAACAAAGGACTTAGTGTTTTTGTTGCAAAAAATTGGCCAGCCAAGGCCAGCCTTAAGGGTTCAACCCCCAAGGCACATGTGGGCCTAAAGGCGCCACGCCCAAGGGGGGATCCCATGTGGCCAGCCCGGGCGGCAGAGGCAGGGGCCGTGTATAAGCCCCGAGGGCACGCGGCGGTGAAGCCCGCGCACCCGTGTGTGTGCATAGTGGGCGCTAGAGCGCGCCCGCAGGAGTCATGAGTGGGCGCAAAGCGCGCCCGCAGACAGGCAGGACGAACACAGTGCGGGGCGGCACCGTGGAGGGAGAAGGAGAGACAATTGAAGCGGTGGCGGCAGTGAGTCTTTGATAAAGCACGGATAAACCGCTGGAGAATTCGATGTGGGACGCGCATTTTTCACCCGGAGCGCATCCTGGCCGTTCGACTCATCGCGCGGACGATCTAAGCCGCACATCTGATCCGCGGCGAGATCTTCAGATCTAGGCCGCCCGATGAATCTCCATCGCCTGATCTGACGGCCGAGAGCTCGTCTCCTTCCTCGAGCTCGGCCGAAGCCTCCCGCGAAGCTGCCGCTGAACCAGTGCCTCCCGATGACAGAATGTGAGTATCCGGCCATCATTTTCGAAGCCGAAGACATCATGGTGATCGTCTGGTCACACTGAACACAACCGTGCACAAAAGTAGGCATGCATGCAATGTTTGGGAGATTTCGAGGTTGGCCGAAGCAACCGGAGATGCGAGGCCACGTGATTTATTTTCTGCATGGTTTGGACCTTAACCGAAGGCCGTGCATGCGTTATGAGTCGCATGCACGAGGAGGAAAGAAAGAGGAAGAAACCCGCGTGAAATAAAAAGAAAAAAAAGATTTAAGGAAATCTTGAAATCCCGAAATCTTCGGGGAATTGAAGATATCCCACGCGGATGAACCGAGGCTCTGCTTCGCCTATAAAAAGAGAGCCTGAGCTCTCATTACGCTTGCTGAGACGCTGATCCTTTCTTGAAAATCAGAAGTCCCGCGTGTGCCTCTGCCTCGCGAAGAAGAAGCCGCCGCGCAAAGTACTTGCGCGGCTGTTGTTCTCGGTGCCACCCGAGGCCCGAAGGAGTTCCTTTCGCGCACCCCTTGCGCGAAAGAGGAGAAGTAGAAGGAGGAGTCCCTTGTGCGCTATCCTTTGCGCGACAGGAAGGAGTTTGGGCAGCACAAAGTTGTGCGCCCCCTCTGTGCACCGTGCCCCCCTGCGCGGTAGCACTTGCGCGCCCGCGGTTCCTTGCACCCGTGGCTTGTGCGGCCCTTGTGGCTTGAGCCTTGCGCGGCAGTGTTGAGGAAGAGAGGCCGCGCCTCATACCTTGTGCATCTGTTGAAGAAGAAGTTGCCCGCGGCTCAACCAGGACCTTGCGCGCCTTCATTTGTGTTGGTATACAGGTGTGAGCAAGAGGAGGCCGAGGCCTTTGTGCCTTTGTGTGCAAAAAGAAGAGGAAGGCCGTAGCCTTGTGCAAACAAAGAAAACCACCTACGGACAGTGGGTGTGTGCCAATTGAAGGAGAGTGCATACTTAGTGTGTGTGTGCAAATAAAGGTGAACCCAAGTGTGTGCAACAAGTGAAGACCACACTATTTGTGTGTGTGCAAAGTGGACAAGAATACCTACGGGCCAAGTGTGTGTGCTAAGTGGAGAAGAAGTACCCGAGGCACTTTGTTTGCAATTTGAAGAAGAAGGCCGTAGCCCTTGTTGGGTATGCACACTTGAAGATTAAAAGAGAAAGAACAAATTGTGTGTGCAAAGGAAGTGAAAGGCCGTAGCCTTGTGTGGGTGAAGTGAAGACCACACCTTAGTGTGTGTGTGCTAAATTGAAGAACCACCTATGGGTTAAGTGTGTGCAACAACAATAAGAACACACTTTATGTGTGTGCATTTGAAGAGGCCGAGGGCTGTGACCTTGTGTGTGCATACCTTGAAGAACAAACTAAAAGAACACTAAAGTGAGTGTGTGCAACAAGAAGAGGAGAATAGGCCAGGTCTAAAGTGTGTGCAAAGTGAAGAATTTGTGTGTGCAGATTAAAGAAGTGGCCGAACCTAATGTGTGCACTAAAAGTGTATACACATTAGAAAAAGAAGAAGGAGTGACCCACACTAAAGTAGAACACACTCTAAGTGTGTAAGAAAATTGAATTAAGTGTGTGAAGTTCAGTAGGTGTGTGATCAAAAGTGATTACACCCTTTGTGGGTCTACTGCACCAAGAAGAGGAAAGGGAAAGTGCATGCATGTATGCATGCACGTGCACACGTGAACAGTGCTAAATCAGTGGTGTGCATCTGAGGAGTCCAAGACTTGAAGATCTTGAAGAGTTGCCATGCACTCAGTGCATGATGTTGAAGTGAACTGAGACTGAGCCAGACTGAAGTTAAAGAGATTGGTTGTCTGAGTTTTCAGTAGATTGAGAAAACCCTGATCATCACAAGTGATCAGAGGTACAGAGCAAGGCCATCAGTCTTTATCCCAGACTGCTGAGGATACTTGAAGAAGAACTTAAAGTGAAGAAGAGCTACTCGTGTGACTCGAGGAGCCAAGAGAAGACCCTGTGGGACTCAGGGAGAAGAAGTCTTCAGTGGGATTCTGGAGCAGGCCAGTGGGACTCTGGTAACACTGTGGGACGCAGTATAAAGACCCTCCTATGGGACTCAGGAGAGATACAGTGGGACTCTGTATCGACCATTGTAATTTTAACAGGTTATAATGGAGAATCCATGCTGGGAGAGCATGGCAAGGATGTAGGCCTTTGGTGCCGAACCTTGTAAAATCCTTGTGTCCTGTGCCTTTTCATTACTGCATTATCCGGGAAAGGTTGAGAGATACAAGAAGAGTGGATCGAGGCTTTAACCAGCCATAGAGGTTTAATTGATTAAGAATCAATTAGTAAAAAGTTTTAAGGGATCACTGATTCACCCCCTCCCCCTCTCAGTGATTCACACTGATCTGGGCACTTCAATTGGTATTAGAGGGAGGTTACCTCTAAAATATCCAAGGGAGTCTTTATGGAGTGCAGATTTGAGGAAATGAGTGACCAGCCTCAAATGGAGATATCTGCCAAGACTCAGAAAAATAGAAAGAAGAAACAGGCCAAGAAGATGAAGAAGAAGGTTGCTGCAATCAGAGAAACTCCTTCTATGGAAAGAAATGTGAAAGTCACATCAGATGACAATTCCTTTTATCATTCTTCTGATGAAGCCTGCTCTAGCTGTGATGAAGATGGAAGAAACAATGATCTTCTAAATGCAATCAAATATCTTCAGAAGAGAGTTCCCAAGAAAGTTGCAATGTGTATAGCTACAGGCCTCCTTGATCTTCAAGAAGAAAAATTACAGCTAGAAGATGAAGCCAATTCTTTGGAAGTCCAATTGGCAAAAAGGGTTGGCATAACCAACACTCTCAGAAAGCTGGTAAATGCCAAAGATGAAACAGTATCTCTTTGCAATGAAAGATATGAAGACACTGCTGAAGAATTGCAAAGAAGCCTTTCTGAGAAAGACATCTTTATGATAATGATCAAAGATGTTGTCCATGCACTGGAAAAGAGGCACAAAGTGTCAATGGTTGTCAGGGATGCTCAACTAGAAGACAAAGTCAAAAGGGTGAAGGAGCTTGACAACTCATTGCTTGAAATGAAGCAGATGCATGAAGACCAGATAAAACAGCTGGAAGAGAAATGGGAAGGAAGGCTAAGAACAGTTGAGGATGAGAAGAACTCCCTCAACATGAAGTGTTTAGAATTAGAGGTGATATTGAAAAATCGGCAATCACCCAAAGCCAAATCCTCCCAGTCAACTGAAAGGAGAAATGTTGCTACTCAAGTATGCTCTGAGAAGGATGATTCTAAGAGAAGGACATCCTCTAGTAAAAGTGCAACATCTTCTAAGAAGAAGGTACCATCCATACCATCTTGTACTGATGCTTCTAATGGTGTTTCTACTAAAAGTGCAGGATGGAAGAATAATTCCAAACAAATATGGATGAAGACAGTAAAGAAGCAGAGCTCTCCTGAAACAGCACAACAGGTCAAGAAAAGTACCCTACAATCAGAAGGGCTGAAGAGGTCAAGATTTGTGGGTCAGTGTTGGTGTTGTAACAAGTATGGGCACTGTGCAAAGGATTGTTGGTACAATCCACTGAATGCCAAAGCACAGAGGAAGCCCATGCCAAGGGGGAGCAAGCCAGAAGAAAAGAAGCAGCATCCACAGGTCCAGAGACATCTGTTTACTGCAAATAGATTTGGATTACTTGATAACATCTGGGATGATTGCAAGAGTGGTCAAAAAGATACATGTTAGTCTCCAACTGTATCCAGAGCTCAAAAGAAGAAAAGATCACAGAACCTGGCTCGGAAAGAATCCTTGGGAAGCAATCATAAGAAAGCTGAAAAAGCTCCCAAGAAGATGTTGAAAAAGGAAGAGAAGTCCTTGGAGTCTGAGTCCAAGAAGGGTGATGCATCCAGAAGGACCACCAAGAAATGCTTCTACTGTGGAAAGAAAGGACACATCATGGACCTTTGTAAAGAAGCCATGAAAATAAAGAGAAGCAGACTGAACTCCAAAAGACAATCAATCCAGAAGAAGAAGGGATTGATTGAAAATAAGTTGCCTAAGAGAGGTAGCTTTGCAGCATCCAAAGAACCATGTGGAACTTCCAGAACTGAGGCCACACTTCCAAATGATTTACTAGTCATATGGCCAAGTCAGTTGCAACTTGCCAAAGATCTACAAAGAGCTGAAGATGAAGTTCTGGCAATTGCTAAAGCAAAGGGGAAGAAGAAGGTTTCACATGAAGATGTTTTGAGAACCACACCAGCACAATCATCAATGAAGCTCAAATGTGCAAGTGTGAAGACTGGTGAAAATGGGACATCTCGGTTGAGAGAATCTTCTCAACCTTGTTGTTCACATTGATGAACCAAGGAGGTTCCATCTTATTCCCTTATACTCTTGGTATATACATGTGCTGACATTGCAGGGAATTGAAGATGATGATCATTCTCAGCTGGAGGATGGTTTGGACAGAATGGAGTGCACCCCTTGAGGGGGAGCCAATCTGGAGAAGATGGGATTCTGATATTTAATTCCATCTTGAGAAAAGCTGAAGGTATTCCAATCATACTTTCATCCCTTGTTTCATAATTGAGTTTATCTTGTCAATTAAGGGGGAGTATGGATTGAAGACAAATGGATGAAAGGGGGAGCTTTATCATTGCACTGAACTTTCTAATGAGTTTTGTGAAGTATGTGCAGGATTTAGCAATTCATTGTTATATCTGAAAATTTTTCAAACCCCTAAGCATGATCTCACATGTGTAGAGAATTATGGACAGCATTGAGTACCTTGGTTATATCACTCTTGTTTTCTACACCGGGTTAGCCCAAGTAGACTTAGAGCTGATTTACTAAAGGTTCTTTGCTAAAGAGAACATGTGACATCATCCCTCTCTTAGTGTTTTTCAAGAAAATACTTTTTAAAGGGAGGAAGTGATATTTTGAAGAGAACCACACCACACCTTTGCATTTGATTGCCAATAAGGGGGAGAAATATTGGCACACATATTGACCCATTCATATGTGCTGAAGGAGTGTATTGACAACAAATACAAAGGGGGAGATTGAAGTGCATTGTGTTGCATTTGTTGTCAATGAGGCATGAAGTTGTCCTAGAATGAATGGATGTCAAGGAGTCAAGATGTGAATGTCAAAGGATGTGATGGTGATGGTGATGAAAAGAGAATGGCCATGATACTAAGATGGATGTCACTTAGGAGATTCACTAAGTGGCATAGGAGATGTGGTTGAAACATTCTCTATGGAAACCTGACGATTGTTGAGCTGATCTTTAAGTTCATAGAACTTGTATCAATTGGATACAAAGTCACAACATTGATTGAAGACCATGCATTGTCTTCACAATGCATGAGGAGTTGAAGATGATCCATTCACATGTTCTAAGTGGATGAAGTGGTTTAATGTAATCCATGCACTAACACTTAGTGCATGTGAATCTGAAGAAGATCCAATTGATCTCTGATTAGATCAATGAAGCACATTGAAGACTCTATTTGATTAAGGAGCTCGATTGATGAAGAAGACCCTTCGGGAATTTCACATTCTATGTATTGAGTATATGAGAGGAAGAATGGAGGAATTCTAATGAAGAAGAAGAATAGATATATGGAAGAAGAGATGAAAAAGATTAAGATGAACCTTTTGAATTCCATATCCTAAGTGAAGATAATGTGAGGAGAAGAAATGGAGGAATTCTTAAGATGAAGAAGAGAAGAAATGGGAAGAAAGAATAGAGGAGGAGGCATTTGGCACTTGGCATGTTACACTTGGTCACTTTGTTTAACAAAGGACTTAGTGTTTTTGTTGCAAAAAATTGGCCAGCCAAGGCCAGCCTTAAGGGTTCAACCCCCAAGGCACATGTGGGCCTAAAGGCGCCACGCCCAAGGGGGGATCCCATGTGGCCAGCCCGGGCGGCAGAGGCAGGGGCCGTGTATAAGCCCCGAGGGAACGCGGTGGTGAAGCCCGCGCACCCGTGTGTGTGCATAGTGGGCGCTAGAGTGCGCCCGCAGGAGTCATGAGTGGGCGCAAAGCGCGCCCGCAGACAGGCAGGACGAACACGGTGCGGGGCGGCACCGTGGAGGGAGAAGGAGAGACAATTGAAGCGGTGGCGGCAGCGAGTCTTTGATAAAGCGCGGATAAACCGCTGGAGAATTCGATGTGGGACGCGCATTTTTCACCCGGAGCGCATCCTGGTCGTTCGACTCATCGCGCGGACGATCTAAGCCGCACATCTGATCCGCGGCGAGATCTTCAGATCCAGGCCGCCCGATGAATCTCCATCGCCTGATCTGACGGCCGAGAGCTCGTCTCCTTCCTCGAGCTCGGCCGAAGCCTCCCGCGAAGCTACCGCTGAACCAGTGCCTCCCGATGACAGAATGTGAGTATCCGGCCATCATTTTCGAAGCCGAAGACATCATGGTGATCGTCTGGTCACACTGAACACAACCGTGCACAAAAGTAGGCATGCATGCAATGTTTGGGAGATTTCGAGGTTGGCCGAAGCAACCGGAGATGCGAGGCCACGTGATTTATTTTCTGCATGGTTTGGACCTTAACCGAAGGCCGTGCATGCGTTATGAGTCGCATGCACGAGGAGGAAAGAAAGAGGAAGAAACCCGCGTGAAATAAAAAGAAAAACAAGATTTAAGGAAATCTTGAAATCCCGAAATCTTCGGGGAATTGAAGATATCCCACGCGGATGAACCGAGGCTCTGCTTCGCCTATAAAAAGAGAGCCCGAGCTCTCATTACGCTTGCTGAGACGCTGATCCTTTCTTGAAAATCAGAAGTCCCGCGTGTGCCTCTGCCTCGCGAAGAAGAAGCCGCCGCGCAAAGTACTTGCGCGGCTGTTGTTCTCGGTGCCACCCGAGGCCCGAAGGAGTTCCTTTCGCGCACCCCTTGCGCGAAAGAGGAGAAGGAGAAGGAGGAGTCCCTTGTGCGCTATCCTTTGCGCGACAGGAAGGAGTTTGGGCAGCACAAAGTTGTGCGCCCCCTCTGTGCACCGTGCCCCCCTGCGCGGTAGCACTTGCGCGCCCGCGGTTCCTTGCACCCGTGGCTTGCGCGGCCCTTGTGGCTTGAGCCTTGCGCGGCAGTGTTGAGGAAGAGAGGCCGCGCCTCATACCTTGTGCATCTGTTGAAGAAGAAGTTGCCCGCGGCTCAACCAGGACCTTGCGCGCCTTCATTTGTGTTGGTATACAGGTGTGAGCAAGAGGAGGCAGAGGCCTTTGTGCCTTTGTGTGCAAAAAGAAGAGGAAGGCCGTAGCCTTGTGCAAACAAAGAAAACCACCTACGGACAGTGGGTGTGTGCCAATTGAAGGAGAGTGCATACTTAGTGTGTGTGTGCAAATAAAGGTGAACCCAAGTGTGTGCAACAAGTGAAGACCACACTATTTGTGTGTGTGCAAAGTGGACAAGAATACCTACGGGCCAAGTGTGTGTGCTAAGTGGAGAAGAAGTACCCGAGGCACTTTGTGTGCAATTTGAAGAAGAAGGCCGTAGCCCTTGTTGGGTATGCACACTTGAAGATTAAAAGAGAAAGAACAAATTGTGTGTGCAAAGGAAGTGAAAGGCCGTAGCCTTGTGTGGGTGAAGTGAAGACCACACCTTAGTGTGTGTGTGCTAAATTGAAGAACCACCTATGGGTTAAGTGTGTGCAACAACAATAAGAACACACTTTAAGTGTGTGCATTTGAAGAGGCCGAGGGCTGTGACCTTGTGTGTGCATACCTTGAAGAACAAACTAAAAGAACACTAAAGTGAGTGTGTGCAACAAGAAGAGGAGAATAGGCCAAGTCTAAAGTGTGTGCAAAGTGAAGAATTTGTGTGTGCAGATTAAAGAAGTGGCCGAACCTAATGTGTGCACTAAAAGTGTATACACATTAGAAGAAGAAGAAGGAGTGACCCACACTAAAGTAAAACACACTCTAAGTGTGTAAGCAAATTGAATTAAGTGTGTGAAGTTCAGTAGGTGTGTGCTCAAAAGTGATTACACCCTTTGTGGGTCTACTGCACCAAGAAGAGGAAAGGGAAAGTGCATGCATGTATGCATGCACGTGCACACGTGAACAGTGCTAAATCAGTGGTGTGCATCTGAGGAGTCCAAGACTTGAAGATCTTGAAGAGTTGCCATGCACTCAGTGCATGATGTTGAAGTGAACTGAGACTGAGCCAGACTGAAGTTAAAGAGATTGGTTGTCTGAGTTTTCAGTAGATTGAGAAGACCCTGATCATCACAAGTGATCAGAGGTACAGAGAAAGGCCAGCAGTCTTTATCCCAGACTGCTGAGGATACTTGAAGAAGAACTTAAAGTGAAGAAGAGCTACTCGTGTGACTCGAGGAGCCAAGAGAAGACCCTGTGGGACTCAGGGAGAAGAAGTCTTCAGTGGGATTCTGGAGCAGGCCAGTGGGACTCTGGTAACACTGTGGGACGCAGTATAAAGACCCTCCTGTGGGACTCAGGAGAGATACAGTGGGACTCTGTATCGACCATTGTAATTTTAACAGGTTATAATGGAGAATCCATGCTGGGAGAGCATGGCAAGGATGTAGGCCTTTGGTGCCGAACCTTGTAAAATCCTTGTGTCCTGTGCCTTTTCATTACTGCATTATCCGGGAAAGGTTGAGAGATACAAGAAGAGTGGATCGAGGCTTTAACCAGCCATAGAGGTTTAATTGATTAAGAATCAATTAGTAAAAAGTTTTAAGGGATCACTGATTCACCCCCTCCCCCTCTCAGTGATTCACACTGATCTGGGCACTTCATATATGGTTATAATTTGACGTCATTTCCTCATAGGATAATAAATGATGTTTTCATTGGGAATTAGAAATTAGTATCAAAATTAATGTTAGTATATTTTGTTTTGTGTCTGACTATTATTAAAACAAATCGGTAGATATCAAGTGTTTGAGAATTTACTATAACAATACATATGATATCTAAACACATATGATTAAGAGATGGATTTCATAATTATATGGAGTATAGGTTTTAGAAAACAATTTGAAAATCCTATATCTACACAAACAAAGTAGCCCGAAGTCGGTGATATAATTTTTACATTGAAATGATATACAAGGAATAACATCCCTAATGACTAAATAAGATAGTAATAGTGGTAAATTAAATACAGACTTCAAATAATATTAAATTTTGAAACATGTAATACAACATTAATTTTCTTTTATAATTCAATTATTCCCCATTCTATATCCCTAAATATCAATCAGAATGTAACTACTTATATCCTCATGAAATTAAAACATTTGAAAGTGGTGAGATCAAGTTCGGTTTATGAGTAAACTTATAGTATATGGTATGAATATAGAGGTGTAATCCATATGAAAATGGCTGTAATTTTAATAAAATAAATTTGACCAATATGTTGATAATAATATGCCATGATTAAATGAAGATCGAATAATTCCATATAAATAATCACAAGATTAGGAAACATAACCATGGTTGTACTAACTAATTTAACAATCACATATAATATCAATAAATGAATTCATAATCATGTAATGAATAATTATGGACATATAAAACATATTATTTATATAGAAAACTACTTTTTCTAACAGTAATATTAAATGATTTTAATGATAAAAAAATAATAATTTCAAAAACCCGAATCTAAACGATTATCATCCTGCGAAGATGTGGACCATACATAAACATTACGAAAAACATAAAAATTATTTGTTTCCTTATTATTTATCTTATTGGAGGCCCTCATGTACTACATAGTATATAAATTCAAAAGAGGATTTAAATCAGTTGATGGTGAAATCTAAATTCCTAATAAAAGGATAAAGAAAGAAATGAATAAATATTACATGGATTGAAAAATATCATCATCATAATAATGATATGAATAATTAGATAATGTCATGTGATGTGGAAATGAAAAAAAGTGAAACATCATATCTAAATGGTCAAATACCAAACATAGTTGTGAAAAAATATGTCATCTTGTTCTCACATAACATATGTTCCTAATCATAACAACATCATCATTGTGAACCAATATAGAATCATGTTCATGAATATTTTACATTATCTCATGAGATAAATAACATTGACCATGTATTAGAGCTCTATATAATTTCAGGTTCCCCAATCACATCATAATATTTAAATAATCATTCATTCCACATTGAATGAATAACAATATCTCCCATAAAATAAAATATAAAAAAAATGGGATTCATGATAAATTTATAATGAATAATTTCATGAATACAAATTTCTATTCCTAGAATAAAAATGGAATAATGTACTAGGATTAAGAATCATTAATTTTATGGAGAGAATAAGCAATATAAATAGATTTAAACCATTTTTTTTAGAAAGATGAGTTATTTTGGAAAAAATAATTTCATTTTTTATAAAATAAGATATGAAGTATGTTTATTACAAAATATAAAAGGTGATATAAATTTAATTATATTTAAATTATCTTAAATAATCCTTAATGTAATATTTCATGAAAGATGAATAACACAATGAATGGAAATTTTGATCGACATTCCCTTTACCATATGTTCGGATTCTATATTCACATTAATATAATGGATAATAAATTAAGATGCATTAATATATAAATGCATAACCAATTATACATGAATTTTATTTATTATAATTTTTTAGGTTCTTTTATTTCTATTATGATGAGTTATAGTGGACAATTTCATGGTTCAAGAGTGTTCATTTTCTTGATTTTCATGATCGGTTCACTTGTATACATTTAAATATGATCATGTAAAATGTGGCTAATTATATAGAATTGAGATTATAAGTTATTAATGAATTTCGAAAATTTTACTGGGCCTTATTTATTTTTTGTTTCCATATATAAAGATAATTCATTAGAAGAGATTTAAATTCTAACCATATAGAATAATTTATTCATTTTTCGATCACAATGAAATCGGTTTGTTTTATTAATTTATATAACATATATATGATAGTTTGGGAACATAAAAATGTTTTAATAAATATTTTAAAATATTTTTAATATATAAAAAGGATTTTATGAAAATCATTGAAGGCATTAATTGATAAAAAAAATATAGTTCTTGATGCTGATAAATTAACACCTCACAGACGACATTTATATTTTTCAAATCAAAGGAAGAGAGAGAGATTTTTTTTGATGGAATGTTAAATTAACATAATAAAATTAATGTTTTAATAATAAAATAGACTTATTATGACACTTTTATTAGTGTAGGACTATAGATTATAAGAAAATGAAATTACTTGAGAAGAAATTATAAGAAAACAAAACATGATTTTACGTCTTTAAATTCTTATCCTTTATCACCTCTTTAACAAAATAGATTTTTTCATATCATGAGAACAAATTTTTTGAGATGTGGTAAAGGGGATTAAAAGGATAATAGGATAGAAATTTTAATATCTTCAATTCATTGAATTTCTGAGGGGATGGGTGGTGAGGTGAGGTATTTATAATGGGATGATATTAGTGTTTTTTATTATTTTATTCATTTGTTTATTATTTATGCTCAATAGAAAAAGTATTTTTTATTAACATGACTAAATATATTAAATGGTAATGGATTGTTTTATAATTTTTGATTACATAATATATACATCATATATGAATCAACAATGCAAATATTTCTTTATATCATAAATTATTGTATTCTACTATTCATCAACAAGTTAACTATTTTAGAAAAATCCAACAAATTTACCCAAACCATTTTTGATATATAGAATTAATAAAATTAAATCGATTTTATGAATATAATTTTATAAACATGATAATTTAAATTTGTAATTAAAATCAACATTTATTCAAAAATAATTATTTTAAAATTATAAATAATTTTATAGAATATTGAAAATGTAACTATGGTCCCATAAAATTATCTTATAATAATATGAAACTAAAATTTAAATTTATGAATATGTTTTTTGGAAATAAATTTCTTTTTATATTGTTGTATTAATTATAAAATTTTAATATTAATTTTGGTTTCTCAAAAAATAAAACACAAAGTTATTAAATTTTAAAACAATTATTTACTTATATTGTGATATAATTATGTCACATTATCATTTATACGATTACTAGATTTTATTTATACATTCATAGTTAAGGCTACTATTCAATTAGACAAATTACTATTCATAAAGGTCGTTTTACTATTCCAAGGATCTTGTTAGTATTACATCCAGATATGTTCTTTAATTTCATTATATACTACTTATTTCAATCAGAATTTATGAAAATGGTGTTTTTATTGGGATCATGAAGTTATTAATTTTTTATACTATCTAACATAATTATATGATGGAAAAAATTCGATTCATAAATTACCGTATTGTTAAATTGTCCCCCCTTTTGAAAATTCTCCCTTTAACCATTGGTTCATATAAATATGAGCTCGTACTTCTCCCTCATCTCTACATCTGGTTCACATGTTTCCCCTTCAAACAAACTATTCAGACATAGTAATTCAACTACGAGAGTAGTATAATTGCATATAACATTTTCATTACTCTAAAAGATCATCAATAGATTCTCCTTATAATATATATCATTTCACAATACACTACCTCGGGATTTAGAACATTTGAAAGATCTGGTATATACATCCTTAAGAGAAAAAAATGGAATACATCATGTATGTGAAACATGGATGGTGGAAATTTAAAATTTTATGCCACAACTCTTACATGATCATGAATATATAAGGGGATGATGAACCTAGGACATAACATTCTCTTCTTCCCAAATCTAAGGATCATATTCATGATGATAAGATGATGAATAACATGTCTTCAACCTCATACATCTAGTCCCACTAACGATTGACTACATATCTCTTTTAGCGACTTTGGGATTCCTTAAGGTGATGCTAAATGTTTCTCACCTTCTCTACCATTTTCTTGAACATTTTAGGTCCCACCAGCTTTAATTCACCTACAATATACAATAGTAATAGTGATACTCATTTTTTCCTATAATTGGCATCATGTGAATCTGTTTGGATGCTCGTGTTGAAACTGTTGTCATAAAAGAACTCAACCAGTGGTGGAAGTCAGTCTTATCATCTTTTAACATACATAGAATATTCTCTCAACATATCTTCCATCATTAGAATATTTTTATCGGATTGTCTAACATTTTGAGGTTGTTAATCCACATTGAATATCAAATCATTGTATATAGTATGATATAAAATTTTCCTAAACAAGGAGGTGAATTATAGATCTTGATCAGAAATAATTTATATTGGTAATCCATGATCCATAGAACTCATCTAATGTATATTTGTGACACTTAATCTAGTGATAAGTCATCTCAAATTGCAATAATGTGATATGTCTTTGAGGCACAACAACCTATATAGCAAGGTTTCCTCTCGATGTCTTTAGAAGTCCTATGAAAATTTCCATGGTGATGTTTTCCCATTTCATTATGGCATGGTTAATAGTTTCATCATCCCCATAGATATTATCCTTTCATCCTTCACATATAGACATACAAGACACTTTCATATATATTATGGTATCTATTTCATCATATTTTTCGACCAATAATGTTCTCTGAGAACCCGATAAATTATTTTTCTTTCTATGGGAATAGAGAAACATGAGCTTTATGAGTAACTCATAATCAAATTATTTATCGTTGGATTATATTTTACACATAGACTTGGACAAAATCATATATCTCCTTTAACATAAATTTTTAATTCTAGGGATTTAACCATTTTCATGGGTTCCAACTCCGTCAAAATTTCTAAATCATTTCTTATAGAATATATTATATTCTATCTAAGGGATGGTTGATAATTTATTTGAGGAAGGATTAATGATTTTTCTTAATGATCTACATTTATATTCATTTAAAATCAAATAATATTGGATCCATATCAATACTCATCATTAATAATGTTGTAGGATTCATTCTACTTTGAACATATACCAAATTATTAGCTTTTCAAGGATGGTAGTAGACAATGAAGTCATAAGCCTTGATGATCTTTTACCTTATATGATAGATCATCTTAGGCTCCTTCTATGTGAATATATATTTACATCTCTTATTAGTATCATATATTTCAAAATTTTCCCCATTGAAGTAATGGTGCTATATTTTTAACACGAACTTCTTTAATGCTAGCTTTTAATAATGTGTTGGATAGTTTCTCTATTAATTTTGAACTACCATGAGGTGTGGGATAATAAAATATTATTTTTCAGAGTAATGTAGCCTAATTCATTCATTAAGTCATCATTTAATACTAAAAAGTGTTCCCCACTTGTGGGAAGTGTGAGTACTAGTGTTGTGACAAGACTCTTTTATAAATCTTTGAAGCCGTATTAACATTCACTAGCCTAGAAAAAAATTTCCCCCTTCTGATTAATCTTGGTCAGTGGTTATGGTAATTGTTATATTTTCTTCACAAATCCCCAATAATACACATATAGACCATGGAATATATGGATCTAGAATACAGATGTTGTCTTTAAACATTATTCTATCACCATTGTCATGGAAGTGGTCCTTGATATTCCATTTCTAGTGATGAAATTCCCTGTGAATATTACTAATTCCATCTAGAACTAACATTTAATGTACATTTCATAATGTTTCTCCCATATCAATATATTTGTAACAATAATTAAATACTCATCATCATTATCATTTTGCATTGAGTATATCATAATATAATAAATTAATAATTCCAAATTATTTGGGGTATTCTCTAGAGACATTATTCATTAATTCCATCAATATTGATAGACAATTGTTGAGTCTAAAGGTAATAACTATTAACTCATAGTCTTCATACCTCATTCAAAAGGATGTTTTGGAAATTTCATCTTTCCTTGCCTTTAGTTGGTGATATCCTGATCTAATGTACCCTTTAAAGAAATACTTGTCCCCACATAGCTGATCGGGAATGTCATCTATCCATGGAAGATGATTCTTTTTCTTTATCATAGTTTTTTTAGGTCAAAATCACCAATGCAGATATTTATTGGTCCATCCTTCTTCTTGAAAAAGTGGATTAGTTCAAACAATGCTGAAGAACTCAGGAATATAAAACCCTATTCCAGGTTCTCTTATAACATCTTCTTTAATTTCTCCAACTCAATGGTGTCCATTCTATAAGGTTTCAATCATATATGAAGAGATTCATGGATTACTTCAAATGTGACCTCAAACTCTCATCCATGAGGAAGACTGGAGAATTATTTTGGGAACACATCATTGTAGTCCCCCAAAATGGGAATGTCCCGGAGCATGATTCACTCCTTAGTCTCAATAATTTGACAAATTTGTGCTTTCTCATAAGGAAAAATTTAGAATATTGATACATTTATTCTGATGGTGATTCATCTTCAATATAACACTTGAAAAAAAATAGAGGAGGATTGTGGATGTGAAGAGTAATCTAACATTCCCAATTGTTGATATTGGGTTTATATAATGATATCCAATACGTGCCCAATATAGAATCAAACTCAACAAAAGAAAGAAGAAAAATATTTTCTATGAGGTTCATTCCAGAAACATTACCCAGGGTAGTGAAATATAATATTTTGATAATAATCTTTCGATTTTCTATTTTGATAGAAAAAAGAACCACTATATTTTTATGTGGTATTTGAATTGTTATACAAAAAATTCAAGATATGAAAGAATTTGTGAAACTAGAGTCAAATAGTATGTTCATTATTACTGAGTGTAAATATCATCAATTCATTTTAATATCCCACCTTAGAAATAATTACAACATAAAATTTCTCTTTCTCCTTTGGATTTGTTTTTAGATGACACTAGTTACCCACAATGGCTCTATGTTTATTGCAATAGATTTAATAATTCCCTTGCTCCCTAAAATTGAATCATTTAACCATTTATGATGATATTTTTTCCTCTGCCACATTTTTCAACTTATTCATGTATCTTTGACATTCATTATCTTGGTGTCCTTATCTACCACACATAAACCATTTCACCATACCTTTATGATAATTCCTTAGATTCGTCAGTGCACATGTTTGAAATGTGAGTGATCGATTTTTCATCCACCTTTCCATTAGATCCCTCATCCTTAAACTCAATATTTAAATTCATATATCATTAGTGATGAGAAAATTATCTACACTCTATATCCAATTTGATACCCCTATAAAAACATCATCATAACTCCCAAAGTCATATATTTCTTCATCCTTTTAATGTGTTTGTTTTAATCCACTAAATAATTTTTCTATTTATCTATCATTGTTGATAAAAAAACATGAGTCATACCCTTCATTAATTGTGAAATTTACTTCGTAAACATAGATAGATTAAATTTCATTTTTCTTCATCTCTCTAAATTCTGCATCCATATTTTTCTGAAGTGTTTGAGGAAAATACATGTTAAGAAATATTTTCTTTATTTAATCCCACTAAATCTCATCAATTTCAACATTTCTCTTGATGTTCTTAATCCACACCAACAAATGGTAAACCTATAAATATAAATAATAAATGTCTAGAGTCACCTTCTCCGTATCAGATTAACACAACCAAGAAAAGAGCATCTCAATTGAGTTGTATCACATTACCCAAAAAGTGGATCATAAGATGAATTAAATTTCATTGGTTATCACCACATAAAATACATGATTAATTGTTTTCCCAATTAGTGAAATTAATTCATATTATATTATTACTGTTTTTTGATAGCCTTTTACTATAGGGTACGAATCACCATGAAATTTTTAACTCTACATCCATTAGAATTGTTGATGTCATTTGTGAAATCACTAAATTGTCCTTAAAATTGGTTTGTTTCATTGTATCTACCATTTACCAAAATTTTATAAAAGAGAAATGTTTTTAAGAAAAAAAATTCATCAAGTAATGAATAAATAATTTATTCCATTGTGAAATTAACTATAAAAGAATATCTTGTGGGATATCTATATGTATAATTTTAATAAAATATATTTTTTTGTGCTTAAATATATTTTGACTCGTAATTTAGGGGTATTACTAATATTCTCTAAATAAAAATCTTAAATTAACTAAGCTATGTTCTAATACCAACTATAGTGAACATAATTTTTTTATATTACTATTACCCAATTTTAATGATAAAAATTATAATAGTGTTAGACAACTAGGATACCACAGTTTAATATTTCAAGAAAATTATAAAGATACATAAATTTAAATTAAAAGATATAAGAATTGATTAATTCTTTATTTTCTAGATTATTAGTTTTACTCGTGTACTCATTAGTATATTAAGTCAATGGATTCTATACATCTTAGAAAGGGGTGAGACAAAATCCGAGTATTATGGTAGAGAAATACAAGAGTAAAAGTAAAATTGGTTCTGAGAAATCATCATCATCATCAAATTATCTTGGTATCATTATAATAATCATGATATGAATCTTTAAATAAATTTAAGGGATGTGGAAATCAATAAAAATGAAACAACATGCCTTTGTGTTCAAATATCATACATGGTTGTAAATAGATCTTGCGTCTTGTTAACACATAACATATGTTCATAATAATAAAATAACCAACGTTGTAAAAAATTACCACATCATTTTTAAAATATTACACAATGTATCAAGAGATAAGTTACATTAATGAATTCTTTAGAGATCTGTATAATTCTGGGTGAACCCATTACATCATAGAATTTACATAACAATGCACGATACGTAGAACACAAAACCATATTTTTCATAATCTGTCCCATGTAAATGAAATGGGTTTCATGAAAATTTCATAAGGAAGACCTTAATGAATAATCATGGATTTTCCCCAAATAAAAATCTAATAACAAACATAGAATAAGAATCAACAATCCTGAGTGAAGAGGATAAAATATCAATATAAATAAAAGATGTGTATTTTATAAATAAATGGTTTTTAAAAAAATCATTGAATATTTTCAAAATTAATATTCAAAAAATGTATATCCCATATAATATAATTAAATATCTAAGAAATTATATTTTATGAATATTAAAATAACAACTACACTAAAACATGGCATGAAAGAGGAATAACCCAATGAGAGGAAATTGGGTTTTAGAATACCTTCACCTTCTGTCCAAACGTTTTATTCACATTAATATCCTATAGAATTAAATAAGATTAATTAATTAATATTACCATCAAATATTTTACATTTATTTTTTTATTCTTATTTTATTATTTTATTTTAGGTCAATTATGATGAGTTTTAGTGTTCAATTTCATCATTTGGGGGTGTTCATTTTGTTGATTATCAAGATTAGAACACTAGTTTACATGTAGGGAAGATGTTTTAAAAGGGGTAAAATAACCATAGTTGAAATTATATTTTATTAATGAACCTAATTAATATTAATTGGTTTTATATATATTTTCCAGACCTGTATATTATTTATTAGTTAATGTGTTAATAGAAAATTTTTAGAATAATTTATGCGGTTTTTGATCACAACAACCATGTTTTGTCTTATTATTAAATATCATGTATATATGATAGTGTCAATAATATAAGATGAGTTTTAAAATAGATATTAAAATGATATTCAATAATAATAATGTATTCGTGAGATGCCTTGAATGTGGTAAAAGAAAATGAAAACCTGACCCCCCGAAGATGATAAATCCACACCTCATGGATGTTGATTCCATTATTACAATAAAATGGAGTGGGGAACAGGTTGGATGATGGGTTATTACATTAACAGGATGAAATTAACATAGTGATTGTGTAATGGTTGTGTAATAGCCGAGTATATGTCCGTGTTGGTTGACCTAGAGACCGCCTATAGCAGATCTCGGTTAAGGCATGTACATGGAAGGAAAATTAAATGAACACACAATTTAATATAATTTTTAATTTATTAAATGGACCGAGGGTGCGTCTAATTGGTAGAACACCCTTCTTCTATCTCTATCTTGTCCAAGAGAGACCAGGTGCGACGAATCTTCTCTGAGCCCCCAATCAACCATACGTTCTCTGAATTAACCTTCGTCCATTGGGTTAGAATCGCCACAATGATTTCTTCCTTCTTCTAGAGCCTAATATCTTGATTTCTCCTCTATCGTGAGATATCATTGGATGAAAATTTTAGATGTTTTTTATCTAAATTTTTCAAGGCTGATTCAAGGGCCGACATCGAAGTTTATCGATCGTACAATGTCGAGGTAGGATTTGTTGCCTTAACATAGTTATTATTATAATATTATGTGAAAAAGTTCAAAATACCATTGACCAGGGTATTTTTTTTATATATTTTAGCCTTGATAATGCCAGATAGGCAGTTTGTTCCTGAGTTGAGGTTTTTTGATTGTGAATAGGCTTATTTTACATGCTATGGATGTGTTTCCCATGTTTTTTTTTGACATTTATTGTTTTGACTATCATTTCCCATTATGTTTCTTATTTTCCATGGCTAGTTTTGATAGGATGAGTTTATATTATCTGATGTTTTTTTTGTGATAGTATCTATTATCTATGTTGTTCATTAAATCTGTTACACAAATAGTTTTTAAGGATTAATTTGGCTATTGCACATCGTTGTGCACATTTGACACACATGGGGCTCTGGGAACCTGGTGTAGTAAAACATATAGAAAATTGACATTGAGGGCTTCTCTAGAGTGTCTATTTACTTTTATGTTGAGATACTATAGGAGGGTTATGATTTTTTCTCCCTCGGAGTGTCTGTAGTTCCATATTTCTAGACCACAGTGTTAATTGGATGTTTGGTGCTTCCTATGAGTGTCTACAGTTATTAATACAAGACCCCTGAGGTAATATATAGTGACTACTACCTCAGAGAGTCTTTTCTAACGATGAAGCAGAGGGATTAGGTAGTTATTAAATCCAAAATGATTACAGGTATTTTATTAGCTTCTTACTTGATATGTGAAAATAAATGAAAATGAAACTGTATATTTTTTTAAATTTGTGTACGTCTATGTTTACAACTTCATTTAGCTTGTTCCCACCATTTATATTCACTGACTATTTGGAATAGATCATGGGATGGTTTCTTACAAGGGTTTTTCTCACACACTATTTACATCATGATTTTGGGCCCAAACAAATTATATTGATTCAGGTATAGATAAGGTAAATCACACTTCTTCATAAGGTACACAATTACTATGGATTTGGGGAGCGTTCGACCAAGCTAAGGCTTTCGATTTTGCTGGATTTATTTCCATATTTTCCCTTGTAATTTGTTTTAGTGTTTTATTCTCACATTGTGACATGTTTGGCAGCTTTCATAGACATATGTGATATGCATCATTTTTATAGGTTCTCTAGTTGTTTATCTACATGCATTCTTCTATTGTTTACTATTACATGTTATTATTATTGCTTCTGATATTGTTTTCTATTAATTTGAATTGTGTTTCTCTACCAATGAGGGAATAATTTACCCACTATCACACCCAAGTCCCACACTACTAGTCAGAAACCTCTTGTATTCATGGAAATGAACTTGAGGCCATGTGATCAATCAGCTACAGGCCACTTTTGGGCGGCACACAGAACTGGGACATTATAAAGTGGTATCCGAGGATTGATTTTCATGTTGACTTACTTTTTGGATATTATATCCAAGGGTAGCAAGGAATATGTACATGGTAATATAGTGTTCCCTATAGTAGCTAACTCATGTACATCGAAAAGACAATTTACCTCGTATATTTTTATTTTTCAAGATTTTCAATTATTACATTTGATTTAATTTCACAATTCGGTGATTCAAATGTTTTATTTTGTTATTATTGATATTATTGTAGAACTATTTCTATTGCAACACGATGAGATGGGGGTATTCCATCTCATGAATCATATAGTCACTTTCTATAGAGCACATATCATGCATTCTTTTCATTCCATTTAGGGTGCATTACAGATTGCATGTTTTTTTATAGATGTTGTTCTAGATATGATTATTGTTGTAATATATTACATGATAAAATAGTTATTTATAGGTTATTTTTTAATGTTTACTATTCACTTGAAAGAATGCCAATATTTTGTCCCTAAGCTGTTATAGGACCTCATGGATCTGAATTTGTTGGATCGCTGCATTTGTATTCCCTGTATATGACATGTATAAGATTCCAAGATTTGATTCACAGGGAGTATGGTCCCCCATGGATCAGAATTTGGATCTTTAATGTTAATTTCAGTGTTTTATGGGTTCTGGTGTTAATTTTTAGGCTTACTATCCAAAAAAACCCCAGGATTACATAGTGCGTATTAAATAATATATGACATGTATCCTTTTGTTTGGGAAGGAACTGTTTTTCTGAAGAACACGCCGTGGACATTAGGTATATGTTGTGTAGTCTCTAACCATGTTACTGCTTGTGTGGGAAGAGTCATAGGGTTGGGAAATATCTGGTGTCACACACCCTGTAACGAATGTACACGTCATGTTGTATAGACCATGTTCCCACCCATGTGACTGATGACTCAGATGGATGAAACTCGGGTGTTACATGTCATGTCTATATTGAAAAAGTCGTGTTGAGTCCATTTTGTATCTGATCGTGTGACTATCAAAATGGGTCAGTTTAATCCTTCTAGTACATGTTATGTCTAGCACGAACACACTGTGTAGACTCGTTCTAGGCGAACTGTGTTGGTTTGTTTTGTAAAAGAACTCGGGCAAGGAAAAATGATTCAAGTACAAGCTTTTTCCTTTAGAGGAACACAACGTGTGTTGGGGTTTTTCAAGACCAGCTTTTGGTAAATGAATATTCCAATATAAAGGCTTAAAGTAACATGCCTTGTAGGGGTCATACATGTCGGGTATCCTTATTTTGAAAAAAATTAATTTCATCCTTATCTACTTCCTTTATAGTACATTTATGTCTCAATACATGATTATATTGAACTATGGTGTGTGATTGTCCTTGCAGAATCATGCCACCGTGACGTCATCTCATTATACAAACGATTCAATACAATGACTTGTCCCAGAACATGGTTGATCAGGGACAACCAGAAGATCCTCTAGTCAGTCATTTTTTGCACTAACCATTATCCTAGATATAGGTTCTGATTAAATGTTCTGAGAGGTCCTGTTGATGTTCATACAGACTTTTAGGGGAGTACCACATCATGTCCCTTAAAAGGAATAATTGACATAGTGCATTCAGCAGTAGGATCCTCCCACCTTATTGGGGGATGGAGGCCTTAGGCTTTATAGTCATGGTTAGAATCCATGGCATATATCATTGAACATTTGTAGACGCCTCCAGAGAGGAGGGTGAAACTCGCTACCTACATGCTTTGGTATTTCTCCAAGAGATGGTGGGATGTGATATCACAGGCAATTACTAGTGGGGTATGGCTTCGGATGAGTTCCAACATGACTTTTATTATCAATTTTACCCTGAGATGTTGAGGGCTGATCGAACCAGAGAGTTCCAGAGTTTGGAGCTGGGTACCCTATCACTAATGAAATATTCTTCTTGCTTCACAGAGATCTGGTGTTTTAGAACCATTCTGGGGGATGATGAGTTAGACCTGGTGAGGATGTTTGAGGATGGTCTTAGTAATGACATCTGATCTCATGTGAATAACTTCAGGTTGACTTCAATCATATCTACTGTCAAAAAGGCATTGATCATGTGAAAAACTTGAGGGTTTTTGGATCTGTGAGCTAGGGAGGCTTGACATATAGAGTTTCTACCACTCTGAATTACAGTAGGAAGAACCATAAGGAGACTGCCTGCTAAAATTTGGGTAGGATGAATACTTATTTTTCAATATTGTTGGTGTGCTACTAGTGTGGGAAAAGCTGGCATATGAGGCCACATTTCCTGAGGGACCTGGTGGAGTGTCTATATTCTGCTAATATGGGTCATCTTCCCCATTTATGCTAGATCATCTCACCAGTAGGGGGTGATAGAGGTTCTTCTATGACTAATCATTCAGAAGTAGGACCACTAGTTTCTCATCCGTCTGGGATCTAGAATTTGTCGTGCCACTCGGGCCGAGGTGGAGGTCGTGGTCATGGTATCCAGTTATTTGGAATTTAGCAACAACATGGTGGATCAGTTTAGGGTTTCCAGGGAAGGTCGTAGGGAGGGGGTACAGGTCAGACATTGTCATGGAGTAGACCCAGCAAAAGAAAGATCTTGGACCCTCTACAGTTAGAGGTATGATCGTAGTTGTCTCAGTTTTAGCTTTTTCACTTTTCAATATTGGGGTTTCCGATAGATTCATATCTTTTTCTATTATGGTGATCCATGGGCTCCGTATCTTTACCAATGATGATATCATTATGATGGAAAATATGTTGGGGACAAGAACGACTACTACACATCAGTGCAAGGAGTTCTATATTGATGTTGGTGGGTTTCAGTTCATATGATACCTTTATGTCATAGAGATGATCGGTTATGATTTCATTCTCAGAATGGCCTGGTTTATTTCCTTCAAGGATTTTGTGATTTCTATCATCATTGGTTGCGTTTTATGTCCCCAGTGGGATGTTTATTTCTTCAAAAAGGGAAAATGGGATGTCCATGCATGCAGACTGGGACACGAGCATCATGGGATATGAGGAGTTACAACCCAGATTTCTATTCTATATCTGGATAACCAGGGGACTTCACAGTTGGTCTTTCCTCCAGCGGTCGATCATTTCAGGGGTGTCCTTCCACATAAATTTTTATGTTATCCCCCATAGCGAGATGTAGAATTTTCAATTGATCTTGTACCTAGAGAAGAATCAGTGTCCATTCCTCCCTGTAGTATCCCTAAACCAGAGTTATAATAGATTATGAAACAGTTGGAGATGTTTTGGGAAATGGGTCTCATCCGACCCAGTAATTACTCTTAGGGTTCTCCAGTCGGGATTGCGAAGAAAGCGTACAGTACCCTTATATTTTTTGTTGATTATCCTCTGATGAACTAGTTAACTCTTATGAACTGATATCCCTTTCCAAGGATTGATGATATCTTTGATCATCTTGGTGGATCTCGGGTGATCTCGAAGATTGACGTGAGATCTTCTTATAATCAGTTGCATGTTAGACCATCTGATATAACTCTTACATCTTTTCGGATCATGTATAGTCCATATGAGTACGTGGTTATGCCGTTCGGTCTCACGAATGCACCTGTAGTTTTAATGGAAATGATGAATCGAGTGTTCTGTCCAATCTTGGAATCCTTTGTGGTGGTTTTTTGGATGATATCTTGGTTTAATCTCACACTCAACTTGACCATTCCACACATCTTGATATCATTTTGAGTGCATTTAGTGATCATAGTTATATTATAAGGTCTCAAAAATGCCACTTTTTGATGAACTAGATTCACTTCGTGGGTCATGTTATCTTAGAGGCATGAGTATCAATAGTCCCCAATAAAGTGAGAAAGTAGTTTACTTGGAGCGTCTGAAAAACATCTTTGAGGTCTGAATTAGGGCTGGTTTGTTACTATAGATATTTCATACAAGACTATTAAAGATTAGAAGCTCCATTGAATGGCTAGACCAAGAAGGGTGTGAACTACCTATGGATGGATCATTGAGAGTAAACCATTCAGAAGCTAAAAGGGAGGCTACCTTAAGCTCTGATACTAATTTTTCTAGAACTAGTAAAGAGTTATACTATATAATTTTATGCATTAGGTTTCAGGCTATAGGCAATTCTTATGCAGGAGGAAGGTGTCGTTGCATATGGGTCTCGACAGTTGTGGCCACATGAGAGGAATAACCCAATGCACGATCTTGAGTTGGCTATATTTGTTCCAGAATTATGATGTTAGAGATATTATCTTTTGTGAGGAATTTTTTTTGGTATTCAGTGACCACAAAATTCTCAAGAATATCTTTACTCAGTGTGATCTGAATCTGAGACAGTGAACGTGGTTCCGTACCTTCATCCTTTTGACATTGAGCTTTCTTGTATATCTGTGAAAGGAAATGTTGTCGATGATGCATTGAGAAGGAGGAAACAATTACATACAGTTTAGGGGGCCAACAGTGAGTGTCATCTTGTGTATTTATTCCCTTATATGAATATGGAAATTCATGATAGATAGGGGTAGACATTTCTGTGTTCTGTACCTGTTACCTCTACTCAACATGATGGAGTTAAAATGGGGAAGTAATCAGATTCTAAAGGCCTAGTTCTGAGATATTGTGTTAGGATAGGACCCTATTCTTGGATGGACTATAAGATATGTTGAGATCTTGGGTTTTCATGGGGCGATTTGGGTTTCAGCAGACATTCACGGGGAGATTATGTGGGATTTCCAATATTCAGTCTCGGCAGTTCATCTTGGTGTCACCAAGATGTATATGGATATGTGATGTCAGTATTTGTGGCCAAGTATGAAGAGAGATGATGTTGAGTTTGTCCTAATTTGTTCCACCTATCAATAGGTGAAGGTGGATCATCAATGACCATCATTAAATTTGTAGAAGTTACTTATCCTCATGTGGAAGTGGAATGATGTTGTGATGGACTTCATGACAAGATTACCGAGGTCGCCTCGAGGGATGTATGCAGTTTGTGTTGTCATTGGAAGACTAACAAAGGACACACACTTCTTTCTAATCAAGAAGACCTTCAATGATGATGTGCTGGGATGGCTTTATGTCTCTTTGATTTTATGTTTACAAGGGGATCCACAGTCTATTGTTTCAGTCAAAGACAATCATTTTACTTCTCGGGATAGTAAAGGACTATAGAGAGCATTGCGTACATTGGTGCATCGGAGTACAACATACCATTACTAGACATATGTACGGTCTGTGCGTACAATTTAGGTGATGGAGGAAATTCTTCGAGCATACATCCTAGATTTTTGATGTTTATGGGAGAAGCAAACACCTCTTATAGAGTTTTCCTATAATAATAGTTTTAATGAAACTATTCATATTTAAGCTTATGAAGCTTTGTATGGTAGGCCATGCCGATCACCCCTATGTAGGATGGAGGAAGTAGAGAATGATATGTTGGGACCTCGTATTGTTTAAGAGACCACATTGCAGGTGGATTTGGTTCGGAATAGGATGGATAATTCGTAGTCACGCTAGAATACTTATGCTAATTGACAGAGACAACCTGTAGAGTTCGATGATGGATATCGGGTTTTCGTACTTATGACACCGAGGATGGGACACTAAATAATTAAGTGACATGTAAGAATGATCCAATATAAATTATGTTTTTTGAGGTTTTTGAGAGGGTTGGGTTAGTAGACTATCAGTTACACTTACCTCAGAGGCACCAGACTATTAACAAATTCTTCAACGTTTATCAACTATGACATTACTTCTCAAACATGTCTGAGGTTCATCAACCAGAAAGGTTGCGATAGAGGTAGAAACCTCATTTGAGGAGCATCATATCTAGGTTTTTGATTGAAGTATGAAGGTTCTTCATGGACAGTCTATTCCTTAGGTACGGGTGCTATGGCGGTACGAGCTAGTAAAGGACGAGACATGAGAGAGGGTGATTGATGTGTGATAGCAGTGGCTATAGTTTTTCGAGGATTATTCTTATTCACCATCTTTTTATGGATATTCAGTGAATAATTTATTTAAGCGCGGATGTTTGTATGAAACCAGATCTTCATTACAAGTATGTATTTTTTTTGGTGTTTTGAGAAAAAAGAGGACAATCTAGAAATTTAAGGTGTACATGTAGTGTACCTAGTTTCTGCGGATGACCATGTACAGGACATGTAATGACCAAGTACAAGGTCATGTGGGGTGACCTAGAGATTTCCTTATGTAGAGCCCAGTTAAGTCAAGTACACGGCATGTACATCAAAAGAACAGGCCATATAATTTCTTTTTTATTTGATTAAATGGACTAGGGTCACATCTAATTGGCAGAACTCACTTCTTCTGGCGCTTTCTCGTCCAAGACTGACAGGGAGAGATGATTATTCTCTATTACCCTGATCGACCATCCATACTATCAATCAACCACTTTTTATTTCATTGGAATCGTCATGGTTAGTTTGTCATTCTTCTAGAGCCCCACGTCTTGATTTATCCTCTCACATGAGATATCCATGGTTGAACTTTTATTAAATTCTTTAGATCTATGTCATTCTAGACCTTTTCATCATATTATGATGAAGTATATAGATCCAAAAACGTTAAGGTAGGTGGTATGTGCATTTCTATTGTTAGTATTTGAATATTATGTGAAAAACATCCCAATACCATAGAACGAGGTATTTGTGTTTATGGATTTTAGCCCTGTTAATGCATCCTATGCCTTGTGTGCCAGAGTAGTGGTCGTTCAATTGGTAATAGGGTTATTTGTTATGCTATGGATATATTTCCCATGTCTGATTTTACATTGATCATTTGGTCTAGCCTTGCAAGTAAGGCTTCTTTTTTTACATGACAAGTGTTGTTTTGATGGAGTGATGTTATCTGAGGTTGTTTTATGGTTGTAGTTATTAGCAAATTAGTTCATGAAAGATATTATCCATGTATTTATAAAGGTTTACTTTGGTTGTTGATCATCATTCTGCATGTTTGACTTACACAGGGTAGTGGGGACCTGGTGTAGTGAACCATAGGGGAATAAATGTTGAGGGCCACTCCAGAGTGTTTGTTGACTTTTATGTTGTCAGAACATATCGGGAATGGACTCTGTGATCCATCAGAGTATCTATAGATCCATGTAGAGAGATGAGAGAGGGAATTGGACATTGAATGCTTCTTCCTAGTATCTATAGTTAGCAATACGATACAACTTGTGTAATTGATGGTGAGTGCTTGCTTAGAGAGTCTATACTAAAGTTAAACCATATGGGTTCTGCTGTGAGTACTTCCCTAAGGGTTAATTGTATTTTATTATCTTCTTACAAGATATGTGAAAATGAATTCAAATGAAACTGTAGGTTTTTTTACTTTTAAGTACTTCCTTGTTTACTTCTTCATTTTTATTATTTCCATCCAAATATATTCATTTACTGTTATCCACAGATCTTTGGGGGTTTCCTATTAAGATTTATTTCACACCGAGTTTCGGTTATTATTTTTGTCCCAAATAGATTATATTGTTACAGGTATAAATAATGTAAAGAGCCCTTTTACATCACGTTCTTGATTGTTGTGGAGCTAGAGAGCATTGGACCATGATGAGGCTTGCGATGCTGTAGGAGTTATTTACTTTTTTTCGCTTGTACATTGGTTTAGTACTTTCCAACATTGTGACCTATTTGGATTCTTTTTAATACAAACATGACATTAATCATTTATATATGTTCTCTGGTAGTTTATATACTAGTAGTCTTCTGTTTTTTATTATTTAATATTATTATTACTGCTTCCACTACTGTTATATGTTAATTTCAATTGTGTTAATCTTCCAATTAGGGCATAGATTCACCACTATCACACCCAAGGCCCTTACTGGTAGTTAGCACCCTCTGAAATTCGAGGAAATGTGATTGAGACCATGGGACCAACCGGGTACGGGGCACCTCTGTGTGGAACCCGGAACCAAGATGTTACAGATCACATGGAACATTCCTGGTGTAAAATAAAATTTCATTAGAAATAACAGTTTTTATATTAATCCTATTGAAAATATTTTAAAACTACCTTTCTATTATAATAAGATTTAATAAATTTGAATTTTTTTAATATTAGGAAACCATTTATTTAACAATATCCTTTTGTACATTCAAATCATGATTCAATGAAATTAAGGTTGTAATGGTGGGTAATTACAAACATTACATATATATTTAGAATAATATTCCTATTTCACAATAAAAATAATCAAAGTGTGCCTTGTTCTGAAGATGATAAAAATGTTCCGTTAAAATAATTATTTAAATTTAAACATGGGGTATGTGTTTTAATAAATAATATTGATAATGTTAAAACATTTTTAGAAAACGAGGTTTTGGAAGAAATATTATTTTTCACATTAGAAAGAAACAATAGCATATTTTTTTTAAAAACATTTTCATATTATGTTTATTTTATAATCACACTAAAAATATTCATATTACTTGAATTTTTTCGGGAATATCTATATTAGATGAAAATATATTTATTTTATGATATAAATATCAATTAATTCACCAATCATATACATAATCCAAAACAATTCTAAATAAATATGAGATTATAAAACAATTTCTTTCTAAATTGAAAAATTCTGTATTATTATCACCATGATGAAATATATTTAAATAAAACATTAAATATAATGAATATAGGTTAATTAATTATATAAAATAAAAAATATATTATATATAACATATAAAAAATTAAAGGTGAATATAAAGTATGTATTATCGAAGTAAATGTATGATGAGAAACCCATACCTTATGTCTGAATCGTCACATAAATTCAGTATATCTTTTAATAAAAATATTACATTAATTAGTAAATTTCATAACAAATATTTCAAAATTTATAATTCCTTTTATTTAATTATTACTATTTTATATAATAGTACATAATAAATTAGGTTTATAAGGGATATTTCGATTATATTGGAATTATGTGTCAATAATGAATTTAGTATATCATCTATGCTCTAGGATATAATTATTTAAAAATTTAAAAAATAAGAGAAATTAATTAATTTTCGTTTTTATAAATCAATAATAAATTTAAAACCAATCATGAATCATTATTTGGAAAAAGGAACTACATTAGAATCATGGAGACAGTTGGTTGTACGTATTCATGAGTAACATTTCAATTTTTCAATGATGATTATAGAAAGAAGTTAAATAATAATTTACCATCTAAAAATGATAATAATATCATGTATATAATATTCATTCATTAAATGTACATATATATATATATATAATACATGTCCTTTTTGTTTAAAAAAGTATAAGAGAACTTCTTGATGTTGGTAGTCCACACATAAATGAATGGAATTATAAATATTTATAGATTCAAATAAAATGATATATATAGTAATTTTAGAGTGATAATGTTTTAATTAATTTCATGATTATGTAATTTATTTATAAAATAATCATTAAATATTTCATTATCACTATCCATGTAAAGTGTCGGTTAGAGACAAATAATATCCCTTCATGAGGTGATAGTCTGTTGTCCACACAAATTATTTTATCAGGTCTCATATGGAATGGAATATAAAAAAATGATTATATTGTGTAATGAATAAAAGTGTATTATTACGTTATAAATAAAATATTTATAATCTATATCCATCAAAATATGCAACTATTAATTGTGGCAATGGAAATATGAAGGACATCAGTTCACAAGGTGGCAATCTACCAAACACAAGATTGATGAATTAGTAATCCAATTGATGGAAGTTCTGAGTTTTATAGGTCATTAACATAACCTAAAAAGATATATTTATATTAAAGTCATTTTTTATATAATCCTTTTATAATAATAATTTATCTATGTGGAGGAAAAAATAAAAGAAAAACACATAGTTATCAATTTAACAACTTCTCATACCACCAATTTTGGGATATACCTAAAGTATTGATAGAATAGATTTATGAATAGACATGGTATTATAGGATGATTTTATGAAGTATGAGATGTTATTATTAAAGGAAATGTTGAAAAAAAAATTATATGACAGTGAGAAGATGATAGGAGAGGGGTGTCCTTATATATGTGAGGTGAGTGGCACACTAATAATTTTTTAAATGAAAATTATTTACCCAAATATCTTACATGACCAGAGGGTATGAAATAATGTCTTATAGGAACATAGAAATTATTATGTTCCAAAATATCTATTAAATATATTATAATTAATTCATTATGACATTTTTTATTTTTCCTTTTTAGTGTATCCTTGGGTAAATATGTTTTTTACCATATCGGATATAAATATTGTTTTATATTTTTACAATTATTTATTTTAAAAAAATTAGGGTAACATATTATATAATATAAATATTCCTATATTTTTAAAAATCCATTCTAAAAAATGGATATTTTTACTTTGAAATCAATCTCACATTTGTGATGAGAAATTAGGTTTTCAAACAGATAATTTTCAATCATTAAAATAGATTTTACATAAGAATTTGAAATGAATATCATTATTATGAATGAAAATTGGATTAATAATATATATATATATTATTAAACTTGTTTTACATTATAAAAACTAAATAATTGATTTAAAATTATAAATAATTTAAATAAAAATAGTATTTTCATTTAAAATATTGTATTTTTTTACTATTCATCAATTATGAAAAAATTATAAAAAATAAAAAAATAACCCATAGTTAAAGTTAATATGATGGTATAAAAAATTATTATTTTCCAATTAATTTCTAAAAATTTATAAAATAATAATTTTCATTAGGTGTACAAAGTGTTATTAATCCATTTTTATAAATAACTACTTTAGTTTCTCAAAAAAAATAATGCTTTTTAAATTGTTTTTATTATATTCTAAATAGATAGATACCAGAGTAATGTTTTTTAAATGATTAATATATATAATTTTCATAATTCAATTATTATTATACATAACCATTAATTAAATTTATATGTAATAAAAATATATATTATAACAAGAATCATTAAGACTCATGCTTGTCTATTCCCCAAGCTAAGAAAGAGATAAAACATAACGAAATATATTTCATGTGAGGTTTATGATCATAATTGAGTGTCCCATATATTATCAAATAAAAATTTATCTTTTATAATGTTTGGGTGTTACATTCTCTCGATCTTAAATAAATTTCCTCCTCATAATTTAATCATGGTCTTGGTAATCATGGGTACGATATTTTAAATTAACTTTTGGGAAAAACACACATCCTAAAATTGTTAAAAAATACTCATGATTATAAATAAATGGAAATATAAAGTTAACATTAAATAACATATAACTAGATATATATGTTGTATAAAATTGATAGGAAATGAAAACAATGATATGAAAGAGAATATTAATTCATAAGGGTTAATAGAGAGTGATATTAATCAATGTTTATAGGAATGTGTGTAATCTAGTGAGGGTAAATAATCACAAACCCATTATCATGTGATGATTTAGGGGACCAGTTTATTCATTATAATTTAATGCACTAGGATATCATTTTTATTTCAAGACCCTTTCCCTTGATTTTAGAAATTCATTTACCATATAATGTGAGAACATAAGAAAATATAGTAACTTGTTATCTTTTTTTAGGAACAATTTCATCCTTTGGATGTTTTTTCATAAATTCATCATTAATCTGTTACTATAAGAAATAAATATCCAAGATTATTTATTTATGTGTGAAACAATAAAATTAGTTAATAATTAATTATAGTATATATTAAATTTTGATAAGTCGTTCCATCAATGTATATTTATTATTATATAAAAATTGTATGAATAAGTTATCCCATATTCATAAAACATCATATGGTGATGCAATAAATTAATAAATAAATCATCAACCAGTGTTCAACTTAAACAATATTAGAAATTGAAACCTAGAAATAACATAAACTACTATAATAATTTACTACAAAAAATCATAATTATTTTTTAATTGAATAATAAACACAAGGTTATTTTACATTAATAGAAATGATGTTAACATCCAAAATGACAGCATAAACCAATTTGTTATAAAATAAATAATGTGTTTCAAAGTCATCAGTAATTTCCAATTATAATTTTCTATATAAATCATCACCTTACCCTAAAATAATTATCAAAATATTAGTTAGATATTATTGTTTATCAACCCTTAAATATGTTGTTATCAATGATGTTCAAAATTCCAACGTATCATTTTTCTAGTTCATCGATACCAATAAATTTTTGATTTTAGATACTAAATAAAAAAATTCTATTATAGAATCCAAAAAAGTATCATAATTATTATATATAGGATATGATTTTTAAAATTATCAACTAAAATAATACATGAATATGTACACCGGAACATTACTCATTCAACTTCACTTATTGTAATAATATTTTCATGACAAGGATAAATTATCTAATTCTGAGGTATATTCACTTTAAAATTTGGGAATTAATTTTCATAGTGTCCCATATATTTATAGTTGAATCATTGAACATTTGAAATATTTTTATTTACCTCGCAATCACAAGCACGGGTTATTTTATCTCAAAACTTATAGAGAACTTATTTTCCTTTTATTCATGTTCCAAGGAGTTTCTTTCTATAAGTATCACATATTTTAAAATCATTCTTTTCATTCTTCTTTTTATCTTTATTTTTCTATGATTTTCTCATAATCCTTTTTTTACCTTTAAATCAATAATGCATACATAATTATTTAATTACTATTTTAACACACTATATTATGTCCACAAATGTTGAATTTTTTTGGAGACTAGTTCCCTTTTAAATATTGGTTTAATCCCATTAAATAAATGATCATTATTACTATATTGATAGTGTGAATTGATGATGTTCCCCTTCATCATTCAAGGTTGAATTTATAAATTATGTAATATAAATGATTAGATATTGGAATTTTGAAAAATAATTTATATTCTATAATTTAGTGAAATAATTTACATAAATTGATAAATTTATGCATATCTAATCTCATAATCATAAACACGATTTCCTAAAAGATATATTTATTTTAATCTCCTTCAAAAAAATTTAAATAATATATTATTTATTCTTATTATATCCTCTATGAGTGTCATAACACTTGCACATTAAGGGTTGGTGTGCAAAAGGTGATGATATGGTGAATCCCGATATTCCCTTTTCTAAGTTATTTCCCCTATATAAATCTATACCAGAACCATTTCCACTTGTATTATATAGATATGCCTGAATATTATAGGAAATCCCACATAATCTAACCCTTACCTAAACATTAGGATGTTCTTCTATACATTTCCTAGAATTCAATAATAGGGTTATGTTTCATAATATAACTTTTCCTAAATATAGTTTCCAAGGTGTATACTATAAATCCTCTCATACTAAATATAGTGATCAATCCCATTATCATTGATCATGTTGATTCATTATTATATTAGAATAAGATACAAGGAATCCCATCTAGAAGGACAGAATGATCTAAAAGTCTTTGTAAACTATTGACATTCTTGAAATAAACAATACATATTTAATGATAAAATATAAAAATAACATTTCTTAAGAATGCCAAAATTTCTATTATTATATCCTTACTTATCAATCAAAAAATATTTGTTTATATCCTATGGAAAATAAAAAATGTGTAATTTATAAATCGTAGTTTATGTATGAAAACATCAGAATTAATGAATACAAAATGTATCAGAAATATGTAATGATAAATAACTGAATAATATTACTTTTAATCAATAAGATGAGTATTCTATTTATAGAATAAATGATGATAAACTAATTCCATATAAATAAGTACATTAGAATGAAAAATAAATATAGATATAATAAATAATATAATAATCAAGTTGAATATCAAAAATGAATTCATAATACCAAAAATTAAATATGATGGATGTAGACGCTGGAAAAGTCCGTTGTTCCCAAACGAAGCTCCGGATGCAGAAAGATAGGTCATATTTGGAGTCAGAAGCATGTTCCGGAGGGCCCGGAGGAATTGCGTGGAATTTTGGAGGCCCGCGCGCAATGTTGAAGTCAGGCGCGCAAACCTCCCGGGATGCGCGCAATACGCTGGCCCGGCGCGCAATTTTGCGCGCCCGTTGCCCGCGCGACTCCCTTGCGCGCCGGGCCCGATTCCGCGCCCGTGAAGGTAATTCCGCGCCCGCGAACCGGATTCCGCGCCAGGGGTTGCCTATAAATATGAGGCGACCCCCGACGTTTTGAGGGTTGCCGGAATTCGAAGAGTCACTCGTTCGCGCAATCCAACCCCCTCCGCACGCAATGCCGATCTTCAGGTAACCTCCTTTCTTTCGCGCACGGAAGCCTCGGGGTTCGCCTTCGCGCGCAATCCCTTTGGATCCTTTCCTTTCAATAACCCTTCACCCAAAGGCATTCGCGCCCAAAAGAAGCCTCTTGCGCGCAATTTCCCCCCGGGTGCGCACAATCCGGCCCGATTGCACGCACCCCCCTATTTAAAGTGGCCATTCGTTAAGAAATGAGCCGTTGCCCCCGCGCGCTATCTGAAGCCCGGTGCGCGCAATCTCCCTCTTCCGCGCGCAAAGCGCTGGCCGAAATTACGCGCCAGCCCGTCCATCTGCGCGCCGACCCGCGGTATTGCGTGCCAAGCTTCTCTTTTGCGCGCAAACCGCCAGGGTCTCCCCCTTTGACCCTCCGAGGGTACCCGCCTGCATGGCGCCCGATGATCTTCACCCCGGGTGCCCCGCACCGTGCGTTGTCTTCCCGTGCGGCCCTCCAGGCTCGCGCGAAGTGACACGGACCTATCGGCGGCTTCTATGTCCCGCACGACGTTAAACTGCATTCGTCCGAGCTACAAGACGTTAAATTGTTCAGCATTCTTCCGAGCAACAAGACGTTAAACTGTTCAGCATTCGTCCGAGCTACAAGACGTTAAACTGTTCAGCATTCGTCCTGCACGACGTTAAACTGTAATTCGTCCTGCATGAGGCTAAACTGCACCACGTCCAAGCTTCACGACGTTAAACTGCCCAGCATAACGTCCAAGCTGCAAGACGTTAAACTACCAAGCATCTTCGTCCTCAACACACGACGTTAAACTGTACTTCGTCCGGCAAGACGTTAAACCGTCCGCTTCACCCGATCTCGTGCCCTGCACGCAGGGTCCCCCCGGTTTGGATGTGGCCCCACCCGCTCGTCTCTACAGGGATGACGGGATTGTCCCTCTTTAGGGATGATTCATGGGAGAGGCCTTCGCCCACGGGGGTAGAGTGTTACAAACAGAATGAACTACGTGGACTTTGATCCCTGTCTTCTAAACAGGGTACGTAGGAAGCCTCTCCGAGGTTCAAGCCCACCACCTAGTCGTCCCGGTCGTATTCACGTCGGTTCGTCCATCCGTGGACCCCTCCCGGGTTCCCATTCGCGTCGATTCACCTATGAATCCGCTCTTATGGGGGACTGCACATGTGTGTCTCCATTGCACTTCCCCACTGCCTTTTTCTATTTTCTCCCTTCAGCGTCCAGCATGACGTGAAACTGTGATCCACCCGTCCGTTCCATCCCCCGTTGTGCGAGGTGGTTCGGTTCAATCCTCCGCCCGGTAGCCTCGACCTCCTTGTGAGTCGGCTTGCCAACGTCCAGCATGACGTGAAACTGTGATTCACCCGGCCGTTCCATCCCCCTCTGTGCGAGAAGGTTCGGTTCAATCCTCCGCCCGGTAGCCTCGACCTCCTTGTGAGTCGGCTTTCTAACGTCCAGCATGACGTGAAACTGTGATTCACCCGGCCGTTCCATCCCCCTCTGTGCGAGGTGGTTTGGTTCAATCCTCCGCCCGGCGGCCTCGACCTCTTCGTGAGTCGGCTTGCCGATGTCCAGCATGACGTTAAACTGTATATCCGAACTACGCTGACTTTGATCCGCGCTAACGCGCGGTACGTAGGAAGCCCCTATGGGGTCCAAGCTCTTCACTCCATCATCCATCCTGATCCTTACCCGGGCCGCCACATCCCGGTAGGGTCATGCCATTTCATTCCACTCCACTTCACTCGGGAAGCCGCCCATGTGCTGGCCCTAGCGTCGGAAGTTCCCCGCAAGGGGTTCTGTCATCTGATTCACTCCTCGTGTCGATCAGTCCGATGCCGTCCCCGCTGGACGTTAAACTCGCGGCATACCCCGTGTTAAACATGGGAAGCTGAGGAAAACCTCAGGTAACACAGTTCCCCGCACCCAGCGCGGGATGCCTCAGGCCATCACACCTTTGAGAAGCCCTATTAGGGACGGAAGGAAGACATGCAGAGTCGCAGTGTTAAGACACGCCCCCAACACCCAGAGCCACCCGGTCTCCTCACCGCAGGTTGCTGCCCCGAACAGACCCCTCGGAGCGTCCGGACGGAAGCATCGTAATTAACCGGCGTCCATGGAAACATGGTGCTTGGAACGAGATTCACGAGCATGTCTTAAATCTATGAGGGAGACCCGGATTAGGTGACGAGTTCCGAGGAGACGTCCACGGAAGGAGGAGCCTACATCCCATCATCCCGATTTCGATCAAGGAGAAGACGCCCCTGAATAAGGGACGGATGTCGCCCGCCTTTGGAAAGCGGGACTGCGGGGCCACAAGCCGCGCGCCTATCCCCTCGGGTCGACGGGCGCACGCGCGAACGCGTCCTGGCGGAACAGCGTCGAAACAGAAACCCGACGCACATCCGCACCGAAACAGAAAAATGGTGAACCCGACGTGAATCTCTTCTCCTCAATACGAAGACCGATTGCTTTCGGAGGTGTCGGAAGACCAGCATGCTGCTCGACTGAGCATTCAACACCGGGGCACGGAACCCGCCAGGGGCTGGGGAAGGGAAATCGGGCACTCCGTCTCATGACGTCGATGGCCTGGGTTCCCCCCACGGAAGGCGTCGTGGCACTAATGGTTGGTTGTCGATTCCTTTTCCTGTCAGTGTTAATGGGTTTTTCTCTCTGCTTTCAGGAATCAAGTCGCCCGATCCAATGCCCGATCACCGCCCGCCCACTGGCGCAGGGGTAAGGGAAACACCGACGCGGCTACTCCGCGCGGTCCCGCCCGTTCCACAGCTGTCCCAGCAGCTACAACTGCGGGACAACCACGCCCTCTCCCCCCCTCGAAGGTCATCCATAGAAGGGTGATCAACAACTTGGTGCGGAGATATGAGGAAGAGGGAGTCATCCCCACCCGGGACATGGCTCGCCTAGACCTCGAGGAAGCTGCACCTCGCCACCAACGCCACCCCCGAGGGCCGCGCAGGGAGGCGCTGCTGCCTACCTCGACGTCCAACCGCTTCGGGAGTTTATCCCTGGAAGGCTCTGACAGCTCCTTCCCCTATGCGGATGAGGTGGAGGAAGTCCGGGACCACCCTATCCGAGATCCGCTCCAGGGATCCGCGATAAGGGCTACCGCCAGGCCACGTCGGCGCCGCTGTCAGGCTTCTCAAGTCGAAGAGCAGGCTCTCCACATGCCTGCACTGCTGATCCCGACTCGTCTGTCATGACGCCAACGTCGAGCATGGGCGGAAGAGGACGCTCACCTTGGGGCCCTAGCAACAGCGGCCGCATTGGCCCAAGCCACTGCTGGCTCCAGTCACCAGGCCCCTGTGCATCCTGAGTAGGGGCACTTCTATGCCCGACCTGGATCGAGGCCCCGACCGCCCCTGAGGCAGGTTGGGTTGACTCTCCCGGTTGTTGGTACAAGGAATAGCCCCCGCGGACCACCTCGCGGCAGCGCTATTCACCAGCAGGGTCTACTCCGTGTGGCCGATCAAAGAGGCATGGGTCATCCCACCTTCCGATCCCGGCCAGGAGGCCTGCCTGGAATCATCTCTCCCCGCGTCCCCTTCGATATCTGTCCTGGTGCGCCTCGCACCTTGGTTTCCAGTCCTCTTGGCCCCAGCAACGGTGCGGCCGGAGGACGCCAGGACAGAGATCAGCCATGACCCGAAGAACCACCCAGGGGCAGGAAGGCGAGGCTTCGACGTAGAGGGAGGAATGTTACGGAATTCCGGACAGAGATCCGACCGATTCGTTTCTCTGATACAGAGGCGGAGTATGATTCGGCGACAGAGCCCTCCCCCCAATCCCGCCAGTCAGGGGAAGGGGTAGGAATGCGGCACGTCAGCCTCGTACTTCCCGAGAGCGAGATCGATATGATCCCCGCTTCTCTCCGAAGGTATATCCGGAGTAGCGAGGGCCTGGTAGACCCCCAAGGATCAAACTTGCGGTTGGTACCGGCCCCTCCGGAAGCGCCTTCCGCCTCGATCGGAGAAGCCGGAGACCTTTTCTGGGGACCGACGGTCGAACCACGATCCAGTGCACCCTCGGCGAGCACCGATGCTACGGAAGGATGTTCGATCACCGGACCGTCCTATCGTGATGTGGTAGCTGGGGCACCGCCACCCTTAGAGGGCGGCCCGGGATATGGAGGCCAATCGGCCTGCTCGCCGTATTCACCGCCGGCCAGCCCGTCGGCCCGGCGGCCCGCCTCGGCACCACTGCCGGTTCCCCGTCCATTCCCAGTCGTTGAAGAGGACCAAGGAGACCTGGGTCCCGAGTTTGAGTCGTGGAGCTTCTGGACCGTCCATGCAGAGGGCCACTTCCCTGAGAAGTTTTGGCCAGTCGCAGGACCGGGCTTTGATGCACCCGAATCACTCACCCCGGATGAGTTCGAATGCTTCCGCCGAACTCTCCGGGAGACTCACTCCCGTCTTCACCACCTAAAAATGCCATATCCAGGGAGTCAAGTGCACCTGGAGGATATTGGTGAGCAGTGCCGTCAAATTGACCCGGTCGCGCTCCCCGCGGTTCGGCACACCGGGTCATTTGGGCACCACGAGGCCCTCCAACAACGATGCGTCGAGTGTTTTCAAGTACTCCGCAAGGTTATCGAGGAAGACACTCCCCACGTGTATATCCGTGGATGGGGGCAGTAAGCTGCCCTACGCTTCAGTGCGATTCGCCGACAGCCCGATTTACTGGGTGGCCCTAAGGGTACATCCCCAGGGACGGAAACGGTCAATATGTCTGACCTGTCGGGGGAGGGGAACGGTTTGGAACTTCTCGGCAGGGGCTCTCCCCCTGAAGACAAGCCGTCGTTGGATCTGTCGGTGAGAGTTACTCGTCACCAGAGGAACCTCCTGGGACTCCCCGCACCCACGGAAGCACTGACGTTGAGCCGAAACGTCAGCAAAGGTAAAGAGAACGGTGAGGCTATAAAGCCCGCCGACCCATCCACCTCCATACAAAGGGCAGATGAGGATCCCGAGAAGGTCACGCTACGTCAACAGCTCGCCGAGCAGAAGAAGCTAGTTGACCAGCTCCTCGCCGAGTGCGCTGCAGAACGGCATCCTGACTACGGTGATCCTAGGCCAGGACAGCAGGGACAGGAACAACCACCCCTCGATGAGGCTCTCCCGGGCAACCGTGATTATGCCGTGTTCTCCGAAAGGATAGAGGCCATTGCCTATGGCAAGAGGGCGCGGTATGTTTCACCACACCCTCCCGAGCGGCGTGACTACCTGAGAGACCCCGCTCGGATTCCTCCCGCTGCCCCAAGGGCCGCTCCGCCCGCCATCCCACGAGCTGCCGAGTTCGACGACCCGGTCGACGACCCGATTGAAGGGCCATGCAATGCGCTCGTGGTTAGAGATCCTCGCCAGGACTGGAACCCATGTCCGGACGATCCGATGGCGGCACTCATCGCCCGCTTGGAAGCCATGGAGACTCGGCATGTGGCGATCCCACCGGACGGCAAGCCATACCCAGCATGGGTGGATGACATGCCGGCACCTCCGGGATTCGGGAATCCCACTTTCTCCCCCTTCAACAGGACTGGGGATCCGCCGCAGCATTTGGCCCATTTCAACACGAGGTGCGGGCCTATGTTGGGGACTCCGGCGCAGCAAGAGGCCTCTAAGCTTCGCTGCTTTGTCCAGACTCTGGAAGGGCCAGCATTTGTCTGGTACAACCAGCTCCCCGTCGGGTCGATAACTAGGTGGGAGGACCTTCGTAGACAGTTCCTCTACCAGTTCAGTTCCACGACCCGGAAGACGAGTATCGCAGACCTCTTCAAGTGCAAGCAGAGGCCTGATGAGCGAGTCGCGGACTTCGTCGCCCGATGGAAGGGTCTCACGTATTCCCTTGACATGTCATTGACTCAGGAGCAGTTGTTGACAATGTGCATCGGGAACGTCAAGACCGAGCTGGTCCCTTCCTTGATCACTCAGAATTACCCCGGAGGGTTCAGGGACTTCTCAGACAAAGCTCAACGTCTTGAGGAAGCCCTACAACAGGCCAGTCAGGCACACCCGCTGCCTCCTATGATTCCTGCAAGGAGAGTCAGCAGGGCTGAGCCCGCTGCTGTTGCCCAGATAGAGGCCCCCAGGCCGTTGGAGCTGCTGCCGGCGAGGCCAGCTCCACAGCCTCACAGGAATCTGCCTCCACGGGCTCAGTTCTCGGCCCAGCAGCGGCAGCCCCAGAACCGGCCGGCCCCTCCGCGTAATGTACCGCCACAACCCAGGCGAGATAATCAGGGTCCACCTCCTCGGCAGGCCCCTCCAGCCCCTCGTCAAGACCATGCTCCCAGGGGCCCGCGATACCTGACTTACTCATTTCACGAGGATCAGGTCCCCGGTTATTTCCGGAGCGCCCTGGAGCAGAGGATTGTGCGACTGCCTGAGTGTTGGAGGCCAGAGGAGGCGCATCTCACGGATAACCCCCGCTACTGCCCTTACCATCGGGCCCTGGGGCACACCATCCAGCGGTGCAACGTGTTTAAGGACTGGCTCCAAGACCAGATTAACAACAATGTAATCAGGTTGGGCCCAGCTCCAGCACAAGTGGTGGGCGTGTTCGTGGGATCAGATGACGATAGCGGCAATGAGGACGAATGGCAGCTGGTCTCCGATCGCGGATCCCAAATGTATAAAAATTGGATGGCCCGCAAGACGATAATTCGCGCCCATGGAATCATCCGTGCATGCTTGAATCAGCCTGAGCCCCCAGAATCTGCGGGTGCTTCTTCGGCATCGTCATCCCAGCCTGCCACCTCCGAGAAGAGCAAACGGCGGCGGCGCAAGAAGGAAGAGCGCGTCCCTCCAGTTCTGCCACTATCCCGCACTCTCGGCGATTTCATGCCCCCGGAGATGGGGATCCCTCCCCGGATTCTCCCAGCGATGGATGATTCGTCCGATGACAGTGTTGGGTACGCTTCGGTTAATACCGTCGAGCTGGTAAATCCCTTTTCGGTTCCCGACGTTGAAGAACACCAGGTGGACCTCCCAAGTGTCCCCGGTCATCGCCACCGCCGGAGGAACCGCAACAACAGGAGTCGCTGGGGCACATCAGTTGGTACCTCCAGCCAGGATGTGCACGCCACTGAGACTAGGCAAAAGGCTCAAAACCGAGCTCAGCGCGCGCAGCCCCCCCATCCGGGGATGACGGATTCGCCTCCGCCACTGTTTGTGGTGTGGGACCAGGCAGAACCGCCTCAGCCGCGTCGCGATCAGCTCCGCCCTGCCACGAGTCCATCCCGCCCTCCTGACCCCAGTACGGTGACTACTTCCGGGGCTTCAACCAATGAACAGCGAGATGTGCCAAGTACCAGTCGGCCGCCGGCCCAACCGGCAAGGCCCGTCATGCCTCCAACCGCAGAGCAACCTCCTGCAACCAGGGGCTCGTGCTTGGCAAAAAAGTATGATGTCCTGAAGCACTTGGCCGACATCCCAGCAAGGCTCTCCATCCTTGAGGCTCTGCGCATGTCACCTGAGATGCGCGAGGCACTCGCTGAAGCCCTGAAGAGCCCCCTCCAGTTTGAGACAGAGGTTGCGGCTGTAGAGGCCTTTCACGCCGAAACGATCGAGGACGCCGAATGTCAGGCAGTTATCTCGTTCTCTGGTAAGGATGAAGACCATCCTATACAGGGACACATTCGTCCGCTGTATGTTACTAGACAGTTCAATGGCCTTGAAGTTCGGAGCTGTCTTGTCGACACGGGGTCCGGGATTAACCTGATTCCCACTCGGACGCTCCGGAGATTGGGGTTGTCTGAGGATGACTTGATTCTCTCCGACCTCAGGATCCAGGGGTACGACCGCACCGAGCAAACTCCGGTCTGCAAGATACGTTTGATGACCCAGTTCGGTGACTTGGTTGCCAACACCGAATTCATGGTAGTCTCTCAGGACACTGCGTATAACGCATTGATGGGCAGGCCATTGCTCCACCTTCATGCGGCGGTTACCTCATCATACCACCAATGCCTCAAATACTCCCTTAACGGTCCAGTAGGCATGCTTCAAGGAGATGCCTCTCCTTTTGCCTCATGTGAAGCCCGCTATCTGGACGCGGACTATTGCAAGAGCAAGGATAAGCAGATCCTGGCAGGTGAGGTCGAGCCTGTCACTATTGCGAGTGATCCCTGGGCAAGTTTGGATGACGCTTACGTCCTCCCGGTCCATCGGTTGGACGTAGCCATGGTCTCGACGGCCTGTGAGTCTCCCGATGAGATGACAGCGGCCGCCCATGCCAGCACCAGCGGCCCAGCAGGATCTGGTAGCCCCAATGCAGTTTCCAACGCAATCTCTCCTGTGGATGATCCCTCCCCAAGTGGAGAGGACGTGGAAGATGCACCCCCAGCCTTTGAGGAGGGCGTCTCCGCCACGGTCGATGAGTTTGTACAGGTGAACCTTGGAACCGAATCAGATCCAAGACCCACATTGGTCAGTGCCGCCATGCCCTCTGAGGAGCGGCAGCAGTACGTGGACTTTCTCAGGCAGCACCGTGATGTGTTCGCTTGGGGCTATGACGAGATGCCGGGGCTAGATCCTCAGGTAGCCGTCCACCGCCTTGGTCTCCCGGCGAACCATCGCGGGTTCAAGCAGCCTCCCAGGAAGATGCACCCATTCCACGGTGCCATGGTTGAGGCCAAAGTTGACAAGCTTATCAAAGCCAACTTCGTGAGGGAAGTTCAGTACCCCAAATGGCTGGCCAACATTGTGCCGGTCAGGAAGAAGAACGGGCAGATCAGAGTCTGTATCGACTTCCGCGATCTCAACCGCCACTGTCCGAAGGATGATTTTCCCATTCCGGCGACAGAGCTGTTGATTGACGCCATGGCAGGGTTCCAAGCCCTCTCCTTCATGGATGGATACTCCGGATACAACCAAATCCGGATGGCCCGTGAGGATGAGGAGTTCACTGCCTTCAGGGCCCCCCAAGGTATCTTTTGTTACCAAGTCATTCCCTTCGGCCTGAAGAATGCAGGTGCCACCTATCAACGGGCGATGCACCGCATATTCAAGCCAATCCTCGGCACACTGGTGGAATGCTACGTCGACGACTTGGTAGTCAAATCGCGCCAGCGTCAGGACCATCTCAAAGATCTTGAGAAAGTGTTCGGCTTCCTCCGGTCTTGCTGCCTGAAGATGAACCCGTTGAAGTGTGCCTTTGGGGTCACCTCCGGAAAGTTCCTTGGATTTGTGGTAAGATACCGGGGTATTGAGATCGACCCAGAGAAGATCAGGGCGATTAGCCAGATGGCTCCCCCAGGTAACATCCGGGAACTACAAGGGTTCCAAGGCCACTTAGCCTATATACGCCGATTCATCGCGAATCTGGCTGGAAAGTGTAAGCCCTTTTCTCGGCTCATGAAGAAAGGTGCCACCAATGTATGGGATAAAGAGTGTTAGATCGCCTTCGAGGAAATCATGCAGTACTTGCTTCAACCTCCGGTTCTGATGCCGCCTGTATCCGGGAAGCCACTGGTCCTTTATGTGACCGCCCTGGAACGGTCCCTCGGTGCCCTTCTCGCCCAGAAGAACAACGAGGGAACAGAGAATAGCCTCTATTACCTCAGTCGCATGCTCCTCAATGCGGAATTCAGGTATTCCCCCATCGAGATGAGCTGCCTGGCGCTCGTATTTGCCGTACAGAAATTACGGCACTACTTGCAGCACCATGAGGTACAGTTGGTTTCTCGGGTAGACCCGTTGAAATATATCCTGAGCCGGCCTATGTTGACTGGCCGTCTAGCGCGGTGGGATGTGATTCTCCAGCAGTTCGACATCAGGTATGTGTCTCATAAGGCCATCAAAGGGCAAGCATTGGCAGTCTTTCTGGCTGCTCACCCAAACTCTGCGGACCAGTCGCTGGATCTAGGCTTTCCTGATGAGGCCGTCCTCTCGGTCGATCATGCCGATCCATGCTGGCAGATGCACTTTGACGGTGCCTCCCGGAGCCCCACCGGTAGAAGAATTGATAATCCTAAGCTCAACAGAGTGGGCTTGGGTATCGTCTTCATTACCCCGGAGCAAGCCGTGCTGCCATACTCTTTCCTGTTGTCAGAGGGCTGCACCAACAATGAGGAGGAATACCATGCCCTCATCACCGGCCTCGAGTTAGCTCTCTAGATCGACGTGCCCCGTCTGTGTGTGAAAGGGGACTCCGAGCTGGTCGTTAAGCAGATCAATGGAGACTATGTTTTCAGGAAGCCAGAACTTGTGCCGTTGCTGGAGTGCACCCTCCTTCTGATGGCCCAGTTCCCTTCTCGGCCCGAAATTGTCCATATTCCCCGGTTGCAGAACGGTTGAGCAGATGCCTTGGTTAGCCTTGCTGCGTCACTTGCAGAGCCTGAACCGGACAACCTAATCGTCCGCGTGACGCACCGCAGGCTCATCACTCCCGTTATCCCGGCGGGAGATCGCGGCCCGTCGGTAAGTAATCTCACCACGGTTGCCCCTATGCCCGGAGCCCCGAGTACCCCAGATATGGCAGTAGAACTAGCCACTGATTGGAGGGCGCCTTTGGTTGAGTACCTCCAACATGGAATTCTCCCATCGGATCAAGCCGAGCGCGAGCGAGTTCGACGCCGCGCATCGCAGTTTGTCCTCCAGAGCAGTCCCGACCTGGAGCAGATCCTCTACAGACGCGGATTTGATGGTGTAATCCTCCGTTGCCTTCAGGGGGCTGAGATCCCACGAGTCATGCAAGAGGTTCATGCTGGTTCATGTGGTGCCCATCAGACTGGGCCGAAGCTGTCCCACCAGATTCGGAGGTTGGGGTACTTCTGGCCCTCCATGATCCATGACTGCATCGAGTATGCCAGGAGGTGCCATGCGTGCCAGGTTCATTCGAACTTTGTGCATCGGCCGCCGGAGCCTCTCCATACCACCAGGTATTCTTTGCCCTTTGCAGTCTGGGGGATGGACGTCGTAGGACCTTACCCGCCGGCGACGGCTCGCCAGTGCCGGTTCATTCTGACCGCCACGGACTTCTTCTCCAAATGGGAAGAGGCGATTCCGCTAAGAGAGGTCAAATCCTATTCGATCGCTGACTTCGTGACCTCCAACATCATTTATCGATTTGGAGTGCCTCACGCTATCCTCACGGATAACGGAGCCAATTTCCGAGCAGCCGAGTTGAAGAGGTTGTACGCCAAGTACAACATTCGCTCGAACCATACATCTCGCTATCATGCGCAGGCGAATGGACAGATTGAGACCTTTAACAAGACCCTCTCTAACATTCTGCAAAAGATGGTTAGTCAGAACAAGAAGAGTTGGCCGGACACGCTCCCCAACGCCCTCTGGGCTTATCGGACGACGACTCGCAATTCCACCCAGATGACCCCTTATTCCCTGGTCTATGGAGCTGAGGCCGTCCTGCCCATCGAGATCCAGTTACAGTCCTTGCGCACTGTGGTCTATGACCAACAAGCGCCGGACAGAGCTGCTGAAGCCCGTCTAGTCGAGTTGGAAGCACTGGATGAGAATAGACTTCGCGCTTTGCACAACTTGGAGAGGCATCAAAGCAGAATGGCTCGAGCTTTCAATAAGAAGATTCGCCTCCACTCCTTCCTGCAGGGTGACCTAGTGCTGGCCCTAAGAGCGCCAATGATCCCCGGCAGGAAGCCACCCAAGTTGGAGCCCAAGTGGGAGGGACCTCTTGTCGTCCACAAAGTTTATCCCAATGGCGCGTACTCCCTAGCGACTATGGATGGTGAGCGTGTCACTCCTCCCACCAACGCTAGGTTCCTCAAGCAGTACTTTGTCTGAGTGTACCACGTCCAAGCTGCACGACGTTAAACTGCCTAACATATCGTCCGCGCTGCAAGACGTTAAACTGCCCAGTGTTTCGTCCAACATGACGTTAAACTGTACCACGTCCGCGCTGCAAGACGTTAAACTGCCAAGCATCTTCGTCCTGCATGACGCTAAACTGCACCACGTCCGAGCTACAAGACGTTAAACTGTTCAGCATTCATCCCGCATGACGCTAAACTGCACCTCAAGAACTATGTACGGCTTGATTCCCATCCTTATGGGATACGTAGGACCGCCTGAACATTCATGTTTCAGGCCCAGCCCCATCCTTCGGGAATCTCTATCCCGCGTTGGGCCTCTGGCCCGAGTTCCCCTCCTTTTTGTGCGAGGCGTGTGGCGTGAGCGGGGGATTTTGTCCTCATTCACGTTGGTCTACTGGCCGCGCCATACGCCTCCCCCGTGTGTGGGACTACCTCACACCCCTCATCGTCTTGCATGACGTTAAACTGCCTCTCAAGAACTACGTACGGCTTGATTCCCATCCTTATGGGATACGTAGGACTGCCTGGACGCTTGTGTTTCAGGTCCAGCCCCGTCTCTTGGTTGATCATGGGGATCTGTCATCTTTTTGTTGCTCTCTGGGTGAGTCCTCCGACCCTTTCCAGTGATCTGTTAACATGTTTTGGGTACTTCGGTCTATGACCCGTAGTGTCGGATTCAATCCCGACAAGTCCTGTGTTGCTTTTCGGGCCTCGCGCTTCCTCTTGTTTGAGCCTTCACTCAAAGGGATCCTCATTAGCGGTTTGGGTACGATGCCTCAGTGCTCTCCTACCGCTCCGAGTCGATTTACCGGCGGGTCCTGGGCCGCAAATCGATATGTGTCCTGCGCTTGAGCGGTTGATGCTCGTTGGCTTGTCCCATTCTAGGATGACGCGATCGGATGTTGTGTTGCGAATATGGTCAGCGACATCCTTGATCGCCATGTCGGCTCTTTCAGGCTCTGAACATTGGTTGCGCAGTCCTCATCACACTCCTCCTTTGGGCGTTGTAGTGGAGTCTCGACACTCTCTTCATATTGACCTTCAGTACACCTTTACACGTTAGGCAGGCCAACCAGGGTAATGGTGTCTTTCGAGGCTCCTGCGATCTGAGCACCAAGGATATATGCTGATGTCCTCCCTAAGGGCCATGTGTTGCTGGACCCCCGTCTCCATAAGGAGGAAGGAGTCGCCCGAACAATCGCGTTCTGGGCCCAGTATAGGTTGAGGCTAGCATCTCTGCCCCTCGGGTGATGGACATACGCATGCCCCTATCCCAGGATCCTTCTCCTGGAATCGTGCGTGACCGCAGGGCTGGGTATGTTCCCACCTCCGCTGGGTCCGCCATATAGCAATAAGCGGATTCCTCCATGGTCCGAACCACACGACCTTAAACTGTGTTGTCTGGTCCTACCACACGACCGTAAACTGTGATCGTCTTGGCCGCCCGACGAGAAACGGCACTGCATTGTGATGTTCTCTTCAGAGGACACTCACGTTGGGCGCTGGTTAATAACCACGCCATTCATCAATGCCTTTCATGGCTTGATTATTGTGGCGACGCCAGGGATTTCTTAATCACGGGCATGTCGCGGCACAAAGAAAAACCATCCACCCTTAAGGACAAACAAGAAATATCAAATACCGCTTCTTCTGTGTGCGAGGGTCAGACCCGCACCCCTCCCCGCGCTGGTGCCCGATTGTGTTGCGCCGCACTTCCAGAACTACGTGTGGCTTGATTCCCATCCTTATGGGATATGTAGGAACGCCCAGATGTTTGAAACTTCGGGTCCAGCCCCCCACCTCTTAGAGATTTCCCCTTCCCTGGGGAATCCTCCGCCTTGGGGTCACCCTCAAGGCGTGTCCCGCGACCCCTTGCAGTGGTCCACCGGTGTCGAGAGTACTCTGGTTTATTTCCAGGAGGGTCAGGTTCAGCTTGGTCAGGTTCCTTCCATTTTCAGGCTTCGTGCTCCCTTTCATTCGGACCCATCGCCTACGCCCTGGGTGGAGCCCCCGTGAATGGTCTGGACACAATGCCTCAGTGCTCTCCCACCGACTCGGGCTGGTACCCCCAAGGGCCTCGGGCAGCAAATCGATATGAATCCTGCGCTTGAGCAGTTGATTATCGTTTGTTGCCTCATCCCATCAACGGTCAGTGCGATATTGATGCTGCTTTTCCGCCACGGTCGGCAGTACTCCCATATCGGTACGCCGGTGCCCCCAGTCCTTGAGTGAATGGCCGCATGATTCACATTACATTTTCCACCTCCCATTCTGACCAGGCGAAACCTCGACACTCTTGACGCTATCCCTCAGTGCATCTTCGCATATCCAGGGGATAGGACCACGATGTGGCGTACTTTGAGGTTCTTATGGTCCGAGCTCTAAGACATTAAACTATGATTTTCCCCTATGGTCCGATCTCTAAGACCTTAAACTAAGATATGCTCCTATGGTCCAAGCTCTACGACCTTAAACTATGATCTCCCCAATCGGGGTTCTACGTCCTGCATGACGTTAAAATGCACTTTCAGAACTACGTGTGGCCTGATCTCCATCCTGATAGAGTACGTAGGAACGCCCGGGCATCTCGACTCGGGTCCAGCCTCAGGGATCGCTAAGTCCCGCCCCTCCTCGTCGCCGGCCGTCTGGCCTAGCTTCTGGTAGAGTGGTGCAGTTGTGATATTCTCCCCGATCCAGCTCGGGATGCCCCATTGCAATGATGGGAAGCGACAGTTTCATCGTTAAAGAGGTTCTGTCTGAGAATTGGGGTGATTCACGGCCAGATTAGTGCATCCACCTAATACGCTTTCCCCACGGTGGCGCAATTTTGAGAGCGTTGGATTCTGTCCGAACAAATCTTCACTTTGCCCCACGCTTCGCATGCCCTGTTGATCTGGATTTCCACCCATGTGCCTGAAGGAACCCCCAAAGAGGCATTGATGATGACACGTGATCCGCCTCCTGCAATATGAATGATGACCTTCGGTCCGTCTATTACAGTAGTATGGTCGATTGATCCATTGTCCGCTTGCCGTCTTGGGCATTTCCTGGAAGGCCGACCGTTGTGGATTTCTGAATTCGGGACACGCGATTCACCCTTTCTCATTTTCCTATGTTCGGATAAAATCTCAACGCCCCTAGCATTGTCCCACTCGTGTGTCGGAACAAGTTGGGGGGATGATACATTGATTAGGTCTGAGGTCTCCTTTCCTAGGAATGACCTCCCTCTATTCTTTAGAAATCCAGGCCCAATTACGGATGCCTGAAGCTTGGTTAACGCTCCCGCGAGACAATGAATTGTGGTTGAGCATGTTAAGCCAAAAGATGCAGATAAATATATTGGTTCATACAAATGGATCGAAATATTGAGTAGCGGAAGCAAATGTTATGGGAATGGCAAAAACAAAGCCCCTAGGGATCAGCGTGCTGAATAAGTCTTTCTAACGCCGCTACCCTTTGGCTGGCGGCCTCCAGAACTGCTTCTCGCTCTCTGCGTGCCCTCTCCTCGTCGGCGGTCGCAGCACGCAGTTCATCGATTCTGGCCTGTGAACGCTCCCGCTCGACTTGAAGTTTGACCATCTGTTGGCCCGCCTCTGTCAGCTGTACCTGGGCGTCAACCAGCTGGGACATTAGTTCCTCCACAAACTCAGCGCACGCTGCGACGAAGGCCTCCTTCTCTGCCGCCTGCCCTTCGAGGTGTCGGACTTCCTGCTCCGCCGCGAGGAGCGCCCGCGTGCTCTCCGACATGTCCCAACATTGTGCGACGTCGGCACGTCGGCGGCTCTCGCGCATCTTTTCGGCCATGAAATCACGGACCGTCAGATGGAGGCGTTGAGCATCATCTCCCCCGGCACACAGGAAACGCAGCCAGGTTTGAAGAGATCCCACGCGCCCCAGCCACTCCGATGGGTCTCGCTTGAGGAAGCGCTGGATGCACTTCCACCCCCTGCGGCGCGTTATCCGGCTCTCCTCGACCGCCTCCACGTCTGAGTCGTCCATCTCCTCGGGGTCGGCAGGCCGGTAGGCAGGGAAGGCAGCCAGCAGGTCTGCGACAGGGTCCTCCCCTAGGATGTCCTCACGGGGGATAGGTTCCCCAACATCTGGGCGACCTTCTTCTCTCGCCCCAGCGGCGTCGAAACCCTCGTCAGCCCCCGACCTCTCTCCGATGGTTGCACCACCGGCGTCCGCAACCCCTTGATCAGCAGTTGGTGGGGCCGGCTCGGTGTGGGATGTCTGTTCTGGAGCAGGCGGCATGTCTGCCACCGGTCCACTCGTGGATGGCCCGGGTTCGGCAACCCGACGAGCCTCCTGTGTTGAGATCACTGTGCAAGGCATGTCGTGGTTAATCACGGGTCGTCAACGGCAAGAACCAGTAGTAAAGTAAGGAGACTTACGGGAATTCAGAGCGTCATATTCCGCTATCCCGGCCGCCGCAGGAGCAATTGCAGCAGGGGACCCTTCCGCGCTTGTCAATTCAATGATGAGTGTCTGGCCCCCGCCTTGTCCTGCTGGCGCCTCTCCTACTCCTACTGAGGATGCCTGGCCGACATCCACGCACTCCTGAGAAAGGTGTAGAAATGGGTTAGAAGCTGCATAAGAGAATGGAAGAAGCAGGTTGAGTAGGGATAGAAGCGGAACTCGAGGATCTCAGTGATATCAATGTTGCCAGAGCCAGCCACCTCGCCACTCTCCCGTGGGCTCCCCTGATGGGACCTTCCCTCGGAGCCTTCATCCTCCCCCATCTCCGCCTCTTCCTCGGAGTCGTCGTTACTGTCATCTTCCTCCGGCGGCATCTGTTCTGGAGCATGCTCTAGACCGAGCATCACCTTCACCAGAAGGGATGGCTCCGCACGCTGACCACGTTGGCACGCGTACTTGTCCATGGCCGTCAGATACGCATACTGCCGGTTGAAGTTCACCATGTCGGCGATCTGGAGGCGCCCGACCTCTGGAAGATGGATTCCTTCTCTGAGTATCTTTCGCCAGATGGCTTCGGTCCTCAGTGACTGCCGCAGGGTCATCCAGGCCGACCACAGCGCCGGGAAGACTGCATCGTGGGAGGGTTCGAGCAGACGCCTCACCTGCTTCCCGGGCCGCTCCATGACCGCCGCATGTGCCCCCTCTCTGGGCGCCGAGGTCGTAGCGGCAACCTGCGATGTGCCCGCCGCCGAAGTCCCTGCCCGCGCCGGCTCCGCTGCTTGGCGCGCCTCCGTTCTCCCCCGTGTGGCGGCACTTCGCCTCTTTCCTTGACGCCCGGTCTCCGCACGGGTGACCTCGAGCTGCCGAACTAGCTTCCGTAGAAGCCCCTCAGGGTACGCGATGGCCCAATGTTCGGCGTACTCGGTTGCCAAGCCTGCGTCGACCCCGGTAGGAGGAAGAGTGATGACCTCGCCAGAGCCGAAAGCGGCGAACATCAGCCACATCTGGCGAAGGACGCCAGGGTTCGTCACCTCCCGGACAGCAGTGAATACCCTCTTCGGCATCCGTTGAAGGCACCCGAACTGCCTGGCGAACCGGGTTGGCACGTAGGGCTCGCAGATCACCTTCCCGTCGATCCGAGCCACGAGCACCCCGCCCCGCATGTTCAGGAAGTACTCGTGCTGCTCCAGCGGACCCTGCCCGTTGTCGATCATCTGGCCAACGGGAGTGGGGAACAGGCTGAAGTTGAAATTGGCTTGATTTCCAATCTGAATCCTCACTCCCACCTCATTTAGGGTCATCGGAGCGACCCCCGCAATGTTCAGCAGGGAGGGTCGCAGGCCGTTCCCCGGAGGAATGATGGCATTTGGAAACGTGTACCCACCAAGGTGAGCAGCCACCCAGCCATGGAAGAATTGGAAGGGCCCACAAATCCTTCGTGGCGACCCCCCTCGCGAGATGCGTCCCAGGATGGCATACAGCTTCGCCAGCACTGGGACCCCGCGGTTGTATCTTTTATTGGCGGCCATGGTGCCCGCCATCGCCAGTGTCGTCGGGCGGACGCCCATTCTCGCGTCCCGCACTGGCAGGAGCCACCCACTCAGAAAGGCGGCCAGGAACGCTGCGTACCGGACATTTGGGTCCCGGGCCTCGATGACGCGGTACCCCCATTAGCAGTAGTCGCTCGTCTCCAGGACCCGCCGGTACGACCCGTTCCGGCTCCTCTGAGCCGCGGTCGGGCACCGCTTCCCCCTGCCTGGCATCTTGACCGCTGGGTCATGTTCCAAGAACTGGCCGAACCACTCATTATAGGCTATGTCCTTCTGGAAGTCCTTGATCCCGAGCCGCTGCGTAGCCAGGTCAAGTAGATGCCATGTCAGAATGGGAGTCAGTGACCTGTCTTCCCAGGTGTTCTTCGGAGGCAGGAACTCATCGTACTGGTAACCCTCCAGCGGGATACCTCTGATGCAGTGGATGTCCCAGAGACCGATGCCGACCTCCCCATGGTGAAGATGGAAGGTGTTGGTATCCGGGGACTAGCGGGTGAACAGCTCCGGCCCGATCTCGGACTGTTGGTAGAAGTGGAACTGCGACGTCCACACCGCCTCAAACAGGCCGATGTACCGCAGCTCCTCCGCGAAGTGATCGCAAGTGTGGCGTACCCAGAACGCCCAGGCCCACTCACTGGTGAAATTTCCCCCAGATCGCAAGTCCCAGTCCTTCAGCCATCCCTTGGTGTCATCGGTGACACTCTGGCGATATATGCTCGAGTAGAGGGCTGGAGAGTTCTCCGCAGTAGGCTCACTTCCGACGATGGTTCGCGTCCTCGGGTTCAGGACATAGACATCTAAGTGTCTGGTCTCCCTGGCAGGATGCCCATTGTTGGTGATGTTATAGCGGGGAAGCTCGTCCTCCCGAGTCACCCAGGTCCGTGGCGCATCTACCTCGAACCCTGGCACCGGAACCTCATCCAGGATGCCAAAGTTCCAGAGCGGCAGGTTGTCCGACAGCGGATATGTCGTCTGGGCCGGCGTCAGCAAGTCGAACAAGGATTGATTGTTGGAAACAATCTCCTTGGCACCGTAGACCTCCTCGTTCCCCGCCATCTCAGCTCTGCGAATGGCGGCATCCCCCTCATTCCCTTGATTCGCGGCCATCTCAGAGGCTCCGGGAGTCGTGCGGGTTAAGGGATGAAGCGTGCGTAATCGGAAGAGGCTGGTAGAGAAGTTTGAGAGTTGGCACGTAATCCTAGTGGACGGCGCGCAATCGGGAAGTCCGTTGCGTAAAACCCCGGGTGTTCGCGCATAAAGCAGGCCGGAATCCGGAATGTTTGCTCGACGAACGGGTGAATTCCGCGCCAGAAAGGGCAATTTCGCGCACGAGAGCTCGAATTCTTATCGCGCGGAAGGCCGGTGTACGGTGCGGGGGACCCAGGGCCCCTATTTATAGGCGAGGTCGGGTGTCTGCGCTGCGAGGAAAGCGCTTTGCGCGACCGAGACAGCGAATTTCGTGCCCGACGCCCTTTTTTGCGCGCCACAGTCCCGCGCCACCCAGGACTTCGGCATTCCGGCGTCTCCCTTGGAACCCGATAGTTGCGACCTCTCGCCGATCAGATTCCGAGGGGGGGCTTTTGTAGACGCCGGAAAAGTCCGTTGTTCCCAAACGAAGCTCCGGATGCGGAAATCGAGGTCATATTTGGAGTCAGAAGCATGTTTCGGAGGGCCCGGAGGACTTGCGCAGAATTTTGGAGGCCCGCGCGCAATGTTGAAGTCAGGCACGCAAACCTCTCGGGATGCGCACAATAAGCTGGCCCGGCGCGCAATTTTTCACGCCCGTTGCCCGCGCGACTCCCTTGCGCGCCGGGCCCGATTCCGCGCCCGCGAAGGTAATTCCGCGCCCGCGAACCGGATTCCGCGCCAGGGGTTGCCTATAAATATGAGGCGACCCCCGACGTTTTGAGTGTTGCCGGAATTCGAAGAGTCGCTCGTTCGCGCAATCCAACCCCCTCCGCGCGCAGTGCTGATCTTCAGGTAACCTCCTTTCTTTCGCGCAAGGAAGCCTCGGGGTTCGCATTCGCGCGCAATCCCTTTGGTTCCTTTCCTTTCAATAACCCTTCACCCAAAGGCATTCGCGCGCAAAAGAAGCCTCTTGCGTGCAATTGCCCCCCGGGTGCGCGCAATCCGGCCCGATTGCGCGCACCCGCACCCCCTATTTAAAGTGGCCATTCGTTAAGAAATGAGTTGTTTCCCCCGCGCGCTATCCGAAGCACGGTGCGCACAATCTCCCTCTTCCTCGTGCAAAGCGCTGGCCGAAATTACGCGCCAGCCCGTCCATCTGCGCGCCGACCCGCGGTATTGCGCGCCAAGCTTCTCTTTTGCGCGCAAACCGCCAGGGTCGCCCCCTTTGACCCCCCGAGGGTACCCGCCTGCATGGCGCCCGATGATCTTCACCCCGGGTGCCCCTCACCGTGCGTTGTCTTCCCGTGCGGCCCTCCAGGCTCGCGCAAAGTGACATGGACCTATCGGCGGCTTCTATGTCCCGCACGACGTTAAACTGCATTAATCCGAGCTACAAGACGTTAAACTGTTCAGCATTCGTCCGAGCTACAAGACGTTAAACTGTTCAGCATTCGTCCGAGCTACAAGACGTTAAACTGTTCAGCATTCGTCCTGCACGACGTTAAACTGTAATTCGTCCTTCATGACGCTAAACTGCACCACGTCCATGCTGCACGACGTTAAACTGCCCAGCATAACGTCCAAGCTGCAAGACGTTAAACTACCAAGCATCTTCGTCCTCAACACACGACGTTAAACTGTACTTCGTCCGGCAAGACGTTAAACCGTCCGCTTCACCCGATCCCGTGCCCTGCACGCAGGGTCCCCCAGGTTTGGATGTGGCCCCCACCCGCTCGTCTCTGCAGGGATGACGGGATTGCCCCTCTTTAGGGACGATTCATGGGAGTGGCCTTCGCCCACGGGGGTAGAGTGTTACAAACAGAACGAACTACGTGGACTTTGATCCCTGTCTTCTAAACAGGGTACGTAGGAAGCCTCTCCGAGGTTGAAGCCCACCACCTGGTCGTCCCGGTCGTATTCACGTCGGTTCGTCCATCCGTGGACCCCTCCCGGGTTCACATTCGCGTCGATTCACCTATGAATCCGCTCTTATGGGGGACTGTACATGTGTATCTCCATTGCACTTCCCCACAGCCTTTTTCTATTTTCTCACTTCAGCGTCCAGCATGACGTGAAACTGTGATCCACCCGGCCGTTCCATCCCCCTCTGTGCGAGGTGGTTCGGTTCAATCCTCCGCCCGGTAGCCTCGACCTCCTTGTGAGTCGGCTTGCCAACATCCAGCATGACGTGAAACTGTGATTCACCCGGCCGTTCTATCCCCCTATGTGCGAGGTGGTTCGGTTCAATCCTCCGCCCGGTAGCCTCGACCTCCTTGTGAGTCGGCTTGCCAACGTCCAGCATGACGTGAAACTGTGATTCACCCGGCCGTTCCATCCCCCTCTGTGCGAGGTGGTTCGGTTCAATCCTCCGCCCGGCGGCCTCGACCTCTTCGTGAGTCGGCTTGCCAATGTCCAGCATGACGTTAAACTGTATATCCGAACTACGCTGACTTTGATCCGCGCTAACGCGCGGTACGTAGGAAGCCCCTATGGGGTCCAAGCTCTTCACTCCATCATCCATCCTGATCCTTACCCGGGCCGCCACATCCCGGTGGGGTCATGCCATTTCATTCCACTCCACTTCACTCGGGAAGCCGCCCATGTGCTGGCCCCAGCGTCGGAAGTTCCCCGCAAGGGGTTCTGTCATCTGATCCACTCCTCGTGTCGATCAGTCCGATGCCGTCCCTGCTGGACGTTAAACTCGCGGCATACCCCGTGTTAAACATGGGAAGCTGAGGAAAACCTCAGGTAACACAGTTCCCCGCACCCATCGCGGGATGCCTCAGGCCATCACGCCTTCGAGAAGCCCTATTAGGGACGGAAGGCAGAAATGCAGAGTCGCAGTGTTAAGACACGCCCCCAACACCCAGAGCCACCCGGTCTCCTCACCGCAGGTTGATGCCCCGACCAGACCCCTTGGAGCATCCGGACGGAAGCAGCGTAATTAACCTGTGTCCATGGAAACATGGTGTCGGGAACGAGATTCCCGAGCACGTCTTAAATCTATGAGGGAGACCCGGATTAGGCGACGAGTTCCGAGGAGACGTCCACGGAAGGAGGAGCCGACATCCCATCATCCCGGTTTCGATCAAGGAGCAGACGCCCCTGAATAAGGGATGGATGCCGCCCGCCTTTGGAAAGCGGGACTGCGGGGCCACAAGCCGCGCGCCTATCCCCTCGGGTCGACGGGCGCACGCGCGAACGCGTCCTGGCAGAACAGCGTCGGAACAGAAACCCGACGCACATCCGCACCGAAACAATGGAAATATAAAACATTCAATCAATTCCATGATTTAATAAATCATATAATATAAACTCATAGTTTAAAGAGATTTATGTATATTGTTAATACAGCGACGAAAAAACCAATTTATTTTGTCTTATAATACCGAAAAATGCATTGTGGGGCAACAGTGAACTCCTACTATCCCACATAACATCTAATGCATTCCTCATATCAAAGAGGTGGGGAATAAATCACATTGAAATTATTAGTTCATACTAGAATACAAAATGTAAATACATCACCCAATCAATAAACATATTCATAAATCATCTTGAGAATGTGATTGGTATCATCATAATACATACCCGTCAATATAATCATAAATCATTCGGGAAAATAACCAGGATGGTATCACAGATTCATATCTTCATTATATTAAATTAAAATAAAATGATGTATTCATATATGGAAAATTATATTTAAAGATCACTTTGAACATTACATCAGTATTATAACTTTTTTTCGAAATCATACGTTTTATTTATCAAATACAATATATAGAACATATTTTCAAAAAAAATTTCAATGATACTCACCTTTAAAAAGTATAAATTTCAAAAATACTACAATTTTTTTTATTAAATATAAACTTATAAACATCCAATGTGATATTAAAATAAATTATTGATATTTTAGTGAGTGATTATGTAGATTCCATAAATGATGAAATGAATATTCATTTTACAAATTAATTTTTTAAAAATAGTTACATGTATAAAAATGTAAGAATACTAATTTCAATTTTAATTATAATTAAACCATGTGAAAAATAATTTAAATATATCATTAATATAATGTTAAATCATTTTTAGAATATATTGTTTTTGGAAAAATGGGATTTTCAACCAAATGTATACATAATATCAAATTTTATTAGAAATATTTAATTAATCATTTTATAGACCAATGATATAAAAAAGGAGTAATATTAAATGAAAGAGTTCATTAATAATCATAGATGAAGATAATATAAATTTTTTTTAATTTAAATAACAAATAATTCCACTAATGGATACAAATACAAAAACTATCTAAAATAATGATTAAATTGTGAATTAAAACCATACAACGTTGGTATCTTTTGTATCATATGACCTATGAAATAAATAACATTAAATTAAAAATTAAAAACCATTATTATAAATTAAATCATGATATAAAATAAAAAAATGGTTGTATATAAAACATACAAAAGAAATAAGTCGTGAATACTATATATGTCCCATAAAAGTAAAAGTGATATGAGAAACCTAAACCTTATTTTGACTCATCACATAAATTATTTATCGTCCTTAATAATAAACATATATTAATTATATAATTTTTTGATAACATTTTTCTTGTTTTTTGTTAATTTTATTTGACATATTACCAAGTTATATATGAGAAATAAAATAATAAACATTATAATAGATGTTTCGATGATATTTAGAATATTTTTCAAAAATGAATTTTATAAGTTGACACCCTCATGGTCATAAAATCATATTAAATTTGGACAGCTCATGAGATATGGGTATCATGGGTAGAATTTTGGTGGTCTTCAACACAATAGTAAATCCCATTCTTGCCAACCGGGATTTTTACAGACCATGTGATTCTCTTCAAGCCGAGACAATGAATGTGCTCGACACCTGTCATGAAGGTAACAAAGTGAATGACATTCTTGTAGCTAGAGTTATTCCACATTCTTCTATAAGATTTTTCTATATAATGGGTGATTTCCCCCCAACATGTAATGGACTTGGTCTGAGGGGAATCCTTTGGACTTCACTATTTTGGACCTCCTTAATTGTTTTGTCTCTGTTTGGATTCTACAAACCCATATTTAAAAAAACCATTATTATAATTATAATAAAAATAAAAAATTTAATCCAGAAATAATTATCATATCCATATATCATTTAAATTTTAAACCCATTTTTCTAATAAGGTTATTAATAATAAAATAAGTTTTGATCATTTATATGATAGTTTATACATATAAATAATTGATGTTTCCTATTTTCAATGATCCATAGGGAAAGATTGTTACTAAAAAAATTTCATTACAAAATGATTTTAATTTCATGTATGCAATATTATTTAATAAAATATATTTATATATATTATATATGTGATGTGGTGATGAAAATAATGTCTTATTACTTCTGATGAGGGTAGTCCACACATGTATGAATCACATTGTCATTTTTCATTGTAATCCTGAAACTAATATACATTATATTTTCAAAATTAGATGTTTTTAATTAATAAAATATTTATTTCATTAATATCATATATATTCATTAACTTCACATTTTTTACAATAAATTTAATGTTTTAGGGGATGAATACTCTCATCGCTCCTTGAGGGGGAATTCCATCGTAATAATGAGTTCCACTATCACATCCCCTGGGGAATTGAAGTAAATATAAGTTATATATGAAAAAATTACTCAATAGATATAATATTTTTATTAATTCCACAAATATTTTATATATCCATCATCATAGAAATCATTATGAGGAGGTAATCAAGAAACGAAGGACATTAGCTTGTGATACAGTAGTCTAACGCAAAAAGAAAAAGAAGATTTCATAAATGATTTGATCGATGTGGTAATAGTTACTAATCATTCCCCTAACATAAAAACATTAATATATTATTATGATACTAGGGATAGTATATAATCATGCTTCAATAATAATTTAAGGATTTGGAGGATTAAATAAAACAAAAATCCGTAGTTATTAATTTCCCCTATCCATAAAACACCTCTTTATGATTTTTCATAAATTATTCTAACGATTTAATTCTAAACAAAAAATTATTCAAGCTATGTGAATTAAATTGTGGATATGATTCATTATGGTAATTTCTAAACAAAAAAGATTTTATGTTTTGAATAATTGATGAGAGGGTGGCCTTTTATAAGTGAGGTGAGTGGAAAACTTGTAGTTTTTGACATGAAAATGGCATACCCACGTTTTTCACATGCACAATTGTCCCAAAAGGGTGTATTATTGAGAATTAGAAATTATATGATTATCCAACATATAATATATTTAATGTAAATTTGGAGGCCCTTTTAACCCTAATAATTTTAGTTTAACACCTTATAATTTAGTTTTTAAATTAACCGAAGAAAAAAAATTTTCACTCTTCATACCTTTTATTATGGTTTTGAATTAATTAAAATTAATTGGATAATATAAATTATTATTTTTCAATATATGTAATTTGTTTTTTTAATTCCATTCACATTTAGTAATTTATTTAATTTAAAATTAATCAGTCAGATGCAATGACAAATTAGGTTTTCCAATGGAGAATGTTTAAATGTTTCCAAAAAATTTATTTCATGAAAAAAAATAAAAAATATCCCAAAGTCCCAGATTTTATTAATAGTTATAATGTTGACCGAATTTTACTTTTTATCCAATTAAAAATATAAATTTAATTTTTAATTAAATTACACTGAAAAGATGTCATCAATTATAATTATATATTTTTCAATATTTATTAAATGATAATCCATTTCTAACAAATCAAAAAAACTTAACTCAAAGATATTTTTTATATACTCATTTTGAAAATTGATTTTATATTATCAAATAATGATTTTAAATTTTTTAACGATATATATTATGTTACTTAATCATTTAGAGAATAAACCATATTTTATATAAGATATAGTTTTTTAAAAAACAATTTTTATATATTAATGATTATTAATTAATTTATAGTAGATAATTATAAAATGATTTTCTTACATGATTAAAAAAATATATTTTACAAAAATTAGTTATTATTAAGGAGAAACCCCAATTTAACGAAAAGGTTGTAACAATATACTATATTACAAATCATTTACACATGAGGTTGTGTGTTTATAAAGTAATCAATGATAATAAGTTTAAATAAATATTTGTAGTGTGTTACTTTTGATCTAGTTTTAGTGTCATATACACACTCGAATGACATATTCCTTATTTAGAATTTTTTCGTGGAACCAAAAAACTCAATAATATAGGTTTTAATTCATTATGATTACTTAGTTTATGATCTCATACTATGATCCTTCGGGAGTATCAAAGTTGAAATTCTATTTCAAACAGGTGTATTCCAGTAATCTTGACTACTTTATATCATACACTATACTTTCAATTATATCCCCTTTTTTACATTTACTAGTTTTAAAAAAATACCTTCCATCATTCAACGTCATATTAATTTTATTATTATTGTTATGAAATTATGAATAATTGTGATATTTTTCTTTCTAGTTTGTTGAAACTAGATAAAATGCACGATTATGGTTAAGAGCCTATACACATGGTTTGTGGTTAGATCTAGTGAAATTTTACAACGATTAATGAGATAAAATACATTATTAGGTAAATAATAATATGGTAATGACCTCATACAGAACAGTTGAATGGAATGATCATGGGAAGGGGGAATTAAAAGAAAAAATATTTTTGAAGCATTAATATTAAATTTTACTATGATAGTTAATAAGGCCTAACAATTTTATAGTTGTAACACCCTGAGATTTTATGAAAAATATTATTTTAATATCATTGATGTCTTGTGTTGTATGCTACAACAATATTACCTTGTGCTACATGCAACACTGTATGTGCTTGAAGTATACACAACACTATTCTTGGATCGTGTTACACACAATTTTGATAATAGTTTTTCTACGAAACATTGAGTATATATATATATATATTCAATTTATAAATGAAATATGGGTGGATTCTGTTATACGAAACAACGAAGGATTCTTGCACAACACGGAACCCTGACTTGGCTTGCATAACACGCAATCGCGACCTTCCTCGATAGCGTGTGTTGTACGCAATACCGGGTTTTACTAAACAATGATGTATTATTATAATATTATTATGAACTAGCCGTTAGTAATAGTATTAACTAAATTTTGAATTTTATAACATTATTATTCATCTTACACATTTTCTAGAACAAGGTATAAGAACAAAATAAATTTTTCGGGTAAAATAAGTATTTTTCAAAAAATGCAGTTTTGCTGCCTTTTGATGGCGCATCCACATTAAATGTAGTTTTTGACAGGTTTATAAGTAAAATTTGACAATATAAAATTCTTCTTTGGAATCAAGATAAAAAAATTTACTTTGGATAAATTTTTCATATTATTCTGGTAACTTTCATATTTTGATGAATAGTAAAAACACGCTATGTTTTCATTAAAAACAACTTATTTTAATCGCAATACTTTATTTGGTTAAATTATAATATTTAATATTTAATGGTTTTCAAGTATAAATGGAATATATTTTTACCATTTAATATAATTTATGTCATTATCATTGATTTTACATTGAATTCGTAGGTTAAATCAATTCAATGTTTTGCAATGTTTTAAAGAAAAACTCGGCTTCTTTCGACAACGGGATTAATTTATATTTAATTTCTTCAACTTTTGTGTATTGAATTTGGAAAAATGGATTCCATATTTGGAATCAGTGGGTCAAAATTATGTTAATAGGATACTTTTTATTTTTGGGAATTATGAATAGTAACTACGGTAAATTTTATTTACCGTAGTTAAAGGTAAATTGGGTAATTAAGGGTAAATATAATATCATAAAATTACCCTAACACATGCCAAAATTCTATTGGATGGCGAAAATTAGACCCATATAACCTAAGGGTCGGATTAGATTCATGTTGTGTACTTTCGACCATGAAAATAATTTAATTATTATTAAAACCAAAGAAAGTTACAACATGTAACTCTCTAAAATCTTATAAGTATAATAATTTTAATTTAGTGATAAACATCATAAAACATCGAACCTTAATAGTTTCCAGAAATATAATAAAATTTTCTACATCATGATAATTTATTTAGAATTTTTAGGGATTAAATAATCATCATTAATGGTGATACATTAATGATACAGAAATTATTTATTAAGTGGGAAATACGTAATATAGTTTTTATGGAAATAATAATAACCATTAAAAGGCCCACAAACCTGACCAAAACATATTTGTAGTGTATCTATACACCTTAAGCATCGAATGACTTAATATATTACTGTTTGGAGCCTTATAAAAGTGATTATGACACTTATATTATTTTATTTTAAATGATTCCAAAGTTGCCACCTTTATAATTCAATAAATATAACAATTTAAATATTGTGATTTTACGATGATAAATTCAAGTAAAAGTATTATTGTGAAATTTAATAGATTTATATTTATCATAGGATTTTATTTTTAATTTTTATGCAACAAATAAGTATATTAAATAATTATACAAAAATTTTGTAGTAATTATTTTATTAAGAGATAAACCAAATAAATGGTTTTAAAAATAATAAAATAAATATTATATGAACTATTTAATGTTATCCACTTATTTTATAGATACACATGACCTTTTATTAATCTATTCAAGATTTTAGTTCGAACATTTATTTTGTATATATTTTATTTAAATTCAAATAAATGAATAGTGTCAAAATTGACACTATTGTTATTTTATAAAACTAACATATTATAAAATTGTTTAAAAATCACAAAAATATTTAAAAATTATAAATTTAAATTTATATGGTCTATAATTTTATAAAGTAAATAATTATGTAAAATTCACAACAAATAAGTAATTATTTGTTATAATTTAAAATTTAGAATTTTATTACCACAAATAAACATAAATAGATTAAATAAGGATAAATCAAAATGATAAAGTTTAAAATAAGATCCAAACATGTATAAATTTGACTGGATGATGAGATTAAAACCCTATCTCATCTATTCTTCGAATATGAGTCATTTTTGGAAGTTTTTAAGTGGGGATAGATTTATTATAAATTAATATTTTTAAGAATTCCAAAGGTGCCCCTCTCCTCCCTTATAAAAGGGAACCTCCTCCCTCTCTTACACACCCCACATTGAGCCTTCAAGATCGTCCAACCCCTGCCAAATTATCTTATCAACTTCCCTAGAAACATCCTAGATGTCCAGTTCTTCTTCAAAGACCAATTTATTGCCCTAAGAGGAGTTTTCAATGAGGCGCTTTAAAGAAGAGGTAATTTCCGTTACCGATTCTTTCACCTTTATTTCTTTTTCCACTTATTCTTATTAGGTTGTTTCATTATGAAGTAATAACATCAGTATCACTAATATACTGATATGTTATTATAAGTATGAAACAACCCTATTTCACCATCTATCCATCCTACGGAAAACGAAATCACCGCGAGTGCATACATACGGAATATCGTCTCCACGCCGTGGTGTAATCTATTTTCCACCACCACATTACTTGGATGGGTATAATGGTTTAAATAATAACTATATATGATTATTGTAAAGTTATATTGATTATGTAATAGTATACATACACTCCAATAAAATTCCACGATCATGGGAACGATATCATCGCTCGTGCGTACGTACGGTATACCGTCTCCACGATGCGATGAGATTCATTCTCAGTGATTAACCATTCATAAATGATTATAAATTATATATAATAAGTAATCATGAAATATATGGCATAATAATGATACTTTATTTATTTATATGTTTATATGTATGTCATCCAATTAATTCCATTCAATTTAATGAGGAAACGAAAACAACGTTCATGCATACGTACGGCCTACCGTCTCCATGAACGGTGTATTTCTTTACATTTATCGATTTATTATATATATGTATATTCTGAATATATATTACATATAGATCATGGTTTATATTCTGGAATGACGTAATCATGATCTAAGTAATCATATGAATAATTAAAAGTCAAAACACGAAGGACAAATGAAACGATTTTACCCAAAACACTCTTTAACATGGAATTTACAAAAGAACGGGTAATATAAAGTAATAAGTGAACCATATATGATATCATAACAATTAATATGATTCTGTAATAAGTAAATGTCATTATTTAAATCATTATATAGGAAATTTGGATACGTATGAAGCATATCAGACCTAAGGTAAGGGATAATTTTGCAAATCTCATTTTTATCCGAGATTTCTTATTCGTAAGTATTTACTGGGGTTATATTTATCATCCATGTCCAAATTTTATAAAAAAAATTCTTGAATTTTTAATGTCATTTTTACCCATTTTTGACTTTTACTACATGGTATGTAAGGAATCTTTCTTTTGTTTACATTACGAGGTACTTTTTTTACTTTTCCGGCAAAAGTACGAGAAGAATGTTTTTTATAACTTATACGGCACGAACGGATTTTTACGGTTTTATAAAGCCATATTTTCATGAAGCGTTCTCCAAAATATTTCATTACTATTTTCAAAAAAAATCATTTTCTTTTAAAATTTAATGATGTTTTGTGAAAAGAAATTGATTTTGAAGAAGAAAGGATATTTTCCTCAAGATTTCATTTCAAGTGTTTTTTCAAAATCATTTTCCATCTAAGATGACATTATTTCATATTTTTATCTTTCAAGTATAATGTCACTATGATTTACATGGTTTCACTATTATGATGATGAAATTATATCCATTTTTTTATGGATTATGTTATGATGGGATGATGTTAATGATACCCATTTTATTCTTTGGGTTATGATGAATGATTTATGTTTATGTTGTGGCACAAGTAAGAATGATTTCATTATGATATGGGTGGGACTTATATCTCCCTACAATGCATTGGGTAAAGATTTATATCTCATGAGATAGACATGGCTGGAACGGTAAGTTAATCCGGTTCAGTGTTATAGGACTGAAACGAGGAGTGAACTCGATTCAGAAAGGGACATTTTCCACTAAGATGGTCTTGGAAGCAATGCCTTGTCTACTATGGAAATAATTTCTTGTGCTTAATGGATACCACAATTACATTTATTATTCCCATTCTATTTTATCATTCTTAATGTTTCTTTATGATCTATGCATTACGTACTTCCATGTTTTATGTCATTGCTCAAGCTTTTGATGTTTAAACATTATGGTCATGTTTTTAGGTTCAAATGTATATGGTAAGTTTTATTTTATCCATGCTTACCCTTAATGAGCATTTGAGCTCACCATTTTTATGTTTTCTTTTCCCCAGGATATGATGAATGGTTTTAGGTAAGAAAAAAAGGGGGAAGATCATTACGGTAGATGTTGAAGATCTTTCACCATGATTAGAAGATTACGTTCTAAGTTTCCAAAGAGACTAAACTATTACGGTCCTTGTGTGTCTGTTTTTGTTATGTATTAATTATTAGGCTAAAGTAATGTAATTTCCATGTACATCAAGCTTCGGGTCTCTACAGTTGGTATCAGAGGAAAGGTTTAGTCAACCTTTGGAAACTAGGATGTGAAAACGTTAGTGAGATCCCTAGAGATATTTCTAAGGTATGTCTAGGGATGTCCCTAAGGTTAGGTATATGTATATGTTATAGTCCTAGAATTGCGCTAACGATCTTAGAATTTAATCTAAGATGTTAGATATGGAGGGTACTCCCCCTTTACTATGTTGTTTCCCCTAGAATGATTTTTTTCTCTCACACTATTCTTTTTGGGTTTTAGAAAATAGCTAGAAACAGGACGATTCACGATAATGGAGGATATAACAGATAATGGAATGATATTATTCATTTGAAACCAAATGAAACCGGATTTGGAAGTCCAAAAATCGTTATTACTCCTAATCAGCAATCTCATAATATGATCAATAATCTCAACTTTGGTAAGTTTCCCGACTCAGATAATAAGAGAAAGATGGAGTTTCATGGTGATCATATAGGAACGAAAGTTCAATTTCCCTCATGTAAATCATGTGGGAAGAGGCATCAGGGATATTGTTTCAAAGGAACTGGAAGATTCTTTGGGTGTGGAAAAGAAGGAAAAAAAGCCAATAAGTTCAAAGGAAAAGGTTCAGTTAACACCATGGACAAGGATACTGGTATTGCTACAACATCAACAATAATTAGATGTTTTAAATGTGGAATGTATGGGAATTATGAAAACTAATGACCTAATGGAAAATCTCATGAAGAGAATAAGCATTGTCATATAGGTAGTATTTATGTGGATGATGATGAGGAGACTACAAATGATATATGATTTAAATGAACTGTTGAAGATCAGTAAGTTGTTTTAGAAGGTAGTGGAATGATTGTATGTTTATCGAGAGTTATGTTGTATAGTTAATGGTACTATGGAATAAAGAATCATCTAAGGATTGTTACACTATTTTTTTTCATAAATGTATTTGAAAGTATATGTTGAATGGTACCAGTAACCATGGAAGGTTATTCAGATATTTTTAAAAAGTAGATGATATGCGCATAATGAAGGAATAAGAAGATAATGAGATGGTTGATTTTATTCATGAGCTCATGATTGATATAAGGACTAAGTGATATCATGGTTTTAGTATCTATAATTTTGAGGATTTTGTTATGTGGAAGGTGTTAACTTTTAACTAGATTCATGTTTTCACTAAGTTTCAATGGGTATTCATTTTTCAAGAGAATACATTATTAAGGCTTTAGAATGTTTGGAATGTGACCAACAAGACATATCTTATGATATATGGGGATCAACGATGGTATTAAAATGATTGTTATATGAAATATCTGGTAATTGTTTTCACTATATTATGAGAGTGGACTGTAGTATTATGGATAAGCCTAAAGATTGGAATGGATTATGTTCAACATAAGATAGTATTGTTTAAGGATAGAAGTTTTTTCGATATTATTGATGGGATGTTATAGAATTATAGTTTTAGAAAAAGGACAACCTGAAGGACGGGCGACAGCCCATCGCATCGGACAAAGCTGTGGGAATCGAACCCCCAACTGAAGTGCGACTGGCCTTTATCGCCTACCACTGGCCTACAGGAAGTCCCTAGTGAGTATAAACTAGTTTTATTTTATTAAACGGTATGATATATGAAGTATAAGTTCATTTTTGGAACTATATACGATTAATCTAACCATAATATGGACTTATAACTTTTGCTAACCATTTGTTTGAAATAGATGGAATGACCCATCATTCTATCACATGATCTGCTAACACATCACGAATAACAAATTCAACTTCATTTCTTTAAGGGATGAAGTGGAAATTGTTCAATTCATGAACAACAGTGAGATTGTACCAAAATCATGTAAGTATTTCTTTTAATTCATCAACTTTAGGGAAATGATCTAGAAAACCAAAAATGTTGTCCAAGTTCCCTTATATCCGATGAATCAGATGGTACCTTAGATCATCACAAATTTATAGCTTTGTGATTGTTGTATTTTTCATAGCCATGTTCTCTACCACTCTCCATCAGAACATTATGGTTTGGTTTCTCTTCCATATCCATATTTTCACCTATGTTCTCCTACGTGGAAACCCAGTGATGAGTTAATTTGGGTAACCGTTATATATCATACTTTAGTTTTTAAATCCATGTTTTGGTATTCCTTTTTACGATGTGGGTTTCTATTAAACAAACTTTCGAGTAGTAAACCATTTATAACCTCGACGAATTTCGAGGGAGAAATTCATTTTAAGGGGGGTAGAATATAACACCCCGAGATTTTATGAAAAATATTCTTTTAATATCATTGATTTCTTGTATTGTATGCTAAAACAAGATTACGTTGTGCTACACGCAACACCGTATGAGCTTGCAGTATACACAACACTATTTTTGGATCGTGTTACACACAATTTTGATAATAGTTATTCTACGCAACATTGAGTATATATATATATATATATTCAATGTATAAATGAAATATGGTTGGATTCTGTTATATGAAACAATGAAGAATTTTTGCACAACACGCAACCCTGACTTGGCTTGCATTACATGTAATCACGACCTTCCTCGATAGCGTGTGTTGTACGCAATACCGGGTTTTACTAGACAATGATATATTATTATAATATTATTATGAACTAGCCGTTATGAATAGTATTAACTAAATTTTGAATTTTATAACATTATTATTCATCTTACACATTTTCTAGAACAAGGTATAAGAACAAAATAAATTTTTTGGGTAAAATACGTATTTTAAAAAAAATGCAGTTTTCCACCTTTTGATGGCGCACCCATTTTAAATCTAGTTTTTGACAGGTTTATAAGTACAATTTGAAAAAATAAAATTCTTCTTTGGAATCAAGAAATAAAAATTTACTTTGGATAAATTTTTCATATTATTCCGGTAACTTTCATATTTTGATGAATAGTAAAAACACGCTATATTTTAATTAAAAACAACTTTTTTTATCGCAATAATTTATATGGTTATATAATAATATTGAATGATTTTAAAGTATAAATAGAATATATTTTTACCATTTAATATAATGTATGTCATTAGCATTGATTTTACATTAAATTCGTAGGATAAATCAATTCAATCTTTTTCAATGTTTTAAAGAAAAACCCGTTTTCTTCTGACAACGAGATTAATTTTGATTTCATTTCTGCAACATTTCTGTATTGAATTTGGAAAAATGGATTCCATATTTGGAATCAGTGGGTCTAAATTATGTTAATAAGCTACTTTTTATTTTTTTGGAATTATGAATAGTAACTACGGTAAATTTTATTTACCATAGTTAAAGGTAAATCGGGTAATTAAGGGTAAATATAATATCATAAAATTACCCTAACACATGCCAAAATTCTATTGGAAGGCTAAAAGTAGACCCATATAACCTAAGGGTCGTATTAGATTCATTTGTTGGACTTTTGACCATGAAAATAATTTAATTATTATTAAAACCAAAGAAAGTGAAAACATGTCACTCTCTTAAATCTTATAAGTATAATATTTTTAATTTAGTGATAAACATCATAAAACTATGAACCTGAATTGTCTCCAAAAAGCTAATAAAATTTTCTACATCATGATAATTTATTTAGAATTTTTAGGGATTAAATTTTCGTCATTAATGGTGATACATTAATGATAGAGAAATTATTTATTATGTGGGAAATAAGTAATATAGTTTTTATGGAAATAATAATAACCATTAAAAGGCCGACAAACCTGACCAAAACATATTGGTAGTGTATATATACACCTTAAGAATCCAATTACCTAATAAATAACTGTTTGGATCCTTAGTATTATTGAGAAAGTTAATAGATTTATATTCATCATAGGATTTTATATTTAATTTTTATGCAACATAACAATATATTAAATAATTATACAAAATGTTGTATTAATTATTTTATTAAGAGATAAACCAAATAAATGGTTTTAAAAATAATAAAATAAATATTACATGAACTATTTAATGTTATCCACTAATTTTATAGATACATATGACCTTTTATGAATCTATGAAAGCTTTTAGTTCGAACATTTCTTCTGTATATATTTTATTTAAATTCAAATAAATGAATAGTGTCAAAATTGACACTATTGTTATTTTATAAAAATAACATATTATAAAATTGTTTAAAAATAACAAAAATATTTAAAAATTATAAATTTAAATTTATATGGTCTATAAGGTTTTAAAGTAAATAATTATGCAAAATTCACAACAAATAATTAATTATTTGTTATAATTTAAAATTTAGAATTTTATTACCACAAATAAACATAAATAGATTAAATAAGGATAAATCAAAATGATAAGGTTTAAAAAAAGATCCAAACATGTATAAATTTGATTTGTTGATGAGATTACAACCTTATCTCATCTAATCTTCGAATATGAGTCATTTTTGGTGGTTTTTAAGTGGGGATAGATTTATTATAAATTAATATTTTTAAGAATTCCAAAGGTGCCCCTCTCCTCCCTTATAAAAGGGCACCTCCTCCCTCTCTTCCACACACCACATTGAGCCTTTAAGATCGGCCAACCCCTGCCCAATTCTCTTATCCACTTCCCTAGAAACATTCTATAGGTCCTGGTCTTCTTCAAAGACCAATTTATTGCCCTAAAAGGAGGTTTCAAAGAGGCGCTTCAAAGAAGAGGTAATTTCCATTACCGATTCTTTCACCTTTGTTTCTTCTTCCACTTCTTCTTCTTAGGTTGTTTCATTATGAAGTAATAACATCAGTATCAATAATATACTGATATGTTATTATATGTATGAAACAACCCTATTTCACCATCTATCCATCCTACAGAAAATGAAATCACCGCGCGTGCGTACGTACGGAATACCGTCTCCACGCCGTGGTGTAATCTATTTTCCACCACCACCTTACTTGGATGGGTATAATGGTGTAAATAATAACTATATATGATTATTGTAAATTTATATTGATTCTTTAATAGTATACATACACTCCAATGAAATTCCACGATCATGGGAACGATATCATCACTCGTGTGTTCGTACGGAATACCGTCTCCATGACGTGATGAGATTAATTCTCAATGATTAACCATTCATAAATGATTATAAATTATATATAATAAGTAATCATGAAATATATGGCATAATAATGATACTGTATTTATGTATATATTTATATGTATGTCATCCAATTAATTCCATTCAATTTAATGAGGAAACGAAAACAACGTTCATGCGTACGTATGGCCTACCGTCTCCATGAACGGTGTATTTCTTAACATTTATCGATATATTATATATATGTATATTCTGAATATATATTATATATAGATCATGGTTTATATTCTGTAATGACATAATCAAGATCTAAGTAATCATATGAATAATTACAAGTCAAAACACGAAGGGCAAATGAAACGATTTTACCCAAAACACTCTTTAACATGGAATTGAAAAAAGTATGGGTAATATAAAGTAATAAGTGAACCATATATGATATCATAAAAATTAATATGATTCTGTAATAATTCAATGACATTATTTAAATGATTATATAGGAAGTTTGGATACATATGAAGCATATCGGACCTAAGGTAAGGGATAATTTTGCAAATCTCATTTTTATCCGAGATTTCTTATTCATAAGTATTTACTGGGGTTATATTTATCATCCATGTCCAAATTTTATAAAAAAACCATGAATGTTTAATGTCATTTTTACCCATTTTTGACTTTTACTACATGGTATGTAAGGAATCTTTCTTTTGTTTACGTTACAAGGTAATTTTTTTTACTTTTCCGGCAAAAGTACGAGAAGAATGTTTTTTATAACTTATACGGCACGAACTGATTTTTATGGTTTTATAAAGCCATATTTGCATGAATATTTCTCCAAAATATTTCATGACTATTTTCAAAAAAATCCTTTTCTTTTAAAATTTAATGATGTTTTGTGAAAATAAATTGATTTTGAAGAAGAAAGGATATTTTCCTCAAGAATTCATTTCAAGTGTTTTTTCAAAATCATTTTCTATCTAAGATGAAATTATTTCATATGTTTATGTTTCAAGTATAAAGTCACTATGATTTACATGGTTTCACTGTTCTTATGATGAAATTATATCCATTTTTTATGGATTATGTTATGATCGGATGATGTTTATGATACCCATTTTATTCTTTGGGTTATGATGAATGATTTATGTTTATGTTGTGTCACAAGTAAGAATGATTTAATTATGAGATGGATGGGACCTATATATCCCTCCAATGCATTAGGTAAAGATTTATATCTCATAAGATAGACATGGCTGGAACGGTAAGTTAATCTGGTTCAGTGTTACAGGACTCAAATGAGGAGTGAACTCGATTCAGAAAGGGACTTTGTCCACTAAGATGGTCTTGGCAGCAATGCCTTGTCTACTATGGAAATAATTACATGTGCTTAATGGATTACACAATTAAATTTTTTATTCCCATTCTATTTTATCATTCTTAATGTTTCTTTATGATCTATTCCTTACATACTTCCATGTTTTATGTCATTGCTCATGCTTTTGATGTTTAAACATTATGTTCATGTTTTTAGGTTCAAATGTATATGGTATGTTTTATTTTATCCATGCTTACCCTTAATGAGCATTTGAGCTCACCATTTTTATGTTTTCTTTTCCCCAGGATATAAAGAATGGTTTTAGGTAAGAAAAAAAGGGGACGATCTTTATGAGAGATGTTGAAGATCTTTCACCACGATTAGAAGATTACGTTCCATGTTTCCAAAGAGACTAATCTATTACGGTCCTTGTGTGTCTTTTTTTATGTATTAAGTATTAGGCTAAAGTAATGTAATGTCCATGTACATCAAGCTTCGGGTCTCTACAGTTGGTATCATAGGAAAGGTTTAGTCAACCTTTGGAAACTAGGATGCGAAAACGTTAGTGATATCCCTAGAGATATTTCTAAGGTATGTCTAGGGATGTCCCTAAGGTTAGGTATACGTATAGGTTATAGTCCTAGAATTGCGCTAACGATCTTAGAATTTAATCTAAGATGTTAGATATGGAGGGTACTCCCCCTTTACTATGTTGTTTTCCCTAGCATGATTTTTGTCTCTCATACTATTATTTTTGGGTTTTAGAAAATGGCTAGAAACAGGAAGATTCACGATAATGGAGGATATAACAGACAATGGAATGATATTCTTCATGAGAAACCAAATGAAATGGGATTTGGAAGTCCAAACATCGTTATTATGCCCAATCAGCAAACTCATAATATGATCAATAATCTCAACATTGGTAAGTTTCCCGACTCAGATAATAAGAGAAAGATGGAGTTTCATGATGATCATAGAGGAACAAAAGTTAAATTTCCCTCATGTAAATCATGTGGGAAGAGGCATCAGGGAGATTGTTTCAAAGGAACTTGAAGATGCTTTGGGTGTGGAAAAGAAGGACACAAAGCCAGTAAATGCAAAGGAAAAGGTTCAGTTAACACCATGGACAAGGATAATGGTATTTCTACGACATCAACAATGATTAGATGTTTTAAATGTGGAATGTACGGGCATTATGAAAACCAATGCCCTAATGGAAAATCTCATGAAGAGAATCAGCATGGTCATATAGGTAGTATTTATGTAGATGATGATGAGGAGACTACAAATGATATATGATCTGAAAGAACTGTTGAAGATCAGTCGGTTGTTTTAGAAGGTAGTGGAATGATTGTATGTTTATCGAGAGTTATGTTGTATAGTAAATGGTACTATGGAATAAAGAATCATCTAAGGATTGTTACACTATTGTTTTTCATAAAGTTATTTGAATGTATATGTTGAAAGGTACCAGTAACCATGGAAGGTTATTCAGATATTTTTAAACAGTAGATGATATGTGCATAATGAAGGAATAAGAAGATAATGAGATGGTTGATTGTATTCATGAGCTCATGATTGATATAAGGACTAAGTGATATCATGGTTTGAGTATATAGAATTTTGAGGATTTTGGTATGTGGAAGGGGTTAACTTTTAACTGCATTCATGTTTTCACTATGTTTCAATGGGTATTCATTTTTCAAGAGAATACATGATTAAGGCCTTCGAATGTTTGTAATGTGACCAACAAGACATATCTTATGATATATGGGGATCAACGATGGTATTAACATGCTTGTTATATGAAATCTATGGTAATCGTTTTCACTATATTATGAGAGTGGACTGTAGTATTATGGATAAGCCTAAGGATTGGAATGGATTATGTTCGACATAAGTTAGTATTGTTTAAGGATAGAATTTTTTTCGATATTATTGATGGGATGTTATAGTAATATATTTTTAGAAAAAGGACAACCTACAGGACGGGTGACATCCCATCGCGTCGGACAAGGCTCTGGGAATCAAACCCACAACCGAAGTGCGACTGGCCTTTATCGCCTACCACTAGCCTACAGGAAGGCCCTGGTTAGTAGAAACTAGTTTTATTTTATTAAACAATATGATATATGAAGTATAAGTTCATTTTTGGAACCATATACGATTAATCTAACCATAATATGGACTTATAACTTTTGCTAACCATTTTTCTTAAATATATGGAATTACCCATCATTCTATCACATGATCTGCTAACACATCACGAATAACAAATTCAACTTCATTTCTTTAAGGGATGAAGTGGAAATTGTTCAATTCAAGAACAATAGTGAGATTGTACAAAAATCATGTAAGTATTTATTTTAATTCATCAACTTTAGGGAAATGATCTAGAAAACCAAAAATGTTGTCCTAGTTCCATTATATCCGATGAATCAGATGGTACCTTAGATCATCACAAATCTATAGCTTTGTGATTGTTGGCTTTTTCATAGCCATGTTCTCTACCACTCTCCATCAGAACATTATGGTTTGGTTTCTCTTCCATATCCATATTTTCACCTATGTTCTCCTACGTGGAAACCCAGTGATGAGTTAATTAATGTAACCATTAAATTTCATACTTTAGTTTATAAAGCCAAGTTTTGGTATTCCTTTTTACGATGTGGGTTTCTATTAAACAAACTTTCGAGTAGTAAACCATTTATAACCCCGACGAATTTCGAGGGAGAAATTCCTTTTAAGGGGGGTAGAATGTAACACCCCGAGATTTTATGAAACATATTCTTTTAATATCATTTATGTCTTGTGTTGTATGCTACAACAAGATTACCTTGCGCTACACGCAACACCATATGAGCTTGCAGTATACACAACACTATTCTTGGATCGTGTTACACACAATTTTGATAATAGTTATTCTACGCAACATTGAGTATATATATATATATTCAATGTATAAATGAAATATGGTTGGATTCTGTTATACGAAAAAATGAAGAATTCTTGCACAACACGCAACCCTGACATGGCTTGCATTACATGTAATCGCGACCTTCTTCGATAGCGTGTGTTGTACGCAATACTGGGTTTTTCTAAACAATGGTATAATATTATAATATTATTATGAACTAGCCGTTATGAATATTATTAAATAAATTTGGAATTTTATAATATTATTATTCATCTTACACATTTTCTAGAACAAGGTATAAGAACAAAATAAATTTCTCGGGTAAAATACGTATTTTTAAAAAAATGCAGTTTTGCCGCCTTTTGATGGCGCACCCACTTTAAATCTAGTTTTTGACAGGTTTAAAAGTACAATTTTACAAAATAAAATTCTTCTTTGGAATCAAGAAATAAAAATTTACTTTGGATAAATTTTTCATATTATTCTGGTAACTTTCATTTTTTGTTGAATAGTAAAAACACACTATATTTTAATTAAAAACAACTTTTTCATCGCAATAATTTATATGGTTAAATTATAATATTGAATTGATTTAAAGTATAAATATAATATATTTTTACCATTTAATATAATGTATGTCATTAGCATTTATTTTACATTAAATTCGTAGGTTAAATCAATTCAATTTTTTGCAATGTTTTAAAAAAAACCCATTTTCTTTCGACAACGGGATTAATTTTGATTTCATTTCTGAAAATTTTGTGGATTTAATTTGGACAAAATGGATTCCATATTTGGAATCAGTGGGTCCAAATTATGTTAATAAGCTACTTTTTATTTTTGGGAATTATGAATAGTAACTACGGTAAATTTTATTTACCATAGTTAAAGGTAAATCGGGTAATTAAGGGTAAATATAATATCATGAAATTACCCTAACACATGCCAAAATTCTATTGGATGGCTAAAAGTAGACCCATATAACCTAATGGTCTGATTAGATTCATTGTTTGTACTTTTGACCACGAAAATAATTTAATTATTATTAAAACCAAAGAAAGTGACAACATGTCACTCTCTTAAATCTTATAATTATAATAATTTTAATTTAGTGATAAACATCATAAAACTTCAAACATGGATAGTCTACAGAAAGATAATAAAATTATCTACATCATTATAATTTATTTAGAATTTTTAGGGATTATATAATTGTCATTAATGGTGATACATTAATGATACAGAAATTATTTATTAAGTGGGAAATAAGTAATATAGTTTTTATTAAAATAATAATAACCATTAGAAGGCCCACAAACCAGACCAAAACTTATTTTTAGTGTGTATATACACCTTAAGTATCCAATTACCTAACATATAACTGTTTGGAGCCTTATAAAAGTGATTATGACACTTATATTATTTTATTTTAAATGATGCCAAAGTTGTCACCTTCATAATTTAATAAATATAAAAATTTAAATATTGTGATTTTAAGATGATAAATTCGAGTACATGTATTATTGTGAAAGTTAATAGATTTAACGTCATCATAGGATTTTATTTTTAATTTATATTTAAAAAATTAGTATATTAAATAATTATACAAAAATGTTGTAGTAATTATTTTATTAAGAGATAAACCAAATAAATGGTTTTAAAAATAATAAAATAAATATTATATGAACTATTTAATGTGATACACTAATTTTATAGATACATATGACATTTTATTAATCTATTAAAGCTTTTATTTCGAAAATATCTTCTGTATATATTTTATTTAAATTCAAATAAATGAATAGTGTCAAAATTGACACTATTGTTATTTTATAAAAATAACATATTATAAAATTGTTTAAAAATCTCAAAAATATTTAAAAATTATAAACATAAATTTATATGGTCTATAATGTTATGAAATAAATTATTATGCAAAAATCACAAAAAATAAGTTATTATGTGTTATAAGTTAAAATTTAGAATTTTATTACCACAAATAAACATAAATAGATTAAATAAGGATAAATCAAAATGATAAGGTTTTTAATAAGATCAAAAAATGTCTAAATTTTATTGGTTGATGATATTAAAACCCTAGCTTATCTAATATTCGAATATGAGTCATTTTTGGAGGTTTTTAAGTGGGGATAGATTTATTATAAATTAATATTTTTATGAATTCCAAAGGTTCCCCTCTTCTCCCTAATAAAAGGGCACCTCCTCCCTCTCTTCCACACACCCCTTTGAGCCTTCATGCTCGGCCAACCCCTACCAAATTCTCTTATCCACTTCCCTAGAAACATCCTAGTGGTCCTGGTCTTCTTCAAAGACCAATTGCAGTGCCCTAAGAGGAGGTCTCAAAGAGGCGCTTCAAAGAAGAGGTAATTTTCGTTACCGATTCATTGACCTTTATTTCTTCTTCCAATTCTTCTTCATATGTTGTTTCATTATGAATTAATAACATAAGTATCACTCATATACTTATATGTTATTATAAGTATGAAACAACCATATTTCACCATCTATCCATCCTATGGAAAACGAAATCACCGCGCGTGCGTACATACGGAATACCATCTCCACGCCGTGGTGTAATCTATTTTCCATCACCACCATACTTGGATGGGTATAATGGTGTAAATAATAAATATATATGGATATATTAAATTTATATTGATTCTGTAATAGTATACATACACTCCAATAAAATTCCATGATCATGGGAACGATATAATCTCTCGTGTGTACGTATTGAATACCGTCTCCACGACGTGATGAGATTCATTATCAATGATTAACCATTCATAAATGATTATAAAGTATATATAATAAGTAATCATGAAATATATGACATAATAATGATACTGGATTTATATATATATATATATATATATATTTCATCCAATTAATTCCATTCAATTCAATGAGGAAAAGAAAACTACGTTCATGCGTACGTACGACCTACCGTCTCCATGAACGGTGTCTTTTTTACATTTATCGATCTATTATATATATGTATATTATGAATATATATTATATATAGATCATGTTTTATATTCAGGAATGAACTAATCATGATCTAAGTAATCATATAAATAATTACAAGTCAAAACACGGACGACAAATGAAACGATTTTACCCAAAACACTCTTTAACATGGAATTTACAAAAGAACGGGTAATATAAAGTCATAAGTGAACCATATATGATATCATAACAATGAATATGATTCTGTAATAATTCAATGAAATTATTTAAATCATTATATAGGATTTTCGGATATGAACAAAGCATATCAGACCTAAGGTAAGGGATAATTTTGCAAATATCATTTTTATCCAAGATTGCTTATTCGTAAGTATTTACTGGGGTTATATTTATCATCCATGTCCAAATTTTATAAAACTGTTTTCATGAATGTTTAATGTCCTTTTTACCCATTTTTGAATTTTACTACATGGTATGTAAGGAATCTTTTTTTTACATTATGAGGTACTTTTTTTACTTTTCCGGCAAAAGTACGAGAAGAATGTGTTTTTAACTTATACGGCACGAACGGATTTTTATGGTTTTATAAAGCCATATTTTCATGAATCTTCCTCCAAAATATTTCATGACTATTTTCAACAAAATAATTTTCTTTTAAAATTGAATTATGTTTTGTGAAAAGAAATTGATTTTGAAGAAGAAAGGATATTTTCCTCAAGAATTCATTTCAAGTGTTTTATCAAAATCATTTTCCATCTATGATGAAATTATTTCATATGTTTATGTTTCAAGTATAATGTCTCTATGATTTACATGGTTTCACTTTTCTTATGATGAAATGATATCCATTTATTTATGGATTATGTTATGATAGGATGATGTTTATGATACCCATTTTATTCTTTGGGTTATGATGAAAGATTTATGTTTATGTTGTGGCACAAGTAAGAATGATTTAATTATGAGATGGGTGGGACCTATATCTCCCTCCAATTCATTGGTTCAAGATTTATATCTCATGAGATAGGCATGGCTATAACGGTAAGTTAATTCGGTTCAGTGTTACAGGACTGAAACGAGGAGTGAACTCGATTCAGAAAGGGACTTTGTCCACTAAGATGGTCTTGGCAGCAATGCCTTGGATACTATGGAAATAATTACATGTGCTTAATGGATTCCACAATTACATGTTTTATTCCCACGCTATTTTATCATTCTTAATTTTTCTTTATGATCTATGCCTTACGTACTTCCATGTTTTATGTCATTGCTCAAGATTTTGATTTTTAATTATTATTTTCATGTTTTTAGGTTCAAATTTATATGGTATGTTTTATTTTATCCATGCTTACCCTTACTGAGCGTTTGTGCTCAACCTTTTTATGTTTTCTTTTCCCCAGGATATAAAGAAAGGTTTTAGGTAAGAAAAAAAGGGGAAGATCTTTATGGGATATGTTGAAGATCTTTCACCATGATTAGAAGATTAAGTTCCAAGATTCCAAAGAGACTAAACTATTATGGTCCTTGTGTGTCTGTTTTTTTTATGTATTAAGTATTCCGCTAAAGTAATGTAATGTCCATGTTCGTCAAGCTTCGGGTCTCTACAATAGTAAAACATTATTTTATGTTCATTTTTTAATAATTTATTCATGTTATTTATTTTTATAATTTGATATCCTTATTGAGATAAATATTATATTATTATAAGTAGTTTTTCAATAATCGGAGGATTTGATATGGTCAATATGTATATACATTTTTCCTCTAATTTCATAAGTTCTATACATCTTGTTTGTAGTGATTCCATGATTTGAGTACTATTTTTTAGAGTAATTGAAATGTGAATTTTTTGGTGTAATTAACAATGAAATAAAAAATTTTAGGTGTTTCACACTGTGAATAATCCATTAATGATATAAACGTTCATAGTATGAAAGAAGGATATGTTAACAATATTCTTGCAGTTGACGAACCTAATTTTATGCAATGAACCTCTATCCTAAAATCCCAAAGGTCTTTATTTTTTTCCCAATAATCCTTTGTGAATTTGGTTGTCAAGGACCCTTAGGTAACCCATATGCATATTATCCAATGGTATAGTATATTACTCTGATGGTTCCAAAGTCCTGTCACAAATACAAAAAACCCTCCCCAACATAAGTTGATATAGTTAGCTAGAATCCGACCATACAAGGCCGTATAACTAACATTTCCATTTTAAGATATGTTTAGTTCCAATTATCAATGTTATAATCCATCCCCTCTGGTTTTTTTTATTCGGTAGGCCAACAATTATATGTTTTATGGATTTGGATCTCCATATGGAGCATAAATAGCGTTTAAATATTATTTTTATTCTTTTCTTATTAATAAAATTATTTCTTCCTTAGCCACTCCCTATCAACAAGAATCTTTTCAACACACTGATTAACCATTGGATCCTCCTCACTATTCCACTACCACCATAACATTCAAAGTTTCATCCCACCACCATGCCATCCCATTCCACCATGAACATCAAATCCACAAGTTGCTTAACATATTACATCAATTCCTACTCTAGACCGCCACCCACCATATATTCCATCATCACTAGAGGATCATCCCATTAAAATAATTCATAGATATAGGATTCATCATCCCACCATGACATCCCATAACTGGCCAAATCCTTTCACATTAAACATACCCACAATAGTCAATCCTTCCACCCACCATTGTAGGAATAATATATCATTCTATTGAATGTTGGGGTTCTTCGATTGTTTTATCTTGGTATTTTTATCATGATCCCATGGTTCCATTTCTCTTAGGTTATACCCCAACTACAAGACATGAACCCTTAAAATAATTATAATTCATGATTTCATGAGGAATCATACATGTGAATAGAATAACTTTTTTCCATCATTTAACCCCCATTAAAGGCTATAAGGATCTCATGCTTGAAAATCCATACAAGATAATGGAATATTTGAAATATTAAATACATGTATTATGAATTCATGAGGTCGAAAAATTGTTCATGATGTGAATATTCATGACATGATCCCATCGTAAACATACCATTCCATCACGTGTTTTGAATTACTATTCATACTATCATGTATTTTTTCATATTAATATATATCCACCTCAATCCTTTAAAAGAGGAAGTTATCTTAACATTTGTATCATTGTTCATCTTTTTTGAATATAGTACAATAAAAATATGAGACATATAATCATTTTATTTTCATTTATTAATATTTGGTTTTTCAATATACTTGTTGTTTTATTTTTCTTTCAATAATTTCATGTAAGGATTATTATTTTAATTCTTCATCGTTAATGTTCCTATTTTAAGTCTATCCAATTATATAAGATATTCTCTTTCAACAATAAATTATTATCATATACATTCATATTAACTTTTTGTAGTGAACTGTGAAGGGTGAAATCCAATATAATTGGAAAATTTTATTATTAACAATAATTTAATTTTATTCCAAGAATAGTTTCACTACAAAACATGTATTAAAAACATCTTACTAAAACAACTCTAGTATTTTATTTTTTATTAATTATTTTATTTTCCCCGTTTATTTAATAGTCTATGGATAAATTTTGGATGATACAATTATATTAACCTAGTTTAATATTTAAAAAATCCTTTGAATAAACTAAATAAAATTTATTAAAACACTCTTCATTAAAAAATTTAGTTAAATTGTATTAATGGACATGTTTATGAAATATATTTTATGAATGGGCTCCAGGTACCAGTTATTTATTCTCAATGTACAACTATGCCACCCTATGGGATCATACCTAAGATTAAATTGTTACATAATCATTTATAGTAGTTTTAAATTTTGATAATATAAATTTCTAATATTTATATCACCCATGTGTTTGGAAAGACATGTAGTAGGAGTTTAAATACGTTATCTACCCCAAAATCAATAAACATACAACTTTAAAATGAGATAAATATTTTAGTTTTATATAATAATTCACATTCATTCATTTTTTGTTTTTTTAATCTAGATATTTTGAAGAACTATGTCATAAATTTTATAAAAAGTAATAAATTTGAAAATCGACAGAATAACATACTATCAATAATCCTAAAAATCTAAAATATTTAAATTTAAAAAACATTTATTTTCAGTAAAAATATTCATGATTTTCATAATGATTTATTTCTTAGTATTACTCATCACTATATAGTGTGAAAAATAATTGAAAATATTGCATTAGAACCAAAATATCAACAAGGTATATAAAATAAATACATTCATCATACAAGTGATAAAAATTAATATCAAAAAGTTTTATAATATTTCATATCATTCTTTTAGTATATAAATATATCTTATACATATGTAAAAATCACTTTTTATCTCATATGAAACATCTAATTCCAATTTTAAAAATTTATAAACCATTAAATGAATCTTAGAGTCATATATTCATAACTCATGTTTAATCATATATGAAGTAAAAGGATCCCAATTAATTTCTTTAGAGAAACCCCAAATGTAAACTCCCTCCTTATTTTATTTTAAGATAAGGAACATTACCAATTTCATTACTGATCAATATCAAACCCAGCAATCATATAATTTTTAATAGGCTCACCCATCGTAAAATATATATCGGCCTCACAAATAATTATCGATTATTCTATTGCATTATATAATGAGAAAAAACTATTTCTGATTCTCATTTTCATCAAAACATTTATTGAAAAGCCTTTATAAACACACAAGTAAAGTGATTTGCATTTTTACATAAAATTGTTATAAGTATTCACTTATCTTTTAGCTCCTTAAAATGAAATAATCAAAAAATAATTGGAAAATATATTTATCCTATAATAACAATAGAAACATGAAAATTAATCATCAGTATAATGAATAATCACATAGATAGGAAATTTCATCCACATTTTTAATGTTAAACCAATTATTCCGTACACACCATCGACAAAAGTATTTCTCTCCAAAACGGATGTATGGATTACTTTTTCCAAAACATGCCATGAATGTAAGGGGTATTTGGAAATTAAAATCAATAGTTTTTCATGTTTCAATAAGAACAGAATTGGCACATTTAAATGAACATGGAAATGTAAGATATATACAATGATGTAAATCATAAAAAACAATGTTTTAAAGAAAAATATCAAACCATATTGGTCATATTGAATCATTCAATAATTAATTTGTGAATATTGAAAATATATTTGTTATTTAATTTAAATAATACTTAAACATGTTCCTTCCATTATCATTATCAATTTCCTATCATTTATGACAATTTTTAATTTGGTTACTTAATTAGTTATGTTTATGTTATATGTTTTTAGGATGTTTGATTCGTAATCCATAAATAGCTTTGGTGGATTCACCATTATAAATACCCATGCTTGAAGTACATGTAAATTACATTTGTTTTTTGTAATACCTAATATGTTACAAAAATAACAGCACAAAGACTGTATTAGTTTTCTATCATTGGAAACTCAGAATACATTTTTATAGCTTGGTAAACGAACATAAACATCTCCAATAAATATCATACCCCTTATTTTTTCAATGTTAATCCATTTTTATCTCATAGGGAAAATAAAACATTAAAAGAGTTAGCTCAAAATCTCAGTTAGTGTATACACGTAGAAAAAAAACACAAACATAAGAATGTAAAAACATTAAGATGTATTTTTAATATCAAAATTGTGAGTCATAAAAAAACATGGTTGAATGCAAGGCATAAATCATAAATGAACATTAAACATTGCATTGGCATAAAATAGAAACTTATGGAAAACATATAAGTATACAAAATAAATTCCATACTATCTAATACTCATTGACAATACCATCATAATTTACATATTCCATTACAAAATATAGTTCACTCCACATTCCAGCACTGTGTTACTAAACCAGATTTACATTCTTTTTCATTTCGGTATTGAGGAACCCAATTTAATAACTATTTCAAAAATTTCTATACCATGATAAATAAATATTTACCGAATTTATTGGAGGGATATATAGGTTTTAAAATTCTTATAATTAAATCATTATGATGTCTCCCACAAAAAAACAATCAGCAGAGCATAACACAGGGAATTAAAAGTGTTCCTTAAAAATTATTCAATCCTAAATCTTATAAATAATGGATTTCATAAATATAATTACTTGATAAAAACAATAAAACAATACTAATAATAGGGATAGGATCATAATGAAATTAAATAATTTCATCTTAGAGAGAATATAATTATTATAAAAATCATGATATTAATTCTTGAGGATGATATCATTTCTTTTTTTTTTAATGTTTTCATTTCTAAAAAATTCAAATAATTTTAAAAGAAAATAATTTATTTACAAATAAACTTGAAATCTTGTAAAGTAAGATTCATGTAAATAACGATTTATGAAGAAATAAAAACACATTCATGTCTTATACTTTAAAAATCATTCTACTCTTACTGTTACCGAAAAAGTCAAAAAAAACATCCTCATATGGAAAACACAAGAAGGTTTATTTCCATATCACTTAATTGAAATTAACTTGTGGGAAAAATTGACATTAAAAAATTATAGAAGAATTGAAATAAAATTATATATTTTGGGAAAATTGATGTGGATGATAAATATACCCCAGTAAATATATATGTATAAAAAATCTAAAATAAAAATGATATTGGGAAATTAAGTCAAACATTAGGTCTTCAATTAGATGTATGTTTTAAAAGATCTTATATAATGATTTAAATAATGTCATTAAATTATTCCAGATTCATTTTAATTTTTATGATGTTAAATATAATCATATTATCCTCCATTTTTTTATAATATTTATTTATTTCTCATTATTCTGGTACTAATTGTTTTATGTTGTTATGCTTGTTTTGTTGAAAAAGTTCATGTTCCACTAATTAGGATATAGTTATATCATTCAAAAAATTATATAAGTATAATATATGTCATATTTATTTATTCCATTCATTTATATAAATATGCTTTAAATAATATCATGTATAATGAATTGCATCGCATCGCGATGACGGTAGGTCGTATGTACGCACGAGCGATGATATCATTCCATTAATTAGGAAATTTCATCAAAGTGGATAGTATATATATTATTCCAAAATTAATTAAGTGGTATAGTAATTATATATTGTTTTTATTAACATCATTATAAAAATCCAAGTCATGTGGTGGTGAATAACAGACTACAGAACAACATGGGGACGGTAAGTACTATGTACGCATGCATGGTGATTTCATTTTTTTCATAGGGTTGATAAAAGGTGGAATATGGTTGTTTAATATTTGAAATAACATCATAGTATGAAATTGATAATAGAGTTATTAATTTATTATTAAACAAATAATCAAGAAGAGGTAAAGGAATAAATATGTTTTAAAGAATTTGTAGATGAGATTACCTCTTCTTCGGCATGCTTTCTCTAAATCTCTTTGTATAGCATTAGAGTTGGTGTTTGAGGAAGACCAGGACCTCTATAATGTTACTAGGGAAGTTGATAATGGGAAAATTTCTTGGTATGGACAATATTTAAGGCTCAAAATGATGTGAATAATTGAGGGAGGAGGTTCCCTTTTATAATTGATGTTAGGGGGACTTTTGGAAACATAAAAAAATTAATTTATAATAAAATAATACACCAATTAAAACCGAAAAAATGTCCCAATTTAGATATTTAGATGTGATAGGGTTGTAATACATTAAACCAATATTTTTTATAAATTTTTTTATGTTAATGTAATCATTATCATTTTAATTAACACATTGTTATTCATTTTAATTTTAATTTTGATAACAGATATTTCAATACTAAAAGGGTAAAATATTTCCATGAATAATGTAAAATAGAGCATAAATAAATTCCTTAGAGCATTTAAGACCCTAAAAAAATTATTTAATATTTTTAAAAAATGAATTATGTTATTTAATGTATTTAATAAAACAATTTTTTGAGAAATCAACAACAAAATCAATTTTTAAGCTATTCTATTCCTAGATTTTTAAATATCTAAAGATGTGATTTTATCATCCAAAAAATTATTTTATTATATATATATGGGGTTTGATTAATCTGTATAATTAATTTGATATATTAATTAGATGTTGTTTTATTTTTTTATTATTTTAATAACAATGATTTGATTTTTCCCTTAATAAAAAAATTACAACATCAGTATTGTGAAATTATTTAATATACTAATTTTTTGGTTAAAATTAAAACTAAAATTCTTTGATGAAGATAAATATAATATAATTAGTTATAATACTTTTAGTCATATTTATCATCTAGGAACATAAACATTAAAAATTATGTACATATTTAATTATGATTCTAACATCTTTAACATCACATTAAGTATAATAATTTTATTTTCAAAATATATTCCATTTGGATCTAAATGGTCAATAACTCAACCCTTGGATGCTTATGGTCAATATATAGCGAACCAATATTATTTGGGATCATTTTGGGTCTTTTAATTTGTATTATCAATTTAATAATATTTGTTTTATTTATTTCTATTTTTTTTAATTAATTAATACACCATCAATGTATATGTCTCTAAGGTAATTATATAATTTGTAAAAATTAAAAATAAATTACCATGTTAATGAAAAATAGCGAGAAAGGCTGAGAGCCAGGCGGAGACCTGCTCCCACAAATGTTATATAACAAAAAATCTAAACAATACAAAGTACAAAGCAGCTCACAAAGGGGTGACATTACACAACCATGAGTACACACCTCCACTTCTATCCTTTATTACAAGATCACGGTAATATTCAGGAAGCACAAATGAACTAGTTCAAACTCATCTCCATGATTTCTCTTTTAGAGAGCACATCCGCCACTTGATTTGCTTCTCTGTACACATGAGACACCTCCAGGGATAAAGATTCAGCAGCTTATAGAGCACTTATCCATGCATGGGGCATCTTCCAAAGAACATTCATGGATCGCTCCTTAAGAATTTTTACGGCAAAAGAAGTGTCTGACTCTACCCAAAGCTTTCTCCAACCATAACGATAAGTGTACCTTATCACCTTTACCATTTCCCATAGCTCAACCTCAATTGCATATCCATTGCCAATGTAGTGGAAGAAGCATCCTCTGACGAAGCCTATGTAAGTTCTAAACACCCCACCACATCCAGCAGATCCTAGCGCACCAGAGGCCGCCCCATCAACATTGACCTTGAGCTAGTCAATTATTGGTGGAATATATATTAAATTGTTCAGTGAGACATATTTATCGTTTATATATATAAAATAAATTAAACAACCTAATATCATCCATGTGGCTTCCAAAGGAAAATATGTCGACACAAGGATGGTTTAGTTATAAAAAAACATCCAATGATACCAAGACAAGTTTCTGGGTAATTTTAAGATATTATTATTATTTGTTAGTTACCGGTTTGACCCTTTTTACAGTATCTATAAAAACTACTAAAGTATCTCTTCATATTGCCCAAAAATAATATAAATCTATTTATATAATTTGGGCCTACAGATTTCAAATATCGAATCCATCTTCCATTATTCAAAACACAGAAGTCCCAAAAATTAATTTTAATTTCTTCCATGTTTTAGAAATCGAAACCATGTTTTTTAAAAGATTAAACTTAGAAAAAGATTGAAATGTTTTTACATATGAATTAAATGTAAAATTAATTTTAATGATATAAATTATATTGAATTAGAAAATATATTTATTTTATACTTTAAAACAACTTAATTTTTTAATTTAATTACATAAATTTTATTGATGAAAAAATAATTTTTTAATTAGAATTAAGATAATTTTATAATGAAGAAAAATTTTATTCATATCATAAAAATATCAAAAATTAATCCAAAAAAATTATTATATCCCACTTCAAAATCAGATTTTTGTTTCGTTAAACAGAATATATAAATGTCTAAATGACTAGATTAAAACTGGGTTCATCATCAAAATGCGGTGATACTATATTTTATTAAAAATACATCTTGTACTTGAAAATTTTTATTTTTTTCATATATCATGACTTGAAAACATATATGATGAATTTAAACAATTAGATTGAATTCATAAAGATTTATTTCTTTCTATCATAGTCTCACTTAATTTCATATAGTTTTTTTAGAAATTAGTTAATAATATTCATACCTCTCATTATAATTAATAGGATATAATATTTAGTTGTTCATTTATATTCATCCCTTCGTTAAATAAAATCAATCAAAACAAGTTGAAATTTTTCATAACACAATCCAATCATAGTGTTGTGTATATCTCAAGCTAATACAGTGTTCATATAGCGCATGCTAATTGGGGTGTATCATACAAAAAAAAGACAATAATGAAATTAAAAAGAATCTATCTCCTAAAGCCTCAATGTGTTGCATTCAACCCCCCCCCCCACCCATAAAATGAATTTCACCCTTGAAATTCATTCATTTATGAATGGTTTACAAATTGAATGTTTCATTAATATAAACCCATATAATAAAAAGGAATTATAAAACATCATTTTAAAAATGAAAGTTATAATCATAAAGGTTATCCAAATTAACGCAACAATGGGTTTCCACATAGGAGAACATAGGTGGGATGTGATAAATGGATATGGAAGAAAAATATTCCAATCATGTTCTGATGTTGAGTTATAGAATTTATTTGGATAAATTTATCAACCAGAAGGCCATAAAACATTGATCTTTTAAGGGACATTATTCTTAATTGGATTAAAAGATACTGTGATAAATATTTTGGATTCATGATATATTTCTTAATGTAGAAATATTATTCATGAGCGTAAATACATACTTTATTTCGGTACAATATCACCATTGTTCATGCCATGACCAATTTCCACATCATTCCTTATTCATTGAAATGATGTTGAATTTGAAGTTCATTAAGTTCTAGTAGATCATGCGACCAATAAATATATTATTAGGTCATTCCATGTGACTCAAAAAAATGTTTATCATAGGTTATAAAAAATTCATAAGCCAGCCTATATTTGGATAATACATTAATCTAAAAAACATCAACCAAAGTATAACTTATACTATTTATAGATGGATAACATTACAATCCTTCAAAAAAAGATTATTTAAAACATTTATCATAGGTGAACTAAATCGTCATTGCATTTATCAACAATATGTCATAGGGAAGTTCTTGGTCGTCACATTCCAAGCATGGGAATACCATAATCATTTATTCTCTGGAAGTATGGTTATAACTCTAACTACCACAGAAACATACTGAAAATCTACATGTTGTAAAAAATTTATTCTTACCAAAAATTCCCTAGAATTATATACACTCAAAAAATAATATTACATTGTCCTTATATTATTCATGAAATCATTAATACTATAAAACAACTCATTATCTCCTTATCCCATCATTATACACAAATAATGTGTTTAAAAAAAATATCTCAATAACTATTCATGGTAATCAGTACCATTCAATATATACATTCAAATTCTTCGGAAAAAACAATATTTGAATAATCCTTAGATGTTAATGTATTCCATTGATCCATAATATTACTTATAAAACATTATTCTTGATAAACATACAATCATTCCACCATTTAATGTGCTTTATCATTTTATTCCTTATCACTGCATTCATCTCATATTTCATTTGTAGTCAATTCATTGTCAGAAACATAAATACTACCAATATGAGCACGTTGATTAATATCATGTGATTTACCCTTTGGGAATATAATTTCATAATTCCCATATATTCCACATTAATAATATGTAAACATTTTTTATGTCTTTGGAATATCATTTCCCTTGTCCATTTTGTCAATTGAACCTTTTCCATTGCATTTACTAGCTTTGTGTACTTTTTTAAACACTTTTATCATCTTCTAGTTCTTTTGAAACATTCTCATTGATGCCTCTTCCCACATGATTTTCATGAGGAATAATGAAATTTATTTCATCTATTATCACCATGAAACTCAATCATTCTCTTATTAGGTGGGTTTGGAAACTCACCAAAGTTGAGATTTTTTATTATATTATGAGATTGATGACTGGGGGAAATAATGATGTTTCACCTTCTAACAACCATTTCATTTGGTTTCACATAAGGAATATAATTCCATTATCCATAGAATTCTCCATTAACATAAATCCTATTATTTCCATAAATTTTTAAAAACCCAATAACATTTGTGTGAGAGGTGAAAATCATATTTGGAAAATCACATAATCATGGGGGAGTATAGTCAGTATATAAGATATTAGGTTTAGTCCAATGTTATTCATGAGTGAAAACATAATACACCGATTTTAAACTATAGTTAGGAATATCTATAGGGAAATCCCAAGACACATCCTTAGATATATCTCTAGGGATATCACAAAAGTTTTCACATCATAGTTTCCAAAGGATTAATATATCATTACTTTGATACCAGATCTAGTGACCCAATCATGACGTTCATGGTGTTTACATTTCATTGTGGAATACATAATACATTATAAAAATGTCCACCCATGGACCGTATCAGGTTAGTGTGTTTGCAAACATTGAAGACATCATTCTAGGATGGTGAAAGATATTCAATATCTCCCATAAATATCTTCCCAATTACATTTCATACTTTAAACCATTCTTTATATCCTGGGGAAAATAAAAAATAAAAAGGGAGAGCTCAAATACTAAGTCATGTTAAAGAGGGAGAACATAGAACACAACATAAACATAATAATGTAAAAACATGAAAATATATTTTGAATAACAAAATCTAGTGTCATAAAAAACATGGTAGTATGTAAGGCATAAATCATAAATGAAAATTAAACATATAATTAGAACAGAAAATTAAATTTTGAGAAATGCATATTCATAAAATCATTTCCATATTTTCTAAAGATCATTTACAAGACCATCATAGATATCCATGTAAATTATTGAATCATGTTCACTCATTGTTCTAGCCCTATATTACTGAACTAGATTTGCTGGTTTTTTCATACCTGTATTAATGAACTAGATTTACTTGACATTTTAGCCATGTATATCTCATGAGATATAATTCTTTCCCAATACATTAGTTGCATATATATTTCCACCCAATATTATAATGAAATCATTCATGTATGTTCCATAAAAACATAAATCATTTATTATAACATATACCAAGAAATAAAACGGGTTTATTAAACATAATTCCATCATAATCCTTATAAATATAATGGATATCATAAATATAATTCTATAATTAACACAATAAAACTACAATAATAATAGAAATATAATTATAACCATATTAAATAATATTAGGTTAGATGGAAAATAATTTTCCTAAAACACTTGATATAAAGTTTTGAGAAAAATATTCATTCATCATAAAAAAACAATTATTTTTTCAAAATGTCAAAAAATTATAAATGAAAAAAATTTAATTGAAAATAAATAGTATATCATATAGAGTATGATTCATGTAAATGTTTTATTATGATGATGTAAAAATCTGTAAATTTTGTAAAGGTTAAAAAAACATTCTTCTAATACTCTATCCGAAAAAGTCAACAAATTACCTTGTATGATAAATGAAGGAAAGATTCATTCCATTCCATATATTTTAAATTACCTAATGGTTAAAACTAACTTTAATCTAATTCTCCACATTAGATAAATATTATATATTTCGGAAACATGTACATGGATGATTGATATACCGTAGTAAATACTTATGTATAAACAATATCAGATAATAATGTGATTCTGAAATTAACCCGTACCTTAGGTCTTCTATATGTTGTTTGTATTTGATCCTCCTGTGTAATGATTTAAATTATGTAATTACATTACTAATGAATAATATTCATATTTATGATGTCATATATTATCATATTATCGTTCATTTCATAATAATATTTCATTATTTCTCATTATTCTGTTATTAAATGTTTTACATTCTTATGCTTGTTCTATGGGACTAGATGTTGTTCCACTTAATAGGATATATATATATATAAATTAAATAATGATATTAGTATAATATATATCAAATTTAATCATTCCATTCATTAATATAATGATGATTAAATGAAGATCATGTAGAATGAATCGTGTCACATTGTGGACAGTAGAGGTTGTACGTATGGATGATTGATGATATCATTCCTTTAATTAGGAAATAGTTTCAAAGATGATGAAATATTTATTGTTAAAATATAAATAACTTTTTTGAATAATCATGTATAGTTATTATTTTCATCATTATACACATCCATGTCCATTTTTGGTGAAAAGATATTACACCACATTGTGGAGAAAGTAAGTCGTACATACACACACATGTTGATTTAATTTTGTTAGTAGGATGGAAAGAAGGTAGATTGTGGTTGTCACATAAATATAATAACATGTTTGTATATATGTGATAAAGGATTTATTCCTTTATAGTGAAACAACCCATGAATAGTACGTAGTAGATGAATGATGTTTTAAAGAATCGGTAGAGGATATTACCTACTCTTCGACATCCTTTCTCAAAACATTCTTCTAGAACTCTATAGTAGGACTTTAATGAAGACCAGAACCTCTAAAATCTTTCTAGAGAAATTTATAATTGAAAATGGTTGGGGGTATCAATGACTGAATTATAAAATTTATGTGAACAACTGAGGGAGGAGATACCTTTTATAATTGAGGTAAGCAGAACATTTGAAAATCTTCAAATTATTAATTTATACTATACTCAAACCACACTAATAAAGATCCCAAATGTACGAATTTAGAATTTTATATGATATAGGGTTGTAATATCATCAATCAATGATTTTTAGACATGTTTTTATTCCTATTTAAACATTATCATTTTAACAAACACTTATTTATTCTGTTTAATCATAATTAAGATAACAAATATTTAAATATTTAAATGGTGAAAAATTTATTTATTTGATGTCAAACTGACAATAAATAATTACCATATAAAGGTTTAGATTATATAATAATTATGATATATTTTCTAAATTTTTTTAATATATTTAAATAATATAATAATATATGGTTTTTAGAAAACAACAATATTTTTAATTTTGAAAGAATTCGATCCATGGATTTTAAAAAATATCAAGATAAGAAGTTATAATAGAACCAATTATTTTGTAATATTACTATGGGATCTATGTCATCTATAAGAATCATTGTAATAGTTAATTATCTAAAATTATTTTTATTTCAATATTGTTAAGAACATTAATTTGGTATTCAAATTAATAAAATAATTACTAATTTAGTTGTGTGTACTTATTTAATATATTTATTTTTTTGGTACAAATTAAAACTAAATACTATGATGAAGCTAAATATAATATATTTCATAATAATTCAAGTATATTAATTAATCTTTTAGACAATAAATCATTAAAAATGATATAATTATTAAATTTTCAATGTGACTACTTTAACATCACTTTAAATAATATAATATAAGTGTCACAATCTCTTTCATATGGATCTAAATGGTCATTAACTCTACCATTGTATGATTCTGGTCTAGATATACACCAAATATATTAATTGGGGATTTTTTTGTGTCTCTTTATGGTCATTATAATTTAAATAATTTTCTTATTATTTATTTCTCATCAATTAATTAATTTGTACACCATCACTGTTTAAGACATTAAGTTAGTTATATATTTGATAAAAATTACAAATAAATTACCATGATAAATAAAAATATTATATATTAAAAATTTGTATTTGTAATAGTATCTATCTTCTTTCTAGCCTTATATAAAAAATGTTTTAGTTGTTAATCATTGAGTGATACATATTTAACTTTTATATAAATATAACAAATTAAATGATATAATAACATCCAAGTAACTTAAAAAGGATACAATTTACTTCAAATGATTAAATATGTCTAAAAACACTCATTTAAGGATATTTATACATTTTTCATTGAAATTAAATAATAGTATTCTTACCCTTAATATCATATTAAACCCTTTTTTAATAATAAAACATATTAGAGTTAATAATAATAATGCCAAAAAAAATAAATCTATTTACGTAATTTGGGCCTACTAATTACAAAAATTTATTTCAGTTTTTAAAATTAAAAACAATGCATTTACAGCAATTTCTATAAAATTTCACTTATTTTAGAAAGAGAGAATGAGTTTTTTAAAAGTTAAAACATTGCAACAGATTGAAATGAGTTTACATCACAATTTAATGTAAACTTAATTCTAATGAAATAATTTATATTGAATGATAAAAATAGAATTTATTTATACTTTAAAACAATTCAATAATATAATTTAATAACATAAATTAAGTGGAAGAATATAATTGTTTTCAATAAATATTTAGTATGATTTTATTATTCATCAAAATTTAATACTTATTAGAATAATATAAAAAAATTAATCAAAAGAAAATGTTTATATCCTACTTAAAAATAATATTTCTTTAATTGAATATATAAAAGTGTAAAAAATTAGATTAAAAATGGGTTCTCTATGAAAAGGCGATGATACTGTATTCATTGAAACACAATTCTTTTATCTAAAAGATTGAATTGTACATATATCATGCCTAGAAAACATATAAGATGAATTTTAAACAATATATCGAATCCATAAAGAACAATTTTATTATTATATAGACATTAATTTTTCCATTTAAATATTTTGTTTACAAAATGAAGATAATACAATTTGTACCTGCGCTTATAGTGACTAGGCTATAATATTTAGTTGTTCAACTATACTGGGTCTTGCGTTAAATTATTTCTATCAAAATAACATGAATTTGTTTAACACAATAAAATAAGGGTGTTTAATATAACTCAATCCATTATGTTTTTTCTTATAGCACAAACTATTCTTGGTGTAACATATAACACAAGACATCAAAGAAATTAAAAACAACCTCTCTCCTAAAATCTCAGGGTGTTACAACAATTGTTAAATGGGTAAGTATTCAGTCATATCATAAAGTATAAATGTTTGTATTATATTTTTTATATATTAAATAAAATTATATATCAATCAATGAAAGGTATATATGAGAAATTAATCATAAGGGTTAGTGGAGGTGGTAGTCTACACATATGCATGAACAATTTTATAATTTCACAAAGGTTGGAATGTAATAATGTAGTCTACTTATAATCATTCTACAATGAAAAATATTTAAATAATATCATATTTATTAATTAAATCCATCATGATAACCATCCTTGTGAGGTGGTAAAAAAACATAAAGCATCACTTCGTGGTAGTGGTAATTCACATGCATGCAGGATCAATGATTTCATTTCCCATATGATGGAAAAGTATATGAGAAACAGTTGCAACATAACAAAATTTTCAATTTTTTATTTATGTTAATTATGTTAATATTTAATAATGGTTATATAATATTTTAATTTATTTGAAGAATAAATTTACTTATAATTGATCGTTTGGGACTTATATCATCTCGTCATACGACCACATTATCATTCACAAAATGCCTTCCAGGATTGGTATTTTTGTAGTAATATGAAATATAGTTTATGTGGAAGGATTTTTGGGATATTTTATTTTAGGTATTGACCAAACTAGATTTTTCTAATGGTGTTTGAAATAGAGGAGATTACTTTTCCTTTTATAATTATGTGGATGATCACACTTATAATTTTCAAAAGTATTAAATTTATATAAATTAATTTCCCCCATAATGTGGAAAAATAAAAAATATTTAAAAAAATATAATGTTATTTACTATAAACAAACTGATATAAAAATCTATATGATTTTAGGTGATAGCTTCACCCTTATCTATTACTTTCAACCCCCATTTAACACTTTTGATGATTTCTTTGATTTTAATATTTTTTTATCAATTGATTCCATGAATGTTACTATAAAAGTAATAGTGAACAATAAGTGAAATATAAAATATATTATAAACCATATCCTAGTCGTATACAAAATGGTAATATTTTTTATAATTTTTAAATAATTAGAAAATTATATTTCACATAATATAACATTAATTTTTTTTCAGTTCTATTCACATTGTTTGACTATAATGACATGAAACAAATAATTTAACACTTAAATAAACATTTAACAGATTAATGATATTATATATATAAGATAAAAATTCTCAAAACTCAATAACTCATCCATATTATTTTACATGTAATGTTTATCTAAATATTTTAGTTTATTTTTCTATTACATGAAGAAAACAATTCCATAAATTCATAATCACATAATGTATTTATCCAATAAAAATTTTCAAAATACATTACTATGATTAAAAAATAATTTATATTATAATTTATCATTTATAATTAAATATAAATTATTTTATATCCCCTAATACAATATTAGATATATTAAAATAATGAATGTAGGTTTTCTATTTATTCTATAGTTGAAATCATATTCTAGTCATTTTCAAAGGAATGATGTAATAGATCTCTAGATTTACAGACCTTGGAAGGTTATAGTACAAAATAATATATCCAATGAAATCAATTAATGTAATATAGAGATTTTTAGGCCTTATGTCACATCTTTAACCAAATTTTACATGTCTTTCCCTCACTAAGGTGAAAAATATTTACTAATTTTACTATTAATAATGTCCATTAATAAAAGAAAAATATATAAAAAACGTTATCCTATGAATTCCATATATTTAATCCATTTTTTATTATCAGTATTTTTGATTTTAAAAATTGTACATTAATAAAAAAAATGGAAATTTCAATGAAAAATAGTTTTTAGAAAACTCTATTTTTTTCCCAAAAAACTAACAAATAAATAAATTATAATTATAGTCCATATGATATTATGTTCAATATATATATTTATGCAATTTTTAGGAATATTTCAATTTACATTACTTAATAAAATAAAATGATAATTTTTTAATTATCTGTTTTTTCACTATACCATTAAAATTAATCCTATTGAAAAAAACCCCAAAATTTAATTCTATCATTATTTTGGTTCAATAATTTAAAAATATTAATTTTATTTTTAGAAAATTTATATTCAAAAATTTTGAAATTAATCAATTAATAATCACTTAGTATTTGAAAATGTAATTAGGAAGAATAAAATTTTTCCTTTTCATAAAAAAAGTACATAATGATCATATTTTAAATATTAGTATTTAAAATATAATTCATGAATATCAATATGTAATATGATTGATATTCATTAGCGTGGTTTGTTATATTTTATCCCCTTTTGGAAATTCCATCCTCACTATTTTCTAACCTACTTAAACCAATAGGGATATTTTCCATTTATAGTATTTGTTTGTTCCCATGTTCCTTCTTCAATCATCTACATTTCACCTAAATTTTCTCATGTTGAATCATGTTATTATGTAAAACCTTATCTATGTTTTCAAGAACCTAAACTAGTTTTTATTCATCCCAATTAATTTCATCCAACTATAATACACTAGGTCTCAAAACATGAGATGCATCAAATACATATTTCCTTAATAATGAAGAAATAAACACACAATTTTCATTTGATAAAGATTGAATTAAGGACTCCCCATAATATTATAAGAATAATTCCCCATAATTTCATATATTCCAAAAACTATGGATATAAAATCCCATTTAATAAAATGAAAAACATGTATCTAGGGATATAATATATGAAAAACATGATCACCTACCCCAAATGAATTATTATTCCATTGGTTATCTGAATAATGATTTTTTTGACTCTCCGCATCATTCTTATTCCATAAAATTATCTTTAGATATCAGGATATTACATCATCTATTTATAGTCCCAAAAACGTATTCTATCTTAAATTGTATTATTACGATGTATTCATTATTTTTGTTCAATATTATTCTTCAAAAACATAAATCTATTCATTAGAATGATAACAACTATTATATGAAAATTCAACTAAAGAATGATATTAATCAATATATTATTTGATATCAATTGAAGTGGCCTATAGATTATAATTTATGAATAAATAATTTTATAATACTATGAATAATACTGAGGAAGAAAAGTTGAATAAAAGTTTGATTTAGAACCTAATGAAATATGATATCCTTTCCAAAAATATGAAGTAAACTTGGGATCATGGCATGAAAAAATTGATAGGGTAACTTCATATAATCATACATTAACATTGATATATAGTCAATATATGTGATATAAAAAATTATAATCTCTAATTCAAATGAAGTATTCATATTTAGTCAATCAATCAATAATAACATAAACTGTATATTAAATCTGTTAGATGCATTTTAAATAATAACATTATATAATTCGATATATTTTCACATTTCCACTCTATCATCAAATAATTCTAAATAAGATATTTTAGTTATTTGATTTTATGATTAATCTATTGAAAAATACAAAACATATGAAAAATATTTTTAATATATTTCTTAATTCTATCCCACTAGTAATACATCTAATTCTCTTATTTAATGTTTGTATAGGATGGACAGATAGACATGTTAGAGTTGTGAGATTCACTGAAAAATTATTCTTCAATGTGAATATAAATGGAATACCTATCCTTTTTCAAAATCTCCAAAAAAATTCATTTTCAATGTTCAATTCAGGTAATATTCCATTACTTAAAAGTTCTTCCATCCTTTAAAAATAATCATTTTTTATGAGATTTATTAATTCTAACTGACTATGATCACTATGCTGAATCTTGAAACAAATTAGAGGATATTCCTATATTCAAAATTTATAGGGCATAATATATCAAACCATACTCAAAAGAACCATATTCAAAATCTATAATGGTTAACGATGGTTTATCATTTTGAATCAAATCAAAACCTACAATTATATATTTTCTTAGATTGTAATGAATCATGAAACTGTGATCATTTATCAGTTAAAACCATATTCTCTCCCTCGTGTTCATATCTTTCTAAGTGAATATGTACTTAAATTATATATAAATATATATTATTTCATTATATTCTTAATGAAAATAAAATTATCAATTACTTATTGGCCTTGTGTATGATAATTCACCTCATGAAAATAACACTTTAATTCAACCTAAAAATTTACAACATCATTTTTCATTAAAAGAAAACAAGTACCTACAAATAACCATTGGATAAGAAGAAACATTTACAATTTCAATAGTGTTAGACGAAAACTACAATATTCATAAATATTATTTTTTTATCTAAATATTCAATACAAACCATCATCTAAATAAATTTAACCATGTTTTGAGTTATCTTAATTATTGGGAATATTAACAGTGAATATGTTTCATCAAACTAAAAGTACCATCCTATTAATACGATAATCAAATGATTCCCTTTAACGTAATATATACATTTTATAATATATATAAGCATTATTTATAGATATTTTACCATTTATTCCATCTTTATAAACTATATTCTCAATGGAATAAAATAAATTCTGAAAAAATTATTATTTTTTAGATTTCCCAATAACTATTTTCATTCAAATTTTAACACATTTATTTTGTATTGTTCATGATTCTCATGACTTTTATAATATAACAAAATATATTCCAAAATTGTTGACATAAACATATCCAATTGTTTCGGGAACGAACTATTTATATGATCCATGAACAGAGGTAGTGGTTAGATTAACTAATGAAAATAAAAACAATATCATAATGTCCGTATGTATTTGGAAACACAATAATTAGAATAGCTTCCTACTTCACCTTCAACAGGTAGAATCCTTCCATGAGATCAATCATAAGAATACACTACACACCTTAGAGTAAATCAATCAAATCATTAATATGTGTTTAATTATTGTTTTTTATAACTCTGATGTCATTCAGGGATATAAAATCATTGAAACTATCATTGAACCGAATGTTTTTTAAAATAAATTAGTATCTCCTCATAGTGAATTGCTCAACTAAATGAATCTTTTTTCCTGAATTTCCATTAACCATTTCAATTCCAATATTTCTAATTCAACCATTTGATATAGGTTATTTCAGATTTTATGATCATCACACACTATTTCTATTGTATGTTCAACATTGTTGGGGGGTATTTCATCCTAATTCAACAAGTGACCACCATTGAGATAACTGAAGAACTAGTTTAACTCAATTGACTATTTTGGTAAGTCCATGGATACTGCATGTATGTTTCGAGGAATTTGCGCCAGACAAAAATCCATACACAAGGTCCTTAAATTCCCATTGAGAATTTATAAGACATTTTTCTACCAAGAATCTTAAAAACTATCAAGGATGACATGTGTGTGTTCTTAAGGTTGCGCATAAGCCATAAATCCACACATAAAACCCTTATGCTACCAATAAGATGTCATCTACTCCCTTTTAAAGCAGCCTTATTACACGCTCCCATCAAGAATTTTTCCTATAAATATAAGGGTGAACCATCCATTTTTTACTCTATTGAATTCAAACTGTCACACCTATACATGCAATACGACCCCTTATACGACCGCACACAAGTGATGGATTCAACATATAGGATCTTTCATGATAGTTCCCCCTTCGGTCCCACTTATGGAGGGCCCACAAGGGCTTGATCCGCTCCCATTTTATATATTTGGACAATGTTATGTGCATAGAAAAGACTCTTCTTGCACACATCAATATTCTTTTGAAGTTTTCAAAATTGATCCTTTTTACACAAAACAAATACACTTGGGCACACCCATCATGTTCTCAATACCCCTTGTTTTTTTGAAAAATTCCCCAATAATACATTCACCTCCTCTTTAGGACTTCAGGGGTTGTTTCTATCTCAATGAATGATGTTTGAGCCCCTCCATAATTCAACTACTACATTTGATTCCCACCTCCACTAGGAATACCTCTAGGATAGAGCATTGTGATTTCTTGATTATTCACTTGGTGTCTCATGTTGTGTTTCTCTACCTATTTCTTTATCTCTTATCTTTTTCAATAGATATCGATTCTTTAAAAATCTATGCTAACACAAATCCCTCGATTGAAAAATCCTCCACCTCGTTCCTATCAGTAATTGTTCGAACCTTCACTTCACCAATGCTTAATGAGTAGAAGTTATGTAAATGAAAATAGTGAGGAGTGACTCCCCCATGTCCGAGATATGAAACCTTAATCATCCAAAAACTATCATCCTCAAAAAATGATGTTAAAATGTATCCTCACCCTACCCAATTCACATGGGGTGCTGCACCTTTGGCATTATCTACACCAACTCATATCGCTAGAAATAATATATTCCTTTCCCCACTGAAAGGGAATGACATCCTCCCCACATGGAATGAGATCCTCTTCATAAATTCCTCCTAGAATAATCCATAATATCTATATATTGGGTCCACTTCTATGTATAAGCTTCACACCACCACACACAGACACATGATTCAAAATGGAACAATTTTACTTGCATCTTTCAGTAATTGCTAACATTGAGCACGAATTACATGGGCTTATAGGTCATTAGAGGTTCTAACACCACTATTCCAATCATTAATCATGTTGTAATCCCCATATTCCACCTTCATGGGCCACTAGCCATGAACAACCCATAAACCACTGATCATCAAGGGTTATGATATCTATCTCCTAATCATGGTATATTGGAAGCCTCTTTGATGTTCATTCCCAATCATAAGTTAACAATGTTTCCCTTCACCTAGGGGGTACACATTTTTGATCATAGTATCCACCATCATCCATTCCCCTCGTGGTATTTCCCCTGAGTTTCTATATATCTAGAGGGTCATGCCCCACCTAGAGGACACATATCTTTCAGGTTCATCTTGGTTTCTGACCATGTGTAATCCCCAATGCCCCCATTAGAACAATATGGGAATTAATTCATATCCCACTAGGATAAATAGGATACATCCCAAAGGTTAAATCCTAACTCCATCATCATTATGCCCTTTCAATATCTTCAAGTCAACCCACTTCATCCAATCCTAAACACTCCATCCTGGTCATCCCGGGAAACCACATCTCGGTTGGATAAGGCCATCCATCTAGGAAATATCAGTTTGTACACCCAATAAGTTATATTTTTTTCTTCATAGTTCCAGGGTATGTAACAATGAATAATCTCCACACAACCCATATTCTTAAAATCAAGAGCATTCCTCTTGAAAAGGGTCGCTAACCATGTGTAAGACCCAAATATACCATTAAATATACATGGGTTTTGAACACTTCCATTTTTATATGGTATGTATGAATCCTCCCTGTGGTTCAATCCTAATCAATGGTAATCATTTGGGTCCCCATCATTGGGTTACACCTTCCTTGATCTTCCATTAGTGATGCCCAGATCAATGATCAAGGGGTGAACTCTTTGCATTATGGGACACATCATTCTCAAGTCCGTCATCCTAGATTGCTGTTATCGATACATCAAGTAAACTTTTGACACTCCCTCTTCAATATGTTTCTATATATTCCACCTTTACATGTGTTTTGATAAGCCCATCCTATATCTGGAAGACATTAAAATTACAACACTCTGCCCCTAGTGGATGTTAAACACATATAATAGCCTTTATTAAAATGTTATTCCTATAGATTACCTTTTATGGAATGCTTATATAATAATATTACCCATTATCAACATGAGATTCCTCAAGTCTCCACACCCTTGATTAATCCTCTCATGAATAAGAGTAGAGGTGACAAATGTTCCAGCGTCCACACATGACACTAAATTTCTACATGACCAATTATTTAGACAAAGTTCAGTACCCTAAAACAACCCTTCTAAACGTACAAACCAAATTATATTAATTAACTACTATCTGAAAAGAGATGACACCGGTATTGAGTTTCAGAAAAAAAAACACTGTAATCAATATGGGTAACCAAGACTATGTAAAAAATACCAAGAATAAATCCATAGAAGGGGGGATTGACATCACAAAATCCCATTTAAATCAAGGAGATAAAATAATTGAATAAGTTATAAAAGTACCATGTCATTAAAAAAAGGAATACAAGGTATAATGTAGCCCATTTGAGGGAATACGAGTGATGAACAATTTTCAAAAATAACCTAACCAAAAATCATCGAAAACAGAAATGGTGAACACTAGGTGAAATCTTATCCTAAATGTGTGATTGGTATCATACAAGACATCATCAAATAATAATGTCACTAGATCCCACTTTGTAGCGATATGTCTCACCAATATACTTGTGGTCCTGTAATTGAACTCACACGAACTTGGGGTAGTTATTTGTTGGGATTTCTAGTTTGTGGCATTGTTTGTGTGCATCTATCTCTCTATATCTCACTCAACCCATGGAAAACAAAATGATGTTGGGGAATTGTAAACTAGTATCATATTATCTATATTGATTGTATAATATTCATTCTATAAAATATATATCAATAGGGAATAATTTCCCCATGTCCGTAGACACATGGGTAGGAGGAACAATAATATCACAGTGCTGCATGACTCCACCTATGCCACGACATCATCCATGACCATGACTATTGGGAACCCAAATTTTGTCTCATCATAAGAAGTTATTAATATAATGGAGATTTATGATTCTGTCTGATGATATGAGTAGGAAGGGTTTATTCCAACAAGGGACATAGTCTTCCAGGACCTGGAGGCTTCTTGGCCTCAATGTCACTACCACCCCCACGGGTCATGTAGAGATACACTACTCCTCATTCTAAACATCAATCTATTCTAGAGCCTCTCCATAAAAAATTCTTATGAATCACTCCATTATTATTCTATGGTAATGTATAATCAATTCATTCTAACAATTACTGTCTCATGGGATCTAAAAAGGAAGGATCCCACTAGTCCATGTCATCACCACAAACTACCGGTCCTTCAGGCAGAAGAACGAGTTACCTATACCCCAGATCTGTTGTCCCCAGTCCAAATTATTCGCCAATAACATTAGGTGCGTGATTTGGAAGATAATTTTCTGGGAGAATAATCTTATATATATTTAGTTGACGAGTCCACCACCAACACATTCTACAATTTCCCTATGATGGAAGACCATGAATTCACTTGTTTGCAATTTGAATTGTTACCTCATTAGAGTGGAGTTCCTATCTACCCTCACACCCAACATGGTGGTCCTTTATAAGGTACCAACATCAATCCAAGAGTTGGTCTTATTTATATTGTTTACAACCAACACAAATGTCCTTACTGAGCCTATGATTCTAGATACAGAGGAACTCCATGTGTCTTATATCATCAACATGAATTTCATCATCAAACCATTATCAACTAATGTAGATCTCTTCCCTCATAGCATAATCAACCAGATTGAAGGTCCATCTCGCTCCATCACGTGTCAACATGGAGGTCCTCCACATTTTCCCATCATCTCAAAGATATGTGCACCATGATCTATTAGTCATCAATGTGGAGTCCCTTACCACTTCATTGATGGTAAATATGGGGTTCCTCCCCATGGTGAGCTTGATTACTATAATGGCCCTCCATGTGCTACCACTTACAACTATCATGGAGGCCCTCCCATTTTTATCACGATCTCTTGTGAATTTTCTCCCCACTATAGCACTTCCAAACATTGAGTCCCCCCACACATCTAGTGACCAACATAGAGGTCCTCCCCATGTTCCACTTGATAAATTCCCTTGTTCTCCAAGAGCCTCACCTCACCAAAGTGAAGGACTTCCCCACTCCGAAAAAATAAATATACAGATCCACTCTATTTTCCATTCATCTCAAGGAGAGGTCCTCCCTAACCCACCATCAATCCACTGAAGTCATACACATTGTGTAGAATTACCCTGGCTGAATGTTTCATACAATGGCAGAATGGAGAACTATCTCTGCCAAAGTATGAACTTTCAGAAGTGCAACATCATTGTCAATATAATCTATTTTTCAGATTCTGAAGTGGAATAAGACTAAGTGATAGATCCATCACCATAATCATCCACATCAGTGTCCCGATATGGACCCCAATGTGTCAGTTTTTTCTTCTTGATTGGTGAAATGTTCTAGGTTCCCAAATCCCATATAATTTAGGTGAAGGGGGGTGGCGGTCTGGCTACCATATGGAGTCATTGCATGCATCCCTATCTATAGTCACTATTTTCATTCACTACCTCGACATGAGATCACGTGGAGATATTTTGGGGAATTGTAGATGATGATCACCCTTTAGAATCACCAAGGAAAATTGCAACATATGTGCAATAAGAAATGGTATGTAGTTTTTTTAATGGGGATGTTACAATTTAGTTAGATCTACCCAAGTAAATGGAATAGTATGTCGTGGCCAGTCAGATCGCACAACATTTTTTCCGTAGTCCAGTCCATCACCACATCAATCTATTTCAGTGTCATTGACAGTCTCTCAACATTCCCTGATCAATGAATGATTCAACTAAAGAATAATCTAGCTTCTAAGGATAGAAGTTTGTGGGACACTATTTTGAGGGATCATTTGTCTAATATATTATGGTTGATCTCTACTATATACATCATCATCCTAAATTCCCTCTCCTTGGATGGGATCATGTGCTTAATCCAAACCATATGCGTGAATCATTTCAACCCTTGAATTCATCATAAGACATAACTTATTATCAATAGCACATCATTGAAATTAGATATATTGCCGAATTGTTTAGCTAGTAGTGATTTCATGGTGTAGTATCCCACATCACCTTGATATAATCATACCATACAACAATGATGTGAATAAATCATCATTATGATCTATATAATGATTGAGGGGTTGTCCTTGTATGTCCAGATATTTGTCTAGGATAAGTATATTTCTCTTCACATTAGCCATATCATGTGGTATCCAGACATATCAAATTTCATCAAGGATATACCTCCAGGTACTGTTGTAGTGAAAAATTGTTTCACTGAGGTGCACATGGAAGTGGACAACTGTGTTGGGTCTGATGGAGGGAACCTACCTCCTGTGGTAAAACAACATCATTTGGTCCACCCATGTGTTTTTAATCATCGGTAAAGGTACATAATTGGCCTTGGGATTCACTCAGAGTAATTTCCATTTAGTAAAAATGTAAAAAAATGTAATGAGAAGACTGGGACCTTTATCCCATTGACCCACCTAGTTCAACCCTGATGATAGAGGTTGATCTCGCTACAGGTTTCTTGATCCAAAAACATATAGAAAAAAATCTAACTGGTGTGATTCATTCTTAGAATATTGTATAATATAGTCTAAACTATAGTGAACCTCAATATGATCTTGTCACTATTCTATTTCAATTTTTGGGGAAGTCCAAGGTCCTTCTTGATGATTTTCCTCCTACTTATCCCAAAAATCGGTTGCATCCTAACATTATAGAGAACAAAGACATGGTCAAGAGACCTCAATAATTATCTCTATACTTTCAATGCTATTTGAGAATCCTCCGCAAGACCCAGATTAAATATTTCCTCCAGTTGATACTCTAGTTGTTACACCACCTACTCCACCTACCGCTCCATAAGATGTTAATCCAACATATTATGTGGAATAGAATACCAATGAACTAGTAATCATGAATCTTCTCCATGACAAGAATCCCAATCAAGAAAATATAATGGTCAATCCCATTTCCCACCATAAGGCCCTTCTAAAGTGAATAGTAGAAAACCCACCTAATAGAAACCTATATCTGACATGGGTGGATGATATACTGGCTCCCCATGATTTTTTGAATCTTACATTATCCCCCTTCAATGAGACAAATGACAAATTATTGTATTTGTCCTTTCAAGGTGTGGACCCATGTTGGTAAAACTAGCATATAAGGAAGCCACCATATCTTGTGTTTCATTGAGATATTGGAAGGGATTAAATTCTTCTTGTAAAACCAGTTACTCATTAGGTTCATTTTTTTTGGGAAAATAATCGCATGAATTTTCTTTTATCAGTTCTACACCACTATGCACTAGAAAATTATTATCAATCTCTTCAACTGAATACAATTGTTGTATGAGTGAGTCCCAGAGTTTTTCACCTTGTGCAAGGTCCTCATGTATTCTCTTGACATGCCACTAAAATGTGTACAAATTCTTATGATGTTCATTGGGAATGTAATTACTAAATCGGTTCCCTCCCTCATCAGTCATATTTCATAGGTGGATTCTGGGATTTCTCTAACAAGAATCAGTGCCTAGAGGAAGCCCTATATTAAGATAACCATGCATGCATGTTCCCTCCTATTGCTCTCTCAAAAAGAGTTTCCAAGGCTGATACTACTACTTTTCCATAGGTATAAGTACATATTTTGCTAGAATTTTCACCAGAATAGCATCCTCCAAAGTCTCACCCTAGACAACTACCTCAGGACCACCCTTTGGCTTTGCCTCATCGGCAACAAAATCAATAGGCACTACCCCATATGAATTTACACCTAGGAAATAAAATATGGTTATAGACAACCGATAGTCCCTATTCCCTCATCAGGGCCCATCTTGAAGAGTTCCATTCCTTAACATGAGAAACCAAATCTACTAATTTCATTAAGCACATGTCACGAATTATTTATAATGTACATTGGTGTAGGGAATCTTGATGATTATAGATTTCAGGAATCCCCAAGAGGTTAATATCACCGATCAACCCAACTAATACCCATCACATTGATTCCAAGAAATACCATCATGATATTCTATGTGTTTATGGATTGGCTCTAAGACCATATTGAAAATAATTTGGTCAAACTGGGTCAGTTCATGGCACATGTGGCATACATCACTATAATGCACGAAAATAACATAGAAAGTGTATAGTAGCAGGTCTCCAGCTATTGGTCTCAGATGTATAATGATTGATTGGTTTTTAGTGCAGTTTATCATGCCCATGGACTTATCTGTAACTTTTTGAATTTACCTGACCCTTTGGATTTTGACACAACTCATTCATCTACCACGTTTGTATCCACATATAATCCATGAAATTCACCGCATAGTAGACACCGACAACATAAGAGAATGTAAATCCCCCACTGTTGTCAAAACCATCTCTTAGTAACAATGATTTAATTCCCCCATGAAATGTGAATCATCACTATAGCTCTTCCAATATTTGAGAATGCCTCCAATGATTATCAGGAGTATTCCTTAGTGAATTATGTTGAGCTGGTAGACCCTTACATTATTATTGCTGATGAGGACCACCATAAAGATCCTCTTAATATACTTGGATGATGTAATTTTCTATGGGTATATAGATATGTTAGTCATTGGGATTTTTATTTGAGTACTTCCATCCAAGACATGCATGAAACTGAGACTGTAAATAGACTCATCATAGACCTTAGCACATACAGCTATCTCATCCTATCTCGTCAGAATCACTACAACAGCATATTATTATACTATAAAAGGAAGATACACCACTACCACAACATGATCATCTACTTACAATAACAACCAGAACTCATTCATCCAATAGTAAACTAGTAGTAATAATGAAGGGTTCAATAAGTGAGAAACACGACATTCCCAACACTATCCAGAGTCCACCAAATCAACCAGTGATAGTCATCAAGCATAAAGATGATATAAATTTGAACCTATAATGGATGTATGATGTTCTTATGAACCATTACATAATTCATTTTATGAATCTGATTCTAAAGTCCCAATTTATGTTAGAAGATATGTGTGAATACATCGTAGAATATTTGAGAAGCTCACTATAGTTAGGGATAAAGGTAGTAGATTTCAAAGTTTTCCATGTTGAGGAAGTTTAATGTGTATGAATACAATACATAAAATCATTATCAATAGAATATGAAGGTTCTACCATATAGAGGAACATTCACCCAGTGTACAATATGGGCCATAACAAGGGATTTGATGTCCCCCATTTTTATATCGACATTTTTTTTTGGGATCAAACTCATCCCGACCCAGATTCTCTTTATTCTTGGAATGACTGAAGCATAAGTGAGGCCTTCAGACCATAAGATTCACGGTTATAGTAGGACCAACTCGAGTGCATGTGGCACATTCTACCTGATGACCATGTTCGATAGCCTAGTTTCATCCACTGAATTAATGGTGGTCTCATATGATTACACCTAAAATGCACAAATGGGTAGACACTAGATCTATATTCATGAAATTATTCCCTCTTCATATCACAATTTTTTCATGTAATCCCTCAATGGACAAGTGGGAATTCTATGAGGTGTTGAAACTCACTTTTCCATTTATAAATATTGCTTTATAGATGATGAATATTACAATAGAAATGATAAAATAGGATCAGACCAATGAGGATAAGAACAATTATACTGGGGATGATGCCTTCATGGAAATGGATGATTCTTTCAAACTCCTGATTCATCAGTTGGAGGATACAATGCAAGAAATGGTACATTTTTTCATTATCTTATAGATGAGTGGAATCCATGTTCATAGGTATAAGGAGAATAATATGATTACATATTACTATAAAACATTAAATAATAGAGTGATACCATATCCTCTTACCCCAATGAGGTACTAGGAGCCTCACCCACATGTTATAGTAGTGCCTGGTACCTTCTTGTTTCTCGGGGCCAAGCCATGTCAACACAAACTGACACGCCACCACTATATTGACATCATCAAGAATCGGCCTCTCATTCTCAGGCCTGATTGTACAAGATCAACAGGTTTTTTCCATGTTTACAATAGTGATATAGTCTCATGATGAATATTTCACTGGTACTCAAGCCAACACTAGTGTTCCCACTGGATCTATTGTCTTGGATGAACTATCCCCACCGGTACATTCCCCTACCTCAAACGACGAGGAAGTACTTTAAGATTATCCTTCCACATTCGAAGAGGGTGTCTTCACCACCATCACCGAGTTTGTACATGTAGATCTATGAATCGAATCAGTCCCATGACCGACACTGAACTCTGTAATTATGAATACAGAAGAGCAATATCAGTATATAGATTTCATAAAGCAACATCGTGATGTATTTTCTTATAGATACAAAGAGATTCCATAAAAATAACCTTAGTCCATCCTCCAATATCTTGAATTCTCAATGAATCATAAAGGGTTCTAGAAGACTCATGGGAATATGCACCCATCCCTGGGTGCAATGGTGAAGGCCAAATTTGATAGTATTATTAATAACAATATTATCCTAGACATTGAGTACCCAAGATGGTTTTCCCAACTCATTCTCATAATAAATAAGAATTGATTTATTAGATTCTATATAAACATTCGATATCTCAACTACCACTTCTAAAAGGTTGATTTCCCCTTCCAGTGATAGATCTATTTTTTGATTCCATACCTAGGATCCATGGTCTAACCATCACGGATGGGTATACTAAATATAATCAAATCTGAATGGCCCCTAATGATGAAGAGTCCACCACCTTCAGGATGACAGAGGGTACCATATATTACCATCTAAATAATTTTGGTTTAAAGAACATAGGATTAACCTATTTGAGTGCCATGAAATTTTTATTCAAGAAAATCCTTGAGATTTTAGTTGACTTATACATTAAAAATTGGTTGGTAAAATCCCACCAGTATCAGGACCAATCAAAAATATTAATAAAGTAGTTTAATTTAAATGATTCCTCATTCTGAAGATGATAGCTTTAATTAATTCCTTTGGGGTTACCTCTATAAAGTTAATTGGATCCATTTCTACATTCATAAGAATTGATATTGAATTAGAGATGTTTATGTCTATCGGTGATATGTGTCCTCTGAAAAATCATTGAGTGATCTGAGTTGTTCAATAAATATTAGCCTATATAATCTGATTCTTCAAGAATAAATACATAATGTGTATCCCATTTTCAAATATCATGATGAAAAGTAACATATACTAATTGGATGAAGAGTTCTGGACCTCTTTTGAGTAGATCATGCAGTATTTGCTACATCCTCTGATTATGATACTTTCTATAACTAAAATTCCACTGGTGTACTATTTTCACCACCCTATAATGATCCCTTAGTGCCTTTCACACCTAGAAGAGTAATAAAGGTACATTTAATAGTTTGTAATCTCTAATTCAATACACCTCAACAAAGATTCTAGATTAGTCCCTTTTGAGAATATCATTCTCACTTTGGTTTTTGTAGTGGAGAAGTTGTGGCATTATCTAAATCATCATGAGATAAAAAAGGTGTCCCACATGGATCTGCAAAAGTAAATTATAAACCTCTCAATGTTGAGTGGATGTATATTTTAGTGGTTTCTGATTCTTCATATTTTCCACATTAGGTTCATTCTGTGTAAGGTATTAAATATTCAGGTTCTGGCAGAAATTCTTCCCTCCCATTCGGCCCATGAAGTGAAGTCCCTAAATCATGATTTTCCTTATGATCCAATTATATTAGTAGATCATAAAATTCTATGTCGGAAGATGTAATTTGATGGAACCTGCTTGACCCATATTGGTAGAAGCCTAAATGATACCGGGCTAAGTAGATTGAGTCTTAGGATCATATTCATCACACCTACATATGCTTTATTACCATATTCATTCTTTTTTCATAAGGATTCAACAACAATGAGGTGGAGTATTTGGATATCATCACTGGTCCTAAGATAGAAATTGAGATTGATGATCCAAACATCATGTGATGGGGGATTATGATCTAGTTACTTTGTAGATCAACGTTGACTCTATCATCTGGAAGTCCGAGCTTATACCCTTGCTCTAGCATTGCCAAAATATGATGGATAAGTTCCCTTATTAGCTAGAGGTGACTCATGTTACATAGTTTTAGTGTGGTTAATCTGATTCACAATCAAATATATCCTATTATCTCGTAGATCCTAACTAGTTATATCGATTCCTTTATTTGGAATATCAAAGGTTCATCAACATTATCATTTCATGTGATTAAGACAACCAAAAGGTAAAAAAAACATACTACTGAGGCATCTACATGAGGTCCTCTAGATCCTAATGCATCCTAATAAACCTCTGTTTGGACTATTACATTCATCTAGATCCTCTAGCATGACAATATCTTCTTGTAGAGAGCGAAATATGATCGAAATCATTGTCTTGTAGTTAAATTTACCCTCCAGAGTTGTCCCATCATGGAGCAGACTCTCTATAGATGTAGGTTTGATGGAATTATCATCCTATACATTAATGTAGAAGATATATCTCAAGTTACATTGGAATTATATGCTGGTTCATGTGGTTCTAATTTTTTGGGGATGTACATTTTCCACCAGATTAGAAGGACGTGCTAATTTTGGACCACCATAGTCCATGAATGTATTGAGTTATCCAAAAGGTTCTATGCATGTAATATTCTTGCCAAATTTTTCAATCGACCACATGATCCCCTACTCAAAAAAATTCTCTTGGACCATTACAGATAGGGTACTCGATGTCATGGGAATATATCCTCCCAAAATATATCGACTGTGAAGGTTCATTAAGGCAAAAATGAATTTAATTACCAAGACATAATAGACAATTATACTCAAGGAAGTAAAGGCACATTCAATAATTGAATTTGTTACCTCCAGCATCATCCATGGATTTGGAATCTGTCCTTATGTTATTGCCGAAAATGGTACCAACATCTTGGTGTCTGAGTTAGAAATGTTGTACGCTATGTATAGCACTCAGTCCAACCATACTACTCTCTACAGTGCCCAAAAAATAGGCAGATTGTGATTTTAAAATGATCATCTAAAAAATTTTGTATAAAATAGTGGTAAATAATAAAAGAAGTTGGTCGAAATATATCCTCTACAATCTATAGGATATTTTGATGACATCTTAAAATTCCACCAATGTGACTTTATATACCTTAGTGTATGAAATAGAAGTCATACTCCCCATCAATATTTTTTTGTAATTTCTTCATATAGATATCTATGATAAAAAATGTTATACATAGTAGGAGATGTCCATCAAGACATGCTCAAATCCCTCATTGAAAATTGGATATCGGCCATGAATAATATATAGAGGAACCATAAGAAGTTATCTAGATCATTAAACAAGAGATTACACCTCCACTCCTTCCACTAATGTAACACACTATTGGATCTGAGGACATCAATGATTCAAGGAAGGAAACTGTCGAAGCTAGAGCCCAAATGGGAAGGGCCTTACATCATTAACAAATTCTATCCCATGATTTCATACTCATTTATCACCATGGATGGTTCAAGAATTAATGATCTCACCAATTCCATTGTAAATAAGAAATACATTTCATGAGAATTAGTATCATGTAACATGACAATGAACTTCCCAAAACATCCGGATTGTCCTGCACAATGTTAAACTGATTCTCCACTCATCATACATGATGATATACTGAACTATTCCCCCATCAGTCTGATATCCATAACCTTAAACAATGATCCATTTAATCTAATAAAAATGATGTTAAACTATTTTTTCTAAACATATGTGATGTTTAAATTATATTTCATCCTTGATTTTTGATGTTAAATTGCATGCCAAATCAGCATCTGTCTTACTAGACAATAAATTGCACAATGCTTCCATTGGTATAATATATATGACATTATACTTAGATCTATATTTTATTACATGATGTTAAAATATTGTGTAAAAGATAAATGATGTCAAAATTGACATCATTTATGGTCCTTTCTGCAAGACCATAAATGTAGTGTGCCCTTTTTTCCCGCATGATGCAAAAGTGCTATGTTTTATGTGAAATTAAATTGTTCCCCATATTCATCCTTACTGCATGACATTAAAATTCATGTATATTTATGAAATACATATGATTTTATTCCCATCCTTATGGGAGAAGTAGTGATTCACATACACACATCATTAGATCCATCCACAAACTCTCGCAAAACATTTTCTTATACACCCATGAAGTTAAAATGTTTTTGAGTTCTTCTTAGGAATATTTATTATGGTGTGGATATTGTTAGTCTTCATTCACATCAGATATCTTCATGGAATTGCACTACAAATTTACACATTGGATGCCTCACTCTATATTATGAACTCTTCTCCCATAAACTAAGACCCCTAGTGTACTAATTGCATGACAATAAACTACATAACACACATCATCCTTATCATATGACATTAAACAACATTTTCTGTGTCTTGTCTGTATGAAAGGAAAGTACATAGTTCTGTGATGTATTCATATGGGATGAAATTACCCTTTCACTCAGTATCATACCATTACATATTTAAGAACATTGTCCTGCTTGATTCCAATACTTATGTGTTATGTAGTGATACCATGACATTATGTCCCCCTTCCCAGCCATAGAATCAAATGATTACAATGCTGGACCGTAGGTCTGCATATCATCTACAAAGGGTTAGTGTTGTGGAACTCATGGGTGCTATTTTATGTCTATTTTACTCAGGGAGCCACACTTCACATTTCCCCTTTAATCATTCCAAATTTCTCGTCTTTTACCTATGATTTTAATATTCATAGTCACATGACAAAAAATGGGTAACGACCAAGATATTCTTGTTTGAGATACTATCACCCCCTTTTTGGTGGACATATTCCATTTCACTTTCCATAACTAATTGTGGAATGATTCCCATCATTACAGGATATGTAGTGACTCCTGAACATCTTGTCCTTATGGCCAGCTATTGAATTGTGTACCTTTTCTCCCACTATTTATGTAGGTTACAATATTTGGATGGTTTGCGGTGGTGTGGATCTAGTTTTCCCCATTTTAGTCAGTTAATCATGGACACACTATGCATTTCCCTTTAAATGAACACATCCCACATCCTTGTTTCTTGATATTGGACCTAATATATTGTCAAGAAAGACGAATTGCTTGATTACCCTCCTGATAGGATAAGTAGGAACACCCTAGTGTTTTGTTATTACGGAATGTCATAATATCATCCCTTTGGCCCCTTTTCTTGAGAATATTTTAGGGGAATGTTATGTTGTGTAGATATAACGACCCATACTTTACATAAATTATTATTACATTAGAATTGAATCACACTTATTACAACATATAAAAAACCATGAATGGAGCGCATAGGTATAGTGTCTTTAGAAACTGGGAAACATAAAAATTTGGTTCATAAATCATCTACATTGTCTCCCTTTTATTTTATCATATCTAGAGTCCCTTTTGGAATATATTACTTAATATCCTTCTTCCTGACCTGGGGAAAAGAAACAATTCCAAAGGGTGACCATAAATGCTCATTAAAGATAAAAAAAAGGAATATCAATCGCATCATATTCATAAGAACATATCATTTTGGAAATCTTAACCTGCCAAAGAGTTTATAATTTCATAACATGGGATAAATAATTTTTGTGAAATGTAATCTCAATAATCATAACATAAAACATGAAACTTTTTGTAATACACACATAATCATAGAGAATCATTTCTTATTAGTCAAGACTCATTTCCAATACTATCTTAGCGGACAAGGTCCATTTCTGCACCGAGTTCACTCATCGTTTCAGTCATGTATCACTGAACCAAATTAACCTTCCATTCCAGCCATGTCTATATCATGAGATATAAATATTTACCCAATGCATTGGAGGGAGATATGGGTCCCACCCTTCTCATAATGATACCATTATTATGTGTGACACAAGATCATAAATCATACATTATAGAATCACCCATGTAAAAAAGATGGGATTCTTAAACATCATGTCATCATAACATAATCCATATAAGATAAAAGGATATCATAAAATAATCAAATCAATGTAAAAATAGGGATATAAACAGAACCCTATATTATCTTATATTGAAAATAATTTTGATAAAACACTTGAACTCCATTCTTGAGGAAAATATCCTTTCTACTTCAAAAACATTTTCCTTTCTTAAAATGTAATATAATTTTAAAGTAAAAGAATTTGATTAAAAATAAACTTGAAAACTTTTAAAGGAAGATTCATGGAAATAATGATCTAAAATTCCATTTAGGCCGTATAAGTTAAAAAAACATTCTTCTCGTACTTCACCCGGAAAAGTCAAAAAAGTAACTTGTACTAAAAACGACAAAAGATTCCATTCATATCGTTTACTAAAAACTAACCAATGGGTAAAATTGGATTTAAAGAATTATAGTGTGATGGAAATTATATTACATATTGAGGAAACATGGATGTGGATGATAAATAGTCCCCTGTAAATTCTGAAGTATAGATAATCTCGGATAAAAATGAGATTGCGAGATTTTCCCTTACCATAGGTCCGATATACTTCGTACGTCTCCGAACCTCCTGTATAATTATTTAAATAAGGTTATTAACTTATTCCAGAATCATAAACATTTCTATTATATTATATATGGTCATATGCTTAGCTTCGTATTAGTTATATTTCATTGCTACTTGTTATTCTGGTGTTTAATGCTTTTTCTGTTCATATGCGTGTTTTGTCGAATAAATTCATATTATTCTTTTTAGGTTATAGATACCTCATGTCCATAATGGTATTAGTGTAACATTTATCATATTTATTCACTTAATTCATTTATAAAATCATTATGCATTGAAGATCATGTAGAATGAGTGGCATCACATCGTGGAGACGGTAGGTCGTACGTACGCACGAGGGATGATATCGTTACCATGATCATGGAATTTTATTGAAGTGTATGTATACTATTTCAGAATCAATAACACATTTCAATAATCATATATTTTTATTCTTTACACCATTATACCCATCCAAGTAAGGTGGTTGTGGAAAATAGATTACACCATGGTGTGGAGACGGTATTCTGTACGTATGCATGGGCCGTGAATTCATTTTCCATAGGATGGATTGATGGTGAAATAGGGTTGTTTAGAAGTATAATATCATATTAGTATATGACTGATATTGATGATATTACTTCATAATGAAACAACTAAACAAGAAGATTTAGAAGAAGAAATAATGTTGAATGAATCGGTAATGGATATTTCCTCTTCTTCCATACGCCTCCTTGAAACCTCCTCTTAGGGCACTAAAATTGGTCTTTGAAGAAGAAAATGACCTCTATAATATTACTAGGGAAGTGGAGAAATTAAATTGGCATTGGTTGGCCGATCTTGAAGGCTCAATGTGGTGTGAGGAGGGGAGGCAGGAGGTGACATTTTATAAGGGAGGAGAGGGGCACCTTCGGAAAAACGAAAAATATAATTTTATTATAAAGTCATGTTCAGTTTTTGATAGCTCCAAATTGATTTATTTAGAAACTAAGGTGGGGATGGGTATAAATACTCTCATCCAATAGAATTTAGGAAAGTTTAGGTTTCTATTTTAACCTTATCATTAAGATTTAACATTAAGTTAAATAATTTTACTATTATCGTGTCTCCTTTTTTTCTTAACTTATAAGGGTAATAAACTTACTATAACAAGTCAAACGAACCCCAAGTTGTTCATTATTAATATATCTAACCTTATATAAGTCATTTTTCCAATCTTTAGATTTTTAGGAATAAAATAACAATTAATAATATAATAGTTTTTTTAAAAACTATTTTATGTCAATTTTACCTGTATTTGGTAAATGATTGTTGTGAAAATCATAAAATCATTATTAGTTCGGAAAAAGATAATTAAATAAATATTAACATGTCATTGTAACCTATAAAAAAAATTTAATTTAGAAAAAGTCTCAAATTACATTTATTTGGGTATTTATAACATCAATTATGTTAATATTTCATTAATAAGATAATTACTGCATCTTCATTGGGTCATAAATAAATTAAATTATTTAATGTCTAAAAATTATATATAAACTACCATTATTTAGGAAATGTTTTTTTATTTCTAATTAATATTTATAGTCTAATTTAGCTTATGTATATCCCTATATTAAAAATGAATTAGTTATTAAACTTTGATTTTAACTATTTTAATCCTTCTTTAAATAATTTAATAATAAATGCCCTAATCTAATACAAGTGGTCCTAAATGGTAATATTTTATTCCTATGGTTGTTTTTAGTCGAATTAAACTTATCCAATATAATTAGGACATGTTTTAGGGTAATAATTATATCATTTTTACCCTTAATTACCCTATTTACTTTTAACCACGGTAAATAAAAGTAAAACGATATTATTCACCAAAAAAAATTCATCTCATTGAACAAAATTTTAGTCCTTGATATTAACCATGTCACTCAGATTTTAGAAATTCCACTCAAAGAATCAGTAAAATTAATTTTTATGTAAATTTGAAAATAGCTCATAGGAGGTAGGTAAAAGACGGTGAAAAGTTAAATAAAATTTTTATATATCGAAACTTATTATAAAATGACCCCGATGAATTACAGTAAACTTATATAGGTATTATTTATCAATTTTTACTTAAAATAAATTTAAATAAAATAAATAATTACTTAAATAAAAGGTCGTTTTTTAAATAGTAACCCCGTGTTTTCACTATTCATCAAAAATTGAATGTTTTTAGAAAAATACAAAAATTAACCCTAGGATAATTTCAATATTCAGAGTCCAGAAATGAAGTCCATTTTGAAAGATAAGTTTTATAAAATTTCAAAAAATGGATATTACTATTCATAACGGCTAGTTTTAATAATATTTAAATAGCATATCGTTGTTTAGTGAAACTCGCAAGCTATCGTGGAAGGTTGCGATTGCGTATAATGAAAGCCAAGCTAGTGTTGTAGTGAATGATTACTTTGATGATGTACATAACATAAAAACAAAATATTTCTCATAAAAATCTCCGGTGTTACATTCTACCCCCCTTAAAATGAATTTCACCCTGGAAATTCGTCACTTTGTAGCAAACAGATGAGGATACCTCTCCCTCATCATATCCTCAAGCTCCCATGTAGCTTCTTCTAATTGGTGGTTCCTCCACAACACTTTCACCAAGCGAGTGGTATTGTTCCATAGGTCTTTTTCACTATGATCCAGAATCTCTATCGGCTGTTCTTCATAAGAAAGATCTTGCTGTAGTGGTACAAATTTTGAGCTGAAAACATTTGAAAGATCGGGTACGTACATTCTCAGGATAGAAACATGGAACACATCGTGAACTTGAGAGAGTTTCGGTGGAAGCACCAATCGGTAAACTACCTTCCCAACACGATCATGTATTTCAAAAGGACCGATATACCTAGGGATCAACTTTCCCTTCCTTCCAAATTTCATTACTCTCTTCCAAGGAGATATTCTTAAGAACACTTTATCACCCACTTTAAAATCTAGGTCTTTCTTCTGTTATCGGCATAACTTTTTTGTCGACTCTGAGATGCTCTTATGTTTTGTTGAATAGTTCAATCATTTTCTTCCATTTAATCAACATGCTCAGGTCCTAATAGCTTTCTTTACCCAACATCATCCCAGCAAGTTGGAGTCCCGCATTTCCTTCCATAGAGAGCTTCATAATGAGCCATTTGAATACTGGAGTGAAAGCTATTATTAAAAGAAAATTCCACCAAAGCCGGGTGTTGATCCCAACCACCTTTGAAATCCATAGAGCAAGCTCTGAACATATCTTCTGGAGTTTGAATTGTCCTCTCAGACTGACTGTCTGTCTGAGGATGATAAGCAGTGCTGAAACTCAACTATGTATCCATATTATGCTGAAGACATCGCCAAAACTTTGAGGTAAGCCTCAGATCCCGATCAGATATAATGGAAAGTGGTACTCCATGAAATCTTACCACTTCCTTTACATATATCCAAGCAAGATGATCTAGAGAGAAATATTCTCTAATATCAATGAAGTGTGCCGACTTCGTAAGACGATCTACTATGACCTAGATAGCATTATTGCCTTTTTATGTTTTAGGAAGTTCGGTGACAAAGTCCATAGTTATGTTTTCCCATTTCCATTCGAGTACGTGTAATGGTTGTAACATCCCCTTAGACTTTTTTCTCTCAGCTTTAACTTGATGAATAACCAAGAATCGAGAGACGTATTCCGCAACATCTCTTTTCACCACATCCCACCAAAGGTATTCTTTCATATCCATATACATCGTCGTGCTTCCAGGATGAATAGAGAATGAAGAAATACGAGCCTCATCTAGTAGCTCCTTTGTTAATTATGTGATGGGAGGAACACACACCTGATTCCGGAGCATTATTATCCCATCACAATAAAGGTTGAATTCATGAACATTTATCACCTTCTTTTCCAACTCTACATCTTCTTTCTCTGCCTCTTTAATCTTCACATGTATAGATGGTTGAACATTCATTTGAGAAAAATTAGATTTTCCACCTTCCATTATAATTCCAAGATCCATCCATTGTAAATCCATAAATATTGGATCTTTTCTGATCCTCATCATGGATAATCTAGCATGGTCTTTTTGACTTAATGCGTCTGCCACCTTGTTTTCTTTACCTAGGTGGTAATGAATTGATCAGTCGTAATCCTTAATCAACTCCAACCATCTTCGTTGGCGCATATTCAGCTCCTTTTTGTGAAAATATACTTTAAACTCTTATGATCAGTTTAAATATCACACCTTTCAGCGTAATGATAATGCCTCCAAAACTTTAATGCAAAGAATACCGCAGCTAACTCCAAATCATGAGTTGGATAATTTCTGTCTTGGATTGTCAATTGTCGTTAGGCATAAGCTATCACCATATCATTTTTCATAAGAACACACCGCAACCCCTTCTTGGATGAATCATTGTAGATCACAAAACTTTCTCCACTACAAGGCAGTGTGAGCACAGCTGCACTGGATAACCTTATTTTCAACTCCTTCAAATTCTATTCACATTCCTCTGTCCACACAAAATTAACTCCTTTTGGAGTCAACCTGGTGAGTGGATTATATAATCATGAAAAATGTTTCAAAAAACGTCGATAATATCCAGTCAAACCAAGAAAACTTCGGATATCAGTTACAATTTTGGGTCTCAACCATCTTTCGATAACCTCTGTTTTTGCTAGATCCACAGATATCCCCTCTTTTGAGATTATGTGACCCAAAAATTCCACTTTTTGAAGCCAAAATTCACACTTGGTAAATTTGGCATAAATCTTCTCCTTTCTCCGGGTCTTCAATACAATTATCAATTGATCTTAATGTTCTTCCTTTCTCTTTGAATAGACAAGAATATCAATTATAAAGACTACCAGAAACTAATAAAGATAGTCTCTAAAGACTCTATTCATTAGATCCATGAAGATAACATGGGAATTAGTAAAACCGAATGGCATCACTATAAATTCATATTGTCGATAACTTGTACGGAAATACGTCTTTGGTATATCCTCCCTTATGACCCTTAAATGATGATACCCAGAATAAAGATCAATCTGGGAAAATTATTGGGCTCCGCATAGTTTTTCAAATAAGTCATCATTGCACGAGAGAAGATACTTGTTCTTGATACTGATCTTGTTATGTTCTCGATAATCAATGTGGAGTCTCACTGATCCATCTTTCTTCTTAAAAAACAGAACAGTTTCTCCCCAAGGTGACGCACTGGGGTATATGAATACCTTATCAAGATTCTCTTGGAGTTACTTCTTCAATTCCTGCATCTCAATTGGGTCCATTCTATAAGGTGTCTTTGAAATAGACAAAGCACCCTGTACGAGTTCTATTGAAAACTCAACTTCAAGATTTGGTGGAAGACACAACAATTCCTCCAGAAAGACTTCATAAAACTCTCGTACAATGGTAATATTCTTAATCATGAGATTCTCACCAACCATTTGAAACAAATAACCTTCATTTAGGGGAATTGAGACCCATAAGATGGAAGATATTTCCACTGGATGGTTATGTTTATCCTTGAATCGATACACGATCTTAGATTGACCTGGAATATGAAATGTGACTTCCCTTATTTGAAAATTGATATGAGAACCATATAAAGAAATCCAATCCATGCCAAGAATCACATAAAATTCCACTATAGGAAACATCACAAGATTTGGAGGATGAACTTTCCCACAAACATCAATCAGAGAAGAATTATAAACTTTTGATGCGACTGTTGTGCCTTTAGGGGTTGTCACAGCTTACTCAACATCTAATTGTTGTGTTAATACGGTGATCCCCTTATAAAATTCTTCAGAAATAAAAGATTGGGTAGATCTAGAATCAAATAAAACATTTTCTACATTATAGCGGATGGTAAGTGTACCTTTCACCACTTCGTTATCACACTCCACATCACTGATAGAAATTGCATGTAACATTCCTTTGTCTTTATCCTTAAGAGTTTGTTGATGTCGATCATCATCAACAAACCTTGGATTAGGGCATTGATTAACATAATTCCCCATTTCCTTGCACTTGTAACATTGAAGTGTAGGAGGTGCAGTCTGTGTAGACTTTTTTTTGCATCACTAGACAACTTCTTCCCATCATTGCGGCATTCAAATGCCCGATGACCTTCCTTTAAAAATTTGAAACATTTACTTGTCCCTTTAAGACTACTCCCTCCATGTTTGTTTCCACACTTTGATCATAAGGGAAAACTCTTCTTCTTTTCAGTGTGCTCTTTTGATTTTCGGTTGAATTCCATTTTCCTTTTCTTATCAACCCCATATGACTGATTGGTTACTCCAATCTCCATCTCAACCTTGAGAGAACATCGAATGATTTCCTCGTAACTATTAATTTCCCTTATGGCTAACGTCATTCTAAGACTTGGTTTTAAGCCAATAGAGATCGATCGATCTTGCTCTCATGTTGGATAATAATATGAGATGTGTACCTTGCAAGTCTTGTGAAATTTTCATCGTAGATACCAACAGATTCATCATCCATTTGCTTCAGTTTGAGAAACTCCTTATCCATCTTTTTACGAAGAATACGAGGTATGTACTTATTAAAAATAATTCATGAACTCGTCCCATTCCATGGACTCAATTTAATCTCTTTTCCTCGTATTCTTGATATGATTACACCATTGATCAGCATCACCTTCCAAATGATTCACTGATAAGATGACATTGTCATGTTCAGAACATTGAAGAACTGAAAATATCTTTTCAGTGGTACTGATCCATTGTTCATCAACTAATGGATCAGTAGACCTTTTGAATGATGGTGGATGCTGCCTCATGAAGGATTCAACAGAATTTAGCTCCTTCCTTTGTTTATTTGGAAGTCCTGGATGATTCATAGCTTGAGAAAGTTCTATGAGCATGGCTACATGATTTTTCATTCCAACTCCCATAACGTTTGGTTGCTCAGAGGGACAACCATTGCATTACCCATCGCATTCCGCATTAACACGGTTCCTTTGGGTTCCATACATTGACTAAAACCAAGAAGATTAGTGTGATAAATACTAATTATAATAGGAAAACCACATAATAAATAATAAAATTTCACACTTAAGGTCTTATCATAGGTTGTTCATGGCCATTTCTAAAACACTAAGATTGTGTTCTATGCTTAGACTTATCCTTAGGGTTCTTACTAAGGCTTTCACATTCTAGTTTCCAAATGTTGACTATACCTTTCCAATGATACCAACTATAATGACCCATGCCTTACATACATTATTATTACTTTAGAATTGAAGCACAATTATTACAACATATAACAATACCATTAAAGGACTGCATTGGTATAGTGTCTTTAGAAACTGGGAAACATAAACAACTGGTTCATAAATCATCTACATTGTCTCCCTTTTATTTTATAATATCTAGAGTCCCTTTTGGCATATCTTACTTAATATCCTTCTTCCTGACCAGGGGAAAAGAAAACATACAAAATGGTGAGATCAAATTCTCAGTAAGGGTAAAAAAAGAAATATCAATCACATCATATTCATAAAAACATATCATTTTAGAAATCTTAACCTGCAAAAGGTATCATAATTTCATAACATTGGATAAATCATAGTAGTGAAATGTAATCCCAATAATCATAACATAAAACATGAAACTTTGTGTCATACAAACATAATCATATATAATCATTTCTATGTAGTCAAGACTCATTGCCAATACTATCTTAGCGGACAAAGTCTATTTCGGTATTGAGTTCACTCCTCGTTTCAGTCCTATATCACTGAACCAGATTAACCTTCCATTCCAGCCATGTCTATCTCATTAGATATAAATATTTACCCAATTAATTAGAGGGAGATATAGGTCCCACCCATCTCATAATGATACCATTATTATGTTTTCCACAAGATCATAAATCATACATCATAACATACCCCATGTAATAAAGATGGGATTTATAAACATCATGCCATCATAACATAATCCATATAAGATAAAAGGAAATTATAAAATTAATTCCATCATAACATAATCAACTCAATGAAAAAATATAGATAGAAACATAACCCTATATTTTCTTAGATGGAAAATAATTTTTATAAAATACTTGAACTCCGTTCATGAGGAAAATATCCTTTCTACTTCAAAAACATTATCCTTTCTTAAAATGTCATATAATTTTAAACTAAAAGAAGTTGATTAAAAATAAACTTGAAAATTTTTAAAGGATTATTCATGGAAATAATGTTGAAAAATTCCATTCAGGCCGTGTAAGTTAAAAAACATTATTCTCGTACTTTGGCAGGAAAATTAAATAAAAGTACCTCGTACTAAAAATGACAAAATATTCCATTCATGTCTTTTACTAAAAACTCACCAATGGGTAAAATTGGGTTTAAAAAATTGTAGGTGGATGGAAATAATATTACATATTGGGGAAACATGTATGTGGATTTGAAATATTCCCCCAGTAAATTCTGATGTATAAACAATGTCGGATAAAAATGATATTGCGTGATTTTCCATTATCTTAGGTCCGATTTACTTCGTACGTGTCCGAACCTCTTTTATAATTATTTAAATAATGTTATTGACTTATTCCATAATCTTACTCATTGTTATGATATAATAAATTGTCATATTCTTATCTTCCCATTAGTAATATTTCATTGTTACTTGTTATTCAGGTGTTTATTGCTTTTTTTGTTCTTATGTGTGTTTTGTCATATAAATTTTTATTATTATTTTTAGGTTATAGTTATCTCATGTCCAGAATGGTATTAGTGTAATATATATCATATTTATTCATTCAATTCATTTATATAATCTTTATGCATTGAAGATCATGTAGAACGAGTCTCATCACATCGTGGTGACGGTAGGCCGTACGTACGCACGAGTGATGATATCATTCCCATGATCATGGAATTTTATTGATGTGTATGTATACTATTTCAGTATAAATATCACTTTCCAGTAATCATATATAGTTATTATGTACACCATTATACCCATCCAAGTAAGGTGGTGGTAGAAAATAGATTACACCACGACATGGAGACGGTATTCTGTATGTACGCACGCGTGGTGATTTCGTTTTCCGTAGAATGGATAGACAGTGAAATAGGGTTGTTTCATACATATAATAACATATCAGTATATGAGTGATACTTATGTTATTTTTTCATAATGAAACAACCAAATAAGAAGATGTATAAGAAGAAATAAAGAAGAAAGGACCTGTAATGGATATTACCACTTCTTCTATACGACTCTTTAAATCCTCTTCTTAGAGCACTAAAATTGGTCTTTGAAGAAGAAAAGCACCTCTAGAATATTACTAGGTAATTGGAGAAGATAAATTGGAAGGGGTTGTCTGAGTGTGGAGGCTCAATGTAGTGTGATGAGGAGAGGGAGTCGGTTCCCTTTTATAAGGGAGGAGAGGGGTACCTTTGGAAAAACTATAAATATTATTTTATTATAAAAACATATTTGTTTTTTAATAGCTCCAAATTTATTAATTTCGATGCTAAGGTGCGTATGGGTCTAAAGCCTCTCATCCAATATAATTTAGAAAAATTTAGGTTTCTAATTTAAACTTATCATTTAGATTTAACTTTAAGTTAAATAAATTTACCTTTACCATGTCTTCTTGTTTTCTTACACTATATGGTTAATAAACCTACAATAACAAGCCAAATGAACCCAAATTTTTTCATTATTAAGATATATAACCTTATCTAAGTAATTTGACCGATCCTTAGATTTTTAGGAATTAAATAACAATTAATAATATAATATTTGTTTTAAAAACTATTTTATGTCAATCATGACTCTATTTGGTAATTGATTTTTTGTGAAAATCACAACAGCATGATTAGTTTGAAAACTATTAATTAAATAAATAATAACATGTCAGATTAACCGATAAAATTAGTTTAATTCAACAAAAGTCTCAAATTACATTTATTTGGGTATTTATAACATCAATTATGTTAATATTTCATTAATATGATAATTACTGCATCATCATTGTGTCGTAAATAAAATAAATTATTTATGTATAAAAATTATAAATAAAATACCATTATGTAGGAAATGTTTTTATGTTTCTAATTAATATTTATAGTCGAATTTATCTTAGGTATAACCCTATATTAAAAATGATTTAGTTATTAAACATTAATTTTAACTATTTTAACCCTTCATTAAATAAATTAATAATAAATGTCCTAATCTAATCCAAGTGGACCTAAATGGTCATATTTTATTCCTAAGGTTGTTTTTGATCGAATTACATGTATACAATAGAAGTAGTACATGTTTTAGGGTAATAATAATATCATTTTTACCCTTAATTACCATATTTACTTTTATCCGTGGTAAATCAAAGTAAAAAAGTTACTATTCACCAAAAATTATTTTCATCTCATTGAAGCACATTGTAGTCCTTGATGTGAACCGTGTCTCTAGGATTTTCGACATTCCACTCACAGAAGCGGTAAAATTAAGTCATATGTATGTTTGCAAAAAGTTCCTAGGAGGTTGTAAAAAGACGGAGAAAAGTTCAATAAAATTTTTATATATCGAAAATTATTATAAAATGACTCCAATTAATTACATTGAACTTATATAGGTATTATGTATCAATTTTTACCTAAAATAAATTTCAATAAAATAAATAATTATATAAATAAAAAGTCGGTTTTTAAAAAGTAACCCCGTGTTTTTACTATTCATCAAATATTGAAAGTTTTTAAAAAAATACCAAAAATTCACCCTAGATTAATTTCGATATTCCGAATCCAAAAATGAAGCCCATTTTGAATGACAAAATTTATAAAATGACAAAAAGTTGGTATTCCTATTCATAACGGCTAGTTTTAATAATATTTTAATAGCATATCGTTGTTTAGTGAAACTCGCAAGCTATCGAGGAAGGTCGTGATTTCATGTGAAGCATTCCAAGCTAGTGTTGTAGTGAAAGATTACATTGATGATCTATATAACATAAAAAAATACTTCTCATAAAAATATCAAGTGTTACAGTAGACCTATTTTTTCAATATTCAAGTGGGGGTTTCTTCATTTCACCACACTGCACATCTCCTTCCATTGCACTCCGAACTCTATGACCATAAACGATGTTTTTATGTGTCCTAGTTCGCATGATAGAAAATTGTGTAATGACAACGATTTTATCTTTTCTGAGGATATGAACCCTCTTGTGATGGGACAGTTTCAATACCATCATTATGAACTATGGGTGATTTCATTCCTTCCCTCACATGACAAATAGTAAGGCCCAAAAATCTTGTCTCCATGCTTAGTAACAGGATCGTAGATTCACTTTTTAAACAATATGGCCTATGTTCTTTTTAGGAATGTATGATGTTGTTTTGATCTCTTGGTCCTCATTGACATTAGTCTATAGTGGTCTTATCATGCATGGTCCTTTTATAGAACCCCTCACAAGTCTTTGCTGCATGATATTGAACCACACAAATCATTAATAACTATGTATGGATTAATTCCCATACTTATTAGATATGTAAGAATTCATTGGTGTTTTGTATTTGGGATTTGATGTAATTTTATTCTTTTATCCCCTTTTCCTGAAAATCATTTTGCATTGTACTATGTGGTGTAGACCAATTTATTCCCAATTCACATCATGTTTCCTAATGGCGCTGCACAACACAAATCCACCATTTTTGGTCTGAACTCTATGATCTTAAAAAAATATTTTTAGCGTCCTAATTTTCGTGATAGTGACCTATGTAAGAACCATTTTTTCACATTTTATAGTATATATCCACTTTTTGAACTAGCCACATTCCATTCCATCTATATGAACTATTTTTGGCATAATTCTTTCCCCCATAGGTTATGTAGTGACTCCCAGACATTTGGGCCCAAAGCGCAGCCGAAAAATCATACATTCACTATTATGGCCATTTTTCCTTATATTCCCTTTGATCATGTGTGGTGTGTCCTATAGCGCATCAAGAATTATTCACATTAGGTCATTTGTCACACCCCATACTTCTCCTTTGAGATGCATAGGTCCTAGTTGCATGAAAACAAGATGCATGACATTTTTGACATCACTACATGATGTTAAATTTCATGGGAACATCCCACAAATGAGGTTAAATTGGGAACCGGTGGTCCACATAATATTACAATAACATAAGAACTTATAGTCCAAGAAATGTGACCATTAAATTATTCAAAACAATCCACCCAGGAACTCGATCCTTGAAGGTAGATCATATCCTGCTTTTGGATGTTCAACACTAACAGGCATGAATGTGAGGTGGTATGAGACATGCAGTGTTGGATTCTACAATTACACTCCCCAAATACATTTCCATGCTTCAAGTTTCCCTTTTTGTAATTCCTCATCATTTTACACACCTAAATGTACCCCCTCCAAATGACCCCTCTATACCGCCTCAGCTCACCTAATTTTTTGGGGTAACACGCGAGAAATAATTGAATGTCAGTTTTAGATAAGTACAATGTTTCAAAAAAGTTCATAGGTTGACCCACAATTTTCTATACCCAACCATGTTAACAATATATGGTTTTTCTGTTTAAATGAAGGTCAACGATTATATTCCATCATCATTATAATCTCATAGTGTTCTAGATATTGGGCATAGTGATTAATATTTCCCAAATTTTTATCTTCTCGAGGATCCTGAACACACCATATGTTTTCAATCCAGGAATCTACATACATTTTGTTGGAATGATATCGTTGTTGGGAATTTACCACCATTCATTTCCTTTTTATCTTTGGGATCTCACATATGATGGGAAAATCCAAATATCCCTCCATGTTTCCCACACTAAGCATAGCTCACGTGGGCTTAGGTACATGGTAGGGTTTGTAACCACATGGATAATGATATAGAATCCTATGGTCAAAACTTTAAGACATTAAACAAAGGTCTCTATGGTCCAAGATCTATGTCCATAAAATGTATGTAGTTACTCTTATGATATCAATTTGACACATGGGATCTCATGTACCTTAATCTCATAGGGTTTTAACTCTTGAGTGTCACATTTGTACACATGGAAAGAGAATCCCTCCTTATGGTACAAACCTACTGCCTTAAAATAGGATCCCTGTGGTCCAAAATCTATAACCCTAAAATAAGAGTTGATTGACCCTATTCTATTCTAAGAAGTTGTGTGTGGATGCTGGACTCTTTTCCTTCATTAAAAATCATATTATATTAACACCATGCAACACATACCCGCTAGATATACCATAAAATATGGTTTGTCCTCTATGACCCTATACTAAGAACCCACCATCCTTAATGAATGACCGTAAATTACAACAAAACCATGAGAATTTCTGGGATTCCCCATGATAACTAAGGGATTTTTCAACTTCCTTTCTAGAGAGATATTCCCAAAATGTGTATTAATCTTACAAAAATATCGTCAAGAACTACGTATGGCCTAATTTCCATACTTATAGGCTATGTAGTGACACCCAAACATTTTTTACAGACCTATCTATATTAACATTAGATTTTTTAGGCCCCTCATCCATATTTACGGTCCAAAATCAACAAGATAAAACTATAAGCCTCTCAGGGGAATGTGGTGAGGAAGTGGGGCTCCATGGACTTCATTAATTTCAGGTTTATTCAATCATTGCATCACGTATTCCCAGTTATCGTCTATTCATTGGTATTTGTGTGGTTTGAAAACCTTTACTGGCTCATTCATGTTGGGTTTATTTCCTTTTTGCAATGAAAACATTCTAGGAATACACAAAGTCTTCCATGTAACATGAAAGTAAAACGTTTTCTATGGTATACGTAGTGTGACCATAAACTATGTACAACATCATAGTCACATGATGTAAAACAAGAAGAAACATCTGGATCACATGACGCTAGAATCTACCTTTCATCATCCTCAATGTATAATGTAGAAATACAGGTTCATCATCATCACAAGCATGAAATAAAAATTCAATGCATCCAAAACATCAACTGGGATGTTTTATTCTTTACTATCTTTCATCAACTCTGTTTTTTACATCATCAGCTTTTTCTCGGCATCTGAGATGAGTCCCCCATTGAAAAAAAGGTTTTCTTTATTGTCTATAATAAGGTGGATACACCAATAATCTTTAATCACGATGGATTAATTTCAAGGGTGTTGGAATCCATTCAACCATTGCATAAATCCACACCATTCTATGTTTACCCCTAATTGGATCCTCATCCTCTTTCATGTCTAAAGGGACCCCCTAATGACCTGACTATGCTGTATCAGCTCACCTTCCATTCTGGGCCAATCATATGGAAGGCATTAGAAAAAACATGGTATGAGGTATTGTGTTTTGAACATGTTCAAAGATATACCCTTTGGGTATTTCCCCATTCAAAAAAATTAGTATGGATGTTGTGTTTCAAATATGGTCACATGTTGTCCTATATCATGATTCCATCTTCTATATGTTCTGTATTTTGAGTGTCGTGATTCACACATCTCATTACATGTTGAACTGATTGATTACCAAACCCCTAGTGTTATCCTATTTATCCACTAGCGAATAATGGTAAAGGAATGTTCGCTATTGTAAAGATCTATTCACTAGTAAAAACCTTAATCATCTCAAACACACTATGTGGCTAGTCAAAAATATTACACCGTGAGTGGCTGATAATTATCCGGCACTCTCATACCAAGCGAATAGTTATGTGTTTTTAGCTTGTTTACAACACCAGGAATGACACATATAAACATAGAGATGGATCATTAATTTATTCATATATATGATTCGTGTGAAGTAATTATTGAAAGCAGGAAAAATTACCAGACAAGTAATTCAAAACCAAAAATGAAGAATGATTGTATGTTTCTTGAGTTTTCCCAAAACACGACCCATATAGATTTTCCCCATCAATGGAATGCTTCAACACTGCCAAAATATGGCATGTGTCCTATATTGTATCATTCCACCTATTGAGCCCCCTCTACTCATCGATGAAAAAATATTGAATCTCATCAGTCCTGATTTTTTCAAGGCCATGATCTTATCGGAGTTATACCACTTGACAGATTGCATGGTTCAACATCTCTTTGGCCACAATCAGTTAGACCTACAATCACATGTTTAGTTATTATTTATTGGTGAAAAAGGTTAAACCATTTATCACCTAGGTTTCTAGGTGATTGATCTCTTGTTTGGTATCATAGAGATTCTAGATAATGTCATATTATATCAGGTATAGGGAATCCTCTAAGTGATGAATATTATCCTACATCTCTTTGGGAAGGTAATCATGGACATTTATATGACTATAGAAATCACCAACCCCCTACAACACAATTATTTTTAAACCAGGTGATAATTTTACTTTTTCGTCTTATCCATTATTCCTCCAAGCATCATGGAAGTTCTTAATGAACTTCTAACCCCATGTGTAGAGTCATAGAACTCTTTTCTGGTGCTTCCATATCAGAATCATCAAACTCCTTAGGTTATGCAGGTTTTTGTTGTGGAATGATAGCTAGAAACATAGATAAAAAAATTCATTTTTTATAATCTCTATGGGACTAGACTCTATGACATCCATGAAACCCTCGTCTCTCACATCATCCTCATCATCTTTTCCCTCTATAGATTTTGGTCTATCATTGGCAGTGGCGTAACCCATAGTCATAACATCCAACTCACAGGGAGTCATAGATAGATAAACTTGAGTGGGTAGCTCTTCAATGATTGGTAATTTCATCAAGAGATCTCTCGTAGATTTCATATTATCTTTTTCTGGATGGGATTATAGTATTATAATAACTATATAGAATGGAAACCATTGCTAAATAGACCCTTCGGTGATCGGTATGATTCCATGATGGTGATATCTTATGAGATATAAGTGAAACCAGATAAAGGTCATGGGTTAGATGAATGACTCCAATCATTAGACACCCTTTTTTGCTTGTTACTTTGATGATTTAAACCTTCATATGAATGATTTAGGGCTTTATGGTCATCAGATTGACCCCTCCAGCTATCACACCCATTGATACTTCATCCCTGACAGGTCTGATTCCCAACTCAGACCCAGATGTGGGGATTGGGAAAATTCAACTTACATCCATTGAAATGTTCGCATCCCCTAAAGTTGGGACTTACATATCATCACTAAAATTATACAAGACAAAGAATGTTTCAGTTGGTGTATTATAGTTATGTAATTATAAGGCTCCAATGTATATATAACTCAAGGATTACATAAATATGTTTAGAAAGTTACTCATTATATCCTATGATCACATCTCTTTCTCTTAGGCTCCACTGATGAGTCATTATACCTTATGATTCCCCTCATCTAGTATCTTCTACATCATCCTCTTCTACTACTACATATTGTTATTCTAATTCTTCTTCTTTTTCCACTTACTCTTCATTTTCTTATTCATCACCATCATACTCAGGTGCAATCTCTCCTTGATCAGGATCTGGAAAAAGAATCACATTTAAAATGAGATTTGGATTTACATATTTCCCATGTTGGGAGGAATATGTTTTCATATCCATTTGGTAAACATACCAATGATGAAAGACCACCATGTTCGGTATCAGAATCGTCCTCAATTCTGGCAGATCATTCAATCAAACACCATTCTTCACAATTTTTACTCGCAAGAAACGATTATCAAATATTCATCTATGAAAACAATATGTATGGGACGATGGTTTCAATGGTTTCCATGATGATATATCTAACTTATTCTTAAGGGGATTTTATATCTAGTCCCCAAGGTCACCTTTGGGACCATCGTACTTCTGATGTAGTGGATGTGAACACACCCTATTATGTTCCCATCAATGAGGTTCCAGCTCATGTTTTCCATGCTGATTAGCTTGCCTCTTATAATCATTTTGCACTGGTATCTATCCTTTTTTATTGCAAACCATACACCAAACCTTCTACATTGAACTATCAAATCATTTTTTTAAAAATTCCTCTTGGATATTCCACCACCCATTGATCTTCATATTCCATTGATAGGCTGATATCAACATCATTAGAGCTAGTACGATTGTTTCACAATATCTGGTGGTAGTAATCATGAACCAAAACTAGAAAAGGATACAACAGTGGTTCTCCTCATAGATTTATTTAAACAATTTTATTGAAATTTGTTGTTGGTGCTGAAACTATATTGTGAATCATGATTGAATGTATCTCTCACAAAAGACCTTTCCATATATCCAGGCTACAACCATGTCACCACTAATTCTCATTAGATATTACCTTTAGAATAGTGGAACTTATAGGTCATTCTCAATTTGGATTTATATGGTATAGAATGATTGAAAATTGATGTTTTCATGATTTCAAATCTTGAGATTGATCTCTTCCTCATTGTGTTTTAGGGGATATACACCAAAAACTGTTAACACAGATTGTCATAGGTCATTTCTCAAAGGATCGATGTCATTTGGAAAGTCATTTCCACCAAAATGGGTTGTAATCCATCCCTAGAGGATTCTTAAAGTTCCGATAATTCTTCTAGGCATGCCTACCCTTGAGATATTCCCTAGAATACAATACAATCTATCCTTAATAGGAACTCCAATAAAATCATTGTTGTAGAATGCCATGGTCCCTACCATTTCCATTGTCCTTAGATAGACACCCATCCATGAGTCCCATAATATTAGAATACCCCCACTTTGGAAATGTTCCTTGAAAAGAGGCACATCGCACTTGTGGATCCTAGATCTCATTGACACTGAAGCCCCATGATAGATATTTTCTTTCTTCAAGTATCTCCCAGTATGATCCATCCTTACCCCTTTTTGACATAGTCTGGTAATACCACCCTCATCCTAAATTCCTCACAAACTCATCCCTATTAAATAATTTACTCACCCACACCATGTATGGTATGTCCCACGAATTTATCTGATACCCACCTTCTTATTTACCATGTTCATTAAATTCCATATGAATATGGGGGTTCATGCTTTATCTTTATAAATATTATTTTTTGGTAAAAAAAATCATATTGAAGTCCCAACATGAGAAATTCATTAGATAAATTAATGGGACAGATACTGATACTGACCTCCCAATGTTGGAGGTGGAATGTGCTTATGTTAGTGGACTACTAGTTGAACAACTCTGGCACCAGTTCTGGTCAGAGATAGAAGTGAAATTTTCTACATCCATATGGATTTAAATTGACAGATGTTTAGCATATCTTCTCTAAACACTTCACATGTGTGGCACACCCAAGATTATCATGAACATTCACTCATAATTTTCCCCTTAGACCTAAAATACCAATATTTATATCATCCCATACTTTCATTCATTATACTACTTGGGAATTTACATGCATTGTTCGTGGGGAATTCTTTAGTCATTGGTTCTCTCCCCATGATTATCATGGTCATTAGATTCAAAACATATACAAAAATAATTTATGTCTTCCCAAGAATGATGGCCAATTTTATGAAGTTTTACCACTAAAGGATGTCTTTATGTGGGAACAACAACCATGGTTAGTCGATATCAATGATAAATAAGGCCACATAGTCGAGTATCTGAAAATCGCACAACAGGAGACTTTTTCTTTAGAAAAATTCATTTATTTATTTTGTTATAGTGCCTAGAAGCAGCTGATTGACAAAAAATACCATTCATGAAAGACATATATGAGGATTACCGATCATCTCAGCCCTCTGTGCATTAAAGGGGCCTCCCTTTCAGTAGTTTTCTATTCTTCACTCATGTCGATCGAGTTCTAAAAGAACCAATGACATGGAATGAACGACGGATGGTAATTGCGTAGGAAAATATGTTATATGTAAAATCAAGAAGAGGTTGTGACATATCTATCCAAGTATTATGTTCTCGATATATAGTGGTTGTGCGAAAAGAATTGGTCGTTGTTGTGTATTCCATGCAAAAGACAAGAACAAACACACCTGAGAGAAAAGTCTCTTTTCATATGGAGTGTCAATGTAATATTACTATGGTTCCCCATCTATATATATTCACATAAAATGCCCTTTTTATTTTTTCAAGGGTTGTTAAAAACAAATACCTGGATTTTGTGCACCTCTCTAGGAATATATTGTTATCTTAGGTTTTTTCCTCGAAACTTGTCCTTATGGTCCCCTTTTTTCTAGTATTCTGAGGGGGAATTTTTTGGGGAAAAATTCTTCATTTTTTCTTCGGTGATCATGTTTCAACAAACTAAATTCATCATTTAACTGAAAAGGACATTCTAGGAAGTCCGAGGATATGATGCATATGTTTGGAGGCTTGTGCACAAAAGAAAATCTATTTTCATGTATGTTATCCACCCAATGTGATTTAAAGGATATGTTTCACCCACGCCTCACAAAAATCAGCAATGGAAGTTGCACATATGTTATGAGGGATACATAGCAGTTGGAAAACTATATTTAAACCCTATACACACCCAATGTGATGCCCACCACTCCCTTTCACTCTGGAATTCTTACATTCTCCTATAATGAAATTATCCTATAAATATAAGGGCACCCCTCCCTTTTGGGGTAATTGTCTTGAATTCAAAACATCGCTCCCAGAAGATCATGATGACCTATTCAGTTACCTAAAGAAAGTAATGGATTCAAGGTATATTATCTTACACAATAGGTCCCCCATGGGTCCCCTTTCAAAATTCCCCCATGGGATTGAACCCTGCCCATTTCTTTTTTGGTCTATGGTAGGTCACTAAAAAAGACCCTTATCGTGCACATATATTGCCTAAGGTTGGTGCATCCAACTGATCCTTTTTTGTGACCCACATATGCTTCTGCATTTATATTATTCACTCAGTCCCCCTTTTTTTGTGCATTTCATGAATCATATGTACACCTATTATTTAATAATCCATATGATTTAATTACCTCAAAACACCATGTTTTATCCCCTATTGAATGAAACCCCTACATATTTGACAAACCTCTTCCATGTGGCCCTCCAAGATTTTGTGTAGTGATTTACTAGTTCCATGGGTAGTGTCTCATATTGTGTTTTTCTACCTAATTCTTCTTCAAATAGGTTCTCTGATAGATATTTCATCTTCTCATAGATACAATATCATAGACCACATGATTGACCACTCTTCCTCCTCTCTCATGTCATGAATTGTTGGATCCTTGACATCCCTGATGGTTAAAGAGTACCAGTTATTTATGTACAATGGGTGAGAAGTGAGTCCCCCACATTCAAACTATAGGACGTCAAAATATTGATTACCATCATACATAGAACATGATGTTAAAATAATGACTCATCCCATGCAATATCGATGGGGTGTCACACATCAATCATTCTCCACTCCCACTCATCCCTACTGTAGTGAGATCATCCTTTCTATTTTGATATGTGATGACATCCTACTCACATGGAATGAGATCATCTTCTAAAATCTCCCATATTTTAATCCTTAATCTAAATCTCTGTAAGCCTCTCTTATGAACATGCCACAAAACAACCCTTGACAATGCATCTTTTGCAATGCAATAGTCTGGTCTACTACTTCCCCTTGTTTCTCACAACAAGATTGACTCACAAAGGCATAGAGGTTAATTATGGTTAATATCTAATATATATGAAACCACCAATTAGAGAATATGTTAACTGAGCCTTCCCTAAAAATCTTCTAATTTCTAAATTAAAATATTCTAATATGCTAGTTTCAAATGACACACTACTCTTAATACCTTACTATTATAGATTCCAAGTTTCCATAGATGAAACTAATCTTGAACATACATGGATATAATGATGAAACATGAAAATATTAAAAATTCAAAATCATTTCAACATAACCATAATTGAAAATATTTTTTTTGTATTCTACAAACAATATATTATCATATATAATTATATAATACTTTCTTTTAAGGCCAACTATAAATACCTTCCCTAAAAAATTACACAATCAGGGGTTTTTAGACAAGAAATAACATACATATATCTCAAGGTCCTTTACTGTTTAGAGTTTTTGATAATTCAGCCTTAAATCCAACAAAACAATCTAGTATATTATAATGTGGAATCTTCCCTCTAATATCACATTTTATAATAATAAAAATATATTAAAAATAAACCTGATTTCATTTGATGAAAAATAATATTAACATTAAAAACGACTTCTTATTTGTTCTGACTTATCCTCAAACACTGTGAGAAACATTTGAAAATTCTACATGAGAAATAAAATCTCATTAATGTATATATAATAATGCAATCCATTATTCTACTTAAATACATGAAAATTCATAATATGATAAACATTTAAAATTATATATTATATTTGTTAAAAAATTGTAAACATATAGAAAAAATAGTTTTTATCAATAAAAACATTTAAAACAAATTGAAATAATATGGATACACTTTTGAGAAAATTATAAGATTATATTCACAATTATTGTCCACTTAAGTGACAAATAATGTGATACCAATTAAATCATTATGTGAAACTACCCTGATTAACTCCATACTTATTTTATCTAATGATATAGAATACTACCCAATTAATATGACTATTATTTTATGATCACCTATCATACACGTTTTATTGAGCTCACCTACCATATAATATATATCTAGATCACCTATAATCATCTAAAAGATTCATGTGGAAAATCATAAAAAGGAATTATAAATATTTATCTTTTCCATCATAAATCCATTAAAAATATTTTAATCTAATGTTTATTCTATATTAAATTTTTATTAAAACATTCAGGAATGTATACCTCTTTTGGAAAATATTTATTCTGAAATTTTCCAAAAATATTTTGAAATATATTTTATTTTAATATAACCATTAAGAATGAAATGGATTCATTAATCAAATCATAATTCATGATCATGGTAAATTTCTTTCTTAACATCAAACATAAAAAATGACTCCTTTCAAGACTTTTAAAAACGTAATTAATTTAGAAAATAACGTAATTATTTCTCTTACAAACACTATAATGATCGTAAAAATTTATTAAAATAAAAATTGATAGTATTTGATGTGTAAATTATAAAATTAGTGAATAATTTTAATGTAAATGGACGTGGATAAAAAATATTGGAATGGAATGCATTACAATAATGTTTTATATAAAAACCATTTACCTAAAATAACAACTCTCATCGAATGTTACTTAACGTGTGAATAATAATGTTTTATTAGTGATTTAATTTTTTAAGCACCAGTTTCATGATCATAAAATTATCATTATCCATTCTATTGAATTTAGGAATCATTTTCAATTTAATACATAATCAGTTTGGTTAATGTCAATATTTTTTTGGAAGATCAAATCATAATCTAAAAATAGATTTGGATGGATGATCAGGGTGAAAAGGGGTAAATTTTCCATCATATGTCGAATATAATTCAATAAATATTTATAAATTTTTTTATAATTTTTTTATTTATAATCATCCATGAATGGTTTATTTGAAAAATTTAATCATTTCACTTTGAAAAAGTGGTAGTCCACATGTACACATAAAAGAGGTTATCATTTCTAAATGGTATGTATGTTTATAAAATATATGACATATTATCTTTCTAAAATTTAAATTATTTCATTAATAGTGTATATATATTAATTAAATTCTTTATAATAATTATCAATGTGTTGTGGTGATGAAAATTGAAACAAATCACATAGAGAATGTGGTAATCCACATGCACACATAAATCATTTTTCATTTCAGATATGATAGATTAATATTTTAGAATGGTTCTGAAATAATCAACATAAACATTATGTATATGATATATTCTAATTCTAATTTTGTCCACAATATTATATATCATTATAATGATGAATAATAATAAATTTTTTTAAATAAGTCACTTTGGACTTATATATTATCCTTAAATAGCATCTTTGGTTGACACCATAAGCCTTATAGTATTTTTAATTCGGTGATACCATGAGATATAAAATGTGGGAGGGATTTTTTTAGAGATTTTTGTATTGATATTTCCCAAACTATAGTTCTCAAAAAGAAGTGAGGAATAAGGGAGAGGTTGTGACCTTTTATATCCAAGGGGATGGGCACCCTTGGAATTAAATAATGTATTAAATTAAAATAATTTAATTTTACAACTCCTATGGTACTTAATAAACATATTTAGAACCTAGAATGCGTATGACAAGTAATCAACCCATTCAATAAAATTTTCACGAATTTAGGTAATGTTTCCTCCCATATCTCATTGTTTTATCCACTCAATAGAACTTATAATGATTTACGAGATATGAAAATGATTACTTCATATAAGTTAGTAAAGTTACAGTAAAAGTAAAATTGACACATAATTTGATGGTGTTTTATATTCCAGACTATAAACCATTTAAATGGTTAGAGATAATTCATTTAAAAACTACAAATCATTTTATGAAATATTATTTGATGTTATATACAATTGAAGTATGTTTTTCGAATGTTCACATAGTTAGACATTAATGAAATCTAGATTGCAATTTAATTCGAATATATACATTTTAAATATGAGTAATATATTGTTTTTAACAAATTAATTATTTGACAACAGAAAATATCATAAATTTTGTATGTTTTATTTTTAAAAAATATTTCATAATTTATTTTTCCATTACTTATTCATAAAATATGACAAAGCAACATAATCCCTCATGGAAATCATTTCATCATTAAATATTAATGAAATTATCATGACAGTAATAATTAATCATATTTAAAATAACAATTTATAACATAATATAACCACTTTATTTCTCAATGAGAAAATATTAAATATAATAAAATATTGAAATTGAAAATTTATTTTTATTCATTACATAAAAATATATTAAGGTGTTTATCAATTTAAAAAGGTATGAAATTTCATATATTATATCATTGCTCGTCATGGTAAAAAAGTTATCAAATATAATAAATACATTTTTTAGGAAGATTTTTAGTATACGTCTCATACTTCTATCCTTGTTTTAAATTATTTACCTTTACTGATATGACACATATTTTTTATGGTAACTAGTCATAATAACCCCAACTAAAAGGGAAATATTTACCTAAATTAAACCGCAAAATTCATATTTAGAAATCCATTTTTCATTACTAACTTTCTAAAAGTTATAAATTTATATTAAGAAAATAACATTTACTGCAATGAAACTTTTCTTCTAAATTTTTTTTAATCCTAAAAAACATATGCAAAAATATTGAATTGTGTTATTTAATTTGTAATTTATTTTACTATTTCTATGAAAAGTAAAATTATGTTTATTTAGGTACAAATTAATAATATAATTTATCTTTAATATTAATTCATTTATACAAAATAAATTACAGTTCAGATAAATTTTTTCCTATCACTATTCACTTAAAAGTATTCCATTTCAGAAAAATCATATAATATAAATCTATGTTTATTTTAGATAGTTGATTTTAAAAATATGTTTTTTACTAAATTAAAAATAAAATATTTTTAAAGCATATATATAAAACCCTGAGAGAAATGAAAATTAATTTAAAAATAATTAATCAATTTATTTATTAGAAAATTGCATAATATTCATACGTCTAATATAACTTTATAAAATATAATTATTAATTATTAATATGGAATGATAATTGATTTATTATTACTAGTGTTTTCGTATAACCTTTGTGAGAATAAAAAAAATCCCAAGACAAAAATTCTAACTAATGGGGATTTCACCAACCACACGATGTTGATGAGTGAGATTTAACATTAATATAATTTCACCATATTCATAGTGGATCATACCAAAATGTAGAGGATTAGTATGATTTCTATCAGGAGATCAACCATAGTGAAATTATGTTTGTTAACCATAAAAACAATGATATTTGGCATACCGTTTATTCAAATTATTTTGGGAGAATATGGATTTCCATTATTATGTATAGTAAATTGATAATAGGGTCCACTATGAAAGGAAACACGAAACTTTATTGCCTCATGTCATGTTTCAGGCCTAAGATTTTCATATTCATCTTTTACCTTTAAATAAAATACCACCTTCCCTATATCCCAAAAATAGTGTACTTGATAGGAGAAATCCATTAACACCCCATTGTGTCAAATTTTATGGAGTTTAAATTAATCCCCAATATTTTGGAAATTCAATACTATTGAAAAAAATAACACATAATTGGAATAAGAATGTAATGATAACAGTCACTATATCTAGATCATGCTCAATACATTGATAAAAAATATACAAAATTATTATTTGTATCAACATTATTTGACGTACAAAAGAAACCCAATGCCATCGGGGAAGGTTAATACATTCCACCTCCACCTCTATAAGGGTCATAATATCCACATTAAATATATGTATTGATGGTTCTAGATCCAAAAACTCTATCACATGATCCACAAGAAATTATTACCCTTCATCCACTATAATATTTTTTTATTTCTAGATATGGAAGAACATTAGAGTAATCTACCTAATAATTTCTCTCATTATATGATCAATCTTAGTTATTTAAATTGTACATGATAAGAAACACTAAATAATATATTTACAAAAAATTGTATTATAAAGGGTTGAGGAATCCATTTAGTGGATGAATTTCCAAATATTCCCAAAAAAGGTGAATATTAAGGGGACTACACCTTACCAATCGATGAGTATTTAGAGGGTATTAGATCCACTCACTAATCTTATGAAGATGAGTAAAATATTTCATTTTGGATTAATGATGAATGCATGTGTACTTGAGATCAAAGGAAAACTCAAGATAAGGATGCCCCTAAAAATATAAAATTGTCACTCCCTAGGTGTGTATAATTCAAATATAAATTTAAAGGTGTGTAAATATTCATAGTCCACCCATGGACTCATGAAGTCTTACCTCAATCAATCAAATAATATGTTTCAAAATATGAAGATAATATATTGTTATGAAAATGATATCATGTCATTAAACTAACTAGAATTAAATAAATTGAGTTAAACAAATATTTTCTGACCCATTTTATTAACCTTTAAATACTATTACACAATAGGGAGATTCATAGAAAATAGGTATAGATTTCAACCATATAACCGAATTTGAGTCTAGGAAACTAGTTTTTTGACATTTTTTAAAAAATGAGAGGAATTTACAATAATATAGAGACACCCATCATCATTTCACCACACAAGATGGCCCTATAATAATTACTCTAATAGTCCCTCTAATGTGATTGCATAGATGATGCTAACATTGAAATTATATGACTCCATCAACTCTTTTTATTTATAGATAGTGGATATAGAGGGGTGAAAAAAACAATTGAATCTATAAATGAAGTCATGTAATAAATTAATAGGTGTAACACATCATTATCCAATCGTTTGGATACCTACATTCTTAACACTCAATGTAATGAGAGACCAATATCAACACATCGTGTACATTTCTTCAACATGATTATATATCATGAGAACACTCAAACAACAAGTAGTGAAAAATAATAGATTCATCATTTAGACAATGAAAATAACAACCTCTATTTTATATAAAATCTTACTAAATGGGTCTATTAACGATGAGAAGGAAATCCATCACAAATTACTATTCAAATTCAATTATAATATAATAAGGATTATGATCCATGATCTATTAAATTTAATGCCATTAAAAACTGTTAGGATGTTGGATTTCATATCAATATGATAGGTTTTGACTACATCCATAGAATTGATATAGTTATTGGACTAGTTACATGAAATATTTATAAAAAACTATCTACGTTGAGATAAAATATTAATTAATCAAATAGAAAAATCATTATGGATTATATATCTTTTATCCATGTCATAATTCATGGAGGATTCTATATAACAATATAAGGAAAAGTCTCATATTGCACCGTCGTCAAAAGTTAAGGATCATGATTCTGAAAATCCAAAAATTTACACACATAAACTATCACCCATTAAATATCCCAATATTAATCTTTCTAAATGGCCCATTCTTCCTCCAACATATTGACATAAGTAATAGAAACACCCTCACTAAGAGAGAAATGAAGTGATGAATTTCCCAATGTATTAAGTCCAAAGGAAAAAACTATTATTCAGAAGATATAATATTCTATTATATATCAATAACTCTATATAGAATAACTAGATCAATCTCCAAGAGTTTACAAAACCCAATGTTGTTAGGAAAATAATCATCTATACTAATGTTCATAAGACCATATTTTGCAACACAAAATCTAATACTTCATCTTTTTTAAATATATAAACAAGATGATAGGGGATTACTTGTTGGTCAGGTTAGGAAAACCCCATACAAGGATGTATTGTTCTGTAATTCTCCACTACAGGAATAAAGAGAGTGGTACCATGCCATACATAAAATATTATGGAAATTAAAATAATCGATGAATATGAAACCTATAATATGTAAACAAAAAATATTCATGGATGGAATGAATCAACTATTTATGACTATAATTCACCTTATAATACCCATTTCATCTTCTATAATATAACATCTTTCAACAATTCATTGTAATTTATACAAGAAGAACATTTCATGGGTGAAAGAGCCCCTAAGAAACTCCTATGTTATTCTAAACACCTCATGATATCATACCCTTATCATTTAGAGGACAATAAAAGTAAAACCAAGTGGATCATTAGTATTATGAGAAGTCAAAATATTGTTCTATATAATTCATTAACTAGAAATTTCGTTTTCAAATAAATAAATAAATATATATATATATATATAACATTAATCCAATTCCAATAATCAAGAAAGGGTCCCAAAGGTCCGAGGGTGAAATTGTAAAGGATTATAATAATACCTATGAATTTCCATTAAATTCATACATATTGATGAAATCATTAAGAAATGGTTAATCTAGAGAACCGAGTCGAAAAAGTAATCCTCTTATGAATCTTCTAGGACACAGCTATATAAAATCCTATTTTAGCATTGGATAAAATATATGCAATTGTAAATTTAATATAGAAATTTGGAAAACCCATCTCAACCTGAACCCAAAATGAAAAAGAATTATATTCTAGAAATTAACATGGTTTTTAATAATTAAAAACATTATATTTGAAGCCTTAGAATAAAGAACAGCCTCATGACCTGAAGTGTAGGCCCCTACAATAAAAATATATATTCATAAAATACCTTTCCATTTTACTAACAAAAAACATAATTATTGATTCACCTTAAATATAAATGTATATCATGTTGGATGTCATTATTTATATTTTATGACATAAAGAGTTTTAAGATAACATTATTTGTTAATGGGGTGTATCATATAGAAATTTACTCCATATAATTCAACTGTACCATTTAATTTATGGATTTGGACAAAGAATCTCGCATACATGGGAATATTAGAAAAGTGTACATATCAAAAAAAATATTATGACATTGAAATATGTAATGGATTAATTCTTAATGGTTCTTGGAATAACATTATTGAATTTTGGACCATCTAATGATGGGTTTAGAGTGATGCAGACTTTAATCCATCAAACATGATTGTCTAGTTGTTTAATATTACTGACCGAAACACTCCCTGATGGGTCAAGATAAAAAATAGGTGTGGATATGTTATTACCAACTAAAATTTCATTTTTTCCAAGAAAAATTATTTAACATAATTATTGTATTTTTTTATATATATACACATGGATGTTCTCTCATACAACAACTAGTGTCTCAAATACAATATAAATGGAATGTTTGGAGTATTATAAGTTGATAATTCCCTCATTCAGATATATGAAGCTATATGTGTGTGTGTGTGTGTGTTGGATAGTAAAATTAGTTGGGGAATAAATTTGAGGTAAATAATTCCAATTATATATCATATTTCGATGGTCTGAAAATGCATACCATCAATCTATGTAGAACTCTAAAAAAGGCTATGTGCTACCCATCAACTGCATTTAAGAAACAAAATCCAATCTGAGAATTCATAAAATTGTGTATGTTCTATTGATAATAATTTGATGAATCCAATAAATTCACTATCATATGGGGATTATCCAAATTCTACCAATGAGAATCCACATCCAAGGGAAGAAAAGATCATTATGTATTATATTAATATCAAAATAACCCTTGACCATGTTTGTAGTCATGCAGTACATAATAATAATCTATGTACATCAATATAGTCAAGAATATTAACCTTACTATATATCAATCAAAAAATGAAATCCATGCATTGGTTTTATGCTTGTTTACTCAAATCCTTGTGATATAACAATCACTGGATGGGACCATCTATTTTTAGGACTAATATTATTTTTTTTATTGAGATATCAATTCCACCTCATCATCTTCAAAATCAATTGATGTTACCAATTTTCTTTATATGAATATATTGATGGTGAATATTAAAATTAATATGAACAAGTTGAAAATAATAAAAATAAGAAGAACAATAATAAAAGATTAGGAAGATGTCTAAGATGCCCCGCTAGCATTCGTGTATGGTTTCTCCACCACCATCGATGAACTACTAAATTTGAATCTTGGTAAAATGGTAGATATGTGACCAAAATTGGTCAATTATCTTATGAACCATTATAAAATATACTTTTATCTTCTTCCTAAAATAAAATCAAGATGTATTCTCTTGTCACTATATAAAAATGCATGGGTTGATTCATGATGTCTCTACCATTCACAAGTGTTTACCAAAGGACAACCATGTCTATAAGTTTAAAATTAGAAAAATATATAAAACCCATGATGCCATGGGGGGGTTAAGGTTGATAAAATCAAATAAATTACATAACTTATGAAATAAAATACTCAATGTGGTGAACCAATATTGTGAATTATAGGAAAATGTTTATCAAAATTTCTATTCTACATAGATTTTAGTAGCCTCAATTAGCACTTTTCAAATGATAATACCGTTTTTATCATCATAAAGCTAATTATTGATGTGGTATAATGTTTTCAAGATCTCTTTTTTGTCGATGGATGTTTATGATATAACTAGATATGGATGGTCACTAAGGAAGACATGGAAAATATATTTATAAATCTTTTAGGGGCGTCATGCTATTAAATAATTCCCATAGAGATATTAAAATAAAGTTCAACATATAAAAAAACATACATAATTTCATAAATACCATCCAAGTAAATATGAGGTGATGTTTTTTAGATTATCTGGTTGTCAATATCTTGAACTATTGGGAACATATTGAAAATTTCAAATCAGCTTTCAAAAAAATGTGGAAACATGACTGGAAGATGAAATCGATGATGTGTTTATTTAGGGTAACATCAAGGATGTTACATGGCTTCATATTCCATAACAATGGTATATAAATGATCTTTAGGAAAAAAAATAAAATGATTATATACATATTCCATGACATCTGAAGGATCATGGTGGAATCCTAGTATTTATTTCCAATATCATCCAATTCATAGAATGTATTATTTTTAGATTCTTATCATTGAAAATGATAATTTGGAACCCAACGTAAAAAAATATGGAGAATAAATTATTAATAAATATATAATAAACACATATTTTATAAATAATTAATAGTAATTGCCATTAGAATATAAATTGTGAAAATGATCTAATATTGAGAATATTAATTTCAATAAATGTTTTTAATTTAAATTATATATCATTTTAAGAAGATATTTTTCAAGATTTTATAATATAAATGTATCAATTAATCTTCACTCCCAATGAAATTATATTAGGTTTTATTTTTCTTATTTTTCTAAAATAATATATTCTTAGTTGAATAGTAAAAAACACTCTATAATACCTACAATTTTATATTTATTTGGAGTGTTTGAATAAATTTTTTATAAAATATTGATAAGTTTAAAAACTCTTTTAAAAGTTATACTTCTTATTTATAAAACATATGAATATCATTTTAGGAAACACATGCATATTATCGGAAAAATATTTTTCATTTTTTTCCTAGTTAAATTTATCTATGGGAAAATTGGTTTTGGAATTACTCAATGGACAAATTACTCTTATTTAAATAGTAATAATCTTTTTAATATTATTCGAACAAATAACAGTGATTATTTTTTCCAATACATAATCTTTGTATAAAAAATAAACTTTTTCTACAAATGGGTTTTTACGTGTTACATTCACTAAAATAATTCTTCACATCCATACTCGTAGAAAGTTAATTTGATATAAATATCAGTATATTATAGAAAATAATGTAAATGATATTTAAAATTCCCATTTTAAAATGTTGGTATAAATTTTTGATTATCAGTATTAGTATAAATTATCACTAAAATGGAGAAATAATTATTTTAAAATTATTCCTAAATTAATATCAAGAAATTATGTTGGGTTAATTAAATATTAATCATTTAAATAATGAATCTAATATCAGTTATTAATATAGAAATAAGCATATTAAAATTCATATAATTGGGAATAGATACTAAATAATGTTGAAATCCCAAATGGTTAGAATTCCATTTTTCAACTAATGCATTTTTTATTCTATTTATCTTTTCTAATATAATATTTAATATTTAAATAATTAAAAAAATCTGATAAATACATGATAAATATATTTCTGTATCATGGAAATTTTTTTAAATCTGTTATTTTATATTATTAGTAACATCTTAAATAAAAAATTAAAAAAACGGATACCTATATTAAAATTAAAGGATAAAAATGACTTAAAATAAATGTTAAATCCATATAACTATTATAGAACACATGTAGATGCCTTGATAGTGTCCTTCTGGAACGAGATACAAAAAAACCCCTTTATTTATGATCATTGGAAAAATTTATATGACACCCTGAGATTTTGAGAAATATATATTTTGGAATTAATTTAATCTTTATATTATATTTCCTTACAAACAACATAATTTTTACGTTGTGTTACAAAAAAACATTAAGTTTGGAATATATCTCTATAAAAATAATTTCTAAACAAATCAAGACATACAATTAAAATATTGTTATACAATCTGAGAGTTATCACATATATATTGTAATAGAGGTTATGAATAGGATTAACTAAATTATGAAAACTTATGGTTAAAAAACTGATATATATTTAATTCTATAGTTTCCAATTAATTATAAATTAAATTAATAAAATTCTGAAATTAAAGGGAACCACCTTTAAGAAAACTATTTTTACATGAAAAAAATGATTAATGTCATATATTTAAATAAATATATTTTTTAATTTATTTTAATTAAATATATATATTAAATATGAAATAATGTTTTTAACATTTATTTTATTTTTAGAACAGTGATATGAATAAATCCTACATTCCATTTTAATAAATATATTATTAAAAAGTAAATTGGCCTCTATTTTAAAGAATATTTAAAATATTCCTTTTAAAAAAATATAAAATTTATTTTATTAATAAATAAAGTTTTTTTTGAAATTAAAATTTCAAAATATTATTATAGGGAAATATTTAGAATATTCAATGATGATAATGTTCTAAAATAAGAGTGTGAAATAATTATTTTATTAAGATTTATCAATAACTTTAAGGAAATTAATAACATCTAAATGAATTTAACATGGTTTTAAAGGTAGAAATAAATAAAAATATATATATTAATATATATTAATACTATTTAGTTCAATAGAATGTACTTTTTTGATAATTTTGATAAAAAATTTTTAAACATTTTCCGATTTTATCGTTGGAAAACAGATTTACCATTGCATCTCTTTGAATAATTTTAAATTAAAAATTTTCACTTCTATGTTTGTAATTTGTAAAAACATATTACATAATTTAAATCATCATAATTTTTTAATCTAATAAGGTCAAAAAAAAATTTACCATAAATAATTGTAAAAGGAGTTTAAATTGTTTATTGTGGGTATAGTTAAAATGTTGTTACATGGGGTTAATCAAGAATGAAAGGGCATCAAAATATCCAAAACACTTCCATCACACATTGGATGACCATATTCCTACCTTATCTATTCTAGGTTCTATTTTTGACATTTTTCAATCTTTATGGCTTGTAAATAACATGTTAACGCCTTTTTTCTTATCAAAAAATTACAAATGTGCCACTCACCTAACTAATAAAAGGCCACCACAACTGATCACCTATATACAAATCCAAATGAAATTTGATCATAATTTCCATAAAAATAAATTCTCTACTTCCCTCCTATCTTGACATAAGCCTTATTTTGTGCAAAAATATAAACTAAGATGCCTTATTGTGAAAACTAGAAGAAGTTGTCCTCAGAAGAGGTAATGTCCCTAACTAAGGATTTTATTAAAATTATTCCACCAAGACCATAAATTCTTATTAAAATATATGATATTTTAAAATCAATATCGTTATTATCATTATAAGTTATTATATTAATTTGATAATCTAAATATGTCTCCACTAGCATCAAATGTGTTACGAAATCATCATTAAGGTGTAAGGTACAATACTACCATGCAGACCAATGTTATTCATTTTCCATCAAAAACTATCATGGATGGATATAATGATATATTACTATTTATATAAAATATTTATGATATTATTCTATTTTTGGGATCATTATATCACATTTCCTTTCTTACCACCCATTCCATGGGAATACGATAATGTCATAAATGTGTATATTAGTCTACTGCCTCATAAAGTTATGTGATTTGGTCATGCTATATAGGGATGGAAATAATGATGGTTTGTATTAACATATTATATATGTAATTTAAATTATTATAGAATGGAAATATTTTTTTACCACTTTTTCTTCATTTTCCTCATAAATGGGAAACAAATTTCATCTATTTGTATGTCCTACAGTCTTCATGATGGTTTTGTTTCATTTCATATCTCTATATTTTATGGGTATTTATGTATACATATATATACAATATTTATGATAATTATATCATGTTTATCATTTTTAGATGATTTAACATGTGATAAATTTTATAGTTAAAAAAATAAAAAAAGTAAACATACACTGATAACAAAGTATTTATTTACTAAAATGTGACAACCTGAAGGGTGTAATTAATTCCTATAGGGCAAAAAAAATTATAATTTATATAATTAAGGAAACCACATTGAAAATATTTTTCATCGAATGATCAAATTTGAAACACACAAGTATGATCTATATGTACTAAATTAATTATTTAAAATTAAAATTAAAATTTATTTTTTTTCAGCAATGGAAGAAAATATAAAAATGATTTGGTCAATTATAAAGATAGGTGCCTACCATGTTTAGTGATATAGTGATTCATACACCAGGTACTCAATTTATAATAATTTTATTTAGGTTTTGTTTTTCAATTGGGTTAGTTGGGATCCATGGCCTTAGTATCATCCCTAATCATCTAATTTCACCATTGGAATGGTCATCACCTTGGTTCAATCATATAGATAGGTGACACAAAACCTTCTTTTAAAATAACATACCTCGATTTTATATAGTTCATACAAAAAAGTAAAATTAATTTAAGAAATGAAATAATAAACATTAAGTCACATGAAATGGTCATGCAATTGAAAAAACAATCAGTATTGTAAAGTAAACCTTTTCCCAATATCATGGAAAAAATCGTGGGAAAAGTATAACATCCTTGATCTAGATTCCACTCAGCTGGTTCCCCATACCCGGTTGGCCACATAGCCTCAAGCACATTTCCCTAAACTCATGAGGCTACTAACTTGTATAATGGGCCTAGGTTTTGATAGTTGAAAAAGTATTCCCTCATTCGAAGAGTGTAACATAGTGGAATAAATAATAATAAAATAGTGGAAGAAGTAAATAGCACACATTTTCAATAATTGTATAATAGTGATAAAATATGTAACCAATCATCATTTCATAAAAATGTTGATGCATCATGTTCTGTTCTTTAAAAATATTAAAAATAGGTCAACTGCATGAATCCATAATATATGATCCAAAAGAAAAATAAATAAAGTTACTAAGAATCATCCCATGAATCGTCTCAAACCAATGCTCTCTAGGCTCTTAATCTACATCTCATGTTCCTATATAATGGCTCTTAACTTTTTTGACGCCTACAACAATATAATCTGTTTGGACCCAAAATCATGATCCAAAAAACACTGTGAGAAATAAATCCAAGTTAGAAACCAACATTAATATGTGGCTATTTGTCAGTAAGTATATACATGAGGTATTGTAAAAAAAGAAAAATAGTAAACTAGGAAGTACACAAAAGTAAACAATCCAACAAATCATATTCTCCATTTTGATAAATTATGTTCAGTTAAACCATTAAATGAAATTAAATTATATCTGTTTTGAGATATGGGCTAAGCCCATCAGTACCATGTATAAAGAATACTAAAAAGATACCTCAGAAGGCTCTCTAAACAATTAACTTGAATAACGAATCCTGGACTGTGCTTTGACATGGAAGGCAATCCATAATTCATCTCATTTCAATAATCAATTCAACGTCTTACCAATAGGAATATCAAAACCTCACCCGTAGGAACAATGAATCTTCACTGGAAGGAATAACCAACCCTCACCCTCAGGTATTACAAACTCTCACCAGTCGAAAAAATAATTTCCTGCCACCAAGTATAGTAGTCAACAGAGTCGAGCCGAGTATATAATTATTTCATGATAAAAGAAAACACATGTAAATTTAACTATTACATTGTTAACATAATAACAACACATATTGGATCACACATATAAAGCATCATGTGAATTAAACAATCACAAGTCATAAAGGATAATTGGAATATCATAGGGCATGGGGAAACCACTAATCCCAAACTCATAATCAAATCATTTAGAAATAATCATAATTTAAATTCCATAATAACTGTAATTCATACATAAAAACACAATGAGGAAAATCATGGCTTTCCTTGTATAGAACATCAGCTAAGTGGACATAAATAATGATTCTAAGGGAAACGCGCCCATGAGGTGGCCCTTAATCAAACCAACAAGCTCAAACATACTACAATTAATTAATTCATGACCTATTCATCATTTGGAAACAACAAGGGGAAATTTATATTCAATGATAAACACTAAACAAGGGGAAAAGACACTATGAATAGATTGACATTGTGAGACAGTTACAAGATCACCTACCTCATCCTAGTACGACTCTCATTGTCCAGCCTTGGGCATTGATTCAACATAGAATAGAGTAGTTATACAAAATGAGAAAAAAAATTCAAACATTGATAGGTGAATCTATAGATGGAATCATGAATAAATGCTCAATAAGAATTGATCAATCAATTAGAGAATTTCAATGGATCAGGATATGTTGAACTTGGGCATCAGACAATGAAATGAGAGGAAAAAAACCATACTAATTTTCATGGGTGCATGGCTTGTTGAAGGGGGTTCATTTCTATCATCCCGAAAAAATGTAATTCCTAACATAATAATTGAAAAAATTGTACATGGAATTTACTTCAGACTACATGAAGTTTCTCTAAAACTCTTGTCCAGACCATCACATCGTTGTGTACTGGGATCACATGGCGTGAAGCCTTCCCTAAATGGTGCATAAAAAATTACATGTTGTGTTTTCCATATTAACCTCATGTAATAGGCCTACTACCATCCCTTGAACTCGTTTCCTAAATCTTATTCAGTATAAATCGAAATGGAATGCTCTATACCTTATTGAATGAACCTGTTTCTTAGAAATTTCCTCCCTTAATGAAATTCATCTTCAAATTTCCCTTCTATGGGTGATGAAGAATTATTCATATTATCTCCAGCCACTATGATCATACATCAACTTCCCTCCTCAATGTCTTGTCTTCGAGTCGTCCTTAATTCCATAGAACACATATCGATGCAATATACATGCCATGGATAATATTCATAATATGATCCACAATATGAATTGGATTTCCGCTAATGGAATCATCTTCCTGCAACTCCACTTCCCCAGGCAGAAATGTGTGAGATGGGTCTGAAAAGTAACGTCACAACTGATAAAGAAGGATGATATTGTGCATAGCTCCATACCTCTTAATGAACTGTATTCGAAATGAAATAGGCTCAAACCTCTCCAGAATCTCAAATAGACCAACTTATCTTGGAGAAAGCATACCCTATCTCTAGATCCTCATCTATCCCAACCTCACAGAATCATTTCATAAAATATGATTCCTAAAAAATGAACACTAGAGGTCATCTATAGTTATCGACAAAATATTTCAGATGAGACTTCACAACATCTATCTGCATCTGAATAAACTGAACATAATATGAGGTCTCATATACAAGATGAGGTCCCATTATAGGTTCCTCCCAAGCCTCCAACCCACATAGGGGTGATTATCATGCTATACTATACAAAGCATCATAAGGATCCATATAAAAGGTAGACAGAAATCTCTCATTATTGACGAACTCAAACCGGGGTATGAGTCTCTCCCATGAACCCTGTAAAATTCAGGATGCATGCCCAAAATGTATACTCTGGAACCTTAGTTGTGCACTCTCACTGGATATCTATTTGCGGGTGGTAAGTTCTTATCAAAACCACATTTTTACCCAAATACCTTTGTATCCCTTGCCAAAAAATGAGAAGTAAAATACGAATCCCTATATTAAATGATAGAATATGGACCCCATGAAAGCATATGATCACATGGATGTACAACCACCTAAGATCGTAAACCCTTAATGTTTTCTTGATTGGTAGGAAAAGTGTGACATTCATTTCCCTTTCAAGAACAACCCAATAAGAATAGTTACAATGATATATCTTATGTCTTAAAACCCCACAACAATTCCCTTGAGAACTGTAGTGATGCTACTAGCATGTTTTCATTTAACTGGGGGAAGTCGAACACAAATGTGGCCTTCTCAGCGGCCTCATAGAAATGAACAGTAAAACCCCGATTGATGTCATCAAAATTGATCATTTAAACATCGTTCAAAAGACATTGAGGACCTTCATATCACACCAACCATTAATTGTAAGAGTGTTCAAACTGGCTCACTAGAACCATACATAAGGAACAATAAGATTAGTGAGCCAAAACATCAACAGATAACCTATCATTGAAATGCCTGGATTAGGAGGACGGTGAATTGTAATAGAAATAGAACATCTTATCCACAATCACATTGTTTCCACAATGAATCCCTTCAATAAATTCCATACTTATCTCTCGGTGAAACTCCTTTGTCAAACAATTCCCTGATCATATAAGAAGATTATTTCCCAGTATCCCCAAAAGCATAATCCAAATCCAACCCACAGGGATCATTAACCCTTTTTAAAGCATCACATATGAGCCTGATTATATGTTCGAGATAACCTCAGATTCATCAACCCAGTTTCCCTAGAACTCACAACGGTTTTCCATACTCTCTATTATGAGTGAATAATTAGTATAAATCCAAAAGGCCACATAAGGAGACTGACTGAACCGAGGGCTGCATCCACCTAGAAATCACTTCACTAAAAGAAGACGGAATCCAGAGTCTGTTCAAATCATTCCTAATTGGGAACCCAAGTATAACCTAGGATTTACTGAGCCTCATTTAAAACCACACATCCAGTGCATGACACCGAATAAAATTTCAAAGTATCACAATGGATTTCAACTATAGTGAGATGTATCACTGATCCTATCTTAGTGAATCTAGGATGATGTCAAGATATAGGGATGATATTCTCTTAAGAAATAGAACTCTAAGTGGATATTAAGGATCACGGGAAAATGGTAATCGAATCACTATTGGTCAAACTTCTAAAAGGAACTCAGCTTTACATTCTGACACATCATCATTTAACAAAACGTAATGCTTTTATCCCAAAACATTCCTCTAATATCTTACGCATAACCACCATGATCCATTCATGATCATAAATTCTTTATAATGTATGTATACATAGTCCACCAAAACAATTAATGTGCTATAATGAAATAATAAACATGAAAAAAACTCAAAATCATTAATGTTATTCCAGTAGAATTAACCATTTCGATATGTTCCTTGATTATGATAATTATAAATGGATTGAATCATTTAATCAGAACTGATGTGACACTCCATGAACCAAGATTACAAGGTCATATCACATCGAATAGAATCCAAAATTAAATAGATTGACATGTCAAATCACCCATGTCCCAAAACTTCCTCATGATTATTTAAACAAACTTGGTTCAAAAAATTCATGTCACTCTACTCCAAACATGAATGGTATTTTTTAACATTTAACACTCACTATTTACTGCATATGTCAACATATACTACCCTGAGTTTACAATAGATATCATCAAATTCTATGTACTATTCATAGTCTATCCGCCCTACGCATCCTAGTACCATATGGATCATGCATTATTTAGCTCAAAATAACATAATCTACATTATCATTTACACAGATGAAAACATACCATGTCACAAATCACATATGGAAATAGATTTTCACACAACCTCCTAAGCAACTTACCATGCTCGAGGAATGTCTATTATGCTGAACTGAGCATTCCCCAATGCTTGTTCACAAAACAAGGGACAAGATAAGATGACCTATTATCCTAGAAAGGGTGTCCTCTCAGTCGACCAAACATCATAATAGAGACAAGTAAAATATAGATGGTATATTCCTTTTTGACAAACAAAGAAACCTATGAGGGTCTCTAGATTCATGAAGGGATCACAGCTTGAAAGTAATTATATCAAAATGGGCTTGTGAACAATTATTTCTAAACATTCACCACTCTTCCCACCCCATAGGTTAGGTCTAGGTGTCAAACAATAATAGATATTACCAAACTCCCACTATAGGGGTTAGGTTTGGTAATGTCATTAAGGGGAGTCATTTAACATAGGAATCTATATGTACAAAAAGTGAAGGTAGCCTACAAAAGGGATCCTTAACTGAAAATGAAATGGCGAAATCCAACACGTGATTTTCGAATGTTGTAAAATAATGGAATCCTATAATGGGAACTATAAAAGGTTGAGAGAATAAAGATCCTACAAGGAACTCCCTTGAACTACTTGAGAGAAAAGGCATCCCTTACGATATCCTTGGTAACCAGATAGAAGATTGAAACATCCAGGAAATGATTTTCTAGTTCTGAAAATAAGTAGAGGAATCCAACATGGAATCCTAGATATAAACTCCTATAATGACCTCATAGGCTTGAAGGACCAAACTCACAAGGGAGACATACTAAAATCCTAGGTCACCAGAGATATCTCACAACTCATCTCATATCCAATGTATCAACTAGGTTAATCTGAACACCCAAATGATCAATCACGCCATGTTACACTATCATGATAAAATTGGAAGCAATAACTAGAGTAATAACCACTCCTTTTTAGTAGAATCACTGAAACTACCATTAGGATACATCTAAATGAAGAATGAGATTCACTAATGCGATCAACATGGAAAACTATCCAGAAAGGGCTACTCTTAGGTCGAAAACTGAAAAAAGGGTAAAATAGGAAATAACCCTTAATGGATAGTATAAACGAAGTACATGACTTGTAAAAACAACACACGGCCTGTATCGGACAATTGATAAATTGAATCAATTGTAATCACTCAAAATCCAAAAAATCACAATTTGATTTAAAGTAATTTTTATTTTTCATGTACAAGGGGTATCTACTCCCGGGCACAACTAATTACCATATTCCATTTTCATTCTATCCATTTCTAATGTATCCAATCATTAACAAAAAATAGAAAATAATACCTCTCTAATACAATTTTGTAACGTCTGGGATCCGGATGCCACTCAACTAGAGCCCCATACCCGGTTGGCCACATGACCTTAAGTGCATTTTCGCAAAAACTAGAGTATAATGACTAGCCGTGTGGTCATATGGCATTATAGTGGGAATATCATTACCTCAATGGAAGAGTGTAACATAGGGGAATAAATAATAATACAATAGTGAAAGTAGAAAACAACATATATCTGAAATAATAGAAAAAGACTGATACAGTAAGTAACTAATCATCCTTCCATTCAAAAGATGATGCTACATGTTATTTTCTTAGAAAACAGCCAAAAATAAATACACTACATGAATTCATAATATATGTTCTAAAAGAAAATGAATCAAAGTAAACTAATAATCATCACAATCCTTTGCTTGGTCTCGTGATCTCTAGCTCCTAAAAACCATATCAAGTACCTGTAGAAAGACAGTTGACCTTGTTAACACATGCAACAATATAATTTGTTTGGGACCAAAAGAATGACCCAAACAAGGCATGTTAAATAAATCCTAGTAGGTACTCACCCACGATCTATGCCTATTTTTTAGTCAGTATATGAAACAAGTATTTTAAAAAAAGGAAATAAAGTAAATATGAAGTAATCAAAAGTAAACAATCCTACAAGTCAAGTTATCCATTTTAATTCATTATGTTCTGTTCAAATATTTAATAACATTAAATTAAATAGGTATAAAGATATAAACTAAGCCTTTCAATCCCCTATATAAATAATTCTCAACATATACCTCAGAAGGCTATCTAAACAAATAATGTAAAGACCAAATACAACCATATTCATTGGCTTGGAAGACGAGTCATAAGTCATTCCATTTCAATAATCAATCAAACATCATTCCTGCATGCATAAAAAACCCAACCTTGGCCAAAGAAATAAAATATCCTTACCTGTATTCATAAAAATCCCTCACCCTCTGGAATTAACAATTCTCCCATGCATGCTTAACAAATTCTCGTTTGCTGACATAGTATTCAACTGGGTCGAGCTCAGTATATCAGCATTTCAACATAAAATAAAACACATATAAATAACATTATTACATGTTTAACATAATAAAAACTCATGTAAAAACTATACATATCATTAAACAGGTGAATTAAACTATTCCATGGCATAAATAATAACTGGCCTATCATAGAACAAGGAGAAGCCCCAAATTCCTATCCCTTAATCAAGTCAATCCCAATTTATCTGAATTTTAATTCCATAATAACAGTAATTCATACATAATATCCCAATAAGGTAAACCATGGATTTATTCATAGGAAACCTCATACAAAAAAAAAAAAACAATCACTCCAAAGGAAACGTGCCCACAGGGTGGCCCTCAATCAAACTAATAAGCACAAACTTGGTTAAATTAATGTAATTCATGGCCTAATCATAATTTGGAAAAAAGGTTCATGTTCCAATTTATTATACACCCTAAAAAAGGGATAATGGAACTATGAAAAATATAAACTACTTTACCTTGAGTAAAAGGAATAAGACCACCTTCCTTGTGCTAGTACTACCCTCCTCATCCAGTGGCGGGCATTAGATCGACCTAGAATAGAGTAGATCTAAAAAATGTTAAAAACACTAAACCATCGATAACTCGATCAAGAGACGAAATCCAGAGAAAATACGCAAGTGGAATCGAGAAATCACTAAGTGGGTTTCAATATAACTAAGAGTGTTCGAATTCGGTGTTGGATGAAACAATAGGAGGCAATATACCGTTCAAAGTTTCCTAGATGTGCTGCTCATCGAAGGGGTTTTATTTATGTTTGCCTAAAAAAACGACGTACTTCCAGACACAATAATTAAAAAACATACATGGAATATACTTGAAACTATGCACCATTTCAATAAAACTCTTTTCTAGACCATCACATGGTCGGGTACTAGGATTACATGACATGTAGCATTCCCCATATGTTGTGCATATAAAAGAACACTGTTTGTAGTCCCCAGTCACATCATACAACTAGACTACAACTATCCCTTGACCTCTTTTGCCCCATTTTCATAAGTATAAACTGAAAATTAATGATCGGTTCCTTATGCGAGGATCTATATTCTTACATAAAGGCACCCATATACCCACAGTGTTCCCAAAACCATTGGTATAGTAATATTATGGGAACAATACCCATAGTTTTTTTAACCCATGGGTATAGATTGTTTTTCAAGTCCCTTAACAAATGTTTTTCCTAAATAATTTGAATAGGGTTGTTTTTGGGGGTCTATACCCACAATTATATAAAACACTAGGTATAGAATTCCTGAATTTTTTCCTGGAAAAACATTCCGCATGAAGACCTTTTACCCCAATTTTTTAACTATAGAAACGATTTATATAAATACATTTATGTAAATATATATTTACATAAACCAAAGATAAATAGTGTAGTTGATAGGTTCAGGAAGAGTTAAGGGAAAGTATATGGATTGAATCTCACGATTGCATATTTTTTTAATGATATAACCACTATTTCACAATTTTTCGGTATAGGTTAATGACATAGTAAAGTGGACCAATACCCATGGTTTATAAAATAATGGGTATAGCTCTAGGCTATACCAATTACTTGGTTACCCATGGTTCCATGAATTCAGTGGTATAGCCTATACCCATGGTTTCAAGGTCTCTACACATAAATTCAAACTATGGGTGTAGGGAAATTTTCCAGTACTGAAAAATATTGGAATTCAGAAATGGTTTATAGTAATCCAAACAACAAATTTAAAATAGAAATAATCACTAATTGCACATACACCTATAATAATGTCACATAAAACAAATAGAACTAGTCATTGATTATAAGAATGATTAGAAAAACCATTGTGGATACATAGGGAAGAATGTTGGTGAATAATAGTGGCGAGGTAGGGCTTCAAGTCGTCACTTCATGTGTGGAACACTCCAACAATCATCTGTCATTTTCCAATGGTTCTCAATATTTTCTTATGCAATGGCTGAAGGGTACTTTTTGTATCCAAAATCATAAAACACAGAGTTGAATATTATTATTCTTTATTTTATCTGACACTTGTATGACATGAAATATACTTAAGTGATATTTAACTGTTTAATCATCAGGTGTCACAAATTATTACAAATCTTTTCCAGAATCGTATTTTGAAAATTCTCACATCGAGTAGTTTGTTTATATGACATGTCATTTTTTTGACAATATGTAATTTTTGAAGGACATGTTCATGTTTTTGAAACATCATTTGAAAATTCACATCGGGTAACCAGAATAAATGACGTATAAATGGTCAGATCCTATTCTACAGCTCTACTTTGGCCTCAAAAATCCAGTTTGGTGCGGCTTCACTTCGCTCTAGGTATAAACTTCCTTTTACCTCAAAAATTCTCCTATTTTAATTCCTTTCTCATCTATAATATATATAATTCGATAATACATAAAATGCGCCAATCCACTTCCAAATTATAATGATTGATAAATTAAACAGAGAAATCAATACCATATAATACAATAAAATATATGTATAAAATATAACTATCAATTTTCTTATATGTTATTCATGAAATATGAATTATTTTCTATATTTATAATGGTGTAAAAATTATATTAATTGAGAATATGGTTAGTGATTTATTTATTATTACCACTCACTCTTATGGTCCATATTTTTTGAAATGATAATGTTGTATTCCATGATTCCAATTTTTGATCTATTAAATTTAGGGTAATAACATCCTATGTTATTTTCATGGTCCTATAATCTAATGCACTTATCATGATATAAAATTATCATATACTGGTATCTATTATGATTACCCTTATAAAGAATTTGAGCACATAATTTCTTATGTTTCCTTCTATATGTTATTATGAAAGCTTGATGTATGGTTTACCTTAGAGTAATATATGAGAATATCATGGTTGGAGATGTAAATGATCAATCATGAAATTAAAATATTGTGTTTCTAGACTCCAAATATATTAAAATATTATGTTCCTTGATCATGTATTCATGAAATGAATTGAATACTCATCTAAAAAGATATTATATTTTTTTATAATATCGTGGGTCTCTATAGTATGTATTAGAAGAAAGGACAAATCATTCATGAGGGATAATGACTATAAAAAAATTTGATATATCCCTATGGATATTCCATTGGAAATTTATATGTATATGCCTAGGTATATATAAAATTAAATGTTGAAGGATAAATATAAGTATAGGAAAATGTACAAGATGTTTTGTGAAGGATGGGTAATGGGCCTTACTAGAAATTAAATCCCTTCCTCGACACAATAAGTTGTCATTGATATGGAATTGATGTTCCTAGGGGTGATAACTCTAACAATGGTGCATTTATATGTACATGATCCATGCAATTTTTGAGATAATGTGCCTTTATGCACAACTATTAGAACACTCCTATGGGATATTATTTCTAAATTGACAAACTCTATACAAACAATCATGAATTGTTTTTTAATGACTATGAATGACCTAGTAGTATCCTATGATGTCATATATTAAAAATAATGCTTCACGATTTATATATCAAATTAATTATTTTTGACGATTATGTGGGTTTTCACTATTATAATTGTTTTTACACTATGATATCTATTTTTTAGCCTATGGTTAAAACCCGAAAGAACCGTTTTAAGGATGATCATAGTAGACATTGAAATAAAATTCTATATAATCAAAAAATTGTTATGTGAACTAGATTGAATAATCTTCTTGATTTTCTCACAAAAACTTATTAATATAAGAATCATGTTGAACTGCCAAATGCGAAAATGAGTGAACAATATTCTTTTGAATCCTTTATAAGGAAAAATCCACCATCATTTACTAATTTTCCTAATCCAGTAGTCATTGGGAAATGGATCAATACCAATAATATTAAATTTCTTATTCATTAGTGTTTTATGTATAATAAATTCATGTTGGATGTTTTTTATTAATATAATGAAACATATTAGTGGTGGACTCTTACTAAGAACACAAGGGAACAAATATGATTTAAATACATGTAAAGAGACGAGTTCAATGTTTTATTTTCCAGTAGGTAATTACATTAATTTTCAAGAACCATGTTGGATACTGAATTACAATAGCATATGCAGAAGGATGATGAATTAATCGGATATTACAATGATAATTTTTCTAGACATACATGTTATTAGTCTACTTCAATAAGCAACACTGAAATCAAGATTGATAAAATATTTGGTGTCCTAAAACAAATTCCTCACTAGGACATATATATAAGACACGTTTTTATCTACGTTTATTTCATTTTATGACCATAAAATGTAGAAATGAAAATTGGATATTCATAAAATTTTGATGGGTACGATAAGAAATGAAATATTTTGTCTTTTAAAAAAAATGGTGGAATAAAATCACCACCATATAAATTCCAATAATGTTAGGAGACAAACCAGGTAAATTTTTTTAATGAAATTGGAAGCAGCATTGAAGGTCAAATGGATAGTCATAAATCTTTTCAATGTCAAAATTTTATTTATGGTTTGGTTAATGAAATTATTGAGAAAATTATTCCATGTAATTCAATACCCACACATGAATATTTCACATTGAAGTAGGTTGTAAATTATTCAAATCAATACCCAAATCCAATGGATAATGTAGATGATAAGGAAAAACATCTTTTTAATATAATGGATAGAAAAATCTTATGAAATCAAAATTGATAAATAAAATCATGATAATGAAGGAACACTTGTCCTCACATCCATATATAGTAATTTCATGTTTTATTTTTTATTAATGAACCCTGTGAAAATCTAATTCATCATTCTTAAGTGAAATTGAATTTTATTATATCTAAATAAATTAATTCAGTAATAATGAAGTCAGAGTAGATATTCTATCAGTAAAATAAAAAATCCACGATTGCAACGAATTTTTGGGATAATATAAAATATCATATAAGTAATTAAGTATGAATAACATTTGGGAATCGTATATGTCTCTACATATGATTAAATTAATTGTTATGGATAACAACATCGGTTTTTAAGGTTAAGTTTGATAATTACATGAAATTAAATGACACACATTTTGAGGTTTCATATGATGGGATATTATAAAATTAAAAATATTTTAAAAGAAATTTATGTAAATACAGCCATTGTGTTTTTTATATTATCTAGTTATAAGGTTATTTGGGAAGTAATTTCTTTACACTGTAAAAATATGATTAATAGTACTTGTGTCTTTTATGACTTCATATCATTGGTGTTGCTGTAATAATGGGTAATAGTGGATCCCCTTATGATGCAATCACACTTCATTTCTATAATATATGATATTTCTCAAGATTTAATATATGAAATATAAATTAATAATGTTTTAAGGTTTCATGGAGTAACAAATAAAAAATATATAATTGAGATCTGATCATTAGTTTGACTGTTAGTTGAATTATATTAAAAGTTCTTTATGTGAATTGGAGTATTTGACCTACATATCATCCTCTGAAATATTTTCTGTTTGAGAGAAAAATTCAATCCCACGTGTATAAATTGAAATCATTATATATTTATTTCAATTTTGGTAGGGATCAATAACTTCATATGGTTGAGTTTTCTCACAATAACATCTTTCACTCATCAATTCATATAGATCCTTTTTATTAAATTTATGTATAAAATTATACAACTCCAATATAGTGGAATGAAAATACAGAATGAAAAATAACAATACTCATAGAATATAGTGAGATGTAAAAAAAGCTTATATCCATTCAAAAATAATAATTATTTCACAATGTTGACATATATTTTTTTGCAGATAATAATTGATATTATATAGAGGTTGATGTTTTGGATAAGGTACTTCATTAAATTTATCAGCAGATAAAAGAAGGGGGAATTAATCCCAAGGTATATCATTCCATTTGAAATACATAACCATATTGAGATAGAATCATGTAATTTTTTTCTTATATTGATCCTCTCTCAGGATCATGATGTGTTATTTTTACCTATAGTGGGGTTGTATATACCTTATCCTTCACTTCTGCTGAACTCCATGTTTGTACAACTAATAAATGATCATTCTTATAAATAATAAATAATTTAAATTATATATAATAAATATATATTTAAATGATATAATAATAATCATATGGTGAATGTTTTAATTCAAATCCACTATTTCGAGGAATCTATGTTGGAACATGAGGATGTAATGAGGGAAAAAAATTCTTAGCTGTTTTTATTTGAGAGAAGAATTTTGTTGGTAAATTTATTTTTAAGGGGGTAGAATGTAACATCCTAATATTTTGAAAAATATAAAATTTTTCAAATATTTTTTTTTATTTTTGATGTTTCAACTTGATTAAATATCCATTTTTATCTTGTCTTACACACAGAACTGGGATTAGTATTTATTAAAAAAAATTGGTTTAAACAATACATGTGCTACTATTAAAGTATTATTATTTAATTTGATGCCTATATCAAATCCGTTTTAATTGTGAGTATTAATAATATTAACTAGATTATTAAATTATATGGCTTAAAATGATTTTTATATATATAATTCATTAGTGACTAATTTATGTGAATTGAAAACAAAACCAATTTGAAAATAAACGATATGATTATCCATAAAACTATAATTATTACCACAAATATAGTTTATCTCAATAAATTAAATAGATATAATTTGTTGCATGAAATTATTAGTCATTATATGTTATATTATAATAAAAATTTAAATAATTTCTTAATTTTTTTCCACATAATTGATAAGAACACATCAAATTTCTTTCATAAAAATATATTTTTCTTAAACAGAATTCCGCTTTTGAGAACTTATATTATAATTATTTTTTAAAAAATTTAATAAATACAGTTGAATCCATCAAATTCATTTTTAAATTAGTTAGGAAAAATCATCTTCTAGTGGTATATTCATCATTTTATAAAAAGATATATTCTTTGATTACTAGTTAAAAATAATTTATTTTATTATGAATTATCATATCCTTTAATTATTTTAAGAATTTCCAATTTGCTTTAATTTGTATCTAAAGGTAAAATTATATTATTTATAAATATATTAATACAATTTAGTTTTTTATAGTAAATATCATATTAAATTTTTATATAATAATGTTTTCAAAATTTTAAATTTTTGAATTTAGAATACTGCTTTCTTGTTACGTTTATTGGATTATTTTCATGTTAAAATTTTTCACTTATATTAATGGAAGATGAAAAATGTGATTCCATATTTGGAATGAAAATTAATTTATGAAATATTATATTTTAAATTTCATTTTTTTCTACAATTTATGACAATAAAGGTAAATATTATTTACCATAGTTAGGTAAAAATGGGTTTACAAGGAGTTAAACAGAAAATAAATGTGTAAGAATTCTCTAAAAACTTCCACCACCCACTAGCTGATAATAATGCAACTATATATCTTATAGGTTTCAAATTTTTTTATTAGATACGATTTTATGATGTAAAAAATGTGGGTACACCTTTTTCATTTTAAAAATTACTAGTGTTCCACACACCTCACTTATAAAAGGTCATCACCTCTACACTTTACTATAAAATTGTAAAAACATTTTATTTGTCCAATAATATCACATGAAACTACATTAACACCCTCATAGAAACATATAATCAATAACATGTTAAAAATCTATCCAACGAAGCATTTTGGTACAAATTGAAAGTGTTTTTCTAAAGTAGTGGTAACACCACTAACCTATTGTTCAATGTCTTATATTCCTCCACAACCATTAATTATTTTTAAAATATAATTATATAATAAACATGGTATATTAAATATATTGATATTTCACAATTTTAATGTAATAAACTACATATATATCCTTTTCCATTAAATGTGTTATGAAATCATAATTTGTGTGTACGGTGGACTATCACATCCTGAACAAATATTATTTATTTTCTATTACCACATCTTAGAGAAAGTTATAATGGTGGTTTTTATGACTTTAGTTGTATTATAATTCTTCCCAAATTATTATATCACATGTTCTTTCTTACTTTCCATTCAATTGGAATACAATAATATCTGTCATGTGTGTGGGGGATTGCAACCTAGTGAAGCGATTTGGTTTCTAAAAACATAAAATGGATGGTAATTTAGATTGGTTTAATAAGAATATGTGATATATATAAAATAAAAAATTTATTTATCGGTAATATATTTTTTTTTATTTTTTTATTTCCTCCAATTGGGAAAATGAAAACACTGTTAATGTCAATGTACGATATATTGTCTCAATGAATGGTTTATTTCATTTCATATCTCTAACATTTATGGAAAAATATAAATAAATATATATATATAATGAATTTATATGATATTTATATCAAGTTTAACATTATATAATTTTTATTTCCATGATCATGTTAAGAGGACTAAAAATAAAAAATATTAAATACAGGAAAAACAATGAAATTATTTCCAAAAATACACCTTTAGCCCTGAATTTTGAATAAAAGGGTAATAAATGGTCCTAACTAAACAATATGTATTACTATATATATATGTGTCTGTGTGTGTGTTTTTTGGTACTATAAAAGATTTATAATAACCTTATATTAATTATAAAGTTTGTTTGAATATATATGTAGGATATAATGTCATATGGTAAGGAATTATCATATAAATTTGTTTTTATATGAGTCACAAGCCTTATTCACTACATTTTTATTTTATGTGGTGTATGTATTAAACATGAATTTACTATATGATAAATATCTCATTTATTATTATGATATACATATCCATTTTAGGTTCTCTATTCCAGGGTGTTTTTAGTACAATATTTACATTGTGGTAAGAGTTTTACAATACAATCTCATTGCTTATCAGTATTGTAAATGTCTAAAATTATGATGTTGACATATTAGGTTAAATATCCCTATAAACACATTAAAATTATTATCCTTATTAATTTCATTAGAATATAATTTTTTCCATCATTCTCTTCTATTTATGTACTCATGTGTTTAAAATAATATTTTTTAAAGAAGACTATATTTATTCCTCAGTTCGGCTAAAAATCATTTACCTTCCAAAATCATATTTTACAAAAATGGTTTCAAATATTTTTTATCCCCTCCAAATTATATATTAAATAATTTTTTTACAAATTTTTTACCATTTTAATATTTTCATTGGCATGATTCTTCATGTATATTTCCTAGCCCCTTTTTCTTGAGTTCCCCAAAGAGAAAACTTCTTCTGTATTTTTTATCTACCATTAGTATGAGGAATATCTTGGTGGGGTGAGGTTAACATTGGTGTTTTTGGTCATCATAATAGAACCGTATGACATTATATGGGTTATTTATTAGTTTTCCCATATCCAATACCTTATTTACATTCACAATAAACAAGTCGGATTCCTCCCCCTTAATGGGAAGTGATTCTCCATTATGGGAGAGTGATATATCATGGTGTGACAAGTTAGTTTTTAGTAGGAGACTATATCCCATGACCCATCACATTAAGGGACTAGACCATGGTTTATAAGACCCTTAAGGGAACTAGATTCCTACAACTGGAGGGAATTATATGGACTTTTTCCATGAGAATGTTCTAAGACAATCTTTGAGGTGGTAGATGGGGTTTTGATCAATATGCATCTCAATACATCTCTAATATCTTCTACGCCATATTGTACTGCCCCTACCAACATCTGGAGATACATTAGTATTTGAATGACTTTTGATATAAGTGTCTCATAAATACCATTATCTCTCAATGTGATTCTCATGTATTGTTCATGAAAATGATTTATGGGAGCTTGCATTATTGTGAGGATTGTCATCCTCTGAACCAGGTCTAGGTAAATAATAAGTTCCTCAAATTGTGTATTGATGACCACATTGATCAGTATTATAGAATTTTATGGTTTTTGATTATCGATCTTATGTTCATCTATGAACAATAAAGGGTTCATGAGGTTGAAATTTTGAAATTATAATTTTTATATTGTTATGAACACTATTGGTATCTGGTGATTTCCTTTTGTGTGGCGTATACCCCACCATTTTTATTGATTTGGTGGATCTGACATTCTGGTTGTACATGGAATTTTTTTATTCATTAAATAAATACTAATATACTATACATTAGAGGAGTAATATTCACTACACATGAGGATAATTATAGTTTGTCATTAGGATCATATGATCTGTGGAAGGCTATGAATGTTTTAGTTATTTATTCATTTTGATAACTTCTTTGGGCATGTCTTTTCTAAGTATCATTTATCAATGGACCCAAAAATTCTCAATGGAGTGACTTATTGTGATTTAACCATGATCATATTTGGGTTTCGACACTTATATAACCTGAACATTTAAAAAATTATCTATTAATCATTTTTTGGAATACTTAACGCATTAAACAAAAAAATAACCAAAAAACATAATAGTTTGGTTCTTTTTCAATATTAGAAAATGTTCTGCTAATTTGGTGAATGATATTCAACATCTACCAAAACGATCATCCCTTATAGTACTCCTACTTAAAACCATTATTTATATCCAAAGGATATGAATAATAAGAAAGTGTGATATAAAATGCCCAATAAAGGTACAATTGGATGATACGTAAGCATAACGTGAACATAAGAGTATGTTAACTTGATAATAACATTGCAAGATCATACCCTACTTATATAAGAACATATACATGATTCATTAAATAAATACTGGTTGTTGAAAAGACATGATTCTTATAGGAGATGAGAACTTGAGGCATTAATGATTAATATAGTAGAATGACATAGAATTTTGGAATGCATATAAACATTTCAAATAATTCCCTATAAGTTCAAACACATTTATATGAAATGTTACGGATCTTAATGGGGACTACACTGACTAGGAATGACACAACACTACCCCCAGTCATAGTACTTTCTTTGTAAGGGATTGTGTTTCCCCTCTTCCATTAGTGGATCTGGTTTCCCATTCCTTTCACATTAGATATGGTTTACCCACCATCCCTTAGTTTATTATCTTTCCCATCTTCCCATATTCGACTAGGTTTCCCCATCTTCCCATAGTGTATCAATTTGGTCGTCTTGATATCCTTCATTATCTCATTAGACATAAAACTTTACCCAATGAATTGTATGGTTATATAAGTCCAAACCTTCCCATAATTAATGCCATACATATGTGTTCCAAAAAACATAAATCATTCATATTATCTGAACCCATGGAATGAAACGGGTTTCAAAAATTTGATTCAATCATTATATAAATAATTTAAAATAATTGTTTTTAATAAATAGTTTTCCATCATATAAATAAACTATTTTTAGAATATATAAGATGGGTACCATTGAATCATATGCACATTAAAAAAATAAACTAAAAATTATTTTATATTAGATATAAAATATTATTGATAGATCACTTCAAATCAATTCATGTGGGAAATATTCTTTCATCTCTGAAAATGTTTTCATTTCTAAAATTTACATTAATTTTAAAATATAAAAATTTCATTCAAAATTATCATTGAATACTGAAAATTAAAATTTAAGGAACTAATGTATCATGATGGTGTAAAATTTTGATCATGCCATAGAATTTTAAAAAATATTTCTTTTATACTTTAACTAAAAAAGTCAAAATTTCATCATTTGGAAAATGACAAAATGTTTCCTTTCCAACCGTGTAGTAAAAAATATAAACATGTTTATAATTTAATTTGAAAATAAATAAGAGAATGGTAAGAACATTTTTGAAACAATTATTAAAAAATATGTTTGTAGTGGATAAATATTCACCAACAATTATTTTAAATGAAACAATCCCAAATATTGATGAGATTATGAGGTAAAAACTCCCAAAATTATAATTAGTAGAATATTGTTCCCCATGAAAGAAAGAAAATTAAATAGATATTAAAATACTGTAATATTCTTTCTAATAATCATAAAATAAATTCATTGTTATCATAAAAAACATGTAGATGAAACAGTTGGTTTATAAGGAATGTGTCCCACATAGATAAAAGTGAGTCATAAATACCTTATTTCTTAAGTAACATTAGAATCAAAAACCCGATAGAAAAATAACATAAATTAATACAATTAATATAATTATATAAATTAAATTATTTATATAGTATGTCATGAGATGTTAATATAACAAAAAAATATGCAAGTGGTGAATATGGCATGTATCTCACAAAAATAAAATGTTAGAGGACATTCTTTTACAATATATCCAGACTTCATTCTCACATGTTAAAACATCATATATAACAAATATAGGATTATTATATATAAAAAATATAATAATAGTCTTATATTAATATATATTCTAAATATTATTTACTTATGGATAAATATTTCCCATGCATTAATAATTCCTTGTCATGCTTCCTGTAATATCTTCTTGGCTTTTTTCCTCTTTTGAATTGTTATACTTGGTCCTCCAACCAAGATCCATATTCAATTGTCTATTGAATAATAATAATGTAATTAATATAATATATATATATATATATATTAAATATCCATTATTATTTATTTATAATAGAAAGAGATTGAAAATAAAATACACCATTAATAGAGAGGGTTGCTTGTACGAACACAAGGACATTGTTTTCATTGTCATATGAAGTTAAAATAATAAAAAGTATATGAAATATTATAATTAAATTATATTTTTATGTCACATATGACATATATAATCTTAAAATTATTTCATATTAAAATATATCTCAAATATAGGGAATAATTAATCACATTGCCTCGTGAAGATGGCAAGCCACATGTACGCATGAGAAAAACTATCATTTTCCCAAAAATATTAGAAGGATTTTAAATGTGTAGAAATGATATTATCATTACATAATTATTTTTATGTAATATATAACATATATGAAATAAAAATAATACTTATTACCATCCATTTGTAATATAGAAAAATAATGAATCTCATTGCATCACAGATATGGTAAACCATGCCTATGCACAGGTGGCATTATCATTTTTTCAAAATATTAGAAAGATGATAAAAAGAAACAAATGATATTATCATTACATAAGTATAATAATAACATAAATAACATATATTAATATTAAACACATAATAATTCTTACTCATAAAATATGGTTATGGTAATGGAATTTTATCGCTACGTGGAGGCAGTTAGTTGTATGTATGCTCGAGCGTTACTTTCATTTTTTTGTTTAGTGGGATCAGTGTTGAATAATTGATTATTAATAATCATAATAAAATATTGGAATATTTTTTATTTTCTATTTTTTTTATATGATATATAATATAAATTTATAGGAGGAATAAAATATTATAAAATGATAATGATCATTTAGAGGGATTACCTCTTCCTTAGAACATTTCCTTTAGATATTCTATAAATGACTATAGATATGGTCCTTTGGGTAGACCATAAACTGTAAAATGTTTCTAAATAAGTTTAAATGGTAAATGGGTTGGGTTTTGTTGAGGCATGTGGCTCAATTTTATGTGATGAAGTGATGGAGTAGAATCCCTTTTATAATTGTAGTGAGGGAAACTTTTTTAATTTCGTAAAATATTAATTTATAAAAAATTTAAACTCAGTAAATATATATCCAAAATTACCTTTATCTATATATAATACATTATAAGGTTCTAATATCATAAAAATTATTTTTTAGAGAAGTTTCCATTATATTTGTTTCCTTATCATTTTGATTATCCTTTAATTGATCCATTTTAATTTTAACTATGGTAACCAATATTTAAATTATAATTGTTGTATTATTTTATTATAAAATGTAAATTGGAAAATAAATAGACATTTGATGATATTTTAGAAATGATTTCATACACTTGTCCTTATTTTTTATGAATTTCAAATAATTTAATAAATTATTATATTTATAAAATATCATAAGTGTAAATTTTGAAAGGATTCATAACATTGACTGTAAGAAAATACATACATGAAGAAAACTTTTGACCAATTAACATAACATGCCATTAAATTTCATATTGACCCAAAAAATTCTAGTATAACCATATGTATGTTTAATTAAATTTATTTCAATTTTTCTAATATCATTTAATTTAATGTTTCATTAGTTTAGTAATTACTTCATCATCATTTCGTTTTTATTTGTGATAATTATTTCTTCAATGAAAAAATGAATATAAATATATTTTATATATATATACATTTTATATTTTAGATGAATATGTACGGTCCGTAAAATCTTATATTTATCCCCATATGAATAAATCATTCATATTAAAAGTAAGAGTGTGATATTTTTTCACTCGAATTGGTTTTAATAATATTTAAGTTATTTTCATGGAAAAGTGCCCATTAAATATTTCAGTTAAAATACATATGTGTTGAGGGTAGAATTATATTCATCTTATATATTTATGTATGTTTTTTTGAATAGTTTCTTAATATTTAATATATAATTTTACACATAATTAACTAAGTTACCTTTAATTGTGGTATTAAAAATTACTAATGAAACAATTAATATTGTCAAAAAATATCGGGGACCTATTTAATAAACTTAGACCTTTTGATTCTAAATATAAAATCAATATTTCAAAATTCATGATACAAAAATTTCAAAAATTAATCTAAAATTAATCATGTGGATAGGTGGAGACAACTGTTTATTAATGATTAAAAATGAAAAATATTGAAACCTTTATATATATAAATTCAAAATAAAATTGATGCCAATGAACAATATTAATTTAAATGATAAAAATTTTATTTAATTGTAAATTAAACAAAATAATAAATATAAATCCAAACTACTAAATATTTTGATGAAAAAAATTTTCCAATTAAAAATTAGTATTTCGCATTATTCATCAATAAATGAAACTTATTAGAAAATTATCAAAATATAATCCAAATATAAATATTAAATTTTTCTTTAAAATATGATAATTGTTTTTGAGATATAATATATAAATTTTTCCAACATTTCATTTGAAATGGGTTCTTCATTAAAAGAAGGTAACATTACCCATTTGAAAAATATAGCTTTTTTCAAAAAATTGGGTTTGTTCTTTTCACATTCCATTAAAATATATTTTATGAATATGAAATATATATTTTTGAATATATAACATATAAATTTCATAAAATGAATTCACTAATTGTAATTAATTTAATTTATTAATGAAAAATGAAATTTGGAGGAAAACATTAAAACTATTACATTTATACTCTATTGATATGTATTTTCATTTATAATTAACTAGTAACAAATTAATTCATATTATATGAGTAATATTTTAATAATTTAGTGAAAACTATATATAACATCTAATTTATCATCTGTATTATATTTAATTATATTAAATAATAATTATAAAAATAATATAATATTTAAGGAAAAAAGGCCTTGCAGGTAATGAAAACATTGAAAAGAACTCAACATTGTGTATAACACAATGCAAGAATAATAATGCGTGTACATAAAAGGATATAAGTTTTTCTTGTACTACAATTCCTACTTGGTCTGGAATATAATGAAAAAAACATATTATTTTTCATATATAAAAAGTTACATTCTTTATTTTTTGAGATGAAAAATAATGAAAATATTAAATTAATTTGACATATAATACTTCACAAATTCACAGGGTGTTACATTAAACTCCCCTTAAAATGAATTTCACCCTAGAAACTCATTATGTTATAGAAGGATTAATTATTGAATTTTCCTCTAATTGAAACCCAAATCTTAAAAATTATTACTAAAACTCATTTTTAATTAGGAGATATTGAAATATTAATGGTTACCTTAAGTAATAAAAAATGGGTTTCCCAAATAGAAAAAATAGGTGAAAAAAATAAAATCAAAGACACGGAAGAGAAATAAGACAATCATGATCAGATGGATAGTTATATAGAACATGGTTAACACAATGTTAACAATCACAAATCCAAAAATATGTGATGATCTAAGGGGAAATTTGATTCATTAGATGAAAAGTTATTATGATATATTTTTTGAGATCCTTTCACTCAAGATGTAGAATTTTTTTGAAATGAAATAGTGAATCTATTTTAGGAAAGCATCACCCTATGTTTTTAGTTGATCAATTTACACTTAATCTCTTATTCAAAAAAATGAAGTTATATTTTTCAATCTTGAAGTTGCAGCAGATCACCAGACCATGAGATCGAAAATAGAATTGTTGGCCATTTTATCTATATTTATCGCAACAAAAAAGGATATGAAAAATTATCAAATATTTCTAAACACTAATATAGTGAGACAATACATAAATATCACAATCATCATATAATTAATAAATTAAACATTCCATTAATAGATTACCTCGCATGACTTTTGGATGTTCAAAATAAAAATCATTTAAATGAAGTTAACTAAATGAACATAACATTTATCTTCCATGTATCATAGGGTATCTCGTGGTTGCCGCCTTTCAAACATGTAAATTCGATCATTTTTTATTATGTTGAATCGTGTTAAAAAGATAAATTAATCATCATCCTTGTAGAGAATATGAATTTTACCTTATTATAAAGTTTATTAGATATATTTGTTATTCCCATAATGTTGTAAACTTCATCATTGATAACATAATAAATTTTTTAACAAATACTTAAAAAGTCCCAAAGAAATTATTTCCATCCAATTTACTTATTTATTTCCAACATATCGTTAACCAAATATAATTATATCACAGTCATGCACATATTTTTTGTTGTCGTTTCTTTAATCATGTTTTTTGAAAAAAAAATACCTCAATAACACCCTGAGTTTTTAATGTCCATTTTTTCGAATAAATTAAAATTTTCATTTATAGACTACAACAACTATGTCAAATATTACTTTAACACACTACAAAAACATTGTCTATGCTACACGCCACACTTACTCTTTTTATGATGCACACATAACTAAGTTGGTGTACGATAAATGCAACATTGAGTTTTTACAAAACATACCATTTTATTACATCAATTATTGAAACAAGATAATTATAACCTACCCATTAGACATTTTCATATGAATTTTAATACATAATTTTCAAATATATTATTATAATTGTTTTATATAAATAAAAAACATTGATAATAAAAAATGTGATTTTTGGTAATGTACGTTTTATATTTAAAGAAATCATTTTCTCGAATGAACTACATATAATAGTGATTGTAATATCAGAAAAATGTATAAAATTAATTGGATAAAAGAAAATAAATTTTTGAATTCATAACATCGAATTTCGGATACTTTGGATTTTGGGGATTTTTCTGAGAAACATCCTTTTTGGACGAATAATGAAAATACAGATTTTTAGTAAACAACTACATTTTTTATAATTAATAATTAGAGATAATTGATATTATATATTACTTTTAAGATTAAATTAGATTAATATTACATAAAATATTACAATAAAATTAAATATAATCAATTTCACTTTGAAACTAAATATAAAATCTTAAAAAACTATTGAACATTTTCCTACTTTAAAACTTTTTATTTCATTCTATCAGCGGGATTAAAACTAATCATATTTTTGAAACTTTTGTGATTTTAATTTACTAAGACCAAAATACCCCATTTTATTTAGTCTAATATTTAGATTCATATAATTACATGTAAATTTTGATCCAAAATTATTAGTAAAGGAGATTAAAATTAATCATAGCTGTTATGGAAAAATTATGATTAATTATGGAATAAACCAAGAAATTACGTTCCAAAATTACATAGAAACCTGACCAAAATCCATCGGATAACCATATATCATCCATAAATATTGAATTCTCGTGTTTTGTTGGTTTTTGTTACCTTTTGTAGATGTGAACATTTGCACAACTAACTTGTTCCTAGAAATTTCAAATGTGTCATTTTGATTTTCTATAAAATGCCACCACCTATAATCAATTATCACAAATCTCAACCCATTTAGGTTTATACATGCTCTTCCCAAGTAGCATCTCTTTAATTATCCATTTGACCATTAATCCTCCCTTTGATATGAAATCTTCTCAAGGATTCCTTTTGGCATAAACAAAAGGACATACTGATTAAGACGTAACGTCTTCTCTTATGCTCTGTTCCTTTATTTTATTTATCCACCCCTCCACTATATTTGTTTCACACATGTGTGAAAAAAATGTATCCTAAATATAATAGGAATTTTTATCTTATTTTTTTAACTACACTTACATAGACACCTCAATATAATGGTTGTTTATCATACTATTTTTTTGTATGATGAATTACTACCTCATAAAACATTGATTCTTCCTTTATCCTTTACCACCATTCTGGGGGATATTATGATAAAAACTCTATTTATATATTTCACATATTATATTTACTATATATTTAATCATCTTTCTTACTTTTACAATAACTATCTTTTTTCATGCCAATTGGGGACAATATGATAGTATCATTTGAGGAAGTGTGGACTACCACCCCATCGAAGTGACATGATTCGTTCACACACCACATAAAATGTATTAAGACTGGTTTAAATGAACATATATGATATATATGATATACTCATGATACTGTAATAATTAAAAATATATATATGCATATATATACATATGTCATTTACATACATTCTTTCAATACGATAATAAATATGGAATACAACATTCATGTGTACATATAACTTTCTGTCTCCACGAACAGAGTATTCCATTACATACATAATTATTTTATATATTATTATAATATAAATATACTGGATATACATTTTATTAATATCATGACAATATTAAGAAATCATGATATAATTTTAATATTCAATAATATAATAAATTAAGGCACATGTGAAGAACAATGTGAATATTACCTGATGTGAAACCAAAACATAGAATCATTAACAAGGGGGAAATATAAGTTCATAATTTTATAATATATCATAATCTATATAATAATATTAATTTTTATATGATTTATAATAAATTTTTATTTATTAGATATGAATCTTGTATGAGTACTGGGAGAGTTAAGACACAAGGTAAAGGGATTTTCATCTCACTAATAATTTCTCTAAGACAAATGTTATGTTCATAAATCTTTCCTTTTGTGTTGCATATGTACTTCACATTATTTTATTCCATGTATATTTTACCTAAGTTTATGGTTACTCACATATCAATTCTAGGATCCTTATTTCATGGGGTTTAACATTCAAAAGTTTTCAAATCGGTAAATCTATTTTGTCTCAATTTTCCTTCTTTGGGAATCCTATTTTTTTTATTCAACAAAACTCTTATTTGAAATGTATATACCACAATTTTTAAATTTTATATAATGGATATAATTCATATAATTATATCTTAATCTTTTTTAATTTTCTTTTCTAACATAGAGCGTATGATCCCATGTCACTAAGTTATAAGACTTTGTTGAGATTATTTCCTCATTTTATCTGAAATTGTTTATGATTATGATTCCTTTGATGGAATATTATGATCCATCATTCAAGAATATTCATTATTTACCTTATCTTGTATTTAATCAAGTTATTATTATTTTTTATTTCCATTTTACAATATTTGGTACATACAATATGTATTTTATTAAAATATGACCACTTATATATTTGGATAAAAATATATTATATTCAAAAAAAATTTTAAAAAGTGGTTTGAAAAGATCTTTGAAGATAAATCTCCTAGGGAATATTGATTTAAATTTATTTATTATTTTATCATATTCCATTATATGTTTTCAAATCTATTTTCAATGAAAAAAATTCAAATGATTTATGTAATAAAAATCATTTTGTCAAAGAAGAAAAGATAATTTCCTCAAGAAGTGTTTTTAAAAGATCTCTCAAAATTATTTCCCATATAAGATATCATCCATTGGTGTTATTCATTTTTTATGGGATTTTTCTCAATGTTTCCATTCATATGATTTCTTTTAAATGATTCTGTTTTGAAGGAATGATGTTATGAAACACATTTCTCTTTCACAGGTTATATTCTTTTGAAACCCTATTATTTTTTTGGGTTATGTTGGTAGTGAAATTATAATGAAACATGTCTATTTCCACATATTTTGATATGATTATAAGATCATGATACTCATTTCATTTCAGGAATTATGATATGTTTATATGTTATCATATGGAGGATGTATGTATGATTTAATATGTGATGGGTTAGACATATATCTCCCCCTAATGAGTTGGGTAATGATTAATATCTCATGAGAAATATAGGTTTGGAATGAGGGTACACTTGGTTTAGTAAATAAATTTATGTAATAAGGGTTTACTCGTTTTTGTAATATACAGATGGAATAAGGTTTTACATTTTTTATTAATATAGGGATGGAAGGAGGGTTTACACAATTTAGTAATATAGGGATGGAAAGGTGGTTCTCCCAGTTTAGTAAAGAGAATTTTCCCCTAAGATTGTCTTAGAACTGATTCCATGGATACTATAGAAATCATTATATGCTTAGGTGTTTCCACAATTCAATTTCTTATTCCAATGTTATTCTTTCATGAACTATTCACTTGATTTCCTTATGATTCATGTATTATGAAATTTCAATAATTATTATATGATCTCTATTGTGATTTTTAAATGAAGGGTATGAACTTATATATTCATGATCATGTTTTCACACCCATTCATGTATGATTGGGCTTACATATCTCCCTTATTTTCCCTTACTGTGCATTTGAGATCCTCAATTATTATGTTTTAATCCATATGTTGCGAAGATATGTATTATGTTTTATGATTCTAAAAGGGTACTAGTCATGAAGAACCTTGTGGTTGGTCATGTAGATCAATTTTGTACCAGTTTTTATATATCTATGATTCCAAATGAACTAGAATACTATGGTCATCTTGTGTCTATCTGTATAATGTTTATGTATTCTATAAAATTTATGTATTTTTAGTGTTTGTAATGTGAGTAAATCTATAGTTTGTACGAGAGAATAATATTAGATAAACATTTAAAACTAGTATAAGTAAACCTTGATGAGAAGCCTAAAAACATGTCTAAGGATAAGTATAGGGATTATTCGATGTATATGAACATGTCCTGGAATTTTGGTGAACTATAGAGTGAGTCGTTTCAATGAAATACATCCCTTTCTGGATACTAAAAGTGCTTGTGGAACTTTCAATGTTGTACCTAGGGTTAATAACTCTGACAGGATGTAAAGGTCTTAACTCGGGCTAATCTGGTACATGAAAACGTGCCTTTCTTCACATCTAGTTTGACAGTCATGGGTGATATATTTTGGGAATTCAGAAACTCTTCATGAAACATTATGATGGATTTAATCCAAAGTGTACTATGAATATCCTTAGATAATCCTAAGGTTCCATAGATTAAGGATGTTTTCATAAGTTATTCATCATATATTTGATTTTTCATGATCATGTAGTTCCTCATTATGATAACTCTTTCTTACACAATTATTTTGTTATTCATTTGATAGAACCTGAAGGAACTGTTTTAATAGTGATTTTGATGCACAAGGAAACAATTTTCCTCCTAAAAAAACCGAAATCTAAGGGTGATGGAATGGAAAACTTCCTTGTTCTTCTCACTAATATTTTTCATGATTTTAATCATGGCGGACATCCAAATGTTGAAAGAATTAAATAACTTCTTGTTGAGTCTTTCATAAGAAAACTTTTAGATTCATTCTATGGGTCTTATTGTCCTCCTTTTTCTGAACAAGGGATTATTACCACATAAAATATATTCTATATTCTTTAGTGTATAGAGCTTGATAAATTTATTTTTTGTTTTTATCGATTAGAAAGTGAAGCAGATCAGTGGTGGATTCTAATTCAAAATAAAATGTGGTAGGATGAAATTTAATATATGGTCTGGGATGAGATCAAGAGCATTTTTTTTAATAAGTAATTTCCTTTAATTCCTCAGACCAATATGGAGTAATAGTTCTTTGAGTTGATGCAAATTCATGATGAGTCAATTGGTACCTATGAGGCTAATTTCACGAGACTTGCAATGTACGCTTTCTAAGTTATCATCCAAGCTAAAATTAATGTTGATATTTTCTTTGGTTGATTAAATCCAAGAATCTTATGGGTGTTGTCCAAAATATTCTTTAGTATCTATGAATATATTTTGTGCATTCAGTCATGGTTGAAATGAATGTAATAGTCACATATTAATCTCATGGATTTTAAAAGAAGAGGAAGATGGAGTTTAAAGGAAACTCTAAAAACAATGGTCAAAAAATAGATAAACGTTAATTTATTCTCTAAATGTGGGATGATAAATAAAGGAAATTTATTTAGGGGTCTAATAAATGTATTTAGTGTGGAATATAAGGATATTGAATGATTGGTTGATGAGAATATTTGATGAAGATTCCTAATTGTATTAATGGAGAATGTGCCGATCATAATGAACCTCCCACTGGTTAGTGCTACAAGTGTATGGGGATTGGGAATTTTTTAACCATTTCCCAAACCCATGGGTTGGTTATGATGATCAATTTTAGAAAACTCTCCAGCCTATGGATAATGGTAAATATCACAAAAATGTGATTTCTGATGAGGTTTATGATAATGATGTCCTGAAATGTAAAAATACGATCCACTCTAAAACTGTTATTGTCATATTTGATGCTATATCTACCAACTCTTTAATATACAAATAATTTTTTAATGGTGTTAAGATCCTCCAAAAAAAATTATAGGTGTAAATAGTTTTATAAAACCCTAATGTTAGGATTATTTCATCTCAATTCTATGATTCCTCAATGGTAGATGTTTTTGGTAATGTGCTTCATCAAAATCTTGTTTTTCTTCTATTTGTCGAATTTTAGGTCATCCTAGTCATGTATTGGATTTCTCTATATAAGTCCCACATAAATTATCAATGTAGTTATATTAACATTGATATTTCTAACACTCATATGATCATAAATTAATGTGGTGATATGTAGGCACATCCTTTGGAGATTACATCTCGTGTATGGGTCTTAATTCCAATTCAAAAGGGTTGTTCACGTCAATTTTTGGGGGAAACAATCAACCTCAATGATATTCCTATTGTTCGGGATTTTATGGATGTCATTCCAGAAGATATTCCTAGTCTTCCAATAAAACATGATGTTGAGTTCTTGATAGAACATGTACCTTGTTACACTTAAATTTTAATGAATTCTTATAGAATGAACCCAATTGAGTAGCATGAATTGATGAAGAATATCCATGAAATCCAGGGTACATGATTCATTCAACAAAGCCCGTCACCTTGGGGTTCACCGTTTATTTTAGTGAACAAGAATGATGTATAAATGCGACTATGCATTGATTATCAGGAGTGGAAAAAGATCCCAATCAAGAATATGTATCCTCTTCCCCGTACTGATAACTTGTTTATCTAACTGCATGGAGCAAAATACTTTCCCTTATTTGACCTTCATTATTGATAACATCAATTGATGTTCAAGAAAGAGGATATAGACAATATGGAATTTCGTACATTGCATGGTCATTATAAATATATAATGATGCCTTTTGTTCTTACTAATTCCCCTATAATCATAATGGATTTAGTGAATATAATCTTTAAAGATTACCTTAACCAGTTTGTGGTAGTATTTATAGATGTTATTATTTTTTATTCAAAGTCCAAGTACGAGCATGAATATCACTAGAAAATTGTACTAAATACCCTATGGAAAGAAAAAAATTATGCATAATTTTCGAAGTGTCAATTTTTGATGAAAAATGTTTAATTTGTGGGTCACCTAATCTCAATATATGGTGTAGTGGTAGATCCATCAAAGACGAAGGCTATTGAATGTTGTCCTAGACCAACCACAATGACTGAGATCCATAGATTTCATTGTTTAGATGGATATTATCGACAGTTTCTGGAGAATTTCTTATGTCTATCCAATACACTAACCATATTAACTCAAAATAGTGTCAAGTTCCCCTAGATAAATAAACTTAAGGAAAATTACAAGGAACAGAAGAGAATGGTGGTAAGAACACATGTTCTTACACTACCCTACAGTGGAGAAGGGTTTGTAATTTAATGTGATGAATCCAATAAGAGATTTAGATTTTGTTATTATGAATTATAAAATTGTAATAGACCATATCTCATGAGAGATGAAGATTCATGGGCCAAATTACGCAACACATGATTATGTGTTTTCTGAGGTAATCCTTACATTAAAGATGTAGATGCATTATATTTTTGGGGAAATGATTGATATACATAACGATCATACATTTTTTAAAAATATGTTCACACAAATTGATATGTTCATGGACTATAGAATATTAGTAGATTTGATAGTGGATTATGAATGTCTAATACATAACCACCCTCAGAAAGAAAACATGGTCGCTGGTTCTTTGAGTTGAAAATATCATTCTAGATTATTCATGTTTAGGAACCAAAAGATCCCATATTTCTCAATTTTCAAAGGATGGATCTAGAAATCCTGGATTAATGGGAAAAATCGTATCTTTCATAAATGAATTTCCTACCATTTATCCATGTAAAGATTAAGGAGGCACCAAATGAAGATTAAGAGTTTAAAAAGATTGTCAGAAATGTTCCTATGTATAACCTTGATCGAGACGAAGTGATAAGGTTTAAGAACCATGAGTGTGTTCCTTAAAAGATAGATATAAATTGGATCTATTAGAGTAAGCTCATAGTTCTACATTATATATTCTTCCTGGAAATATGAATATGTATATGGACTTGAATGAATATTTATTGATGGATGGAATAAAGAGTGTTATCACTGAGTTTGTATATAGTGATTTGTAATGTCAGCTAGTGATGGCTGAAAGAGAAAAGTATAAAAGATGTTGCTTCCATTTCCAATACTGGAATGGAAATTGAAGAACATTACAATGTATTTTTTATTGGAATACCCAATACCTATAAATTATTTAATGATATATGGTTCATTGTTTATCACCTAACTAAGTTATCACACTTCTTTGATATCAGATAAGATTTCTCTCTTGATCAGATTTCTAGGATATACTTTAAGGAAGTGGTATGGTTTCATGGAGTACCATATTCCATTATGTTAGGTTCAAGTCAGAGGTTTATTTAAACGTTCTAGAAAAGTATTTAGATTGATATTGATTAAGAATTGATTTTCAGTGCGGCTTATCAACCACCAATAGATTGTCAGTATAAAAGAACAATTAAACCCCAATAGGATATGTGGAGTCATTTTTCTATGGATTTACAAGGTATTTAGTTTAAATACATTCCTCATGTTTAGTTTTATTAGAACAATTGATTTAAATAAATAATTCAGATTCCATCGTATGAATCCCTATATTGGAATAAATGTAGAGCTCAAACATGTTGGAATGAGGTTGGAGAAAAAAATCAATTAAGACCTGTGATTGCTGATGAAATTATCGACAAGGTTCCAACTATTTAGAATAATATCAAAGAATCTCAAACAAGGAAAAAATGTAATGTTGATAACCATCGACGAGATATAGAGTTTGAAGTTGTTGAAAAGGAGTTTATACAAAACTCACCCTAGGAGAATGTTAAGAGATTCATGAATAAATGGAATCTAATCCCTAGGTATGTCGGCCACGTTGAAATTATTGATCATATTGGGAAAGTACCCTATCGCTTGGAAATTCCTCCAAATATCCCTCACGTCTATTATGTGTTCAATGTATCACTCCTGAGGAATTACATACCAGACCCTTCACATGTACAAAACTCAAATGTCATACTACTGGGTCATGAACATTCTTATGAGGAGAAACCAGATGAAATTCTAGAACTATCTGAGAATTTTAATAGAAACAAGGCCACTAGCCTGGTCATAGATTTGTGCCGAAATAACCAATTTGAGGAAGCTATGTGGGAACATTATGATATTATGTAACAGAAGTATCCTTAAAAATTTTTAACCCTAGTGATGAATTTATATGGGAAATTCATTTTAATGTGGTAGAATGTAACTCCTTGGGTTTTTAAAAACATGTTTTTTTTTTAATAAATTTAAATTTAAATTTCTATTATTCAATCCACTATTTCAAATATTCCATTCTCATGAAACACTAACATGGTGTAGTTACACACAACAATGACTTGTAGTACAATTCATGAAACATTGAGTTGGGGTCTGAAACATGGAACAACGAGTTTCTACAAAACAGCAATTTTTATTTTAATAATTATTAAAATAAGATAATTATAAAATATATGTTATGATTAATTATTGGGATTTTAATAAATATTTTCAAAATATATTTTATAATTTCTTCATATAAAAAACATATTGATAATAATATATATGACTTTTGTTAAAGTCATTTTTATGTATAAAATCTGCATTTTCTGAAATGAATTTCTTATAATAATGAAATTAATTTTAGAAAAAAATTTTAAAATTTAATTTTATTAAATAAATTCCTTTTTAATTAATAATTTCAAAATTGGTTTAGGGTGTATGTTTTTGGATTTTATTGAGAAACTTCATTTTTTAAGAATAGAAAAAATACTGTTTTTTTGTTAAAAACTACCTTTCTGCCTAATTAATTATTAATGATAAATGATATTATGAATTAGTTTTAAGGTAAAATTAGATAAATATTACATATTATATGACAATTAAATTCATTATAATTAGTTTTCTTTTTGAATTTGTATATAAAATTTTAACAAAATTTTGGGTGTTTTAGAAATTTAAAACCATTTCATTTCGTTTTGTCTACGGGATGAGCACTAATCATTATTTTATCACTTTTGTGAATTAAATTTCAAAAACATGACATAAACCATTTTATTCAGTTTAATAAATAGAGTGTAATAAAATTGTGTTAATGTTTGATCAAAATGATTAGTTAAGGTAATTATAAATAATCACAGTAGTTAAGGCCAAATTATTCTTAATTAAGGAATAATTCTAAAAATTAAGGTCCAAAGTGAACAAAACACTTGTCCAACACCCATTGTATGTCCATATTTTAGAAATAACCCTTCAATTCATGATTTTTTTTGTTTTATTTATATTTTTTTAGGTAAGAACATGTGCCCACCTAACAGGTTTCTATAATTTCGAAATGAGTCCTTTTCCTTCCATAAAAAAGGACACCAACTCTTCCCATTCCTCACACCTATAAAATCATTCATGTTAGTCCATGATCTAAATAGAATCCAAAAAATAATCCCTTAGATATTGAATCCTACCTTTTGGAATAAATCATATCAAGGAAGTCGTTTCGATCATACCAAAAGGAGTTACCCAATTAGGAGGTATTGTCTTATCTCAAGATCCTTTACATTATTTTTTTCTCCACCACTATAAGGCCCCAGCCTTAAACCTTACTTAATCTTGAGTTATTACAAGATTACACCTTGAGGATCTTTTGAGGTTTAGAGTTTTAGATAATTATATCATAAAACTTGAATTACATTCCACATTTAAACAAAGTGGTTACATAAAATATAGTATTCATTTTTACCACCAACGGAAACATATTTAAAATAAAACATGGATTCTTTCTTGACACTTCCTTGATACTATCATCATATCATGTACCTTTCCCTTGACCTGTGAAAAACATTTCAAAAACATGGGATGAGCATAAAAAGCTCAGTAAGGGATATAAAAATATGGAAAGGAAACATGAGTACATATATACATAAGAATGAAATCATACTTTACCCATAAAATATAAGCACTTTTACATACTTCTTCAAATCATGAATAAATCATAGAAATCAAAAGATATAAAGGTAACATGAGGCATTCATAACATTCTTACGTAGGGAGTAACCCTCTTGGTTACGTTTGGAATACCCATCATAGTATATTCCCTAAATCACTTCGGAGAAACATCAACTTTTAACCCCTTCACGTTACCCAATGCATTGGAGAGATATATCGGGCTCACCCACCCTTAGTTTATCATGGAACCACCCGTCTTCATAACAATTCCCAAGAACCATAACATAATCGTATCACATAAAACATGCATAAAGGAAACATAACATTTCCACTTTTCAATCACAAGATATCAATACAACACATTGATATAAAAACATTATGAAAACCGTTTTCAATACCGAAATAAATGAAAAGTAAAACATGGTATTTATTTTTCTTTTAAAAAACGGTATGGCTTGTAGAGGAAGCCAAAACTCAAATAATGGTCACAGCGGCGGAGAAGTTTTTGTCACTGCATACGTATGACAATAACATTCTCTTTTGTCGTTTAGTAAATGCTTTTTATAAAAAAGATTCCCTTTGAATAAACGAAAAAGTCAAAGGGGTTTATACACCATATAAAAGAAAGTTGTGTATAAAACAAAATATGCCTCAATGAATGGAGATTGAGACGAAGTCCCATACCTCGTATCTGACATTACTTGATCGTTCTTTAATCTCCTAAATAAGAAACATGAGTTAATTTCTACATGATTAATAACCTTTTTGAAGTTCATTATTCCGTTTATATCACTTATTTCCATGTTATTAACACTATGTAATTATTTAAGTTATTAACGGTCGTTTTAAAGATCATTGATACTTGAGTCAAAAATAAAATCTTTATAATAACAAGTTGTTCATTTATCTATTATATCCAGAGTTATACTCATGATGTAGATATCATATATATCATATATACCCAGTATATACATGAATTTATAATATTACATAACATTTAGAGGTAAGAAATGAAATGCACCGTTCATGGAGACGGTAAGTCGTACGTACGCATGAATGCTACATCCATTTATATTTCATATTTAATGGAATTAAAACATAATGATACATAATAGTATTATAATTCCAGTATTGTATCATTTATAATATCATTCAATCTATCCTTTATACATACCACATATGGTATTAACGAATCAAATCACTTTGAAGGGGCGGTAGTTCGCACTTTCTAAAATGAAGATATCGCGTTTACCCATAATGGAAACCATAAAGGTATGACATAAATGAAAAATACAGAACATTAAGGAAAACATAAACATATTATATATCATAAAAAAATATAGTGACATCTTAATGGCCACCATTGAAGTTGTTAAAATAATATTGAACAATCGTCGTTTCGGGAGGCAGAAATTCGCCATCCACAGAAACAGTATGTTCATTAACCATTAGATGTAGGTGTGTGTAAGTGTAGCTCGAAAACTTCTAATAAAAATATCCTAGTATATGGAAGATACTGGTTATGTTACAAAATAAATGAATAAAAAGTGTTTAGGGGGTTGGAGAAGCAAAATAAAACATAAGAACACAAGAGAAGACACTACCTTTAAATCGGGTAACTCTTTTTGATTTGAGATCAAATGCTTCCTTGAGAAGCCTTCTGCCCAAAGGGAGGATTCTAAGAGTTATAAAGTGATTTTTAGAGACAAAATGGATAGGTTTTGGTCATGCCAAAGGCTTTGGAAGTGTGGGTGAGGTGGTAGAGGTGGGGGCCTTTTATAAGAGGAGAAGAGGGTCACTCTTGGAAAGTAATGAAATGTTACTTTATTTTAGAATGAGTTTCGGATTTAAATGGTACCACATTGATATAATTCGTGGATAAGGTGATAAGGGTTCGAAATATACCCATCCAATAGGTTTTGGACATGTGTAGGTCTTAGATTTTACATTATCTTTTCATTTTATTTAAATCCTTTATTAATGAGGTAATCACTGCATCATCATGATGTCATAAGTAATTTAATTTATTTAATGTCTAAATATTATTAAAAATATCATGATGTAGGAAATAGTTTTAGATTTATAATGAATATTTATAGTCAAAAATATGACTTGTATAACCCCATTTAAAAATTGTTTTAGTAAAACAACTCATGTTTGTGTCATTTTTACTTTACATTAAATAAAAAGATATTAATGTCATTTTCCTACCAAAGTGGATCCATGGGGTCCCCAAGTTGACACATGGATTGTATTGGTAGGCCATGACACATCCAATAAGGGTAGAACATGTGTCTAAGTCATTTCATATTATTAAAACATTATTCTTACCTTAAATTACACTAATTACCTCTAATCGCGATTAAAACTTAAACGTTACTATTCACCAAAAAATTATTTTAATCCTATTGAGTCAAATTTTATTTCTTAATGAAAACCATGTATGTCGGATTATCGAAATTCAAAACACAGAGGTGGTAAAATTTTCATTTAAATGAAAAATTAGTTTTTTTAAGTACCACTAAGTGGTTTCACTATTCATCAAAAATTGACGTTTTTCAGAAAAATATCAAAACTTCACCCTAAGCTATATTTGATATTCCGAATTCAAAAATGATGTTTATTTTACAATATTCAAAACATATAAGTTACATTAATTAATTTAATAATTAATTCCCGCTGTCAGAGCAAATTGCTTGTTTTTATGAAACAATAAGTGTCAAAAGATTGACACTAGTTTAAGTCCAATTTCAAAGTGAAATTAACTCCAACGACCACTATTGGATTAAATTGTAAAAATATATTCTAATTGTACTTTAAAACCAATTCAAAAGATAATCTATCCATATAATTATATTAGATGAAAAAGCAATTTTGATGTAAAATGCAGTATTTTTCACTATTCATTAAAAAATGAACATTGTCAGAAAAATACAAAAAAATTATCCAATGTAAATTTCAATGTCCCAATCATAAATAATAAGTGTATGTTGACAAATATATCTTATAAAATTTTCAAAAGTTTGATTTAAAAATGGTTTTCCATCAAAAGGCAGTAAAACTATCTTTTAAAAATATTGGCGTATTCCATGCTTAAGATTGGATTTATTCTCATTTTAAGACTCTAAAACACTATCTAATTCATTAGTAGACATAGATAAAAATATCTATTATACATTAATTAATTGGGATGTTACAACCACTTACACTCCCATTATTCCATTATGTTAGGATATTAAAATTATTCATCATAAAGGAGGATATTTTTATGAAATATTTCTGACATACAAAAACACACACCTATATCTAATGAATGTTGAACATACTATTTTATTATACAATAAAATACTACATCACAAAACTATTATTGTTTATTTCTCATTTACCGCTATTCATGGTGGCCCTTATGATGTACACTATATTTATATTATTCATATAATATATTTACTAAGTATTTAATATTTTCTATTCCCTTTACAACAAATATATTTTTAAATTACATTTGTTGTTAATACAATAATCTTGTTTGAGGAAGTGTGGACTACCACCCCTTGCAAGCGATGTGATTCGTTAACACACAACATAGAATGTATTATTAATGTGTTTAATGAACTTATATGATATATATTACATATTAATGACACTTTAATATTGATATCTATATACATACAAACATATATATATATATATATCATTTAAATACTTTTCTTAAATGTGGAAATAAATACAGAAAACAACAATCATGATTACATACGTCTCACCGTCACCATGAACAGTGTATTCCATTATGTACATAAATATGATATCGATTTTTATAATATACATAAACATGATATACCTAATATTTAAATCATCTTATTCATTTGGAGTCATGATATTAGTATAAGGATGAAAGATACAGCAAATTAACACAGATGTGAAGAACAATGTGAATATTATCTGAAGTAAAACCTTAACATAAGATCGTTACCAAGAGGGTAATATAAGGTCATAATAAAAGAATATATCATAATAGATATAAGAATATAACTCTTTGAAATATGTATAGTAAACACGTATTTATTATATTTGATGTTTTTACGAGTATGGAGAGATTCAAGACACATGGTAAGTGGATTTTCATCAAACTATTAATTTCTATGTGATAAAAGCTATGTTTGACATACATTCCATTGGTGTGGTGTATGTATTTACCATGATATTTTTCTATGTATCTTGTAATAAAATTAATGGGTATTCAAATATCAATTTTATGATCCTTCTTTCATTGGGATTAACATTCCAATGAAACCAAATTGGTAAAAACCTTTTGTATGAATTTTCCTTCTTTGAGACTCCTGTTTTGTTATGCAAATAAACCCTTCTTTGAGGTGTATATACATCCATTTTAAATATTTTATAATAAATATCCTTCTTTTAAATTTATCTTTAGATTCATGTCATTTACTTTTCTTACATATAGATTATGGTCCCAAGTAACCATGTTATAAGGGGTTATTGAGTCAATGTTAACATGTTTTCGAGATTTTATATGATTTTGATTCCTTTGATGAAATATTATTATCCATCATTCAAGAATATTAACTAATTTAATTATATTATATTTTTTCAGGGAATCATTATTTTTTAGTACCATTTTTTCCACAATGTGGTAATTAAGATATAGCTTTTAGTAAAATATGACCACCTCACACTTTGGTTGGAAATCTATTGTATTTAAAAAATATGTTTTAAAAAATGTATGCAAAGTATAATTGTAGATAATTCTCATGGAAAAATGGATTATAAATTTTTTTTATTATTTTAAAATAATATTTTATATGTTTTCAAATCTATTTTCAGTGAAAAATGTTTTCAAAATGTTTTATTTAATAAAAATATATTTCCAAAGATTAAGAGATATTTTTCACGATAATTGTTTTTAAAATATCTATCAATTTGTTTACCCATATAAGATAACATCCATTGGTCTTAATAATTCCTTTATGAGGAATTATTCAATGATTTAATTCATATTATTTTTCTGAATGGATTCTGTTTTGAAGACAAGATGTTATAAAATCGATTTCAATTTCACGGGTTAATGATTTTGAAACCCACCACTTTTCACAGTTTATGTTTATGATGAAATAATGAAGAAACCAATATATTTACACATGTCATGATATATTTACATGTTTATGATAGGAATTTTATTTAATGGGTTATGATATATTCATTTATGACCTTGTGTAACTTGTATTTTTGATTTAATTATCTGATGGGTGGGACCTATATATCCCTCCAGTGTATTTGGTAATGATTTATATATCATATGTAAGATAGGGATGGAACAAGGGATCACTCAGTTCAGTAATATATGTTTGGAATGTGGGTTTAAGCAGTTTAGTAATATGGAGCAGGAATGAGGGTTTACTCAATTTTGTAATATAGGGTTGTAATGGGGGTTTACTTGGTTTAGTATAACAAATCTAGAATAGGGGTTCACATTGTTAAATAAAAGGTTTTTTCCAATAATATAGTATTGGAAGTGATTCCTAGGCTACTATAGAAATCATTATTTTCTAATTTATTTCTATAATTCCAATTCATATTCCTATGTTATGCTTTCATGTCATATTTTATTGATTTCATTATGAATCATGTCTTATGAACGTCCAATACTCATGTATTGATATCTGTTATGATCTATGAAATGCAGTGTATGATCTTATATCTTCATGATCATATTCTCATACCATTACACTAAAGATTATGGTAACATGTCTCCCTTAATTAACCATATTGATAATTTATGTTCAACCCAATTTATGTTTCCTTCTCCAGGTTGAGAAGATATGTATCATGATCGATGGGTATAAGAGGGGTTATAGTAAAGAATAACATAATGGGATATAATGTAGCTGATTTATGTAACAATGTTTATGTATCTATGTCTCCACAGGAACTAGACCAGTACGGTCTTCTTGCACCTTTTTGTATAATTTTTAAGTATTCTGAAAAGGTTATGTAATTTTAATGTAAGTAATGCATGGGTTGTTATAATAACCTTATTACCTCAATCACGATTCATAGTTACCAGTACCATTAAACATATTCTTTTAATTCCATATAGAAAACTATATTGGACCGATATATAAGTGTTTCATTGTTCCTTAATTTGATAATGGAAATTCTATAACAATATTCCTGAATTATAATATCTAAACATTCCATCATTCCACCACTTCATTTTATTACTTCACATCACAAATAATGATCACTTGATATTTCCCTTAATAATTATAATTATGAGGTTCCTGATGTAGACCATCATCAGTAACCCCAAGGATTGGGCAATTGTTAACATAATTCCAATTCTACATAATGTTCAAACACTGAATTTTGGTTGGTTATTCCAATGTGTATTTCCATCTATTCACATCGATATACAAATTAGTCTTCCCATCATTTTAGTAGTCAATATACCGATGGTATTCCCTTCCATAATTAAATCTCATCTTAGACTCCATAATACAATTTCCTCCATGCTTCTTTCCAAACATATATCATAAAGGATAGATCATATACATATATTTATGTTTTTTAGATATTCCCATGAACTATATTTTCCTCTTGTGGTTAAAACAATGTGATAAATATGTATCCCTAAAATACATTACAAATTTGATTTCACAACACAAAATCATCTTCCAAGAAACTAATGTATCATAATGAAAATGTCCTTCTATGACTTGTATTTAATCCACTAAATAAGCAATCATATTTAACATTAGTTTGGATGATAATACCATAAGCATACCTCGTATGACTTCTCAAATTTGCCTCATAGATACTGAGAGATTCTTTATCCTTTTTATTAAACTCAAATAAGTCCTTTTACATGTTAAGATGTCAAAATTAAAGAATGTTCTTATTGAAGAATAAATTAATGAACTCATCCATTATCATGGATTCAATTTCAACATGCATCCTCATATTTTTTATTTGAGACCACACTGTTCTACCTTACCTTCCAATAGTTAAAAAACCAGATTGACTTGAATTTGTTTCAAACATTGGGGGATGGAAAATATCTCTTAAATAATTCTAGTATAGTGATCAAAAACAAGTGTATCATAAGTCCCATCAAAGAATGTGGATGTTTCCTCATTAAGGAATCAAAATAATGATGTTATCACATTTCCACTATTGGAATATCATCAGTATTCTTACCTTGAAAAGGTTGTGTGAGCATATATATGAGGTTTTTCATTCCATATCCCATAGAAAAAGGATTCATAGAAGAAAGATTTTTTATTATCCATCATAATCAATATTAATGTTGTTCCTCAAGGTTTCATCCACTAACCTTTACTTAAAAACATAGAGTAACAAATATTTTTCATTGTGAGGAACCACAAAATCATGAATAACAACTTATATGATTTATAAAAAATCACACCTTTATTTAATCTATGACACCATGGTTTACCTTAGGTTATTAATATCCAACTTATTTTTAAATCCTTCATTGTTGTTTGTTAATATTTTGTGAATTCCCAACACAAATCTCCTTGGAGTGTCAAAATAGTGCGTAGTAATCCATCTTCCTTGTTACGCTTGAGTTAGGTCTGATGCACCATGTCATATTTGTTACTCATAATTAAAACTATTCTAGAATCAAATACGTTTGTAGTATATATATATATAAATGTATTTCTATGTAACCATTCCATTTATCCTTTAACAAAATACTCTGAAATTTCCCTATAAATTCCCTTATACTTTTAGTTAGTCATGTCCTTATTTTTATCACTAAGTTTTTATCATATTAGTATCTTATAGTTAGTTAAAAAAAATATCTCTCATACCATCTATATGGACCACTTCCATTAAAATATTTACATTTCATCAATTTTGGGGAATACATAACTTATTTAAAATAAAGATACTCTAAGAATATATTCATTTAGTCCCTTTGGAAATATGAAACGCATTATTTTTATTTGGAGAATGATATTCAACATCTCTCATAAATATCATCAACTTTAGTATTTCTACTTTAATCCTTTCCTTATGTTCTGATGAAAGGAAACATAAGAAATGGTGAGATCGGAATCTCTGTAATGGTAAACTTGGAACATAAATAAGTATAACATGAATATAAGGGTATGAAAACATGACCATAATAATTTAATATCACACACTGCATATCTTAGATCATATACATGATGAATAGAAAAAAAATTATCTAATAAGACATGAATCATAAGGGAAACAAAATATTATTCTATGAAATAATATCATTGGAGTAAGACGTGGAATTGTGGCATTCCCATAAACTTGTAATATCGTTACCTATAAGATAAGATGCATCTCCATAACTTATCGAGGCACATCATGGGGACTACACCAACTGGGAGAGACACACCCCACCCCCAATATAATTTATATACATGAAAAGGATTGGGTTTCCCCTCTTCGCATATTGGTCTTATTTTTTTCATCTTTCCAAAGGGGACTGAGCATCCCCATCTTCCCTTTGGGGATAAATCTCATTGACCTAGTTCTCATCATTATCTCATGATATATAAACCATTTCCTAATGAATTGGATACATATATAATTTATACCCAATAGATAATGAATAACATACATATGTCTGCAACAATAATAAAAATCTTTCATTTCATCTTATCCCGTGGAATTAAATGGGATTCATTAACATCAATAAATCATAAGATAATCCATGGGAATGAAATGGGATTCATAAATGTAATTCCATCATAAAACTAAAAAATTATTTGAAATAAGAATATTGAAATAATAGAATCAGATCCCAAGTAAAATATATGTAATATAAAATAATGTTATATTAGATGAAAAATATGTATGATTGAAAACATAAAATCAATTCCTGTAGAAAAAACCACTCAACTTTGGAAGCGTTTTACTTTCATAAAATGAAATGAAATTAAAAAAAAACATTTTCCTTGAAGACAATCGTTTAATCATTTAATTAAAACATCAAGGAATCATGGATTTCTAATGGTGGAAAATTATGTTCATTCATTTATGTTAAAAACATTACATCTGCACTTTTACATTAAAGGTCACAAAGTTCAACATTTGAAAAATGAATAAAGAGTACCTTCAAACTATGCGATTAAAAGTCAAAATTAGTTACAATTAATTTTAAAATACACAGTATAATATTAAAAAAAATAATTTTTAGAATACATGTTAGTGGATGACAAATATTCCCAAATAGAAACTTATACCAAAACAATTTCAAATATTGATGAAATTTTGAATTAAATTGTAACACCCCATGATTTAATAATATGTTATTTTTTCAAAGTAATTCAATAACTTTCACTACACGCAACACTGAGTTCAAGCGCACCACGACTTAGCAAACTAGCCGTTCAGAAGAGTTTATGAATAGTATTAACTGAAATTTGAACATTATATAATCATTATAATTTTTGAATCGATATTGTGAGTCTCTTAGACACAATGTTTGAACAAATAAATTTTTCTAGATAAAAGAAGTATTTTTAAAAAAATGCAATTTTACCGCCTTTTAATGGAGAACCCTTTTTTAAATCAAATATTTGAAACATTTATATATTCAATTTGAAAAAATATACTTCTTATATAGAATTGGGACATAATAATTTAGTTTCAATAAATATTTGGTGTTTTTATGATAACTTTCATTTTTCAGTGAATAGTGAAAAATACTATATTTTAACGGAAAAAAATATTTTTAATAAAAATAATTTATAGTTTTATAATATACATTTTAATGGTTTGGAAGTATAAACAGATTATATTTTTACCATTTAATCCAATTCTGGTCATTGTATATATTTTTACCTTGAAATTGGACATAAACAAGTGTCTATCTTTTGATAGTTATTATTTCTTAAAAATACGCCTTTTGGTTTTGACAATGGGAATTAATATTAAATTAATAAATTAAACTTCTATGTTTATAATTTGGTAAAAATAGACATCATTTTTGTAATCGAAATATCAAAATTAGCCTAGGATGAATTTTTGGTATTTTTCTAAAATCATTCAATTTTTGGTGAATAGTGAAAAACATTGAATTAATGCTTAAAACTAACGTTTTATTTAAATAAATATTTATTTTATTTAAATTTATCATAGGTCAAAATAGATACAGAATACTTATATAAATTCAATTTAATTCATTGGAGTCAGTTTATAATAAATTTAGATATATAAAAAATGTATTGAACATTTTCACCATCTTTTACCCACCTCCTAGGAGAGTTTGTAAATTCACATAAAAATTAATTTAACCGCTTCTGTAAGTTGAATTTTTAAAATCCGAGTGACACTGTTAATATCAGGGAGTAAAATGTGGTTCAATAAGATAAATTGTTTTGAATAGTAACCTTTTACTTTTATTTATCACGGTTAACAGTAAATAGGGTAATTAAGGGTAAAAATGATATTATTATTACCCTAACACATGTCATAATTCTATTAGATATGGGTAATTAGACCGAAATAAACCTTAGGATTAAAATATGACCCTTTAGGTCTACTTGGATTAGATTAGAACATTTATTATTATTTAATTTAAGAATAGTCAAAAGTGTAAAATTCAATGTTTATTAACTAAACCATTTTCAATATAGGTTTATACATAATATAAATAAGACTATAAATATTAATTAGAAATATAAAAAAACATCCAACATCATTGTATTTTATTTGTAATTTTTAGACATTAAATAATTAAATTTATTTACAACACAATGATGATGCGGTAATTACCATATTAATGAAAGAATCAAATAAATGGTATTATAAATATTAAAATAAATATAATGTCAATGTTTTTATGAAATCCAAGAATTTACTAGGTGACTATGACATGTTAGGGATGATTCAATGTATTTCTTTTTGAAGTAATAAAGTTAGGATTACTTTCAATAAAACAAAATAACAAATAGTGTCAAAATTGACTTAAATTAATATTTAAAACAAAGACTATATTATTGGTTGATATAATATTACAAAAAATGTAAGGTTATTCCAAAGAGATTAAATAAAATTAGATATGTCATTAATGAGCCACTTGATGTTATCTTGTTAGTTTACAATAATTTTATTAACCTTTTAGAGTAATAATTCAAGAAGACACGGTAAAAGATAAACTATATAACTAAGTGTAAAATCTAAATGATAAGGTTAAAATGGAAACATAACTTGTATAAAACCTATTGGTTCAGCGGATTTCAACCCATAATCACCTAAAGAACTAAATAAATTAATTTGGAACCATTATAAACTGAATACTATTGTATAATAAATTAATACTTTAATCTTTTCCTAAAGTGACCCTCACCCCTCTTATAAAAGTTCACTTCCCCTTCTCTAAAATTCACATCTCCGAAGCCTTTTTGCACAGACAAAACCGGCCTAAATATCCTCCCAACTTCTCTCACTTGATCCTAGAGGACTTATTTTGAACAAAAAGTCAACTTAAGAATCCCTTTTGATCAAATCAAAAGGAAGAACCCGAAGAAGAGGTAATGATTTCACCACCCTCATTCGAGTTCTCTTATTCATCCACTTACTGTTTCTTTGTTGTTTCCATTATAAAATCATAACTCTAGTATATTATATATACTATGATGTTATTATAAATATGTAACAACTATATTCATTATTCTAGCCATCACATGAATGTTAATATCACCATGTGTGTGTACGTACGACTTACCGTCTACGTGTCGTGGTGTAATTTGTTATTCAACACTATATTATTTGGATTTATATAATGATGATAAATAGGTATATAAATAAGTAAAATTAAATGATAATGGATCTATAAAATTAATATACCATCCAATTCCACACCATTAATGAAATGATATTGTCACTCGTGCGTACATACGGATTACCATCCCCATGATTCGATAAGATTCATTTCCACGTTCACCATCCATCGATGATTATAAAAATATATATTACTAATAATTATGTAATATATGAAATAATAATTCTATTTGATATAAATATATTTATATATATGTGTATTTTTACTTACATATATCTTGTTCCCTTAGTTCCGTTCAATACAATATGATAACGGAAACATCGTTTATGCGTATGTACGAACTACCATCTCCATAAACAAAGTTTTTCATTTCATATATATGTCTATTATACATATTTAATTTCTAAATATATATGATATATAAATCAAGTTTTATATTCTGGAATAATTTAAATATAACGACTCATACTTTATATACATTGTTATTACTTCAAAATTGAAGCACACTTATTACATCATATAACACAACCATGAAAGGACCGTATAGGTATAGTGTCTTTAGAAACTGGGAAACATAAACAACTGGTTCATAAAGCATCTACACTATCTCCCATTTATTTCATCATATCTATAGTCCCTTTTGACATATCTTACTTATTAAGCTTCTTCCTAACCTCGGGAAAGAAAACATACAAAATGGTGAGCTCAAATGCTCAGTAAGGGTAAAAAAAGAAATATCAATTACATCATATTCATAAGAACATAACATTTTGGAAATCATAACCTGCAAAAGAGAGCATAATTTCATAACATGGGATAAATCATAGTAGTGAAATGAAATCCCAATAATCATAACATAATACATGAAACTTTGTGGCATTCACACATAATCATTGAGAATCATTTCTTATTAGTCAAGACTTATTTCCAAGACTATCTTAGTAGACAAAGTCCATTTCTGAACCGAGTTCACTCCTCGTTTCAGTCCTATTTCACTGAACCAGTTTTACTTACCATTCCAGCCATGTCTATCTCATGAGATATAAAATCTTTACCCAATGCATTGGAGGGATATATAGGTCCCACCCATCTCATAATGATACCATTCTTATTTGTGCCACAAAATCATAAATCATACATCATTGCATAACCCATGTAATAAAAATGGGATTCTTTAACAACATGACATCATAAAACAATTCATATAATATAAAGGAATTCATAAAAATAATTCCATCACAAAATAATCAAATTAATTTATTAATTGTTATAGAAACAGAACCCTATATTATCTTAGATGGAAAATAATTTTGATAAAACACTTGAACTCCATTCTTGAGGAAAATATCCTTTTTACTTAAAAACATATTTTCTTTCTTAACATTTTATAAAATTTTAAACTAAAAGAATTTTAATAAAAATAAACTTTAAAACATGTAAATTAAGCTTCTTGGAAATAATTTTTTAAAAATCCATTCATTCCGTATAAGTTAAAAAAACATTCTTCCCGTGCTTTTGTCGGAAAGTTCAAAAAGTACCTCGTACGAAAAATGACAAAATATTCCTCTCATATATTTTACTAAAATCTCACCGAAGGGTAAAATTGGATTTAAAAATTTTTAGGTGGATGGAAAAAATATTACATATTGAGGAAACATGGATGTGGATGATAAAATACACCCTAGTAAATACCAAAGTATAAACAATCTCGGGTAAAATGAGATTGTGATATTTTCCCTTACCTTAGGTCAGATTTGCTTCGTAATTGTCTGAACCTCCTGTATAATTATTCAAATAATGTTATTGACTTATTACAGAATCATACTTATTGTTATGATATCATATCTGGTCATATTCTTTTCTTATGACTAGTAATATTTCATTACTACTTGTTATTCGGGTGTTTATTACTTTTTTTTCTTATGCGTGTTTGTCGAATAAATTCTTATTCTTCTTTTTAGGTTATAGATACCTCATTTCCATAATGGTATTAGTGTAATATATATCATATTCATTAATTCAATTCATTTATATAATCATTATGCAATGAATATCATGTAGAACGAATCACATCACATCATGGAGACGGTATTCCGTACTTACGCACGAGCGATGATATCATTCCCATGATCGTGGAATTGTATTGGAGTGTATGTATACTATTTCAGAAACAATACCACCTTACAATAATCATATATATTCATTACTTTAACCCTTATACCCATCCATGTAAGGTGGTGGTGGAAAATAGATTACACCACGGCGTGAAGACGGTATTCCGTACGTACGAACACGCGATGATTTCGTTTTCCGTAGGATGGATAAGAGGTGAAATAGGGTTGTTTCATATTTATAATAACATATTAGTATATAAGTGATATATATTTCATTACCTCATAATGAAACAACTAAAGAAGAGTTAGTAGAAGAAGAATGGAACTTGAAGAAAACGGTAGAAGGTATTACCTCTTTCTCGAAGTCCCTCCTCTAAACTTTTTCTTAAGGCACTAGAGTTGGTCTTTTGATAAGACCAGTACCTCTAGTAGGTTTCTAAGGAAGTGTGGAAGTGAAATGGGTAGGGGTTGGCCGAGCTTGAAGGCTCAAATTTGTGTGAGGAAGAGAGGGAGGAGGTGCCCTTTTATAAGGGAGGAGAGGGGCACCTTTGGAAAAATAAGAAATATTAGTTTATATTAATTCCCATCCCCACATAAAAACTTCTAAAATGACTCATATCCGAAGATTAGATGAGATAGGGTTGTAATCGCATAAACCAAAAAAATGTAGACATGTTAGGAATTTATTTTAAACATTATCAACTTTATTTATCCTTATTTATCAATTTAATTTTATTTGTATTAATAATATTCTAAATTTTAAATTTTTATAAATAATTACATATGTGTTGTGAATTTTCTATAATTTGACACTTTATTACATTTTCGACCATATAAAATTTAATTTATAATTTTTAAATATTTATGTGATTTTTAAACAATTTTATAATATGTTATTTTTATAAAATAACAATAGTGTCAATTTTGACACTATTCATTTATTTGAATTTAAATAAAATACATACAGAAGATATTTTCGAACTAAAATCTTTAATAGGTTAATAAAATGTCATATGTATCTAGAAAATTAGTGGATCACATTAAATAGTTCATATAATATTTATTTTATTATTTTTAAAACCATTTATTTGATATTTTAATTAATAAAATAATTTCAACATCACTATTGTGTCATAATTAATGATAATTTTTTAATCACTAAAAATTCTAAATAAATTCCTATGATGTAGATAATTGTATTAGATTTCTGTATACTATTCATGTTCAAAAATTCATTAAGTTTATCACCAAATTAAAATTAATATACTTATAATATTTAAGAAAGTGACATGTTGTCACATTCTTTGGTTTTAATAATAATTAAATTATTTTCATGGAAAAAGTCCATTAAATGAATCTAATCCGACCCTTAGGTGATATGGGTCGACTTTTAGTCATCAAATAGGATTTTGGTAGGTGTTAGGGTAATTTTATAATCTTATATTGACCCTTAATTACCTGATTTACCTTTAACTATGGTAAATAAAATTTATCGTAGTTACTATTCATAATGCACAAAAATAAAAATTAGTCTATTAACATAATTTTGACCCACTGATTCTGAATATGGAATCCATTTTTCAAAATTCAAAACATATAAGTTGCAGTATGTAATTTAAAATAAATCTCGTTGTTAAGAAAACAGGTTTTAGAAGTTAAAACATTGCCAAAGATTGAAATGTTCTTACCTATGAATTCAATGTGAAATTAATGCTAATGACATAAATTATATTAAATGGTAAAAATATATTCTATTTATACTTTAAAACCATTAAATATTATAATTTATCCATATAAATTATCTCAATGAAAAAAGTTGTTTTTAATTAAAAATTTGCGTATTTTTACTATTCATCAAAATATGAAAGTTATCAGAAAAATATCAGAAATTTATCCAAAGTAAATTTTTTTACCCTGAGTCAAAAGAAGAATTTTATTTTGTCAAATTAAACTTATAAAAATGTCAAAAACTAGATTTAATGTGGGTGCGCCATCAAAAGGCTGCAAAACTGTATTTTTTTGAAAAATATTTCATTTATCCAAAAAAACTGATATTGCTTTTATACCTCATTATAGAAAGTATATAAGTTGAATTAAAATGTTATTAAATTCAAAATTCAGTTAGTACTATTCATAACGTCTAGTTTTAATAATATTTTAATAGCATATCGTTGTTTAGTGAAACTCGATATTGCGTACGACACAAGCTATCGTGGAAGGTCGTGGTTGCGTGTAAAGCAAGCCAAGCTAATATTGTGCGTAGTGAAAGACATATTTGATGATTTATATAACATAAAAACAAAATATTTCTCATAAAAGTCTCGGGTGTTACATTCTACCCCCCTTAAAATGAATTTCACCCTCGAAATTCGTCACTTTGTAACGAACAGATGAGGATACCTCTCCATAATCATATCCTCAAGCTCTCATGTAGCTTCTTCTAATTGGTGGTTCCTCCATTAAACTTTCACCAAGCTAGTGGTATTGTTTCGTAGGACTTTTTCGCTACGATCCAGAATCTCTATTGGTTGTTCTTCATAAGAAATATCTTGCTTCAGCGGTACAACTTCTGAGCTGAGTACATGTGAAGGATCAGGTATGTACTTTCTTAGGAGAGATACATGGAACACATCGTGAACTTGAGAGAGATTCGGTGGAAGCACCAACCGGTAAGCTACCTTTCCAACACGATCCAATATTTCGAATGGACTGATATATCTAAGGCTCAACTTCCCCTTCTTTCCAAATCTCATGACCCTCTTCCATGGAGATATTCGTAAAAACACTTTATCACTCACTTCAAACCCTAGGTCTTTTCTTCGGTTGTCGGCATAACTTTTCTATCGACTCTGAGCTACTCTTATGTGTTGTTGAATAGATCTGACTTTTTCTAACATTTCATCAATGAGATCAGGTCCTAATAGCTTTCTTTCCCCAACTTCATCCCATCAAGTTGGAGTCCTGCATTTGTTTCTATAGATAGATTCATAAGGAGCCATCTGAATACTGGAGTGACAGTTAATATTATAAGAAAATTCCACCAAAGGTAGGTGTTGATCCCAACCACATTTGAAATACATAGAGAAAGCTCTCAACATATCTTCTAGAGTTTGAATTGTTCTCTCAGACTGACCGTCTGTATGAGGATGATAAGCAGTGCTGAAACTCAACTCTGTATCTAGAGTATGCTGAAGACTTCGCCAGAACATCGAAGTAAATCTCGGATCCCGATCAGATATAATAGAAAGTGGTACTCCATGAAATCTTACCACTTCCTTTACATATATCCTGGAAAGCTGATCTAGAGAGAAATCCTCTCTAATAGTAATGAGGTGTGCAGACTTTGTAAGATGATCAACTATGACCCAGATAGCATTATTACACTTGGATGTTTTAGGAAGTCCTGTGGCAAAGTCCACAGTGATGTTTTCCCATTTCCATTCGGGTATGGGTAATGGTTGTAACATCCCCTTAGACCTATGTCTCTCAGCTATAACTTTCTGAAAAACCAAGCATTGAGAGACATATTCAGTAACATCTCTTTTCATGCCATCCCACCAGAAGTACTCATTTAGGCCCCTATACATCTTCGTGTTTCCAGGATGAATAGAGAATGAAGAACTATAAGCCTCATCCAGCAGCTCCTTCTTTAATTCAGGGATGGGAGGAACACAAACCCGATTCCTAAACTTTATTATCCCATCACAATCAAGGTTGAATTTAGGAACATTTCTCACCTTCTTTTGAAACTCTACATCTTCTTTCTGTGCCTCTTTAATAATCACATGTATAGATGGTTGAACATTAATTTGAGAAAGATACTATTTTCCCCCTTCCATTATAATTCCAAGATCCATCCTTTGTAAATCCATAAATATTGGATCTTTTGTGATCCTCATCATGGATAAACTGGTATTGTCTTGTCGACTTAATGAATATGCCACCTTGTTTGCTTTACCATGGTGGTAATGAATTGAGCAGTCGTAATCCTTAATCAGCTCCAACCATCTTCTTTGACGCATATTCATCTCCTTTTGTGTGGAAATATACTTTAAACTTTTATGATCAGTATAAATATCACACCTTTCACCATAAAGGTAATGCCTCTAAATCTTTTATGAAAAGATTACCGTAGCTAACTCCAAATCATGTGTTGGGTAATTTTTCTCATGGATTTTCAACTGTCGTGATGCATAAGCTATCACCATATCATTTTTCATGAGAACACATCCCAGTCCCTTCTTGGATGAATCACTGTAGATCACAAACCTTTGTCCACTACAAGGAAGTGTGAGTATAGGTGCACTAGATAACCTTTTTTTCAACTCCTTGAAATTCTCTTCACATTCGTCCGTCCACATGAACTTAACTCATTTTCGAGTCTACCTGGTGAGTGGAATAGATAATCATGAAAAATCATTCACAAAACGTCGATAATATCCATCAAAACCAAGAAAACTTCGGATCTGTGTTACTATTGTTGGTCTCGACCATCTTTCGATAACCTCTGTTTTTTCTGGATCCATAGATATCCCCTCTTTTGAGATTATGTGACCCAAATATACAACTTTTTGAAGCCAAATTTCACACTTGGAAAATTTGGCATAAAGCTTCTCCTTTCTCAGGGTCTTCAATATAATTCTCAAGTGATCTTCCAGTTCTTCCTTTCTCTTTGAATAGACAAGAATATCGTCTATAAAGACTACCACAAATTGATCAAGGTAGTCTCTAAAGACTATATTCATCAGATCCATGAAGATAGCAGGGGCATTAGTAAGACCAAATGGCATTACTATAAATTCATAGTGTCCATACCTTGTACGGAAAGCCATCTTTGGTATATCGTCCCTTTTGACCCTTAATTGATGATACCTTGAACGAAGATCAATCTTGGAAAAGTATTGAGCTCCGCATATTTGGCCGAATAGGTCATCAATGCGTGGAAGAGGATATTTGTTCTTGATAGTGATCTTGTTAAGTTCTCGAAAATCAATGTAGAGTCTCATTGATCCATATTTCTTCTTAAAAAACAGAACAGGTGCTCCCCAAGGTGCGCACTAGGGCGTATGAATCCCTTATCAAGATTCTCTTGGAGTTTCTTCTTCATATCCTGCAAATCAATTGGGGCCATTCTATAAGGTGTCTTCGAAATAGGCAAAGCACCCGGTACGAGTTCTATTGAAAACTCAACTTCACAATTTGGTGGAAGACCCAGCAATTCCTCTGGAAAGACATCACCAAACCCCCGTACAATGGGAAAATTATTAATTGTTAGTTTATCACCAACCATTTGAGATAAATAACCTTCATAAAGTGGAGTCAAGACCCATAAGATGGAAGAAATTTCCACTGGAAGTTTATGTTCATCCTTGCATTGATAGACGATCATAGATTGATCTAGAATATGAAATGTGACTTCCCTTCTTCGGCAATTGATATGAGCTCCATATAAAGAAATCCAATCCATGCCAATAATCACATCAAATTCCACTATAGGAAGGGTCACAAGATTTGCAGGAAGCACTTTCCCACAAACTTCAATCGGGGAAGAATTATAAACATTTGATGCGACTGTTGTGCCATTAGGTGTTGTCACAGATAACTCAACATCTAATTGTTGAGGTAATACGGTGATACCCTTAGAAACATATTTAGAAATAAAAGAGTGGTTGGATCCAAAATCAAATAAAACATTTGATACTTTAGAGTGGATGGTTAGTGTACCTTTCACCACATCGTTATCGTACTCCACATCGCTGATAGAAATTTCATGTGACTTTCCTTTGTCTTTAGCCTTAAGATTTTGTTGATGTCGATCATCATCAACAACCCTAGGATTAGGGAATTTTTTGGCATAATTCCCTATCTCCTTGCACTTGAAACATTGAAGTGTATTAGGTTCATTCTGTGTGTCCCATCCATTTTTTGCATCATTAGACATCTTCTTCCAATCATTGCGGCATTCAAATGCCCGATGACCTTCCTTTCCACATTTGAAACATTTACTTGTCCCTTTAAGACAACTCCCTCCATGTTTCTTTCAACACTTTGAGCATAAGGGAAATCTCATCTACTTTTCAGTGTGCTCTTTAGATTTTCCTTTGAATTCCATTTTCCTCTTCTTATCAAACCCATATGACAGATGTGTTACTCCAATCTCAATCTCGACTTTGAGAGCACATAGAACAATTTCCTCATAGATATTGAAGTCCCTTATGGCTAACGCCCTTCAAAGACTTGGTTTTAATCCACTAAAGAATCGATCGATCTTACTCTCAGGATGGATAATAATACCAGAAGCGTAACTTAAAAGTCATGTAAAAGTTTCTTCATAGGTACCAACAGATTCATCATCCTTTTGCTTCAGTTCAAGAAACTCTTTCTCCATCTTTGTCCGGAAAATACAAGGGAAGTACTTATTGAAATATATGTTCTTGAACTCGTCCCATTCCATGGACTCAATTTCATCCCTTTTCCTCGTATACTTAATAATATTCCATCATTGATCAATATCTTCTTCAAAACAATACACTGCTAGGATGACTTTATCATGTTCAGAACATTGAAGGATTGAAAATATCTTTTTAGTAGAACTAATCCATTGTTCATCAACTAATGGATCAGTAGACCCGCTGAAAGAAGGTGGATGCTGCCTCATGAAGGATTCAACATAATTTTTCTCCTTCCTTTGCTCGTTTGGAAGTCCTTCATGATTCATAGCTTGAGAAAGTTGTGTGAGCATGGCTACAAGATTTTTCATTCCATCTCCCATAACGTTTGGTTGCTCAGCGGGACAATAATTGCATTGCCCGTCGCATTCCGCATTAACACGGTTCCTTCGGGTTCCAGCCATTAACTAAAACCAAGAAGAATAGTGTGAGAAACACTAATTATAATAAGAAAACCACAAAATCAAGAATAAAATTTCACACTTAAGGTCTTATCCTAGGTTATTCATGGTCATTTCTAAAACACTAAGATTGTTTTCTATGCTTAGACTTTTACTTGTGGTTCTTGCTAAGGCTTTCACATCCTAGTTTCCATAGGTTGACTATACATTTCCTCTGATACAAACTATAATGACCCATACTTCACATACATTGTTATTACTTCACAATTAAAGGACACTTATTACAACATATAACAAAACCATGAAAGGACCGTATAGGTATAGTGTCTTTAGAAACTGGGAAATATAAACAACTGGTTCATAAAGCATCTATATTGTCTCTCATTTATTTCATCATATCTATAGTCCCTTTAGGCATATCTAACTTAATAAGATTCTTCCTGACCTGGGGAAAGAAAACATACAAAAGGGTGAGCTCAAATGCTCGGTAAGGGTAAACAAAAGAAATATCAATCACATCATATTCATAAGAACATAACATTTTGGAAATCTTAACCTGGAAAAGAGAGCATAATTTCATAACATGTGATAAATCATAGTAGTGAAATGAAATCCCAATAACCATAACATAAAAAATGAAAATTTGTGTCATGCACACATAATCATATAGAATCATTTCTTATTAGTCTAGACTCATTTCCAAGACTATCATAGTAGACAAAGTCCATTTCTGAACCGAGTTCACTCCTCGTTTCAGTCCTATTTCACTGAACCGGTTTAACATACCGTTCCAGCCATGTCTATCTCATGAGATATAAAATCTTTACCCAATGCATTGGAGGGAGATATAGGTCCCACCCATCTCATAATGATTCAATTCTTATTTGTTCCACAAAATCATAAATCATACATCATTGCATAACCCATATAATAAAAATGGGATTCTTAAACAACAGGACATCATAAAACAATTCATATAAGATAAAGGAATTCATAAAAATAATTCCATAACAACATAATCTAATAAATGTAATAATAGGGATAGAAACAGAACCCTATATTATCTTAGATGGAAAATAATTTTGATAAAACACATGAACTCCATTCTTGAGGAAAATATCCTTTTTACTTCAAAAACATTTTTCCTTTCTTAACGTGTCATACAATTTTAAACTAAAAGAAGTTGATTAAAAATAATCATGAAAAATTGTAAAGGATGATTCTTGGAAATAATGTTTTAAAAATCCATTCATTCCGTATAAGTTTAAAAAACATTCTTCCCTTACTTTTGTTGGAAAAGTCAAAAAGTACCTCGTATGAAAAACGACAAAATATTCCTTTCATATCTTTTACTAAAATCTAATCGAAGGGTAAAATTGGATTTAAACAATTGTAGGTGGATGGAAACAATATTACATATTGAGGAAACATGGATGTGGGTGATAAAATACACCCCAGTAAATACCTAAGTATAAACAATATCAGATAAAATGAGATTGTGATATTTTCCCTTACCTTAGGTCTGATTTTCTATGTAAGTGTCTGAACCTCCTGTATAATGATTTAAATAATGTTATTGACTTATTACAGAATCATACTTATTTTTATGTTATCATATATGGTCATATTATTAGCTTCTTATTAGTAATATTTCATTACTACTTGTTATTCGGGTGTTTATTACTTTTTGTTCTTATGCGTGTTTGTCGAATAAATTCTTATTGTTCTATTTAGGATATAGATACCTCATTTCCAGAATGGTATTAGTGTAATATATATCATATTAATTCATTCAATTCATTTATATAATCATTATTCAATGAAGATCATGTAGAACGAATCACATCACATCATGGAGACGGTATTCCATACGTACGCACGAGCGATGATATCATTCCCATGATCGTGGAATTGTATTAGAGTGTATGTATACTATTTCAGAATCAATACCACTTTACAATAATCATATATATTCATTACATTTACCCTTATACCCATCCAAGTATGGTGGTGGTGGAAAATAGATTACACCACGGTGTGGAGACGGTATTCCATACGTACGCACGCACGATGATTTCATTTTCCGTAGGATGGATAAGTTGTGAAATAGGGTTGGTTCATATTTATAATTACATATAAGTATATAAGTGATACTGATTTTATTACCTCATAATGAAACAACTAAATAAGAGGTAGTAGAAGAAGAATGGAACTTGAAGAAAACAGTAGAAGGTATTACCTCTTTCTCGAAGTGCCTCCTTTAAACTTTCACTTAAGGCACTAGATTTGGTATTTTGATAAGACCGGTACCTCTAGTAGGATTATAATGAAGTGGGGAAGTGAAATGGGCAAGGTTTGGCCGATCTTTAAGGCTCAAATTGGTGTGAGGAAGAGAGGGAGGAGGTGTCCTTTTATAAGGGAGGAGAGGGGCACCTTTTGAAATATAAGAAATTTTAGATTATATTAAATCCCAGCCCAACATAAAAACATCCAAAATGACTCATATTCGAATCTTACATGAGATAGGGTTGTAATATCATCAACCAATAAAATTTAGACATGTTAGTAATTTATTTTAAACATTATCAACTTGATTTATCTTTATTTATCAATTTAATTTTATTTGTGGTAATAATATTCTAAATTTTAAATTATTATAAATAATTGCATATGTGTTGTGAATTTTCCATAATTTGACACTTCATGACATTTTAGACAATATAAAATTCAATTTATAATTTTTAAATATTTTTGTGATTTTTAAACAATTTTATAATATGTTATTTTCATAAAATAACAATAGTGTCAATTTTGACACTATTCATTTATTTGAATTTAAATAAACTATATACAGAAGATATGTTCGAACTAAAAGCTTTAATAGATTCATAAAATGTCATATGTATCTAGAAAATTAGTGGAGAATATTAAATAGTTCATATAATATTTATTTTATTATTTTTGAAACCATTTATTTGATATTTTAATTATTAAAATAATTTCAACATCACTATTGTGTCATAATTAATGATAATTATTTAATCCTTAAAAATTCCAAATAAATTCCTATAATGTAGATATTTGTACTAGCTTTATGTAGACTATTCATGATCGATGTTCCATTAGGTTTATCACCAAATTAAAATTATTCTACTTATAAGATTTAAGAAAGTGACATGTTGTCACATTCTTTGGTTTTAATCATAATTAAATTCTTTTCATGGAGAAAATTCCATTAAATGAATCTAATCCGACCCTTAGGTGCTATGGATCGACCTTTAGTCATCCAATGGGATTTTTTCAGGTGTTAGGGTAATTTTATAATCTTCGATTTACCCTTAATGACCCAATTTACCTTTAACTATGGTAAATAAAATTTATTGTAGTTACTATTCATAATGCCCAAAATTAAAACGTAGTCTATTAACATAATTTGGACCCACTGATTCTGAATATGGAATAAATATTTCAAAATTAAAAACATATAAGTTTATGCAATTAATTTAAAATAAATCCCGTTGTTAAGAAAACAGGTTTTAGAAGTTAAAACATTGCCAAAGATTGAAATGTTTTTACCTATGAATTCAATGTGAAATTAATGCTAATTACATACATTATATTAAATGGTGAAAATATATTCTATTTATACATTTAAACTATTAAATATTATAATTTATCCATATAAATTATCTCAATGAAAAAAGTTGTTTTTAATTAAAAATTATCGTATTTTTACTATTAATCAAAATATAAAAGTTACCAGAAAAATATCCAAAATTTATCCAAAGTAAATTTTTATACCCTTATTTAAAAGAATAATTTTATTTTGTCAAATTGAACTTATAAACATGTCAAAACTAGATTTAATGTTGGTGGGCCATCAAAAGGCGGCAAAACTGTAATTTTTTGAAAAATATTTCTGTTATCCAAAAAAATTGATTTTTCTTTTATACCTCATTCTAAAAAATGTATTAGTTGAATTAAAATGTTATAAAATTCAAAATTGAGTTTGTACTATTCATAAAAACTAGTTTTAATAATATTTTAATAGCATATCGTTGTTTAGTGAAACTCGGTATTGCGTTCGACGCAAGCTATCGAGGAAGGCCGTGGTTGTGTGTAAAGAAAGCCAAGCTAATATTGTGCGTAGTGGAAGAATCTTTTGATGATTTATATAACATAAAAAAAATATTTCTCATAAAATTATCAGGTGTTACATTAAATCTAGATCTATGTGATACAATCAAGAGTAATAAGTTAGAACACGTACAATAAAGAAAGCGATTGTCACCTGAAATGTTAATTTAACATGGAAATTATTATTAAATGGGTTGTATAAAGTCATAAATGAATCATGTATGATATTATAAATATTAATATGGTTCTGGTATAATTTAGTAACTTACTACGATCATCATACAGGAGGTTAAACGTACCCTCGACAAAAGGAATGTTCAAGGTAAGGGTTAATTTCTCAATCTCATTATTATCAAAGATTGTTTATGTGTAAGTATTTACTGGGAAATTTTTATGATCCATGACCATTTTTCATAAAATTTATTTCAAAATGAATATATTAAGTATTTGTGAAAGTTACTCTTTATCATTATCATAATTTTAAATGTTTTAATGATTTATCTTTCTAAATATCATTAATTATTGTCCATGTTTTCAAAATGATTTTAAGGATTTATTTATATGGACATGAATGTATTGAAATGATAATTATTTTCAAATAATTCAAAGTTTTATAGGATACTTTGATTCGGAAATATCTTTTAAAATAATTCCTTTATAAATGTGTGACTTCTAAATTATTTTACAAAAAGCATATTTCTCTCAAAAAGTTTTACTAGTCATTTTCAACAATGTCAGCATCCTTTACTGGATATTATTTTTGATTGATGTTGATTTATTATAATACAATCATCCATATTTTATTCAATGAGTTATGATATGTTTGAATATGGATGTTATATTTTTATACCATTCATGTTTTATGGTTAATGTATTGGTATTTCGTATGCCAGTTTTAATAAGAAAGTTTATATTATGTTTCAACTATTCATATGAGGAATGTAGTGGACTTAGTAAGTGACGGGTGGAGCCCGCTATAGCTCCTCCATGCATCGGTAGGTCTCATGAGATAAACTAGTGTCTTGGCAAAAGGCCTTGACAAAAAAATTATTTTTAGTCTTGGCATAAGGCTTGGACTATGTGGTAAGGATTTATGGCGTTAAGCAGTCCCTCATTTTGAAAATAGTTACTACATGTGTTTATTCGACTAGTAGAATATTCATGTGCATGTTTATATGGTAAATTTCGGTTTATTTGTTACATATTATGTTCCTGTTTATGTTTAAAGAGGTTGTTGTCAGTATCACACATCTTGTCTTAAATATTTATAGACTATGCTAAATTATTTACCCTTAGTGAGATTCTAAGGTCACCCCTTTCTTATGTTTTATATTTCCATGATTCCAAGAAGTGTATTATGATTGATAAGCATGGTTAATCATGGGGATTAATGTCCTTCTCAATAGATCATTTATGTTGTGTTTTATTTTCTAATATGCAATATAACATTCATGTATTTAATCTATTTTCAAAAACTGGTAAACTGATCGGTCCTTTGGTACATGATTCCTTGCAATCATGCCAATGTATTAAAATAATGCACTGACTCTGGGTAACTCTGGACGGGGCATTACAATTGGTATTAGATAAAGTTTAGAAATAACCTTGGAAGCTAGATTTAGATAAACTCTGATTATAGCACAGAGACCTAAGATAGAGTTTGAGGATTAGTATGGAAGAAATTCCTAGAATTTTGGTAATGTACATATTTTGTGTGTTTTCCAAGAAAATACATCTCTGTCTGGATACAAGCAGGTAGAGGCAGCTCTATCACCGATGTACATAGGGGTAAACCCTGAAAACACCACATTAAGGTAGAATCGAATGGGAACTGGTGCACGACAATGGGCTTTTCTGCACTCTTGGTTATGACACTAACGAGGGATATGCTTAGTATAATTCTCATTTTCATTAAAAATATTTATGAAGGGTTTATGAGTATATACATTCTCAATGAAAAAATATTTATAATTATGGATTTTATCCATAAACCATTCAATTTATGTTAGTTATTTTACATGTTTGGAATTTAGAATTTTGATTCATAAACTAACCTAGTGTATTCCATTGTATAGAAATGTCACCCAATAGAAGGAATGTAAACTACAACAATACATATGATCCAAATAGTAAGAAGGATCATTTATTTCTTAGTATTACGCCAAAATTTAGAAGGGAAATAGTTAACCATGTATTCTCAACATATAAAGAAATAGTATCATGTGTTAATAAAATATGTAAAGAATTTTATGATTGATATGGATTTAAATGGATGCAAGAGAAGAAAAGGATGGACGAGAGAAAGATGGATAAAGGGAAGATGGAAAAGAAGGATTTTCCCATATGTTATAACAATGGAATTAATCACCATGGTAAATTATTGAAGGGAATGAGATTTCATTATAAGTGTGGAGAAAATGGACACCATGTACGTGATTGGAAGGGTATGAAAAAAATCAAATGTAAAATGCTTCATCTGCCAGGCATTGGGACACTACGCGAATCAATGTCTCAGTCATCAGAGAATACCTTAAATGATGTTATTGGATAATAATCAAGTTATGATACAACCTCATGTGTAGAGTAATGACTAGTATTATTATATTTTTAATATAGAATTATTTCATTTTAGTGTTGTATCAACAATATACTGGTTATATGAATTATGGAGATAAATTATGATTGTACTGCAGTACTGTTTTATTGAGGAATTGAGATTATATGGTTCTATGAATAGTGACATAATAGTTAGATAAACTTTTTGTAAAATCCATGGTTGAAGGAATGTTAATCCTTAATATGGTTCTTATAATGATGTAGTGATTTTGGAATAAGAGATTATTTATTTGAATTAATTATATTAGATATTCTTGACTTTCTGGAAAGTGATTAATGATTTTTATATTCCATTATTGTTGAAGTTTAAAATATTTTTTTGGATATAAAGATTTTATAAAATATTCTATAATGAATAAGGGAGCATGAATATAATCAATAAGGTTTTATGGTAATTAAGGATGTTTCGGTGTTTTAAAAGAATATATGATAAAGGCGTTCGCATGTTATTACCTGGAAAAAACGATCTTCATTGTGTTTACCTTCTTTATAAATTTTCGACAGAGAGTTTAGATATATGTATTTTGGATAATTCTAAAGGTTGGAATGGATTAAGATTGAAATTGGATTATATTGTTAAGGTTATTTTTGGATTTTTTTAAAAAGGACAACCTAGAGGTCAGGAAACTATTAGTCGCGTCCGGCAAGGTCGCAAGACTTGAACCCGCAACCGAAGAGTGACAAAGGTGCATCACCGAAGACATTACTATGTTATGTAATGGTTTGTATAATTTATTTTTTTTAAATATTCTGAAAAATGAAATATAGATTCATTATTTTTTAAACCTTATATGATTTAGGTAAATAGAATTTATTTTTTAAATCATTTGGTGTGAAAGATGAGTTTGTAGTAGGAATTGGTTGAAGGATGAAACTCTACTTGTCAAGTATATATATCTATATATTTTTTCTTCTCTTATTCTATGAATAAATAAATTCTTAAACTTTAGATAATGCATCTTAAAACTAATGATGTGTTATCCTAATACATTATATATTGTTGAACCGATGATATTTTAAATCTTCATAGATTGATGGCTTTGAGGCCCTCAATTCTACAATTGTTTGTGACTGATGACCTCAATCACTCCCTATAAATATTTATGATTCCCTCCAATTATGTGTCTCTAATTGCCTCAAATATTTTCCTAATTGAGATCATAGTTTGGTGGTGAATTGTTCATTCCCCTTTTCATATTATTAAGATTAAATTTTATTAACCCAATTTCTGATGTGGGTTTTCCCACAAAGGATTTTTCTATTTTCAACCTTTTAATTTTGAAGAAAAATTTCAAATTGAGAGGACACAATTTATTAAAGGAGGGAATAATTTAACACCCCATGATTTCATAGTACATTATTTCTTCAAAGTAATTCAATAACTTGCACTACACGCAACACTGAGTTCAAGCACACCACGACTTACCAAAGTGCCGTTCAAAAGCTGTTATGAATTATATTAACTAAATTTTGAACATTATATAATCCTTATAATTTTATAATCCATCTTTTTAGTTTCTCAGACATAATGTATGAACAAATACATTTTTTCAGATAAAAGAAGTATTTTTCAAAAAATGCAATTTTACCACCTTTTAATGACGAACCCTTTTTAAATCCAATATTTGAAACATATATATATTAAAATTGAAAAAATAAAACTCTTATTTTGAATTGGGACATAATAATTTAGTTTCAATAAAAATTTTGTGTTTTTCGGATAACTTTCATATTTGGGTGAATAGTGGAAAATACTATATTTTAACTGAAAACAACTTTTTTAATCAAATATATTTATAGTGATAAAATATAAATTTTAATGGTTTTTAAGTATAAATATATTATATTTTTACCATCTAATCCAATACTTGTCATTTTCAGTAATTTTACTTTGAAAATAGTCATAAACAAGTGTCAATCTTTTGATAGTTATTATTTCTTAATAATACACATTTTGGTTTTGACATCGGGAATTAATATTAAATTAATTAATGCAACTACTATGTTTTCAATTTTGTAAAATAGACATCATTTTTGGATTCAGAATATAACAATTATCCTAGGGTGATCTTTTGGTATTTTTCTAAAAACATTCAATTTTTTATGAATAGTGAAAAACACTAATTTATTGTTTAACCGCAACATTTTATTTAAATAATTATTTATTTTATTTAAATTTATTTTATGTTAAAATAGATACATAATACCTCTATAAAGTCAATGTATTTAATTGGATTCAGTTTATAATATTTTTAGATATATATAAATTTTATTGAACTTTTTCACTGTTTTTTGCCCACCTCCCAGGAGAATTTGTAAATTCACATAAAACTAAATTTTACCACTTCTATGAGCGAAATATTGAAAATATGAGAGACACTGTTAATATCAATGAGTAATTGTGGTTCAATAAGATAAAAAAAAATTTTGGTGAAAAGTAACTTTTTACTTTCATTTACCATAGTTAAAAGTAAATAGGGTAATTAAGGGTAAACATGATATTATTATAACCCTAACACATGTACTAAATCTATTGGATAAGTGTAATTCGACCAAAAAAACATTATGAATAAAATATAACCCTTTAGGTCCACTTGGATTATATTAGAAAATTTATTATAATTTAATTTAAAGAATAGTTAAAAGTGTTAAATTCTATGTTTATTAACTAAATCATTTTTAATATAGGGTTATTCATATTAAAAATATGACTATAAATATTTATTAGAAAGATAAAAATATTTCCTAAATTATGGTATTTTATTTATAAATTTTAGACATTAAATAATTAAATTTATTTATGACACAATGATGATGCAGTAATTACCTTATTAATGAAAGTATCAAATAAATGGTATTGTAAATATAAAAATAAATATAATTTTAATGTTTTTATAAAATCCATGAATATTATAGATGACTATGAAATGTCAGGTATGATTCAATGTATCTTGTTAGAAGTAATCAAGTTGTGATGACTTTCACAAAAACAACATACAAAATAGTGTCAAAATTAACATAAATTAATATTTAAAACAAATACTATATTATTGGATGATATAATATTCTTAAAAATGTAAGGTTCGGCCAAAAGGCTTAAATAATATTATATATATCATTAATGAGCCACTTGAGGTTCTCTTGTACGTTTAGAGTAATTTTATTATCCTTATAGAGTAAAAATAGAAGAAGACACGGTAAAAGTTACCTACTTAACTAAGAGTTAAATCTATAAGATAAGGTTAAAATGGTAACCTAAACTTATCTAAAACCTATTGGTTGAGAGAATTTCGACCCATAACCTCCTATGGATCAATTTAAATTCAATGTTTACCATTATAAACCGAATATTCTTGTATAATAAATTAATACATTAATCTTTTCCTAAAGTGACCCTCACCCCTCTTATAAAAGGGAAATAACCCTTCTCTCAAATTCACAAAACAAAAGCCTTTTTGGCTCGGCCAAAACCTACTAAAATATCCTCCCAAATTCCCACAATTGATCCAAGAGGCCTTAGTTTAATCATGAAGCAATATTGAGGATCCCTTATGATCAAATCAAAAGGAAGAACCTAAAGAAGAGGTAATGATTTCACCACCCTCTACCAAGTTCTCTTATTCTTCCACTAACTCTTTCTTTGTTGTTTCCATTATAAAATAATAAATCTAGTATATGATATATACTGTGATGTTATAATAAATATGGAACAACTATATTCCCTATTCTGTCCATCTTATGAATTTTAATGTCACCATGCGTGCGTGCCTACGGCTTACCGTCTACACGTCATGGTGTAATTTGTTATTCAAAACTATGTTATTTGGATGGGTATAATGATGAGTAATATGTATATAAATAATGTAAATTACATGATAATTCCTATGTAAAATTAATATACCATCCAATTCCATTCTTTTAAGGAAATGATATTGTCGCTCGTGCGTACGTACGGATTACTGTTTCCACGATGCGATGACATTCATTTCCACGTTCACCATTCATCGATGATTATAAAAATATATATTACTAATAATTATGTAATATATGACATGATAATGCTATTGTAGATATATATATTTATATATATATTTTTGTGTGATTACATATATCCTTTTTACTTAGTTCCATTCAATATGATATGAAAACGGAAACAACGTTTATGCGTACGTACGGACTATCGTCTCCATAAATAGTGTTTTTCATTTGACATATATTACTATTATAAATATATTTTTTCTAAATATATATGATATATAAATCAACTTTAATATTCTGGAATTATTTAAATCTTTATCTAAGTGATACAATCAAGAGTAACAAGTTAAAATACGTACAATAAAGAAAGCGATTATTACCCGAAATGTTAATTTTACATGGAAATTATTATTAAATGGGTAGTATAAAGTCATAAATGAATCATGTATTATATAATAAATAATAATATGGTTCTGTAATAATTTAATAACATAAAAATATCTTCATTCCAAAGGTTAAACATACCATCAACTAAAAAAATATTCAATGTAAGGGTTAGTTGATCAATCTCATTATTATTCGAGATTGTATATGTGCATGTATTGACTGGGAAATTTTTATCATCCATGTCCATTTTTCATAAAAATGTTTTAAAAATGAATATTTTAACTATTTTTGAAAGGTACTCTTTATCAAGATCGTATTTTTAAATGTTTTAAAGATTTATCTTTCTAAATATTTTTAATTAATATCCATGTTTTCAAACTGGATTTAAGGATTTATTTATATGGACATGAATGGTTTGAAATGATAATTATTTTCAAAAGTTTGAAAGTGGTATGGTACACTTGGATTAAAAAATCTCTTTTAAATTACATCCATTATAAATTTTTGACTTTTAAATGATTTTACAAAAATGATATTTCTCTCAAAAAGTTTTACTCATCATTTTCAACTATGTCAGCATCATTTACTAGATATTATTTTTGATTTAGGTTGATTTATTATAATAAAATATTATATATTGTATTGAATGACTTATGATATTTTTGACTATGGATCTTCACTTTTTATACCATTCATGGTTTATTGTTAATGTATTTACATTTGGTATGCTAGTTTTAGTATGAATGTTTATGTTATGATTCGACTATTCATATGAGGAATGCAGTGGACTTAGTATGTGACGTGTGGAGCCCGATATAGCTCCTTGATTCGTAAGTAGGCCTCACGAGACAAACTGGTGTCTTGGCACAAGGCCTTGACAAAAATTTTATTTGTAGTCTTGGCACGAGGCCTTGACTATGTGTTAATGATTTTCGGGTTAGGCATTCCCTCATTTTGAAATTAGTTATTAAATGTTTTTTTAACGGTTGGGGCCGAAGCCTCATTTTTATTAATAAAGCAAAGCAAAGACTTCTTTAACTGGGTAGAGGGAGACCCATTACATAGCCCGAAGGCTCAGTGGGATTGTATCCCATTACATAGCCCGTAGGCCCAATTTTTTGGCCAAATTCTTATTCTGTGAATAGTAACCCGGCTGCTACAGTACCCGCTACAGTACCACCACTGCTACAGTGGCCTGCCGCCGCTTCATTACCCGCCGATCAACAGTACCGCCGCTGCTACAGTACCCGCTACAGTACTGCTACAGTAACCTGCGCCCCATGGGTTTTGAACCCTCATTTTTCATGTAGTATTACGGGGTGCTTACCACTAAGCCAAACCCCAACTACAAATTAGTTATTAAATGTGATTATTCGACTAGTAGAATATCCATGTGCATGTTTATATGGTAATTTTTGTTTAATTTTTTCCATATTATTTTTTAGTTTAGGTTTAAAAAGGTTTTTCTTTTTATCACACATCTTACCATAAATGTTTATAGATTCTGCTAAATTATTTACCCTTAGTGAGCTTCTGAGCTCCCCCTTTCTTATGGTTTATTTTTCCAGGATTCCAAGAAGTGTATTATGATTGATAAGTAGGGTTAAGCTTTAATATTAATGGAGTTATCAATTGATCATTTCTTTTGTGTTTTATTTCCAAATATGTAATTTAACTTTCATGTATATAATCTATTTTCTAAGACTTGTAAACAGATCGGTCCTTCGGGACTTGATTCCTTGTAATCATGCCAATGTATTAAAATATTTGACCGACTCTGGGTAACTCGGGTCGGGGCATTATATTTGGTATCAGAGAAAGTTCAGAAATATCCTTTAAAGCTAGATTTAGAAAAAAATCTGATTAGACCACATATACCTAAGATAGATTTTGAGTATTAGTATAGAATAAATTACTAGAGTTTTGGAAATGCAGATATTTTTTGAATTTCAATGAAAATACATCACTGTCTGGATACAAGCAGGTAGAGGCGGCTCTGGCACAGATGTACATAGGGGTAAAACCCAAAAACACAACTTTGAGATAGACTTGAATGGGAACTTGTGCCCGACAACGGGCCTTGCTGCACTCTTGGATACGACACTCCCGGGGGATATGCTTAGGATAATTATCATTTTATTTACAAATCATTATTAAGAGTTTATGCGTATATACATTCTCAATGAGAGAATATTTATGATTATGGATTATATCCATAAACCATTAAATTTGCGTTAGGTATTTTACATGTTTGGAATTATGAATTGTGATTCATAAACTGACCTATTGTATGAAATTTTATAGAAATGGCACCCAATAGAAGGAATGTGAACTCCAGTAATACGTATGATGCAAATAGTAATAAAGATCATATCTTTCATAGTATTAATCCATCATTTATATGGTAAATTGTATACCATGTATTCTTAACATATGAAGAAACTGTATCATGTGTTAATAAGAAAAGTAAATAATTCTATGAGTCATATGGAATTGAAGGGATGCAATATAAGAAAAGAATGAAAGAGAGAAAGATAGATAAAGGGAAGTGGGAAAAGAAGGATTTTCCCATATGTGACAAATGTGGAACAAATCACCATGGTAAATGATTGAAGGTAATCTGAGATTGTTTAATGTGTGGAGAAAAAGGACACCAAGTACGTGATTGGAAGGGTATGAAAAAAATTCAAATGTACAATGCTTCATCTGGAAGGCGTTGGGACACTATGCGAATCAAGGTCTCAGTCATCTGATTATACCATAAATGATTCTATTGGATAATAATCAAGTTATGATACAAACTCATGTGAAGAGTAATGACTAGTGTTCTTATGTTGTTAATATAGAATTATTTCATTTTACTATTATATCAACAATATATTGGTTATATGAATTATGGAGATAAATAAGGATTGTACTACAGTACTATTTTATTGAGTATTTGAGATTATATGGTTATAAAAAAAGTGACATAATAGTTAGATACTCTTTTTGGAAAATCCATGGTTGAAGGAAGGGTAATCCTTAATATGGTCCTGATAATGAGGTAGTGATTTTGGAATAAGAGATGGTTGATTAAATTAATTATATTGGATATTATTGACTTCCTTGAAACTGATTAATGATTTGTATATTTCATTATTGTTCTGGTTTAAAACATTTTTTGGATAGAAAGAGTATATCCAATATTCTATAAGGAATAAGGGAGCATGAATATAATCAATAAGGGTTTATGGTAATTCAGGATTTTGTGTTGTTTTAAAAGAATACATGATAAAGGCGTTCATATGTTATTACATGGAAAAAAGGATTGTAATTGTGTTTAACTTATTTATAAATTTTAGAAAGAGAGTTTGGATATAAGTATTTTGGATAATTAAAAAGGTTGGAATGGATTATGTTTGAAATTGGATGCTATTATTAAGAATATTTTTGGATTGTTATAAAAAGGACAACATAGTGGTCGGGCGACTACTAGTCGCGTCCAGCAAGGTCGGAAGACATGAACTCGCAAACGAAGAGTGAAATAGGTGCATCAACTACGACTGGACTACGTGATGTACTGGTTTTTATAATTTAGTTTTTTTTAAAAATCTGACAAACGAATTATAAATTCATTATTCTTGGATCCTTATACGATTTAGGTAAATAGAATTTTTTTTGTAATCATTTGGAGTGAAAGATGAGTGTGTAGTATGAATGAGTTGAGGAATGACACTATATATTTCAAGTATATATATATTTTTTTCTTCTCTTATTCTAGGAATAAATTAATTCTTAAACATTAGGTAAGGAATCTTAAATCTAATGATGTTTTATCCTAATACCTTATGTATTGTTGAACTGATGAAATTTTAAATCATCATAGATTGATGGCTTTGAGGCCCTCAATTCTACATTTTTTTGTGACTGATGACCTCAATCACTCGCTATAAATATTTAAGTTTTTCCTCCAATTATGTGTCTCTAATTTTCACCAATTTTCTCTTAATCTTGATCATAATTTGGTGGTGAATGATTTATTCCCCTTTTCCTATTATTAAGACTAAATTTTATTAACCCAATTTCCAATGTGGGTTTTCCCACAAAGGTATTTTCTATTTTCAACCTTTTATTTTCCAAGAATAATTTCAAATTTCAAGGAAACAATTAATTGAAGGAGGGAAGAATTTAACACCCCCCCGATTTCATAGTACGTTATTTCATCAATGTAATTCAATAAATTGCACTACACGCATCATTGAGTTCAAGTGCACCACGACTTACCAAAATAGTCGTTTAAAAGAAGTTATGAATAGTATTTACTTAATTTTTAACATTATATAATCCTTATAATTTTAGCTTCCACATTCTGAGTTTCTTAGACAGAATGTATGAACAAATACATTTTTTCGGATAAAAGAAGTATTTTTCAAAAAATGCAATTTTATCACCTTTAAATGGAGAACCCTTTTTAAATCCAATATATGAAACTTTTATATATTAAATATGACCAAATAAACTTGTTATTTATAATTGGGACATAATAATTTAGTTTTAAAAATTGTTTGGTGTTTGTTTCATAACTTTCATATTTGGGTTAACAGTGAAAAATACTATATTTTAACTGAAAACAACTCTTTTAATCAAAAATATCTATAGTGTTAAAATATAAATTTTAATGGTTTGGAAGTATAAATAGATTATATTTTTACCATTTAATCCAATTCTGGTCATTGTATGTAATTTTACATTGAAATTGGATAAAAACAAGTGTCAATCTTTTGATAGTTATTATTTCTTAAAAATAAGCATTTTGGTTTTGACAATGGGAATTAATTTTAAATTAATAAATTCAACTTCTATGTTTTTAATTTGGTAAAATAGACATCATTTTTGGATTTATAAAATCAAAATTATCCTAGGGTGAAATTTGGGTATTTTTCTAAAAACATTCAATTTTTGATGAATAGTGAAAAACACTGATTTATTGTTTAAAACCGACTTTTTATATGAATAATTATTTATATTATTTATATTTAATTTAGGTCAAAATAGATACATAAAAACTATATTAATTCAGTATAATTAATTGGACTCAGTTTATAATAATTTTAGATATATAAAAATTTTATTGAACTTTTTCACCATCATTTACCCACCTTTTAGGAGAATTTGAAAATTCACATAAAACTTAATTTTACCTATACTATTAGTTTTATTCATAAAATCCAAGAGACACAGTTAATATCAAGTAGTAAAATGTGGGTCAATAAGATAAAAATAATTTTTGGAGAAAAGTAACTTTTTACTTTTATTTACCATAGTTAAAAGTAAATAGGGTAATTAAGGGTATACATGATATTATTATTACCCTAACACATGTACTAATTCTATTATATATGTGTAATTAGACCGAAAAAAACCTTAATAATGATATATTACTCTTTAGGTCCACTTGTATTAGATAAGAACATTGATTATTATTTAATTTAAAGAAGAGTTTAAAGTGTTAAATTCAAAGTTTATTAACTAAACCATTTTCAATATAGGGTTATACATAAGATAAATTCGACTATAAATATTAATTATAAATAAAAAAATATTTTCTACATCATGATATTTTATATATATTTTTGAAACATTAAAAAAATTAATTTACTTATGACACAATGATGATGCAGTAATTACCTTATTAATGAATGAATCAAATAAATGGTATTATAAATATTAAAATAAATATAATTTCAAAATATTTATGACATCCAAGAATTTATTAGGTGACTATAACATGTTAGGGAAGATTAAATGTATCGTTTTAGAATTAATCAAGTTGTGGTGACTTTCTGCAAAACAAAATACCAGATACTGTAAAAATTAACATAATTTATTATTTAAAACAAATACTACATTATTGGATGATATAGTATTCCTAAAAATGTAAGGTTATTAAAAATGGATTAAATAATATAATATATGTCATTAATGAGCCACTTGAGGTTCTCTTGGAATTTTAGAGTAAATTTATTAACCTTATAGTGTAAGAATAGGAGAAGACACGGTAAAAGTTAAACTATTTAACTAAGAGTTAAATCTAAAATACAAGGTTAAAATGGAAACCTAAACTTATCTAAAACCTATTGGTTGAGAGGATTTAGACCCATAACCACATAAGTCTAGAAATAAATTCATATGGAACAATTATAAACCGAATATGTTTTTATAATAAATTAATACTTTAATCTTTTCTTAAAGTGACCCTCACCCTCTTATAAAAGGGCACTTCCCCTTCGCTCAAATTCACACGTCCAAAGCCATTTGGCGCAGCCAACCACTGCCCAAATATCCACCCAACGTCTCTCAATTGATCCAAGAGGCCTTAGTTTTCTCAGAAAGCCAACTTAAGGATCACTTTTGATCAAATCAAAAGGAGGAACCCGAAGATGAGGTAATGATTTCAACACCATCTTTCAAGTTATCGTATTCTTCCACTTTCTCTTTATTTGTTGTTTCCATTATAAAATATTATCTCCAGTATCTTATATATATTTTGATGTTATTATAAATATAGAAAAACTATATTCATTATTCTCTCCGTCTTATAAATGTTAATGTCACCATGTGTGCATACGTACGACTTACCATCTACACGTCGTGGTGTAATTTCTTATTCAACACTATGTCATTTGGATGGATATAATGATGCTTAATATGCATATAAATAATGTAAATAACATGATAATATCTCTTTAAAATTAATATACCATCCAATTCCACAACTTTTTGGAAATGATATTGTTGCTCGTGCGTACGCACGGATTACCGTCTCCACGACGCGACGAGATTCATTTCCACGTTCACCATTCATCGATGATTATACAAATATATATTACCAGTAATTATGTAATATATGACATAATAATTCTATTGGAGATATATATATATATATATATATATGTGTGTGTGTGTGTGATTTCATATATCTTTTTCACTTATTTCTGTTTAATATGATATGAAAACAGAAAAAGCATTTATTCGTACGTACGGACTACCGTCTCCATAAACAGTGTTTTTCATTTCATATATATGTATATTATTCATATTTATTTTTTAAAATTATATGATATATAAATCAAGTTTTTTTTCTTGAAGTATTTAAATCTTGATCTATGTGATACAATCAAGAGTTACAAGTCAAAACACGTACAATAAAGAAAGCGATTATTACCCGAAATGTTAATTTATCATAGAAATTATTATTAAATGGGTAGTATAAACTCATAAATGAATAATGTATTATATAATTAATATTAATATGGTTCTGGTATAATTTAATAACATACAAATATATTTATACATAAGTTTAAACGTACCCTCGACTAAAGGAATGTTCAAGGTAATTGTTAATTCCTCAATCTCATTATTATCTGAGGTTGTTTATGTTTAAGTATTTACTGGTAGATTTTTATCATCCATGTCCATTTTAAATAAAAATGATTTCAAAATGAATAATTTAAGGATTTTTGAAATGTACTATTAATCAAGATCATAATTTTAAATGTTTTAATGATTTATATTTCTAAATATTTTTAATTAATGTCAATGTTTTCAAAATGATTTTCATGAATTATTTATATGGATATGAATGTTTTGAAATGATAATTATTTTCAAAAGGATCAAAGTGGTATATGAAACTTTGATTATAAAATCTCTTTTATATTACATCCTTTATAAATGTGTGACATTTAAATGATTTTACAAAAAAAAATCTCTAAAAAAGTTTTAATCGTCATTTTCAACTATGTCAGCATCCTTTACTGGATATTATTTTTGATTCAGGTTTATTTATTATAATACCATCTTCCATATTGTATTTAATGAGTTATGATATGTTTGAATCTGGACGTTCTCTTTTTATACCATTCGTGTTTTATGGTTAATGTATTGACATTTTGTATACTAGTTTTAATATGAATGTTTATGTTATGTTTAAACTATTCGTATGAGGATTGCAGTGGACTTAGTAATTGACGAGTGGAGACCGCTACAGCTCCTCGATGAATCGGTAGTTCTCATGAGACAAACTAGTGTATTGGAATAAGGCCTTGGAAAAATAATTTATTTCAAGTCTTGGCACGAGGCCTTGATTATGTGGTAATGATGTCTGGCGTTAGGCATTCCCTCATTTTGAAAGTAGTTATTACATGTTATTATTTGACTATTAGAATACCTATGTGCTTGTTTATATGGTAATGTTTGGTTTATTTTTTTCATATTATGTTCAAGTTTATGTTTTAAAAGGGTGTTGTTTTTATCACGCATATTGCCTTACAAGTTTATAGCTTCTGATAAATTATTTACCCTTACTGAGGATCTGACCTCACCCTTTCTTATGTTTTATTTTTTCACGATTTCAAGAAGTGTATTATGAATGATAAGGAGGTTTAATCTTAGGGATTAATGGCGTTCTCAATGGATTATTTATGTTGTGTTTTATTTTCTGATATGTAATGTAACTTTCATGTATGTAATCTATTTTCCAAGATTGCAAAACTGATCGATCCTTTGGGACCTTATTCCTTGTAATCATTCCAATGTGTTAAAATAATGCACCGACTCTGGATAATTGGGGTCGGGGAGTTACACTAATACTCATCAGATTAGAATCAGTAAATTCGTACTTCCCCTGAATGAAATAAAAATATATGAAAATTTAAATATTGTAAAAAAATTATTACAAGACTCATAAAATAAATTCATGGGAAGTATATACTATACTTAGAATAAACAAGTTTTGTACAATCCATATATCCCATAGATATAAAAGCAAGGAAATAATCCCGTAAAAAGTAAGTAACTTTATATTCATAAAACCTATACAGGAATGTAATCATTATTGGGATATCATTAATAAATTCGAATTAATGATATCACATATCATACAACAATATATACATCACATAAAACAATTGAGTAATGAATATGGAATGTATATCATGAAAATAAATGGGTCATGAAATTACCTTACCTTAAATCTCGACATCTTTCACACCAGTTAAATCATACTGTATAATAAATATAATTTTATTATACATCTACCATAAAATCATAGTTTTTTAAATATAAATTACACCTATGAATTCATATTACCCGTTTGTTTTTATTTTGTTGTTAATCATTCACTAATATCTACTTTCATTTTCCTTCAGGTTTTGATTTGTTATTTATCTTCCTCGTAACTAGATCATGATTTTATCATATACCTAATGATAATAATTTCATAAATATTATATATATATATATTCATTCTATATTTATTTATTTATATTCATAATATTTAGATATATAATTTAAAATACATCTTTCATGGAGATGGTAGGTCATGCGTAAGCATGAACGATGTTTTCATTTTATTTTCGGTATAAATTTATTGAAATTATAGCATATATTATGATACAATAATAACTTTATGTCCTATATAACATATTTACTCATAAAATTCATACTTATTATCGTCTATGTGAAATATATTTGAATAATGAATCACATTGCATAATGGTGGTGGTAATCCATACGTAGGCACGAGCGATGTTATCAGTTTCATAAAATATTATAACGATTTTAAAAAGGAAGAAATGATATTTTTACTCCAGAATATTTTCAATTTCATATTAAAAATATATATTCATAAATATCATCCTTATTACCATCCATTTGAAATATTAGTTAATAAATAATCATGTTGCATCAGGGAGATGGTAATCGATACATATTCACAAGCGACATTATCATTTTCCAATGATATTGGATAGATGATGAAAGTGGTAGAAATGACATTATAATTTAAAAAGTAAAATTATATCATAAATAAACAATATCAGTATAAAATCCAGAGTAATTCTCACTCATAATTTATTGTAAAGGAAAATGAATTGTATCGCTATGTGAAGACGATAAGTCGTAAGTAAACACGAGAGATACATTCATTTATTTGGTTTGGTGGGAAAGAAGATATAAAATGGTGTTTTAATAACCATAATAACATTTAAGAATATTTATAATTATTAATTTATTATTTTATGATATAAAACATAGATTTATAGGATGTATAGAAGAATATAATAAGTGAATGATCACATAGAGTGATTTCATCTTCTTTGAAATGACTCCTTTAGATTTCCTCTAAGGGACTCTAGAGTAGGTCTTTTAGTTAAAAAAGAACCAATAGAATATTTATATGGATTTCGATAATGGAAATGGAAAGGTTTTGGTTGACCTAGATGTCTTAATGGGGTATGAATAAGTGAGGGATAAGGTGAACTTTTATAATTTAGGTTAGGGGAACTTTTGGCGTTTCCAAAATAATTACTTTATAATAAATTCAAACACCTAAAAATACATCCTAAATTTAATTGATCCAAATTTAATAAAATATAAGGTTGTAATCGGATCGATCAAGATATTTTAGACATGTTTTAGTGCTATTTTATTAATTATCATTTGGATTGACCTTTAATTTACAAACATAAAATTTAAATATGGTAACCAATTATCTCCACCATTGGTGGTGGGGTGATAATGTTTTGGGCAGGGTTATGGTCCGGTTATGAGATCAATTCATTAGGCATGCTATGTAATGTAATTTTCTTCCTTCTTTCAAGTTTCACTTTCGCGATTGAACAAATTTTTTATAAAAAAATGCTATCAAATTTTTCTATATAATGAGGATGTAATATTTAAATATTAAGTTCCAATTGGACCATAAATATCAAATTTTTGATATTTTAGACCATATATAATATTATTCTTCTGATTTATTATTTTTATTACTTTTATTTAATTTAATAAAATATGTTTTTTCATAAAATATCACATGTGTCAATTTTTACTTTATTTATTACATTGACTTTGATAAAATACATATAGAAATCTATATTCGCACCAATTAACATAAAACACCGCTAAAATATTATATTCACCCATAAAATTCAATTATTACATTAATTAAATCATATTTATTTTCATATAATATATATAATATCATTTAATTGATTTTTCCAGTAATTTAGTAATTTATGCATCATCATTTTTTAACAAGTTATGATAATTATTTCTTCAATAGAATTTTTAAATATAAATCTATGACGTGGATATATATTTTATATTTCAAAATAATATATAATGTCTATAATATCTTCTATTTATCTCCATATTAAACACCATAAACATACTAATAGTTAATGTATGGAATTTTTTCACTCCCATTAAGTAATGATATTTAAGTCATTATCAGTGAAAAGTGTCAAATAAATATTCCAACTTCTATATTTTTGTTTAAAAGGTAATTTAGATTAATAAATTTTATTTTTGGAAGATTTTTGGTTAGTTTATAATTATTTATTATATCATTTTTAGCCTTATTTACATGATTTTACCTTCATCGTGGTATAAAAAATAATTGAAGTTACGATACATATTGTACAATAATTGAAGTGTATTATTTAACAAATTTGGACCTTATGATTCCAAATATTAAATAAAATTTTCATTATTTACAACAAATTAATTTCTAAAATTAATTTAACATGAATCACAATGATGGGGTGAGATAACATGTTATTAATGTAAAAACATGCAAAATATTGAAACCTTTTTATATCTAAACTAACATTAAAAATGATTCCAATGAACAATATTTGATGAAATAATATAAATATGATCAAAGTAAACTTTAGAACAAATAAAAAATATAATTTATTATAATTATATATTTGATGAACAAATCTATTTTCAATTAAAATTTAGTATTTTTTACTATTAATGGAAACATGAAACTTATTAGAAAAATACAAATAAATAAACAAAAGAATATATTTATGTTCAAAATTAAAATAAGAATTTTATTTTATAAATATAATATGTGAAATTGTTAAAAATATGATTAAATTTTTTTTTTCTATTAAAAGGTGATAAATTTACACATTTGAGAAATATTGGTTTTTATGCATAAATCTATCTTTGTTCTTATTTTATACCTATAAAATAAATTCAATTAATTTGAAAATTTTATTGAATATATAATATATATAATTAATTAATATGATTCAATAATTATAATTAATTTAATTTAATAGGTTAAAATGACTTTGGGAGTATAAAAGTAAAACTATTTCCTTTATAAGCAATTGGTATATATTTTTATATCTAATTAATTTTTAATCGATCAATTAATATTATAAACCTAATAATTTGATTACCTGTTTAATAAAATTTATAACCACTAATTTAACAGTTATGTTATATCTTATTATATTAAGAATTAATATTTTATGAACAAACAATTGTTCTGTAAAACTCATTCTTTCATTTAATGAAAAATATCAAAATATCTCAGTGTTATATTTGTCACAATCCATGTATAGAGAAGGGTATAATGAAAAAAATAAAAAAAATCATCTTGAACTATCTCGACATGGTTTTGGGTATACAAAAAGAAAAACATATTGTTTTTCTATAAAAAAAGAAATATTCATAATTGTGGGTATTGAAAAAAATGAAAAACATAAATTAATATGAGAAAAATTATTTCATAAAATCTTAGTGTGTCAAAACACTTTTTTAGGGCTATTTAAAAAGGTTTTTGGAAGGATTTCATCCCCTTTGACCACCCTCACATAGAGAGGTAATTTGTTTCCCTAGACTGAGTAGTCCAAAAGGGACATTGTGTATTTTAGGATGTGGCTGACTAGTGATATAGTATTGAGACTGTAGGGGTAGATGTGGATATCATACTGTATTTTGATAGCTACAGATTTTGTCTTGGTTTTGTATTTATTTAGTGGTAGGTATTTATTACATATAGTTCCTGGCATGATTTTAAAAAAACATAATGTTTACAGGATATAGACCACAATAAATTTACTATGTGATATTTCAAAATCATTTTTGATCAATGTTGACGTCGTTTTATGTTACTTATTCTACAAAGGGCATAATATTTAATGATACAAACCATTTTCATTATTTAGATGGTTATTTATTATGTTGATGAAATTGTTTTGAAACCCATTGAATTTTAAGGGTTTCTCCAATGGTGAATTGATGAACTAATTATGTGACCCTTTTTCATTACATTTGTTATTATTGGAGGATATAATTAATGTTTTGTGTTATTATAGAACATAGAAGAATGATTCTAATTATGAGATTGGTGAGACATATATCTTCTCCTACTGAATTGGGTAAGACATTAAATCTACTGAGATTATAATAGAAAACATGTTGATGTGATTTATCCACTATTGGAAATAGGTGCATCATAATCTAATATGGGAAACAAGTGTATCCTAATCTAGTGTTGTAAATTGGTTCATCCTAGTCCACTATGGTAAATAGGTGTGTGATGATCAACAATAGAAGATTTCTGGTTTTTCGTAACCCATAATGTTGATTGTCTAAAATTTTAACACAAACAAATATAACAGTTATTCAATATTTACTATGGTTTTACATTTTTACAAAATGATATTATGGTTAATGTTCAATTTATAATGATGTATCACAATTATGGGTCATTTTTTAAATTCTAATATTATATTTAGTTATTCATGTTTATGATCTATGATAGATTGGTTATAAACACCGTAAACAATGTTCCTTTCTATATAGCCTCATTATTATTATCTATTTTTATATGATCATATATTGATATCACCAATGATTACCCTTAGTAAGAATCTGATATCAATCATTATTATATATCCTTCTAAGGTTAGGAATAACATTTTAATTAGGTTATTTTTAAGAGGAGTATTATGTGAGATGATCATAGTGGGATATGTCAAAGATATTAAATTAAATAATAACATGGAATTTCGTGACTCAAAAGACCGTAATCTATTACAGTCCATTGGATTGTTTTTGTAAAAAATATTGAATAATAATATAATTTATTATATATTTATTTATAAAATCCTAAGTCACTATAATTGACCTTTGAATAGTGTCGTGGAATTATTAAATTATATATGGTGTTTTCAAACTATTTCCTTTTCAACATTTTTAAAATTGTATATCATAAACCCTTCCAAACACAAACCTAATATTAATAATTTGGGTGAAAAAAAATCTATAATTTCATTCCTATAATTCCCTCGCATTTTCTAAATCCATTATTCATGCAATGCAAGACTAATACAATCAATTCCAAATGCATTCCATTGAATAAAAAAATCTCCAACATAAGTATTATTCCCCTCTAATGGTTTTTGTCTTCCTCATAATCCTCCAAATAATATGTCATAATAATTATGTGATAAAATAATTATCATTATTATAAATATATTTTTTTGTAATAATTCTAAACCCGAATTTTTTCATGTCTATCCACATAAAAAAATAATGCAACGTCAAAGATGCCTGTGAGCGGACTACCACCGCCACAAAGATATGTTTTTTTCCTTTTTTTCAATATTTACTAAAACATCATTAAATATTATTAAAAATCAAAAAAATATCATAATAAGACCAATATTCTACTGATTTAATTGTATAAATTCAATAAATTGGTCTTTAGTCATTTACACTGATCGAGTTAAAGTGTGTCCAAGTTTGAATCAATTTATTAAAATACAAAAATGATTAATTAGAACACATTTTTGGAATAGTATGGGGACATAAAAACACATATTATTATAATATAAATAAAATATTATTTTTGTATCATTTTGAAAATATTATAATATTTTATTTAATATTTTATTATATTATCTTTTTCATTCACTAAAATCATCAAAAAATTCCAACACCAACTCCATTTTCACACAGCAGAACTAAAAAAAATAATGGAATAGTATAAGAGTATTTTAAATTAATATATGAATAAAATTATTATATAATAAATTATATGTTAATTATAAAGATGTTTTCAATGGAAGAGTAACTAGATCAACATTTAATAACATGTGAAAATAGATAATGTTTTTAACAAATGACGGTTGAAATAAGAAATTATTTACTAGTAAAGCCATAATATATAATTATTAATGAGAAATATAAAAAGAAAAATATGTAAATTCAGTTATTAAATTATATTATTGTGTAAACAATTATTCTTTTATAAGACATTATAGATTCATCAACTATGCTAGTAAATAATATAATGTATTTTATCCTCATGGTCTCTAGATAGAGACATGTTCTGATGTTCTCTACCAATTTATTATTTAGATATAACTTATACATAAGATGAAATTTGTTTGGAATACTCCATGATTTATGTCATGGTATTTTTATAACCATTTCATTTTCAATACTTTTATTAATATTTAATTAAAAATTAATAAATATGTGCGGGTTTTCATGAATCAAGTCTCTTACATGGATCATAATCACTATTTTTTCAATTTTATATCTATATAATTCTCTTATATCCTATGATTATTTTAGTATATACCACTACCATATTTTGTAGTTATTTATTTAAAATAAATTCTTTTTCAATGATTATTGTATTATTTCATTAAAATTCATTTTTGTTATGAGTAATATATACTAATTTTAATGAATTTTCCATTCTTATCTTTGTTTTCCTCCCTACCAAATTTCACCACCCGTTTTTTGAGATTTAATTTGGATTATTTTCAAGGATTATAGTAGTTATATTATCTAATTTTTTAACGAAATATTTAATATACATTGAAATGATATTGTAATTCAATAAGGAAATTTTATAATGTTTAGTGCATTTTTTATTCATTTTATATTACTCTTTACAATACCCCCACATTTTCTTTTTATAACTATTATTTCAATTTTATGGTTCCATTAATAAGAAATAATTTAAAATAAAATTCAATTCAAAATATTTTCACTTCACATTTTTTTTAAAAAATGGGTTTTTAGGTATCGATTTATTATGATCAATTTAAATTTAAATTTTTTCAATAAATCCTCAAAAATATATTTTGATACATATATTTATTTTTAAGGATCATTTATTATGAATATTTATAAATTGGTTTTCCAAAAAGTTCATATTCCCTCCATAAAAACATTTATATATTAATTACAGTACATATTTTATAACATTTTTTATATGTTTTTAGGAAAAATTCAACATCTCCCATATTTTTTCCCCTATGGTTAATCAATCAGAATGGATGTTTTTGTAATAAATTATTCTTTATTAAGATATTAATAGTATTGTAAAATGAGATTGTGATATATTATGATTTTTTAATGACCAAGTTATTTGATAAGTGTAACATCCCAAGTCCTGAAACACTCTCTCAAGGAAAAATGTTCCTAGTTATTTGACCTCAAGGGAGCCTCCCACCATATGCAAGAGGTTACCGACTAGAAGTGGGGTTGTATAAGGTATGTGGTGAGATTATTTCCCCATGTATATATTTTTTATACAAAATAATAATAAACTAATATTAGTCAAATAACATAACAATAAATTTCCACTAAAGATCCCAATATTAATACAATGTAATTTAATGAAAGGATGAAATGTATGTAAATGTAATATTGAATGTAATGTTGGTAAATAACCATGCTGACACATGTAATCAGAAAAGGAAACTATTCCAACTCCAATGTTTTTTCTATATCCAAAATCCAAACCATCTAAAAAGAAATAATCAAAAACAATGTCCTATGACTATTTATAAACCTACATCCTTGTAATATTCTTCAGTTCCAAATTTTAGCTTGAATAAGGTGTCTATAATACATAGATGTTTTGCACCATGGTAACGACCCGAATCCAGATCCCCTCAACTGGTGCCCCATTCCTGGCTCGCCACAAGACCTTATGCGCAATTCCCTAAATGCAAGAGGCTTCCGACTAGTAGCGAGGGCCTTCGTAATTTATTTGGGAAACTATGTCCTCATTTGGTAAGGTATACAAGGTACAGGAAATAACAGTAAATAACGGAAGCAGTAAAAAACATACAACAACTTAAACTAAACAAAGGAATCAATGTATAATATAATAACAATACAACATGGTACATGTATTTAAGGAAAGCATCAAACACAACAACAGGTTGAAATACAACTAAGAACAAAGCACTAAAAGTAAATGACAACTCCAACAGCATCGCAAGCCTAAGCTCGGTCCTATGCTCTCCAGATCCAACCACCAATCATGTACGTGAAGTAGATTTTCCAAAATCCCTATCCACACCTGCAACCTTATAACCTATTTGGGCCAAAAATCTGGACCCAAACAGGGTGAGAGACTAATCCTAGTAGGCAATCACCATAAGATCTGTGCCCAAATGTCAGTGAGCAATATAGAAAAAGTAAAGGAAATAAATGCAGCAGAGAAATAGTAGTAATCTTATGTAAACAATCCTACAAATCTTCATTCACATTTATTTTTTAATCTAATTCACACATTAAATTATCAACCAAGGAATCTATCAAACAACCTTATATTCTCAAGGCAAAGCAAGTAACACAACAGGTATCTCAACAGACTACCTAAACAGCATGCAGTACAAACTTTAATCTTGTTTTTTGGCTTGTTGGGCTCGTCCCAACTAACCAAAAATAATCATAGTGACTCTATGGGTGGCTCAAACTAGCATACCCCTCTATTCAAGTAAACACACAAAGGCACAGACACTCTGGGAAGCTCCCACCATCAATTCCCATGTGGTCTTGGAATGATAACTATAGTCTCTCTGAGGAAGAACGTACATATACTTCCCCCTATAGTCTCTATACGCAACTAATGACACTATATGGAATCACAAATTCTCATTCCAGTAGGTCCTGCGAATGATACTAATTTATAATAGACTCTCTGGGGAAGACCTTAATCGTCAATTCCCTCTTTATTCTACAACAACAGGTTACCACATCTCTATGTTGGGTAGTCATGCGTAATCGACTGTTAGAAGCTCACTGAAAGCTCAACAACTAGTTGTCTAATAGCTAAAATGAATCAAAAGAAAATAAACTGTGGGCAATACATGAAATAAACTATATCAAGGAATGCATGAAATGCAACGAGGTCTGCCTCACTGGCAACCTAAGCCAAACAACGATAAACAGCCAAAACAAGGGAAACACCCAAGGGGTGGTCCTCAACACGCTAATAAGCAATTATTAATCATCTAATAACCTCACGCATACAATAAATCTAAGGTATATAACAATACAAGATCAAAGCTCTAACTCATGATACCCGATACATGGGTATCCGACACTTTGGCACCAAAAACTCAAAGACATTCAATGCAGGGAAACAAACCACCTACCACGATCCTAGGAGATCGATATACTTTATCCTTGTCCTGTGAATCATCCTAAAATGTAGAATATCTGAAAAAACATCTAAAACGTTCAAACTCAGATAACTCTCACAAGAGAATGAATCGGGAAATGTGGCCAAAGAGGAACCAAGAAATCACCATTGTGATTCTATTGCAACCGACAACGTTCGATTCAGACAGCAAGTGACGGATCAGTGGGTTGGAGATGATCTGTGGCCGTACCCTCGCTCTTGACAAATGAAGCTGGAGAAAAACATGTATTCAGGGTTAAGTCGTGACCCAGGTCCATTTAATGAAAAAAATAAAGTACATGGTGTGTACTCGCCCTTTATGCACACCGCTTAAGAGACCACCACATCACTGCTACACACAGTTTGTGTGGCCCGGACATGTCGATAACATGGCCTCATGCGGGAGAAAAGTACACGGTGTGTACTCATATAGTACACGGTGTGTACTCATATAGTACACGATGTGTACTTAGATAATTTCTAGATTCTTCAATTTTTTCTCTTTTTTCTCAAAAATGACCAGAAAAGAAAAAACATACCTGAAAAAATGGTTTGGGTTCTTACAAACTTCCCCTCTTAAATAAATTCATCCCCAAATTTCCCTAGAAAAGTGGCGAAGACGAATCCTCAAACAACTCTGGCCACTATGATCGCATATCGGCCTCCCTCTCCCAAGTCACATCTCGTACACGTCCGTGCTACCGTAGCACCCATACCAGAGGAATAGACCGGCCACAAAGTAAATTTTTACTACAATCTACAATCCTGATAGGATGCTCCTAGAACGATTCATACTACTCTAGCTCAACCTCCTCGGGTAAAAAAACATGAGACGAGTTTGAGAAATAGCGGCGAAGCTGAAAAAATGGAAGAATTTGTGCATAGCCTAGTACCTCTAAGGAAACTGCATCCTATATGAAACCATCCCGACTCTCTCCAAAACCTCAAGTGGCCCGCTGTATCTTGGTAAAAGCTTACCCTATCTCCTGATCCTCTTGTGTCCCAACCTTGGGGAAACACGTAGGAAAACCTAATCTCCGACCTTGAACTTCAAAGGTCTCCTCCACTAATCAGCATAATATTTCTACCTAGACTCTGAAGTAGCCATCATTTTTCGAATCAACTCCACTTGTTCTATGGTCTTCGGACCAAGACGAGGTCCCAGCATAGATGTTTCTCCTACCTCCATCCAACACAAGGGTGATCGGCATGGTCTACCATACAAAGCCTCATTAGGTGCCATCTTAATAGTTTCTTGAAAACTATTACTGTAGGAAAACTCCACTAGAGGTATCTGTCTCTCCCAAGAACCTACAAAATCAAGGACGCATGATCGCAACATGTCCTCCAGTACCTGAATTGTACTCTCTAATTGGCCATCTATCTGGGGATGGTATGTTGTACTGAGAAGTACATGTGTACCCAAATCCCTCTGTATCCCTTGACAAAAATTTGATGTAAAGTGGTCTTCCCTATCTGAAATAATAGTACATAGAACCCCATGCAGGTGTAAAATCTAATGGATGTACAACCGGCCATTCTCATCGACACGTAAGGTCTCCTTAATCAGCAAGAAGTGAGAAAAATTCATGAGCCTGTCCATGAAAACCCATACTATGTCATTCCCTTGAGGTGATCTTGGTAACCCTGTCATGAATTCCTTCGGGACATAATTCCACTTCCACTTGGGAATGGGTAGCTTCTGTAAAGGCCCTGTCGGTCCATGGTACACTGGCTTCACCTGATGACAGGTGGAACATATCATGAAAAAACGAACAATATCTCTCTTCATACCTGGCCCCCAATACTGGAAGTGTAGATCACGATACATCTTGTTGATGCCGGGATGAACTGCCCAGATTAAGGAATGAAAGTATCACATCATCTCCTAGAGTATAGCTGCTGGCACCCATACCCGTCCCTGGAAACGCAATATCTCATCATCTCCCTCGGTTCATCCGGGAAGAGAGTCCTCTCCTGACACGCTTCCCTGTATGACTAGACCTTTGGAATATGATAGCTTCCTCATTCTAAATCTGTCGAGCATGGTAGAGGTAATAGCTAAAAATGAATGAAAAGTCTTCCACTGCCTATCGTGCACCTCCAAATAAATTTCAGAAAATAGAGCCATAAGCTTCCACTCGTTGTTGGCCTCCTGAACTACCTGTATCTGAGTCATCCTACTCAGTGTGTCTGCCACAGCATTGCCTTTCCGAGGCATATAAGAAAGCTCGAAATCGCAATACTGTAGGTACTCAACCCAACTCTGTTGTATTAGATTCATGTAATGCTGATTGAAGATATATTTGAGGCTCTTGTGGTCAGTATATACCAAAAAAATGCTCTCCCAGAAGATAATGTATATAAAAATGCAAATCATAAACAAATGAAGCCAACTCCAGGTCATGCGTAGGATAGTTTCTCTCATGTGGCCTCAACTACCAAGATCTGTACGCAACAACACGATCCTCCTGCATAAGCACTAATCCAAGCCATATGCAAGATGCATCACAGAAAACTGTATAACTCTAGCCCGGCTCCTACAAAACTAGAATTGGTTCTTATGTCAATCTCCCATTCATCTCCTGAAATGCTGAATTGCAGGCTTCTGACCAAACATACTTCATCCCTTTCTTAGTCAATCCCTTAAACAACGCTGTTATGCATGAGAAGTCCTGTATAAACCGTATGTAGTAACCAGCCAGCCCAAAATTGACTCCATACCTCAAAGAAATTCTTCGGCTACTCCCATGTAACTACTGCGCTCACCTTCTCTGGGTCTACTAATACTCATGATCTGAGATGACATGACCCAGGAAGAGAATATCATCCATCTAAAAGGGCCACTATGAGAGAAAATCATATAACGGATTCTCCCATAGTGTACTCAAAATGATCTCAAGATGGGTAGCATAGTCTTGTCGAGTGTGAGAGTACACCAATATGTCGTCCACAAAAACCACCACAAAGGAATCCATGAATGGATGGAAAACTCTATTCATTAGTGCCATGATAACTGTTGGTTCATTCGTGAGACCGAACGACATAAAAAAATACTCATACAGACCAAACCTGCTCTGGAAGACTGTAAGAGGTATATCAGATGGTATGAAATGCAACTGCTGGTATCCGGATCTCAAGTCAATCTTCAAGAAAAATCTGGCTCTTCGAAGCTGATCAAAGAGATCATCTATCCATGGTAAAGGATATCGGTTCTTGACCATTAACAGGTTCAAATTACGATAATCCACACAAAGCCTAAGGGTGTTATCTTCCTTCTTCGCAAACAGGATAGGTGAACCCCAAGGATAAGTACTGGGTCAGATTAAACCCTTTCCCTGCATCTTCTCCAACAGCTTCTAGTGCTCCTGCAAATCAGGTGTAGCAATACTATAAGGAGGAATGGACACTGTTTTCGATCCTGTCACAATCTCAATAGATAAGTCTACTGCTCACTCTGGAGGAAAACTTGAAAAGACTTCTGAAAAGACATTTGGAATGTGATCAACCACTGGAGGAAAATTTACCTGAGAAGTCTCGTGGTCATCCAAATATAAGCTAGCAATTTAGGCCACAACACTGCCCAAACCATGATTCTTTGGTCCAGCCCTGCTCGCCTAGACATCCCATTCACCCTTTTGAAGAAACGATCCACCCTCCGATGATGTAAAACTCACCCTGTAGCGATAGAAATCGACAAAGTCCTGTAAGGGATCTAACCAGTCTATCCCGAGATTGAAATCATAGTCTGTCATCTCGAAAACATAGAGACTCACAAAATATGACACCCACAAACCTCCAGGGGGGGGCAGTCTAAGCACGGATTCACGCTAAGAGTTCTACTTCCCAAGGGAGTATCTAGCGTCATCATATCCTCAGAAGTATAAACAGTAAGTCTAAGTATTTCCACAGTATGAACAGAAATAATGCTATCAGAAGATACTATATCAAAAAGTGCAGAGGATAAAACTGAGGCTACTAAAATGGTACCTCGAACTGTGGATGGTCCAGGATCCTTCTCCTGATATATATCTTCTACCACAAAAGTCTGGCTTGCACCGTGACCCTATGTAGCAGCCTGAGATCCCTAAGCTGACCCTCACTAATCCTAACCACTGCATACATAGCCTCTACCATGGCCTGAACGACCAGAAGAACTCTAGTCCAAAGTTTTTTGTGGAACTGGTAATCCTGCTCCTGAGCGCGGAGCCGAAACTGATCCTCCTTTACTATCCACTGGAAGAATAACCTTGCAGAAATGTTGCAGATGACCCATCTTGCCGCATGATCGGCACTCCACTGGATCTCTTAGGCACTGAGGCTTCTTATGTCTATTTTTACCACACTGATATCACACCACCTAGTTGCCAGAAAGATGATCTTGTCTACCAGAAGGAATACATCGCATCCTCGAGTCACCTCATGTAGACTCTCTGTGGCGCTTCCTACTGTCTACATGAAAAGAATATGTCCTGGAAGCTGAACCATCCTGGTCTTAAACTCCAGTCTCCCTCTGTCTTCTCTCCGTTATAAGTGACTGGATGACAATCAGAGTGATACAGGTCAACTGAAAGGCATTCACCTGCGACCTGATGTTTGATCTGAGGCCTTCCTCAAACTTCCTTGAAAAAAACAGCTCATTATTCCCCAGAATGGGAGTGAAATGTTGTAACTCTGTAAAGCCTGAGGAATACTCCATAACTATAAGAGTATCCTGCAACAGGTTCATGAAAACTCTCTCTCTGTCAGCCCTCAGCGTCTCCGGGTAGAAGTAGTCATAGACTGTACACTGAAACACATTCCAAGCCATAACCAGTTGGTGCGCTGTTTGCGAAAACACATCCCACAATATGTTGGATGAATCTCACATCATATAAGTTGAGAACTTCAGTTTCCTCTCTGGAGGTGTCTCTAGATTCTCAAAGATGGTTAGAATGTCTTCTAACCATGACTTTGCAGCCTGAGGTCCTCTATCCCTTGTGAACGTGGGAGGGTTGTACTGCTGAGCAACCCACGTCTACTCTACCATAGATGGGGCCAGATGCTGAGCTCCCTGGAAGGTCAGCATGTATCTCATGAAATCCACTATGAACTGAGTGTCATCACCAGTGTTTGGAATCACTTCAAGTGCCATGTTTGTAATGATAGGTGGAACTACTGGTAGTCCCTGGTCTGTCGTATCAGGCGTACGGTCACTGCCTGGTTCCTGACGTGCAACGGGAGGAATTCCTGTTTCCATATCTCTGAAAGTTCAAAATCACACTTTCATTTTTGGTTAACACATATCAAACTTAAGAGAGAATAATGTAACATGATATAAAATCTTTAAAAAATTGGGAAAACATGACTACACAGCGTGTTTCTTCAAAGTTTACCATAGGTGTTTACCTTGGCCATACATGGCTATGTAAACCACTCGGCTACATGGATATTTCTTAAACTATGTGGCGTGTACTAACCTCTTTTCTTCCCCACCCATTCACCCCTACACAGCTGGGAACACGGACTGTCCCAGCAGGGAACTACACGGCGTGCTTGTCCACTACATGGTGTGTCCCTAAGATCTCTCTCATGTCCATGTTGTTAGTCACACAGATTGGTAAACAGACCACTACAACAAGGCATGTCAAATGAGACATGGCATGTACATGACATGCCTTACCTGGCCCGTGTTGTTTGTGACACGGCCTGACACACGGTCGACACTACATGACATGTTCCATGCGGACACGACATGTATGTGGAAGGATAACACCATCCCATGCTATTGGCTACACGGCCGGCTACATGGTCAACTATACATGGTGTGTTCCCATGGGACATGGCGTGCACATGAAGGAAAACCCCTGGCCATGTTGTTAGTGACACAGTCATATACCTATGTCGTACCGAATGGCGTGTACACTAGTACACGGCATGTTATTGCATGAAACTTTATAACCCTGTGTCTCTGCCCAACACAGTCAGAGACATGGATAAAAACTACAGATTTTGTATGCATAAAGTACACGCCGTTCATTCATGGATTTTCTAGACAGTTACCTCAGAACTACACTGGATCCCAGACAACACAGAAAAAAAGTGTTATGGTTCCAAATTCTGATCCGTGGGGGCCCATACTCCCAGCGAATCAAGGCATGGCATCTTAACAATGGATATAATAAAGTAAAAAAGTATAACAACTCATGATCGACCAAATTATGATCCTCGATGGACCATAACACCTCTAAGACCAAAGTTTGGCGTCCATGATAAAGAATCCCTAAACAAACGATACCCTATCATCATAGCAGGTATTCTATCACAACAGCTATCACAACAGCATGCAAATTCTAATTTAGTCTAGATGGCATAGAAACATGCATGACATGTGATTATATAACAAGTGCCTATATGATGCATGAGATGTAATACCCTCATCTCATCAGGTTACAAAAAAGTATAACCACAATCATACAAACAGTAATAGCACAAAACAAGTGCACCACCCAACAGTGAGTTCAATTAAACTGTAAAATTTGAAAAAACTCTAAAATTGCAATATTCAAGGTAATCTAGCTTTTTTCCTGTACACTGGTGCTAGAATGCCCGGGAACAACTATTTACCATTTACTTATTCCTTCCTATCCCTGTCTGTTGTTGCTAAATAGAACATCAATAGAAAAGGATAGAACCTCATCTGATACCACTTTGTAAGGACCCGAATCTAGAGCCCCTCAACTGGTGCCCCATGCCCGGCTCCCCACATGACCTCAAGCGCATTTCTCCAACTTCCCGAGGTTGCCAACTAGTAGTGAGGGACTTGTTATGTTATTGCAGAAACTATTCCCCCATTTGGTAAGGTATACAAGGTATAGGAAATAACAGTCAATAGTGGAAGTAGTAAACAGCATACAACAACTGAAACTAAAAATTAGAAGAAATGTATAATATCTTAATGATGCTGCATGGTACATGTATCTAAGGAAAGAAAAAAACACAACAACATGTTGAAATACAAATGAGAACAAAGCACTAAAATTAAACCGCAACTCCAGCAACATTGCAAGACTAAGCTCAGTCCTATGCTCTCCATCTCCAACCAGAAATCATGTACCTGAAGTAGAAGGGACACAATCCCTATCCACACCTGCAACCATATAACCTTTTTGGCCCGAAAATTAGGACCCAACAGTGTGTGAGACTAATCCCAGTATGAAATCACCACAAGATCTGTGCCCTACTATCAGTGAGAAAAATAAAAAAAGTAAAGGAAATAAATGCATTAGAGAAACAGGATTACTCTAAAGTAAAAAATCCTATCAATCACCATTCACATTTATTTATTATTCTAATTCAGTCATTATATTATCAACCCAGGAATCTTGCAAACATCCCTATATTCTCATGTCAAAGCAAGTAACACATCAGGTATCTCATCAGACTACCTAAATATCAAGCAGTAAAAAACCCAAGCATGTTCTTTGGCATGGTGGAATCGTCACAACCAACCAACAATAATCATAGTGACTCTATGGGTGGCTCACACTGGCAGACCCCTCAATTCATGTAAACAGACAATGGCATAGACACTATGGGATGCTCTGACCATCAATTCCCATACGGCCTAGCAACGGTAGCTCTAGAATCTCTGAGAAATCACTTACGTCTAATTCCCTCTATAGTCTCAATACGTAACTAAGGAAACTCTATGGAAGAACAAGGTCCCATTCTCGTAGTTCCTGAGAATGATGCTAATCTATAACATACCCTCTAGGGAAGCCCTTAATCATCAATTCCCTCTTTAGTCTACCACACTATGTTCCCACAACCCTGAGTAGTGTAGTCATGCGTAATCGACTGTTAGTAGCCCAAAGTAAACTCAACAACTACTTGGCTAATAGCTACAATGCATCAAAATCATATAAAATTTTGGAAATAGATGCAATCAACTATATCAAGGAAATCATGCAATGCAACAAGGTCTGCCTCCCAGGCAACCTAATCCAAACGGAGATAAACAACCAAAACAAGGGAAACACTCAGGGGGTGGTCCTCAACATGCTAACAAGAAAGTATTAATCATCTGATAACCTCAGGCATACAAGAAATCTAAATCAGATAACAATAGAGGATCAAAAACCTAACCTTAGATACCCGATACATGGGTATCTGGAACCTTTTCACCAAAAACTCAAATATATTCAACATAGGGAAAAAACCACCAACATCTATCCTAGGAGATCGATATACTTGAACCGTGGCATGTAAATCAGCCTATAATGGAGAAGATTTGAAAAAACATCTAAAACACTCAACCTCGGATAACTCTCACAAGAGAAGGAATTAGGAAACGTGGCCAAAGAGGAGACAAGAACTCACCGCTATGATTCTATTACAACTAACAGTGTTCGATTAGGACAACAGGTGACAGATCAGTGGCTCAGAGAAGATCTTTGGTCATACCCTTGCTCTTGGTCAAAGAATCTAAAGTAGAAGACGTATTCGGGGTTAAGTCGCGACCCATATCCGTTTAATAAAAAAACTAGAAAGTACATTGTGTGTACTTCATGAGTACACGACGTGTACTCACTCTTTACGTACACCACATTAAGAGGCCTACACATCACCGATACACACCATGTGTGTAGCTTAGACATGGCTAGCACACAGCCTCATGCGGGAGAAAATTACACATAGTGTACTTAGAAAATTTACAAATTCTTCTATTTGTCCACTTTTTTCTCAAAATTGACCAGAAATGGTAAACCATACATGAAAAGAAGGTCCGGGTTCTTACATATTTCACCCCATAAATATATTCATCCCCGAATTTCCCTGGAAAGGTGTCAAAGAAGAAACCTCGAAAAACTCTGGCCACTATGATCGCGTATCGACCTCCCTCTCCCATGTCTCGTCCCGTACAAAGTCGTGCTGCCATAGCACCCGTAATAGAGTAACATACCAGTTACAGAGTACATTTTCACTATGATCAACAATCCTGATAGGATGCACCATGAACGATGAATCCTACTCTATATCAACCTCCTCGGGTTAAAAAACATGATATGGGTCTAAGAAATAGCAGTGAAGCTGAGGAACATGGTAGACGGCCTGCATAGCCTGGTACCTCTGAGGCAAATACAACCTAAAAGAAACCAGCCCGACTCTCTCCAGAACCTCAAACGACCCGACGTATCTCGGTGAAAGCTTACCCTGTCTTCTGATCCTCCCGTGTCCCAACCTCGGGGTAACACGTAGGAAAACCCGTTCTCTAACCTTGAACAACAAAGGTTGCCTCCATTGATCAGCATAATATTTCTGCCGAGACTATGCAATAGCCATCCTTTTTTGAATCAGCTCTACCTATTCTGTGGTCTCCTGAACAAGATGATGTCCCAGCATAGCTGCATCTCCTACCTCCAGCCAATACAATAGTGATCTGCATGGTCTACTGTACAAGGCCTCGTAAGGTTCCATCTGAATAGTTTCATGAAAAAATTATTTTAGGAAAACTCCACTATAGGTATATGTCTCTCCCAAGAACCTCTAAAATCAAGGATGCAGGCTCGCATCATGTCCTGTAGTACCTGAATCGTACGCTCTGACTGTCCATCTGTCTGGGGATGGTAAGCTGTACTCAGATGTACATGTGTACCAAAATCCCTCTATATCCCTTTCCATAAATGCGACATAATGCAGGAGTCCATATATGAAAGAATAGTACATGGAACCCCATATAGGCGTACAATTCCATGGATGTATAACCGTCCAAGCTCATCGACACTGAAGGTCTCCTTAATCGGCAAGCAATGAGAAACCTTCGTGAGCCTGTCATATGAAAACCCATACCGTGTCATTCCCTCGAGGCGATCTTGGTAACCCTATCAAGAAGTCCATCTCAAAATCATTCAACTTCCTCTCCGGAATGGGTAGCTGCTATAAAATCCCTGCCGATCGCTGGTTCTCTTCCTTCACCTGCTGACAGGTGGAACATCTCACTAAAACCCAGCAACATATCTCTTCATACCTGGCAGCAATACTGGCTGTGTAAATCACGATACATCTTGATGATGCCAGGATGAACTGCCCAGACTGAGGAATAAAAGTCTCTCATCAGCTCCTCGCGTATATCTTCTGGCACCCATACGTGTCCCAAGAAACAGAAGATCAAATCCTCTCCCACGGTCCATACGGGAAGAGGGTCCTCTCCTGACATGGTTTCTCATAGGACTATGCCTTCGGAATCTGATAGCTACCTCATTCGGACTCGGTCTAGAAGGGTAGAGGTAACATCTACAGAAGAAATAAATGTATGCCCCTTCCTTTCATGCACCTATAAATGTATTTCAGAAAACAGAGCCATAAGCTGCCACTCGCTACTGGCCTCCTGAACTGCCTATTTCTGAGTCCTCTTGTTCAGTGTGTCTACCACAGCATTGCCTTTCCCAGGCATATAAGAAATATTGAAATCGAAAGATGTTAGGTACTCAACCCACCTCCACTATCTCAGATTAATGTCATGCTATATGAAGATATATTTGAGGCTCTTGTGGTTCGTATATACCCCAAAATGATCTCCAATAAGATAATGTCTCCAACAACGCAAAGCATGAAAAACTGCAGCCAAAACATAGTCATGTGTAGGATAGTTCCTCTCATGTGGCCTCAACGTCTGAGATCCGTACACAACAACACGATCCTCCTACATAAGCACTGCTTCAAGAACGATGCCATATGTATCACAGAAAACTGTATAACTCTTTCCCAGCACAGGAAAAACTAGAATTGGTACTGAAGTCAATCTCACCACGAGCTCCGGAAAGGCTAAATCGTAGGCTTCTGACCAAACATACTGTGAGGCCCCGAGCCCGCTCTTTCGGACTCAGTGCTTGAAAATTGCTGTGAATTTTTTTAGGGAAAATAAAAAATTACACAACACTTTAACGAAATGAAGATCTTTTACCGGTCTAGGTTCTGGAATATTAGACATAACATTACATTATCAGAGTCGGAAAAAAATAATAAAATTTTCCATTATTCTTCTGCGCGCGCTAACTCCATAAGTTGCGACATCTACGATAATCTGCCTGGGATACCTGTGAAAACATTTCAAATCCTGGGGTGAGCACAAAAATGCTCAGTAAGGGGTTTTAAAAACCATTGATAAATCGCTTTCAGAAAAATATCCTTTCAATAATAAAATTGAAAAATTTCAATTGTAAATTTATTTTTAAAACAACCATCATAAAATAATATAATCCTTTTGAAAAATAATTATACATTGAAAACACTTTTAAACTATTCAAGTGATTTTCTTTGGAAAATATTAAGAAAACTTCATGAAAACAAAACATCATTTTGAGGCAACTTCATTCGTCGAAGGTTGTCTTGGGCCTACCCACATAGTGAAGGATGGGTTCACTCCCCAATGACCTTCTATTTTTACAATGAACAAGCGCCTGTGTCTTTCAAAAACGTTTTAAGTTTGCTTTACACACACACATATATATATATACATATCATATTTCTCACTGGAGATTTTACCTTTAATCATATCGTTGCATTTAAATAATCATTTCCACTAATATATATATAAGGGTATATATATATATATCAGTGTGAATTTTTATTGAAAAAAATAATAATACACACTTGTGAGTATTGATTTCCGAAAACTCATGTCACATGGCATGTACATGAACACCAACATACCCGATCATCAATTGATAAATACTAAAAGAAATATCAATGATTTGTTTTCATAACTAAATAACTTAAACCATTTTTAATTCAAAAATATAATGAGCATGCACCGAATATTATAAATGATATGTATTCTAAAAAAATCATCATTTCACTCATGAGTAAAAATTATAAATTTAAACATGTACAAGACAACTTAAAATTATAATATGTCTATAAACAGTTCATCCAATTCCATTAAAATTCATTTCTTTGTAGATTTTATTCAATGTTCACAAGTATGTGTATATACCTATATATAGGCTTAGGAATGTATGATGTTTCATAAACGATTATCTATATATGGCCATAACATGGAATTTTATTTGACTTGTATGTGACATAATAAAATTGTGGTATTCTTAGTTTATTAATTCATATGTGAATTAATAAATGACAATTAATTTATTTAAAACAATATTGTATTTACACATCATGATGGTATATATACATATACATATTATTCACTTGATTTTATATGCGATGTTCCTTCTAAAATAAATTTTAATTATACAAATAGAACCATAAATTTAGAATAATTAAATTGTTCTAAAAAATTTAGAATGGTTTATTAGAGCACATAAAAATATGTCCAAAACATCAAAAATATTGATATTTGTTTAAGAGAATCATTAATGAAACCTTTGTATCAATCATTTTACAATACCCAAAACCACAAAATATAAACCATATTATTTAACATAAGAAAATATCCCTTGAAATAAAAAATAATAAAATAAAAAGAATAATAATCTATTTTTTGAGGATTTTAATGTGTAGAAAATCCCCCATACACACAAACCCATAAAATTAATATCATAATAAGAAAATAGTCCTTTAACCCATTATACTAAACCAAATTTTAAAATTATTTTGATAAATGATTTAATTGGATAAATCAATTACAATTAAAGATTAAAGAGGAGGGTTATTTGAAAATAAAATATTTTAATTTAACATGATGATTCAAATACATGTTGAAATCAAAGGAAAATTAATTATTGCAAGTCAGAAAAATATATAGCTTAAAATAAAGAGTCCCTTACTTGTTTTACGCGTAGATGAATTCTTACATCTTATCCGCCCCAAATATTCTTGCCACTCAAACTCTCAACAGCCAAGAAGAAGAAAAACCGCGTACAACAAATTCTTCCCAGAAAACCACTACACACCCCTTTATTTATACACCCAACATTATAAAATATTTAATTATATTATTTCAATTTGTTAGGGTAGATTATTGATTGGATATACATATAATATATAAACTATTATAGCTGAATTAAAAGCACTGATTGAGTTGCTGCAAGTTGATATACAGACATATATATATTTAAATGTCTGACTGTCAGAAACGAAACACAAAATAGGTCCTTAAATGATTCTGAATCGAGACAATGGGGTTCAACGAATAAAAAAAATTATTTCAAACATCACACAACATAAAACTGAATTGACCAACAAGGATTATAATAATATTAATGAAAAGAGAGGAAACATACACACAAAGAAATAATCCCGAGCAATCCAATAAACAAATCAAAATTATTTAAGATGGATATACTAAACAATTCAATTTGAAGTAAAATCCATATGAAGTTAGGGAAATCGTTACATCAATGGGTCCAGATTTGTAGAATATGCAAGTGGATGAATATTATACCGAAATTGAATCTGGAAATCGGCTATAATTGACACCTAACAGATCAGAACAAAACGATACTCGATCATTGATGCATGATCTTACCTCATCTGCGGTAAAAATTTTCTTTCAATGATTAAAATTCTTTAACAATTTTGAACAACTGAAGAACACTCTGCTCTTCTTTGTTCGAACCCTGGATAGAACTCAAACATCAAAACACAGTCAAAGAAGCCTAATCCGATGAAGAAACATGGGGTATGTGACTCCCCCCTCAGTCTTGTCCTTGGTTCATGAAGAAGAAGGCATACCCTATGCCTTGGCCTGGACCTAGACCATCACTTGAACCTAATTTCTAATACAAACTTAACCTCAAAGCTAAAAGTGAAAACCATAAATGTGGTAAAGAACTGACCTTCGGAAGCTTCATTGGTGGTTGAACCTCGCACGAAATGTTCTTATTCATAACCGACGGTTGAACTTTTCTTCTTCAAAGTCGAAGATCACCTGGTCTCGATTCTTCCTCAACGTCTGCTCGCGTTTGGCGAACAGAAACACTCGTTTCCCGATTCTCTATTCTAATTATTTTTTATTCGTTTTAGTTTTATTGTTTTATCAATGTATATATATAGAGAAATTCCATATTATAATTTCTTAATATGATAATTTTAATGCTTAAAACATTATTTATTAAATTGAATATATATATATATATATTGTTTATTACATATTAATTTCAGTATTAATATTTAAATTAGTAATGTTTTTATTCAGTTATTTTATTTATACATCAATGGTCATTTTTATTTAAAATTTTTTAAAAGTAATAACGGATAGTTTTTTTTGTAATGGTCGGATAAAACTCTATAAATACCAATGTTTTCTGGGTCATTCAAGCTCTCAGAAGAAAAATATCTCAATGTTCATGCCACTTCTTTCGGAGATGGTTTTAGATGTTCCTATTATTTTTAGTTTCATTTCTATCATCCTTGCAATAATGTTTTTTCTTCTATCAGATCCAAGAGATGATAACTACTCGATCGACATCGACGTGTTTCTCGGTAGTCTTCCAATTTTTTTATTATCAATAGCAGTGGGTTTAATGGGTTAATTCTTGTGTATCAAGGGTGTATTCTGGTATTTGTATGAATAAAGTGCTCGCTAATTATATATTTTCATTCGGTAATTTATTTTATTACATCTTGGAAACATTGGCAAAACATGAAACTTAATTTTAAAACTAGGGTGTTACGTTCTACCCCCCTTAAATATAATTTCACCCTAGAAATTCATTTACACTTATCGCTCTTAATTCCCATCAATTCTGAGTCTCACATGATGTCCCAATGGTCTGTATAGTTGTCTTCCATGGTTTCCATGTCTTCCTAAGAAATTAAAGTTCAATGTGGCTTCGAAATCTTCCACTTCCTTCGCCCAAATAAAACTAGTGCAAGAGGGGTTGTATGGATGTAGGCACCAGAAGACAGTCCTCAAGGAATGATAATCAATATAGTATCTGGGAAGTTCTTCTTGAATTTGATTCCTATAAGAAAGCCTCATTGCTTCGTCTTCGAATGTTTCAAATGCATCATAAATTCTTCCTGTGAAGAAAAAGCATAATAGTTAACACGAAAATGTTGCGCGAATATTTCCTTCTTCAGCTGCTCTTTAAAAATTTGAGATTGATTCTGGTTTCTCAAACATTGTAAGGAACCTAAAAAGTCCTTCGTAATATGCCCCTTGGCATCGATAGAAATGACGTTGGATCAGCCTGATATCTTCGAAGACGAAACTAGAACCACGATGAAAATGAAGTACATCTGGTGTGCCTGATATATTATAGAGACGTTTACAGGAAATCTGCATGGCTTCATAGGGCTCAGATTCTTCTTTGCATGATTTCTCCATGATCATAGCGAGTAATTCATCCGGAAGGCCTAAGTTACTTATTTGAGCTCTTCTTCCTTCCATCTAAATATTACAAAGAAGAATGTTGACTGAGAAGGACATTCAATTTATCAAAGGGTTCTAAATTTCCATAGTTATCTATATTGTTCCTATGATACCAAGTGTGACGCCCCGAGCCCGCTCTTCCGGACTCGGTGCTTGAAAAATGCTGTGAATTTTTTTTAGGGAAAATAAAAAATTACACACCACTCTAATGAAATGAGTATCTTTTACCGGTCTAGGTTCTGGAATATTAGACATAACCTTACATGATCAGAGTCGAACAAAAATAATAAAATTTTCCATTATGCTTCTGTACGCGCTAACTCCATAAGCGGCGACATCTACGATAATCTCTTAAGATACATGTTAAAACATTTCAAATCATGGGGTGAGCACAAAAATGCTCAGTAAGGGGTTTTGAAAACCATTGATAAATCGCTTTCAGAAAAATATCCTTTCAATAAAACATTTGAAAAATTGCGATTGTAAATTTATTTGTAAAACAACCATCATAAAATAATATAATCCTTTTGAAAAATAATTATACTTTGAAAACACTTTTAAACTATTCTAGTTATTTTCTTTGGAAAACATTAATCAAACTTCATGAAAACAAAACATCATTTTGAGGCAACTTCATTCGTCGAAGGCTGTCTTTGGCCTACCCACTTAGCGAAGGATGGGATCACTCCCCAATGACCTTCTATTTTTACAACGAACAAGGGCCTGTGTCTTTCAAAAACATTTTATGTTTGCTTTACATATATATATATATACATATAGTATTTCTCACTGGAGTTTTTACCTTTAATCATATCGTTGCATTTAAATAATCATTTCCACTAATATATATATATAAGGGTATATATATATCTCTGTGAGAATTTTTATTGAAAAAAATAATAATAAACACTTGTGAGTATTGATTTCCAAAAACTCATGTAACATGGCATGTACATGAACACCAACATACCCGATCATCCATTAATAAATAATAAAAGAAATATCAATTATTTGGTTTCATAACTAAATGACATAAACCATTTTTAATTCAAAATAATAATGAGCATGCACTGATGATTATAAATGATATCTATTCTAAAAAAAATCAACATTTCACTCATGAGTAAAAATTATAAATATAAACATGTACAAGACAACTTAAAATTATAACATGTCTATAAATAGTTCATCCTATTCCATTAAAATTCATTTCCTTTTAAGTTTATTCAATGTTCACAAGTATGTATATATATATATAGGCTTAGGAATGTATGATGTTTCATAAACGATTATCGATATATGGCCATAACATTGATTTTTATATGACTTGTATGTGACATAATCAAATTATGGTATTCTTAGTTTATTAACTCATATGTGAATTATTAAATGAAAATTAATTTATTTAAAACAATAATGTATTTACACATCATGATGGTATATATATACATATACTTATAATTCACTTGATTTTATATGCGATGTTCCTTCTAAAATAACTTTAAATTATACAAATAGAACCATAAATTTAGAATAATTAAACTGTTCTAAAAAAATTAGAACGGTTTATTATAGCACATTAAAATATGTGCAAAACATCAAACATATTGATATTGGTTTAAGAGAATCATTAACGAAACCTTTGTAGCAATCATTTTTCAATACCCAAAACCAAAAAATATAAACCATATTATTTAACATAAGAAAATCTGCCTTGAAGAAAAAATAAAAAAATAAAAAAAAAAGAATAAAAATCAATTTTTCTGAGGATTTGAATGTTTAGAAAATCCCCCATACACACAAACCCATAAAATTAAAATCATGATAAGAAAATAATCCTTTAACCCATTATAATAAACCATATTTGAAAATTATTTTGATAAATGATTTAATTGGATAAATCAATTACAAATAAAGATTAAAGAGGATGGTTATTTGAAAATAAAACGTTTTAATTTAACATGATGATTCAAATACATGTTGAAATCGAGGGAAAATTAATTGTTACAAGTCAAAAATATATATATATTAAAATAAAGAGTACCTTACTTGTTTTATGCGTAGATGAATTCTTACTTCTTATCCGCCCCAAATATGCTTGCCACTCAAACTCTCAACACCCAAGAAAAGGAAAAACCACGTACTACAACTTCTTCCCAAAAAACCACTACACACCCCTTTATTTATACACCCAGCATTATAATATATTTGATTATATTATTTCAATTTGTTAGGATAGATTATTGATTAGATATACATATAATATATAAACTATTATAGATGAATTAAAAGAACTGATTGAGTTGTTGCAAGTTGATATACAGACATATATATATTTAAATGTCTGACTATCAAAAACAAAACACAAAATAGGACCTTAAATGATTCTGAATCGAGACAATGGGGTTCAATGATTAAAAAAAATTATTGCAAACATCACACAACTTAAAACTGAATTAACCAACATGGATTATAATAATCTTAATGAAAAGAAAGGAAACGGACACACAAAGAAATAATCCCGAGCAATCCAATAAACAAATCAAAATTATTTAAGATGGATATACTAAAAAATTACATTTGAAGAAAAATACAAATGAAGTTAGGGAAATCATTACATCAATGGGTCCAGATTTGAAGAATATGCAAGTGGATGAATATTAACCGAAATTTAATCTGGAAATCGGCTAAAATTGACACCGAATAGATCAGAAAAAAAACGATACTCTATCATTGATGCACGATCTTACCTCATCCACGGTCAAAATTTTCTATCAATGGTTGAAATTCTTTAACAATTTTGAACAACTGAAGAACACTCGTCTCTTCGTCGTTCGAACCCTGGATAAAACTCGAACATCGAAACATAGTCGAAGAAGCCTAATCTGATGACGGAAAATGGGTTATGTGGCTCCCCCTCAGTCTTGTCCCCGGTTCGTGAAGAAGGTATACCCTATGACTTGGCCTCGACCCAAACCATCACTCGAACCTAATTCCTGATCCATACTCGAGCTCAAAACTAAAAGTGAAAACCCTAAATGTGGAAAAGAACTGACCTTCGGAAGCTTCATTGGTGGATGAACCTCGCATGAAATGTTCTGATTCATAACCGAGGGTTGAACTTTTCTTCTTCAAAGCCAAATATCACCTGGTCTCAATTCTTCCTCAGCGTCGGCTCACGTTTGGCGAACAGAAACCCTCATTTCCCGATTCTCTATTGTAATTATTTTTTTATTCATTTTAGTTTTATTTTTTTATCAATGTATATATATATATATCAAAATTTCATAATATAATTTCTAAATATGATAATTTTAATGCTTAAAAAATTATTTATTAAATTGAATATATATATATATTTATTTATTTTATTACATATTAATTTCAGTAATAATATTTAAATTAGTAATGTTTTTATTCAGTTATTTTATTTATACATCAACGGCCAATTTTAATTAAATTTTTTTAAAAGTAATAACGGATAGTTTTTTCGAAACAGTTGGATAAAACTCTATAAATAACAATGTTTTACGGGTCATTGAAGCACTCAGAAGAAAAATATCTCGACGTTCACACCACTGCTTTCGAATATGGTTTTATATGTTCCTCTTATTTTTAGTTTCATTGCTATCATCCTTGCCATAACGTTTGTTCTTCTATCAGATCCAAGAGATGATAACTACTCGATCGGCATCGTTGTGTTTCTCGGTAGTCTTCCAATTCTTTTATTATCAATAGCAGTGGGTTTAATGGGTTAGTTCTTGTGTATTAAGGGTGTATTCTGGTATTTTTATGAATAAAGTGCTCTCTAATTATATATTTGCATTCGGTAATTTATTTTATTACATCTTGGAAACATTGGAAAAAAATAAAACTTAATTTTAAAACTGGGGTGTTACACATACATCACCCCATTCATAGTCAATCCTATCAACGATGCTTCTAAGAATGAGAAGTCCGGTATAAACCACCTGTAGTAACCATCCATCCCTAAGAAACTTTGTTCCTTGAAGACAGTCTTCGGCTGCTCCCTGGTAACAACTACTGTCACCTTCTCAGTGTCTACTGATACTCCTGTCTCTGATATGAAATCACCTAGGAAGTCAATCTCGTCCATCCAAAAGTGGCACTTTGAGAGCTTAGCATATAACTGATAATCCCTCAGTGTTCTCAAAACGATCTCAAGTTGGGTAGCATGGTCGTGTCGAGTGTGAGAGTACACCAAGATGTCATCCATGAAAACCACCACGAAGGAATCCATGTAAGGATGGAAAACTTTGTTCATCAGAGCCATGAAAACTGCTGGCATATTCTTGAGACTGAATGACATTACCAAATACTCATACAGACTATACCTGCTCCGAAAGGATGTAAGAGGTATATCAGATGGTCTAACACGAAACTGATGGTAGCCAGATCTCAAGTCGATCTTTGAAAACACTATGGATCCTCAAATCTGATCAAATAGATCATCTATCTGTGGTAATGGATATCAGTTCTTGACCATCAACTTGTTCAAGTTTCGATAATCCACACAAAGCCTAAGGGTGTCATCTGCCTTCTTCACGAACAGGATAGGCGAACCCCGAAGAGAAGTACTGGTAAGGATGAAACCATTTGCCTAAGACTCCACCAATTGCTTCTTGAGCTCCTGAAACTCAGGAGTAGCCATCCTATAAGGAGTAATGGACACCGGTGTCGATCCTAGAACAAGCTCAATAGACAATTCTACCTCTCACACCGAAGGAAAACCAGAAAATTCTTCTGGAAAGACATATAGAAACCGGTCAACCACTGGAAGAAAATTTACCTGAGAAGTCTCGTGTTCATCCAGAAATAAGCTAGAAATCTAGGTCATAACACCGCCCAACCCATGATTCCCTGGTCCAGCCCTACTCACCTGGACATCCCATTCACCCTTGTGAAGAAAAGATCCACCCTCCGGTGATGTAAAACTCATCCTACGGTGATGGAAATCGACAAAGGCCTGGAAGAAAACTAACCAGTCCACCCCAAGAATGACATCATATCATGTCATCTCCAAAACATGGTGACTCAATGAAAAATGACACCCACCAACCTCAAGGGGACCGTCTAAGCACGGATGCACGCTAGCAGTTCTAATTCCCAAAGGAGTGTCTAGCATCATCATATCCTCAGAAGCATAAACATTAAGTCTAAGGCTTTCCAAAATATTCACAGAAATAAATCTATGAGATGATCCTATATCAAAAAGTGCAGAGGATAAAACAGAAGCTACTAAAACCATACCTCGAACTGTGGAAGGTCCAGGATCCTGCTCCTGATAAATCTGCTCTACCGCAGAAGTCTGGCTTGCACCGCGGCACTGTGTAGCTGCTTGAGATCCCTGAGCTAACCCTCCCTGTGCCTGACCACAATTTCCATGGCCTCTACCCAGGCCAGAATGACCTGAATAACTCCAACCCCTAGTCTACTACGGAACTGGTAATCCTTTTCTTGAGCGCGAAGCTGAAACAGATCCTCCTTCACTTTACACTAGAAGAAGAACCTTGTTGATACGTTGTAGATGACCCATCTTGACGCATGATCGGACTCCACTAGGTCTCTCGGGAACTGAGGATTCTTGTGCCTATTTTTTAAACATTGCTAGCACACCACCTGGTTTCTAGAAGGATGATCTCATCTACCTTAAAGAATACATAGCTTCCTTGAGTCACCTCTTGTAGACTCTCGGTGGTGCTTCCTGCTGTCTACCTAAAAAGAATATGTCCTGGAAGCTGAACCACCCTGGTCCACAGCTCTAGTCTCCCTCAATATTTTTTCCATGATAAGTTCTTGGTTGACTATCAGATTGATATAATTCAACTGAAATATGTTCACTCGTGACCTGATGTCTGGTCTGAGGCCTTCTTCATACATCCTTGCAAAAAATAGCCCTTCATTCCTTAGAATGGGAGTGAAACACTGTAACTCTGTAAAGTGGGATGAATACTCCATAACTATGAGAGTACCCTTCTTCAGGTTCATGAACTCTAGAGCTCTGTCATCTCTCAGCATCGCTGGGTAGAAGTAGTCGTAGAACATATGGTGAAACTCATCCAATGCCATAGCATGTTGGTGCCCTATCTGTGAGACCACATCCCACCATCTCTTGGTATAATCTCACAGCATATAAGTCGCGAGCATCACTCTCCTCTTCGGAGGTGTCTTTAGATGCTCGAAGATGGTCAGCATGGTTTATATCCATGACTCTTTAGCCTAAGGTCCTCCATCACCTGTGAACGTGGGAGGGTGTTGCTGTTGAAAACCACGTGTTTGCTCTCCATAGATGGGGCAAGATGATGAGATCCCTGGAAGGTCTGCATGAATCTCATGAAACCCACTCTGAACTAATTGTCGAAACCAGTGTCTGGAATCACTGCAGGTTCCATGTCTGAAAAGATAGGTGGAACTACGGGTATAATCTGGTCTACCGTATCAGGAGTAGGGTAACTTCTTGGTTCCTGACGTCCAACGGGAGGAAGTCTTGGTGCCATAGCTCTAAAAGTTAAAAATAACACATTCATTAATGATGAACACATATGAATCTTAAGATATCAAAATGAAACAGGAGTGAAAAAGATTAAAAAATTGGGAAAACATGACTGCATGGCTGGTAGTACTACTACACGGCGTGTTCCATAAATGTTTACCCTAGGTGTGTACCTTGGCCATACATGGCTCTGTAAACCACTCGGCTACACTATGTGTTCTTAAACTACATGTCGTGTACTAAACCCTTTTCTTCCCTTCCCGTTCACCCCTACACGGCTGGGAACACAGACTGTCCCAGCAGGGAACTACATGGCATGCATGTCCACAACACGGCGTGTCCTTAAGATCTCTCACATGTCCATGTTGTTAGTCACATGGACTGGTACACGGACCACTACTACACGGCATGTCAAAGGAGACACGGTGTGTACTTGACATTCCATTCCTGGCCCGTGTTGTTAGTGACACGTCCTGACACACGGTCGACACTACACAGCGTGTTCCATACAGACACAGCGTGTACGCGGAAGGATAAAAGAAACCTGTGATGTTGGCTACAGAGCCGGCTATATGGTCAACTATACATGGTGTTTTACCATGGGACACAGCGTGCTTTTGAAGGAAAAAAATGGCCCGTGTTGTTAGTGACATGGCCAGATACCAATGTCATACCGCATGGCATGTACACCAGTACACGATGTGTTCCTATAGGAAACATTACAATCCCGTGTCTCTTCCCAACACAGTCAGGGAAATTGCTAAAAACTACACAGCATGTATGCATAAAGTACACGCCGTGAATTCTGGTTTTTTCTAGATAGTAACCTCAGAACATCACCGGATCCAAGAAAACACAGAAAACAAGTGTTAAGGTGCCAAATTCCAATCTGTGTGGTCCCATACTCCCTATGAATTAAAGCTTGACATCATAACAATGGATATAACAATTAAAAAGTATTACAAATCATGATCCACCAAATTCTGATCCTCAAGGGACCATAACACCTCTAAGACAAATGTTTGGTTTCCATGATAATGATTCTCTAATCAAATGATACCCTATCAACATATCATGTATTCTATCATAAGAAATATCACAATAGCATGCATCTTCCATCACAAATTATATCACAACAGCATGGAAAATCTAATGAAATCTAGATGGCATGGAAAAATGCATGATATGTGATTTTCTAACAAGTGACTATATGATGCATGAGATGGAATACCCTCATCTCATTGGGTTTCAAAAAAATAGAAACACAATCATTCAAACAGTAAAATCACAAAACAAGTGCACCACCCAATGGTGAAATTAATTAAACTATAACATTGGAAAAAACTCTAAAATTGTAATATTCGAGGTAATATGTATTTTCCCCAGTACATGGGTTCTAGAATGCCCAAGAAGAGCTATTTTCCATTTACCTATTCCATCATATCCCTGTCCAATGTTGCTAAACAGTAAGTCCATAGAAAAGGAAAAAACCTCCTCTAATTTCACTTTGTAACGACTCGAATCCAGAGCCCCTCAACTGGTGCCCCATGCCCGGCTCGCCACATAACCTCAAGTGAATTTACCTAAATGCCAGAGGCTACCGACTACCAGCAATGGCCTTTGTAATTTATGGGGAAACAATGCCCTCAATTGGTATGTTAAACAAGGTACAGGAAATAACAATCAATAGTAGAAGTAGTAAACATCATACAACAACAGAAACTAAACTGTGAAAGAAATGTATAATATAATTATGATTCAGCATGGTATATGTATCTAAGGAAAGAAACAAACACAACAACGTGCTGAAATACAACAGATAAAAAATCACAAAAAGTAAACAGAAACTCCAACAACATCACAAGCCTAAGCTCGGTCCTATGCTCTACAGCTCCAAAAAACAATCATGTACTTGAAGTAGAAGAGCCACAATCCCTGTCCACATCTGCAACCATATAACCTGTTTGGGCCAAAAATCAGGAACCAAATAGGGTTTGAGACTAATCCCAGTAGTTAATCACCACATGATATGTGCCCTACTATCAGTGAGCAACATAGAGAAAGTAAAGGAAATAAATGCAGTAGAGAAACACAAGTACTCTAAAGTAAAAAATCCTACCAATATACATTCACATTTATTTATTTGTCTAATTCACTCATTAAATTATCAACCAAGGAATCTAGCAAACAAATCTATATTCTCAAGGAAGTGCAAGTAACACAACATGTATCTCAGTAGACTACCTAATAAACAAGCCGTACAAAACCCAAGCTTGTTCTTTAGCTTGGTGGACTCATCAAAACCAACAAAAAATAATCATAGTGACTCTCTGGGTGGCTCACACTAGTAGACCCCTCTAGTCAAGTAAACACAAAAAGGCACAGACACTCTAGGAATATCTCACCATTAATTTTACTACGGTCTTGAAATGATAGCTATAGACTCTCTGAGGAAACACTTACGTCTAATTCCCCCTATGTTATTGATACGTAACTAAGGACACTATATGGACGCACAATGTCCCATTCTCATAGGTCATGCAGATGATACTAATTTATAACACACTCTATAGGGAATCCCTTAATCGTCAATTCCAACTTTAGTCTACCACACAGGGTTCCCACAGCCCAGAGTAGTGTAGTCATGCGTAATCGACTGTTAACAGTCCAAATTAAGCTCAACAACTACTTGGATTATTTCTACAATGCATCAAAATCATATAAATAGTAGACAATACATGAAATCAACTATATCAATGCAAGAAAGCAATGAAACAAGGTCTACCTCACAGGAATCCTAATCCAAACGACGATAAACATCCAAAACAAGGGAAACACCCAAAGGGTGATCCTCAACATGCTAACAAAAAATTATTAATCATCTAATAACCTTAAGTATTCACAAAATATAAGGAAGATAACAATACATGATCATGACCTTTACCTGAGATACCTGATACATGGGTATCCGACACTTTTGCACCAAAAACTCAAAGACATTCAACATAGGGAAACAAACCACCTACCTCAATCCTAGGAGATCGATCTACTTGAACCTGAGAATGTGAATCAGCCTAGAATGAAGAAGATCTGCAAAAACGTCTAAAACATTCAACCGCAGATAACTCTCACAAGAGAAAGAGTCAGGAAACATGGCCAAAGTGGAACCAAGAACTCACTGCTATGATTCTATTGCAACCAACGACGCTCGATTCGGACAGCAGGTGACAGATCGAGGGCTTAGAGATGATCAGTGGCCGTAGCCTCTCTCTTGGTCAAAGAAGCTGGAGAATAAGGCGTATTCAGGGTTAAGTCGTGACCTTGTTCCATTTAATGAAAAAATAATAATGTGCATAGTGTTTACTCGCCCTTTCCATACACCGCATTATGCGGCCTCCCCATCACCGCTACACAACATTTGTGTGGCCCAGACGATGCCAGCACACAGCCTGAGGCGGGAGAAAAGTACACAGCGTGTACTCTTAAAGTACATGGTGTGTACATAGAAAATTTTGAGATTCTTCTTTTTTTTCTTTTTTCTAAAAAATGTCCAGAAAAGGGAAAACATAACTGAAAAGAAGGGTCGAGTTCTTAAAACCACCATATCTAAACATACAAGTCTAATAATATGTTCATGATACAGAGAGATAATCTGGAATACTAATTAAATGATTAATATGTCACAACTCATCCCTTAGTGCCCATGTTGTGACTAACCCAAGAATGGATCTCATAGGTCAGGGGAAAGTGACTGGAACCGAGTACTAAATTCCCACAAAGGGGAGGCATTTTTTATAAACCTACACACATGAACCTGTCCCCATGAAAAGTAATGAAACTAAAAATACTAATTAAACAATATGAAACCCAATGAGACAACAACTGATTGTAGCATTAAAACCTAAAATGTAATTGTGCCAGATTAAAAAGGCCAATTGAAATAGAAATGTACAATCTCCTTGGTCTCATCTACAAAAATTACAACATAATGGGTAGGTATAGTAAATAGTCTGAATTCCACTGAAGTGTAACAAGTCTGTCCGGCCACCCTAAAGCACCCTTGTCCCTGGAGAAATATGTAATCTGTCAAAGCTTTTGATCGTTTGCAAAAGACATGATACTTTTAGGTGAAGCCCATGCATGGGTGAGTAGAAATATACTTAGTAGGGACCCCAAACCATAATAGTAAACAAAAAAGAAGGGTATAATGAATACTACCTAATAGGTACACTATGTGTACCCTCTATGAAACACAATTAAGAGAGTCACTATAGTCTTCTCACCCCATGATACATATACAAAGAATTTCCTTGCATTTGGAAATGAAAATCCAATGATACACACTCTGCATATTCTTAGGAAACATACTCTAAATCTTCATAGGGGATACACACTAAATAACCATATAGGACACACACCATATAACCAATGGAGAAACACTCAATATATCTATAGGATACACACTACATATAACCATAGGAGACACACTCCATATAATCATAGGTGACACACTCCATATATATGTAGAAGATAGACTCAATATGTGTGAAGTAGACACACTTCGTATATCTATATGGGACACACAATATATATCTGTAGGAGACAAACCCTTTATATTCGGACAACCACCCACAAGATTTTACTCTTAGCGTGTTCATTTTGTGGGCACATTCTCCTCAAGAAAAAAATCCGTAGTTCAACCTACACTAAAACTTCTTCATAGTATTCCAAAGAAACCTCCATGTCATGTGGTTCCCAAATCCGAAAATGGCTTGTGAAAAGGACACATAGTTGGAGAGTTATAGGAATTTAATTATAAAAGGGGGGAGACTGGGTTCGAGTTTAGACTGACCCGGTAGGACTGACCTGACGCAAGTCCAAATCGATCTGACCCCCCAGTTTCGGCCTATCCAAGATGGGCCAAAACCGTTATATGGCCAGCCCTCCAACCCTATCATGTCCTGCTTTAGTGGGATGGATCGATGAAAAAAAATTTCCCTCCGGAAGTTTCAAATTTGAATCCGGCTAGCGATCTGGGTGGGTTGGATAGTTCCAATGCCCAAAATGGGGTAGCATCTCCTGACAGGGATGGGCGCTCGTTGGAGTCACCATCTGGGATGACAGACCTCATCTCTTGGTCTCCGAGCCCTGTCCCGCAGAGGCCGTACCCTTTTCGTAGGGGTAAAGGCATGGAGGCTGAAGTGCATATGTCTCTTGTGATAGGGAGTCCGGCCAGGCAGCTGTCCTCCCCTGCCTCCCCCATGGGCTTCTCCTCGCAACTTTTTCCAAGGGCCATCCATAACCGTTTTTTGAAAAAGATTATGGCCTCTTCTAATGAGGGAATGGAGGTGGCCAACTGGAACAGAGGGGCAGAGAAGGATGTGATGGCGTCTCAGCGGTCTCCTCAAAGAGAAATTCTGTTGTCCTTGTTCCAAGGGGATTGGAGTTTGGAGTCTCTCCCTCGCGGACCTTCTGGGAGGAAGCCTCGGCTGGAGGAGTTAGATGATATGTGTAATGATGGACTTCTATCAGCGAAACATAACAGTGGTAAGGGAGGTTTTTTGGGACCGCTCATCCGTTCGAAATCCAAGGAGAAGGGTGTGCATGTACCCTACGAACTATCTGCTACTTTGGGCCAGAGAGCCAGGAAGAATCTGTAGGATGTTATCCATTCTCATCTGGAATGCGCGGGGTATGGGAGCTCGTGCCAAACAGGCTTTTTTATCTTTGGAATGCAGGAAGGGAACTATTTCTATATTAGTGATCCTCGAACCAAAACAGGATGCTTGTAAGCTCCCGGGGTCAGCAAGAAAGATGGGTTTTCCTAACTAATTTCATGGCGGCTCAGCAAACTCACAGGTCTGGGTCGGATGGAGGGATGGTTTATCGGTGATTAATGTAGGAGTGATGTCCCAGTGTTTAGATATGAGGGGGGAGATGGATGGTGCCTCCCTTATGCTCTCGTTTGTCTATGCGAGTAATAGGGTGGTGGAGAGGAGGGAGTTATGGTCTTATCTGAATTTACTGCATACCAGATCTATGGCCTGGTTTGTGGGAGGCGACTTCAACACTATTGTGGATATTTCAGAGAAACGTGGAGGGTTGGGGTGCAATGTTGAAGGTATTTTGGAATTCAAAGAGTTCTTGTTACAAGAAGGATTATTAGACTTAGGCTTCAACGGGGTGAAATACACGTGGTGTAATAACTGAAAAGGGCAGGAAAGGATTTGGAGTCGGCTGGACAGGTGGCTTAGCAATGTGCATGGGCTAGACCGGTTCTCTAAATCATCGGTTAAGCATCTTCCTCTCATCCTCTTAGATCATTCTCCTCTCTTACTCGATATTAAGTGTGAGAATGTGGTGGGAAAGTGTTTTTATTACTCAAACGATTGGAGTAAAAATGATGGTTTCCTACAGGTGGTGAGGAAGTCCTGGGCGGAGGTGGAAAAGGTGAGGTCTTGGGGAGGGCTGGTGAACCCTCTTAAAAGACTCAGACAGGCGATCAAACAGTGGTTGGTGGTTCAACCAGACTTGAATGTTGGAGTGAAAACCCTGCAGGAAGAGGTTAACGACTTGGATGAGTCTCTTTTAGCTTTGTGGGATGAGGAGGTCTTTGTTGAGCTATGCGATAAAAGGATGGTATTGGCAGAGAAGTTGCTTGAGGTGGAAAGGAACTTCATGCAGCGTTCCAGAGTACGGTGGCTTAAGGAGGGAGACCGCAATAGTGCCTAATTCCATGCATGCATTAAGGAAAGGAGGAGTATGAAAATCAATTGGAAAAGGGAGGATGGATCTTACATGTCGGATGTGGAGGTAGCGGGCAGGCTCGCTCTTGATCACTTCGAGAAATTGTGGGCTGGGGAGAACAACACCATTTTTGAAAGGGAATCTCTAGGGGACTCTGCTTTTTTGAACTGTGTACCAAAATTTATTACGTGTTCTGAGAATGAACACATATCCTCATTACCCCAAGAGAAGGAGATAAAGGAAGCTCTGGGGACTATGCCGCGAGAGAGTGCACCTGGGCCGGATGGTTTTTTGGCATCCTTTTTTTCTGCTGCATGGGAGGTGGTCGGTCCCTGTGTAGTGGAGGCTGTTCAGGATTTCTTTCGAGGGGCCCCCTTGGTCAAAGGGATCTCGGCTTCAAGGGTGGTTCTTATTCCAAAATTCAAAGATCCCATCCTCATCAGTCATTTCAGGCCGATATGCCTGTGTAACGTTTCATATAAAATATTGTCAATGGTTATTAGAAGAAGGTTATCTAGTCTTCTCCCCTGGATTGTTTCGGAGGAGCATCATGGTTTCATACAAGGGAGGAGTATACAGGGGGCGGTCGGAATCGCGAGCGAGATGGTTCAAGATCTGAACAGGAAGACGGTTGGATCCAATGTTATTCTACAGGTGGACATGAAGAAGGCGTACGATAATTTGGAATGGGGTTTTATACTTCGGGTTCTGCGAAGCTTTGGGTTTCAGGAACAGTTCGGCGGCCTTTGTTTCAGATGCTTTGCCTCCCCGTGGATTTCGGTTTCGCTAATGGGGAAGTGTTTTGGTTTCTTTATGTCGGTGAGGGGGGTGAGACAGGGGGATCCACTCTTGCCGGCTATATTTGTCTTGGCTCAAGATGCCTTGTCCAGGAATCTGCAGAAGGGCATAATAGAGGGTACCTTGAAGCCTTTCCGGGGCAAAAGATACTCAGGGATTATATCTCACCTGATGTTCGCTGATGACATTCTTCTGTTTTTGAATGGAGGATGCAGGAATTTAAATTCATTAAAGTCCATTATGGATTCCTATGGGAAACAAAGTGGGCAATCAGTTAACCATGAAAAGAGTCATGGGTTCATATCTAGCAAATGCTCGGCGAGGAGATGTAGGACCATTCAAAATGATTTTGAATGTGGACAGAAGCAGCTCCCTGTTGTTTACTTGGGGATACCTCTATCCAGTGGGATGATATTGAAGAGACAATTCAATGGGATTGTGGATCGCATCTTGGGGAGGATTTTTAACTGGAAAAACAGGACACTTTCATTTGGGGGCCGAATTACGTTGATTAACAGTGTGTTGTTATCCATTCCCATGCATCTGTTCTCCATCATCAGTCCTCCGAAAGGAACTATTGAAAGAATTGAGCGCATTATGACATCCTTTTTGTGGGATGCCAAGGGGGACGGCAGGTGTCACTGGGCATCGTGGAAGAGAATGTTTGGCCCGGTGGAGGAGGGTGGGGTTGGGTTACGAGATCTCCAGGAAGTTATATATCGAATGCAGGCCAAGCTATCATGGGAGGTGATTGTGGGAAAGACTCTGTGGGCCATGTTTTTCAGATCTCGGTATGGCTGGAACGGGGATATTTGCATGTGTGGGGCGACGCGGCTTTCCAGATGCATTCTCTCCCATCTGGACGTGCTACTTGATCACACCAGGTGGGTGATTGGTTGTGGGGAGCTAAACTTCTAGAAGGACACATGGACAGAAGGGAGACTCTGGTTTGAAGGCTTCCCCAACCCCAACGTCTTGTTTAAGGATGCATGCGGAAGCTATGATTTCATGCATGAAAACCTTGATGCGGCACAGATGAGCCATCTCGACAACGTGGTTATGAATGACGAGCCAGATAGGTGTTGCTTCACAGAGGCCATCTCAGGACGTTTTAACTTGAACGGATATAGGAGAATTCTACATGGTAATGAATCGGTGACTGGAGAGGAGGAGGCTTCTTGGTGCAAGGTTCTACAAACAAGAATGAACAATCTTGTGTAGAGGGTCAGAAATCAAGCTTAACCAACGGAGGAGAATATTCATAGGAGAGGGATTAGCTTGGCCTCACGGTGCCACTATTGTGAGAACCATGTTCGGAGTCCACGGTTCACTTTTTTTTTCAGGGTCGATGGGCTTCCTACCTCTGGTCTAGGTTTGATCGCTTCAGATTTCCAGACTGGGAGTGCCAATCGGTTGGTGACTACATCTCTTTTTGGATTTCCCGGAGCGATGGCAGGACGGGGGAAAGAACAGTGCACATCATCACTCTTGTGGCCATATGCTGGACCATTTGGGAGGCTCGAAACCAGGTACGGTTGGGTGGTGTGAGGTCCTTGTTATATCTCCAGATCCAGATGAGAGCTTGTATTGTGGAGTTGTCCTCTATTCCTAAAAACGGTGTTCCATCGCTTATGTCAGAGGGCCTGGTTAGTGGACAGGTTGGTCAAAGGATGGATAGAGGGCGGTGGATTAAATGGCAACCTCCAATGCTTGGGTGGAAGCTTAATGTGGATGGCTCATGTGTGGGTGGAGTTATGAGGGGCGGTGGCTTGCTGCGTGACTGTTGCGTTTAGCGCTTACTATAGCCCAGGTAACTCTATGGGTGCAGAGTTTAGGGCCCTTCTTTCAGGTTTGACCGTATGCAGGAGGAAGGGGCTTCCCGTGACAGAGGTGGAATCAGACTCGATGGTCATGGTCAGATCTCTCCACGGTTATCAAGACATCTCATGGGATCTAATGTATATCTGTCACCGGTTTAAAATGGATACTAATCAGGGAAGGATAGTCCACCATAGCCTGAGGGAGTCTAACTTTGCGGCAGACGAGCTGGCTCGTTGGGGCCGACCCGAGGAGCCACTTGTGGTCTTTGACAGCCTTAATTCCTTACCTTTGGAGTGTGTTAATGTGGTTCGGAAAGACTCTCTTGGCCTTCACTATTTTCATCCCCCGTGAAATGTAAGGTGGGTATCTATTGGTTTTAATAAAAAAATAACTTTCAGCCAGCCATTATCATATGACATAGATTCATTCTAATTCTATTCAAGATTACCACATTCCATCAATTCGGTGGCCTCCTACCACCGAATGGTTGATTCATCATAATGCCGCACACACCCATTGACAAGTCTTATTCTATAGGCCATCGCCATCGCCATGGTGGATCATTTTTCAAACTAAGAATACAATATTGATCCTTGGGTCACCATCTTCACATCCATGTTCTCGAAATATTCACTTTTTCAATCCATGGGACCATTTAAATTTGGAACAACCCGAGAAAAAACACCACAACCTTGTGGGTCTCACGGCGTCGAACTATAGAATGGGGAGGAGAGATCATAAAAAGAGAAACCTTAGAATGTATGTTCTCTTTGTTTTGTCCATGTTCCATTCATTTTAGAAGATTAATGAAATTTAAACCTATGAATGGTTATGAAGATTCATTCCTTTAAATCTTATAGTTTATCCCTACCACATGAATGAATCAACCGCATTCAACATGTTATTGGGTTGGTTCACATTCATCATTATAAATATATATGGGGAAATAATTCATGATGAAAAAATCTCCTATATAGAAAGGGGACCTATTGGAAGAGATAATTTTTTGTTTATTGTGATCCATCCACAAATATTCTTTGATCCATTGGTGTTCAACGTTCATCGATTAGAGGATATCATTAACCTTGCCTAAGGGAAACATAGAGCTCATGAGAAACATATAATTAGTGTAATTAATTCTAATGTTGATCCGTACCATTGATTAAAGGAGGATATACATTAATGGGTTTCAACTTTTTAAATGCATTTTAGTGTTTCCAGTACAATGCGTTACAGCATCGCTATTTCATCGCATCGTAGGGTTTCCGACATGCCTCAAGAAATTTAAAAAATAGAATATTAAAAAAAATTAGGTATATTTTTTCTCTCTCAAACCATCCATAAATTTAATTTTGTAGACAACCATCATCGGTCAATGTTAGGCCTTGCATAAGGTAAACATGTTATTCTAATCTCAAAGATACCCTTAGTTTTTTATTTGAGCACCTGTTTAGAAGTTAAAAAAACCTCACACATGTTCTATTTTTAATAAACAAAAAAATAGCTTGAACATTTATTATAGTCACCCTTGGACTTATAATTACCTTTTTTCTCATCACCTGGTCTCAAATTTATATGATTTAATTTTGAAATATGATACATGTAAATTCTAAAACATTACAGAATATGATACGATAATTATCCTCCTTCAGAAATATGATGGAATATCTCGTATCATGTAGCAAAACCAAAAGAATAATAAACACATTTCTATGAAATAATCTCATAACTAACCTAATACCAATAATAATTACATCATTAACAGTATGATCCCTTTATATAAAATTTTTATTATCTGCAAAAAATGACCTTTAAATATATAAATTTATATGTAACTGGGAATATAATTTTATATAACCATTGAGAATCATCATGAAAATCCAATTATATAAAAAAATTAGTATCACCAGGTAAATCCTTTTATATAGTAATTTCATGTTCATTAAGAAAAGACCATTATATAATAAATTCAATATCATTAGGAAAATCAATTTATACAATAATTCTAGTATAAATCACAAAATAGAATTCATAATGATATAAATAAAACACCATAACACCAAAAGTCAAGATTTTATTTTTAGAAAATTTCTATTTTTATTTTTAATTACATAATTATTCCTTAAAATATGACATGATCAGTTATTATTCCATTGTATGCAACCATATATATCAAATAATTTCCATCCTTTCAATAAGGAGGAAGCCATTTTCCAAGGTGCATATATTACATGATATGACTAGATAGTTCATGTCATGATATAACATAATTTAAAAAATCATCCACTTAATTATTGTTCAACGGTAGGTTCACACTAAGTGGAATTACAAGCTAGGACTAAACACCCACGTATCAAATTTGATACATATAGCAGTCCAAACTAATGTTTATCATCAAATGTTATTTTGTTTTTTATAGTGCACATTCTTCCAGTGTAATCTCATAATACTACACATACTATAACAAATTGAATAGATCATATGGATTAGTTTTGAATCACATACTGTTATCTAGAGATTAATGAATTTCCTCAAATAGGTAACCCCAATGACGAATAGTGGAAAATGAGATCAAATGGAAGAACGTAGATCATGAAAGATTAAATCCAAGTTTAACAACGGTCGATAGTTTACACTATGATAATAAAGAAATATTTGATGTGAATATAAAACCAATGAAATGGTACAAGACTAGGAATAAATTCTTATGTGAGATGTTCTTAAGAGAAGGAATCCAATCAGCATAACATGGAGTCACCCTTGGTTTTGAGAGAGAGATATGCATGATGAATGAAATAAAAATATATGCACAATGGATTTTAAAATTTCTGGTTATGAGATATTCAAAACTAAAAACACTTTCAAAAAATGAATTTGTAGATTTATAAAATAGTAATAAATATGTACCAACATATTAATATAACTCTGACTGACCATTTTACTATTTCATCTAGTTTCACGTCCTGTAAACAATAAAGATATGAACCACCTCAAAACATCTTACTACTAAAATATCCTATAATATAACATGTTTATGATTTTTAAGTTTATATTCGAGAACACTTTACCGAGTTTCTATTTAGAAGTCCCGAAGAACATTTATATAAGGTCTCCATTAATTCAAAACAACACATATCCTTGAGCATTATATTTTTTTCCACCAAAAATACTCACCATTAATAAATATTGTCTTGGCCTCCAATGTTTATAGTTGAAGGAAACCATAAATTAAAAGTGTATCAGTCAATGACCGAAGGGAAATATGGCTAGAAAAAGATGGGATATTATAGTAACATTAAGACACATGTTCTATTTCCATGGGATTATTTTTTATATCATGATGATTGATTTTAAGAGGAACAGACACACAAATATATATATATATATATACATCATCGGTAAATTTAATAAATTGATATCACATCTTAATAAATAAATATTAATTACATAACATAATCATCCATATAAAAATTATATAATTCTATGACCACTGAAAAAATTCACACATAAAAACCAGGTTCATAAATGATCTACATCATATCCCACTACATTATTCAAAACTATTGTCGCTTCATATAAAAATAACACATAGTACCATTCTACATAAACTATGTAAAAGAAACATATGAAATTGAGACCTTGGAATCCATGTTATTGTAAATAAGGGAGATATAGAAGATCTCATGACTATAAAATGAACATAAGGGTATGATAAAATGATCATAACATTTGAAAATATTTCAATATATATCATATATAAAAATCATGAGTCGTCGTTTAAGTCAGGGATAATCATAAAACATTAATAAAAATTGATTCATAGAATATAATCAATGAGAGGATAACATTGAATAAGACATAACTTTGGGGCATACACATTGGTAAATAATATCATTTACCTTAAATTCAGGTCTCATTTATATGAATATCATAGTGTAATTGGTTCACTTCCATAACCATCATAGTATTCAAATTTTACTCACAATACTACCACAGTGTTGAAAGTCCCTTATTGCAATGGCTTCACTCCCTATGAAATCCTTAATTATCTCATGAGGTATCAATATTTTCCCAAGGAATTAGAGGGGGATATAGGTCCCCACTAATGCTTGTTTATTTTAAATTCATCATCCTTAGTTATAACATAATCATTATCCTACACCTTGGGCCAAACACACTGGTTGTGGTCTTGATGGGTATTGATGCGGTCTTTGGTTTCATTCATGCCATGTATTTCTATAATGAATTAGTTTAGGATTCTCATTGTATTAGTACCCTACCAGAATATTATTAAATAATTATTTAAGCACTTTACTTTGTAAAAATGTAACCACTTCCCTTTTTTATAACATAACATCTATATTTGGATACAATGTAACCACCATCCCTAATTATAACGTAACCACCATCATTTTATATAATGTATCAACCATCATTGGTTATTACATATCACATTTATTTAAAGAAAATTATATATACAACTTTGAAAAAACCATAGAAAATTTATCACATAAAAACTAATTTAATGGAATTTCTTTCATAAACATTTTATCATGTCATAACTCATAGAAAAGAAATGATTTTCATTAACAATTATTCCATTGATCATTATTCCAATATGGAAAAATATTTAAATTTATATACGTATTGTCACAATAATCATAATCCATAAATAGTCAGTATATAATGGTATTCTTTTATCATATCACTAGTAAATCATATGTTAAACTAAGGGTTCTTCGCTTTTATGAATTGAAATATCAGTAAAATAACATTAATAAATTATTAATGAAATTAACCTTTTAGTTTTATAATAATGTATCGATAATCTAAAAATATCAAAAATATTATGGAAAACAATTTATTTTTAAATAAAAAACAAATATTATAAATAATGATTCAATTAATTGATTTGTTCTGATAGTATGAAAATTTTCCCTTTCCATCTAAGTTAAAATAGAATATTATTTTTATATTTTTTGTTAAAAAACATATATTATCCTCATTCGTAAAATTAAAATAAGATTCATTCAGAATAATTCATTAAAAATAATTTAATTCTTAAATATTTCCATTAAAAAGTAATAGTAAAATAGATAAAAATTCAATAAATATATTTTGAGAATCATAGTTATTGGATAAAAAACATTTTTACAGAAGATTGAAATAATATATATTTTACATAAAATAAATTTTAGTAAATTTGGTAATTGAGATGTTGAAAATGAAATAGAATCACGTATTATCATTATATAACAATATGATAAGAAAATGATTGAGATTCATTATAGTTATATGAAAAGTTAAACTCATCGAAAACATTATCATAAAGAATCACGATATACGATCTGATCATGAAATTAAACACATATTAATTTTGTACAATTTTAATCGTTAGTCCTATAAAATAAATAACATTAGATTAATTTTAAAGACTCTATATATTTATTAAAAACATTAGGGGATATATGGATAATACATAAACGAAACAAATGGTCTATAAGTCTTTTGTCCCATAGAAGTCAGAGTGAGACAAAAAACCCTTACTGCTTCAATATTATTTTGAATTACAATCCTCATTAAAAAAAATATTAAATTTGTTCATATATATATAATTAAATTAATATTGTTTGTTATATAAAATATAAAATGGGAATTAAATACTCAATAAAAAATTAATTAGTGGTGAATATAGAATATAACTCTTTGAAAAAAGGTTACTATAAATCCCATACCCTAGGTATAACATCCTTCATACACATTAAAACCTCTTATATAATCAATTTATATTAATTATAAACTGTTATAGAACAATAATAATATAAATAATTCCATATATTATTATATTTTAACCTTTTATCAACTATATTTAATAAAATATTATTTAAAATCAATTTTTTCTGTTGATATCTTTTTCAAATTTCACATATGTTTTGGTTTGGTAGTTTTAGTCATTGTATTTTTTTCAATGTTCTAAAATATCTATAATTTTAATAATTACATAAATATAATATATACTGATTATATTGATATTTAAATTTATATATATATGTATAGATAGAAAAATGAATTGAACCATTACTGGTGACAGTAAACAACGCATATGCGTGAATGTTGATTTCATTTTTTTGAAGGATATAATAAAAAAACGTAAATAAAATAACACATTAAAAGAATCATTATTTTATCATATATGTTTTATATATTATTTAAATACATACTAATTATATTTCTAGTAAAATCAAAATGAAAAATGAATCAATCGCTTCATGGATGTAACAGTCCACACATATGTACAACCGACATTATCCTTTTCGAATGGTTAGGAATATAAGAAGGATGATATATTATTTTCATTAAAAAATATATTGTTTTTCTTGATTATCATATATAAATATGAAAACCAAATTAATACCCAACAAAAAAATATTCTTATGATAAATGAATTGTATCGCTGCATGGAGATGGAATGTCATATGTATGCAACATAGATATTTTCAATTTATATATTTTTGTTAAAATGGTGAATAACAGTGGTTTCATACTCATAATCAATTTTTAGTATATCTAAAATACATAATTTATAATCGATGAATAATATAACATATTTACTATAGGTAAATGAATAAATAAAAATTGGTTGGTTAAACTGATTACCTCTTATTTGAAATAAATCCATTAGTTCTCCTCATTAAGGCTTTAGTGTTGGTATTTTCAGAAGATAAGAACATATAATATTTTTCTAATGGAATGGATGGGTGATAATGGTAAATTTTGTTCATGTTATATGGATCAATGTGGTTTTAAGAAGAGAATATAGGGTTTACCATTTATAATTGAGCGGTTTGGAACCTTTAAAATTTTAAAATATATTAAAATAACTTAAAGCAATTAACATGAATTTTTTTATCCAAATGACCAGAAAATTTTTAAGTGGTGAATTTTTTACTATATATTATACCACATTGGGTAATTAACTATTTTTCACATATTAATTTAATTTAATAAAATATTTTTATAGAATATCATTATTTCCAATTTAAATAATACTAATTTTATTTGACATAGGATACAAAAAAATTTATTTAAACATCAAATATTATTTGTTTAAAAAACAGTAATCTATCATATTTTTTTTAAAAATTGTTGTCACACAATTAAACCCTCATGTTTTCTATCATTCCATATTTAAAAAGTATTTGTTATATTTTTTATACTAATTTATTATTTACTATGACCTTTTAAAGACATTATATAATTTAAAAAAAATTATAAATTTTTATAATTATAATAACTTTTATAATATTTAAAAAATAAATTATATTAATTTATTAATGTAACATATCAATATCATAGAATATATAATATTTACATGAAAACATACTTTTCATGCTACACCGAGATAATGTAAACCCAAAAATAATATTATATAAATGTGGTCATTATATCCTAGACTCTAATTTATAAGGATAAAGATTATTAACAAAAATTTGAAATATATTATTTTCTAACTCATTATTAATTAATTAATTCATTCATTCATTTTAAATAATTACCTAGATTTTATTAAAGTCATTTTAATATTCCAAAAATTACATTTTCATGAATAATTATTTTCTTACATTTTCTTGATTGATATTAAAATAAATTTAAAAAAAATATAACAAAAATTATTTTATAAAATTAATATATGTATTTTAAATTCAGATATTAAAATTATCTTATAGTAGTTATTTGGAAATTTTATGAGAAAAAATGACTGTCCAGTTAATGGTGAATAATAAATATTTTTATAATACTATTAGTTTTTTATATGAAAAGTCATTTTTGATTTTAATTTGACCTGATTTTAAATTAAATAATCATTTCTTATAAATAATCTATTGAATTTAATTTTAATAATCTTTATTCCTTTTGTTGGTTTTGGTATATTATTTTTCTTAAAAATTCATTTTTCAAGAAAACTAATTTTCATCATGATTTGTTGAAATTATTTAAAATAAATTCTAAAATATATGTTTTTTCATTCTTGAAAAGTGATTCTATATTTTTATTTATAAGGTAAAAATATAGTTAATAAAAACATTTATTTTTTCCCAACATGAATTGTTACCGTTTTATCTTTTATTGACTCAGTAATGGGAAGATTGTGTAATATTGGTTACAAATATTATGATAATTACAATAAAATGACCCTAATAATTGATCTAATTTTATTTTATAATAAATATTTTCTCAAAATAATTCATTTTTCAGTTATTTGACCATTAATGGAAAATTCTTTGAAATTGTGATATTTATAATATAATGTTTAAAAAAATGTCAAAAATGACACATTCAGGATTTTAATAACTATCAAATTTTTATTATGGGGTTATCCCAATTATTTTACTAAATGTAAACAGTTATTATAATTATATAATATTTATCTTCATCATGGTAATTAATTTTAATTTTATAGTGAAGAAATAATTATCTTAAAATAAAACAAAATAATTACGTTATAATTATTTCCTCTGTGGAAATTTAAAATATAACATATTAAAATTTTTAAAATAAATATAATTCAATAAATTAATTTGATAAAATAATTTAATATATTTTTGAGGAAATTTATGAATGTAATAAAATATTTTATTTCAATTAAAACTATAATCTAATATTATTAATGTCAATATAGTGAATAGTCTTTAATTTGACATTATGAATATTTTACTGTAAATAATATTTTATTTAAAGATACTAAAATAATAAAAAATCATAAATTTGGAAAATTTAGTTTTAAATTATCTAAAATGACATCGATTATCTATTTTTGGGTCTTTTTTAATTGATAAATAATATATTAACAATTAAATAGTAAATATTCATATTACCACCGTTACAGATAAAGAGAATAAATAAGGATTAAAACAAATGATAAGGATATATATTTAGTCAAAACATATCGTGGTTTCATTATTATTAAATTAAAACTAATTATCAACTTACATTCTAAATTAATAATTTTGGATATATTTGGAATTTGAAATTACATTGTTTTAAATGTATATTTTAATCAATTCTTAATTTTCACCTTACATCAGTTATAGATGAGAGCCCCTTATTTCACTTCATACCACACATTGATCCATCTACCTCAACCAATAAATGTTCATTCCATTTTTTAAACAATTATATACATGTTTTTTTGGTGGTATTCTCCTTAAATGTTCGAGCATAAGACCCTAAGAAGTGGTCTAAATGAAATCAATTGAACAACAGAAAACCATTTTTATCAACTATTTCACGTTTATTTCTTCTCCAAATTATTCATAGGATATTGTTTCCATCATAAAAAATAACTTAATTATCCTATATATATAATGGAATTTATTAATTATTATGAAAATATTATATTATAAAATTATTCCAACACATGAAAAACTAAAGAACGGAATGTGTGTATGTATAAGATACCATCTAATTGTGGCGGTGTAATTCATTTTCCCTCGAAAATTTTGAATGATTGATATAATGATGGAAATAATTTATATATATGTCACATATAAAATAAAATTTATTCTTCCAAAATTAACATGTCACCCACTTCTTCACAGTTTCATTCATTGACAGAATTATATCGTTGATCAAATGTATGTAAGACCTACCCTCTCCATGTTGTGATGTGAATCATATTCCATGTTCAAAATTAAATATTTATTTTCAAATATATATATATATATATATATTATATTTCATCTATGACCTTAATATCTTTATGTTGATGATGTAACCATATCCTATGCACCAGAAACGTTACTTACACCACAAAACATGTATTTTCAAATAAAATAGTTTACACCTGAAATAAGTCTAATTACGAAGTCTTATTAAAATAACATGTTATAATATGAGATAATAATTTTATACATGATATAATAAATATAGTTTTTGTTCATGGTTATATATATAACATGATCTAATCCATTGTAAGGTAGTTTAATTGTATAAAATTAATCATAAGTAAAGGTAAGGGTTTCTCATCTCACTTTTACATCCATAGGACATCTGACATATCCCCCAATTATTTGCTTCTATTGGGGTATAAACTACCCTTTTAATATTTAAAAATATCAATTCAATATTATTCATTGTATTTATTGTATAATTTTTTCTAATTTATATCATTGATTATATTGTAGCACCTGACTCGAGTATCCATCGAAATTGTGTATCTAGGTTGAGTCCAACAAGTTGTAGGTTCACCACTTTTTATAAAAAAGGATTTGAACTATAATATATGTTGTGAGAGAAGTGATACGAGGTATACTATACCCTCTAGTTATGAAAATATAATGGTATGAGTAGATTTGCAGCAAACAACATATGAAAACACTCGACATACTAAAACAAGAGATTCCCATAGTCGAATAACCATTAGTAACTGATAATAGAATAAAAATAAGTCAATGACCGCAAATAAAAAAATAAATATCCCAAAATATCAATTTCATATACTAAACATATCATTCATCCAATACATTTATACAATGTAATTATCAAACTGGTTTGTCTATGGTTGATCACAGTATAAACATATATCGTAATCATAGTGACTATGAAAGGGTAACTAAAAAACTTACGCTATGGAACTAAAAAATTGTCACTTGACTTCAATCACATTCAAAATGTCTACTATGATTTGGCTTATAAACCAGAGTCTTTACTAGAATGAAGCAGCATAATGTCAACATCATTCATGAAGGTATCATTTTGTGTTTGGGAATGAGTCTCAGTAGGTTACCACCAACATGTGAGTACCTTCAATGCTTGATAATTCAACTAATATCTAAAAATAAATAAATCACTCACACATGAATATAAATAAACACACACTTCACTCATGATCAAAACTTTCCAGCAAGATGTCAACTCTTTGGCCAGCACTAGAACCCCATAGAGGAAAGGATACTTAGCCCATATTCCAAGGCATCCACTATAGGATATCATCCCAAGTCATCTCTCATGTTCTACCTCAAAGAAGTCATCAGTAACCTCATTATATCATTCACGTAGTTAACATCCTAGAGGACTTCCAAGAAAAAATGGAATCATAATCCCTCTTACCCCATCTCGAAAGCACATGTCTCCTCAAAGCACAACATGTGGACACATAGTTACATCTTTCCCCAAATAAAATCATTGTTGGAGTAATGAACAATGTTTTGAGGAACAATAACCCACATCATTTAAAAGGCTCTTGGACAAAGGGCCTCAATCTTGGTGGGCCTCAACCAAGAACCAAAATCCTTAATGATTTCATCTTATAGATTCTCACCATCCTCATGACTTTCTAGGGAAATCACCCACAAACCAATGAACTATGTTGAACTATAGGGGTCCTCTACCCATATGAGTGGTTAAAACACATCATTATTTTGTCAACATATGTTAACATGACTCTAGAAATTTTTTTCCAATAATGGGTGAGTGAAAATTACTAAAATTGTACCTATGCCACACAAAATCTAGAACCTCATACCCCTTTGAACCTGTAGCTCATTTAAGATGGTCATTCCATCCAACATAAATGTCAATTCCCTCAAACTGATGACCATTATACCCTAATTCAATGAATATTCACCCAACTAATTCTAAAAACCTCCCAAAATCCATGGGCCTAGCCGATCCTGATGATTAAATCACCAAAAAAATAGTCATCCATATTTCAATCCATAGTCCATGTTAATATTAATCAATTACAACTCAGTAGTGCATCACATTAATTATCCTTTATATAAATTTTCGATATGATTATATTTAATATTTCAGTTAATTATGTCAATACATTTAATAAAGTGAAATAAAATTAATATAAATGACACATCCCCATCCTAACTACTCATGATACAATCCTCTTGAATGTATCTACCCTTTTGTAGACCTGTGCATGAATTCCCATAAACATATAATAATTTTCAATCTAATTAATTAAATGAAAATGTTAAATTTCAAGGGTTTTGTTCATTCAACACAACAACTCACAAAAATATTCTCTCCCCAAACGCTCTTAAAAGCACAAAGAAATTATTTCTCCACCAACAATGGAGTCATAGACACAAGCATGCATGATATTAAGATCTAATTCTTATTAGTTTGAGAGAAAATAGATTTTTTGAAATGATCCATGAAATTATTGTAAACACAATAATAGATTTAAAAGTATATGGGGCTAGAAAAAATATAAATACATTTTAGAGAGATGATAGATTCTTTGACATGGTTCCAATGTACGCAACGCCTATCGAAATGGACCTCAGAAAATTTTACAGATATAACTCAATAAGGACATGAGGAGGATATATCCACCTTGTTGTTCTATGAAATATTATGGAAGGATGTAAAATAATAGAAAATAGAAGAAAATAAGATTGGGGTAAAATATTAAATTTCTCTTTTCAATCATCCAAATGGTTATCCCACACGATTTTTAAAACCATAGGGAAACTACGAGACACCTAATGATATAAACATGAACATTGCATGGTTACAAACATGGTAGAAGAGACCATGTGGAAGCCATATGTAATACATAGTTGAGTTACTTCCTAAATATAATTACCCATGTGGAATTCACATTGTTTTCCAAACCATTACAATCCCTAAAAATCCCTCCTAAAAACTACAGAGCTTCATGCATGGTCTTGCACCCCTACCCAAATATTTTCCCAAACTATGTCACAGTACAAAATTAGGTTGAACAGTTTTGAGTAAGATGTCGAGGAACATTCTAATCCATTTTATCTTATCTAAAAACAATCGTTTGGACCAAATAAAAAATGGAATATATTTACTTTAAACACTGAAAGAGATGAAATAGGGACAAAACCCCAGAAATTAAAAAAGGTAGTGGTTTTTGACATGATCTGAATTAATCGAGGCATTACAATATCCCCACCATAACATATATCATCATTATGTACCAAAAAACCTATATATTGTTCTGAACATACACATTCAAGGGCTATACACACAGTTTCACACCATTGGTATATGAAACCTTTCCTGTTGTGGGACTATATTTAACTTTGGATGTTATTGTTTCTGGTTAATGTATTATTTTTTATAATTGATACCATGTGCTATGTAATTTTAATTGTTTAAATATTTAAAGGAATAATGAATGAATTATGGATATTTTTGAGAAGATGTTATGGAGTATGATATACTCTATAATACCAAATGCAGGACTAAAATGTTATAGACACTGTATATAGTATCAAATGATTCTCAATATACAAGAGGAGGGGGTTGAATTATACTCTTTAAAAATTCCTTTGGAACTTTTAAAGATGGTTATCTTTAACATGGTTAAACAATGTACTTCACAAAACCTCTAGTTCTACACACTTTCTAGATTCTGAAAATATGATTTTGAGAAAGTGATCCGAAAAATTTGTTCCAAAAAATGAAACATAATTATTGCTTAACGAGATAAAGATTCTACCATAATGTGTATAGAATCTTACTAAATCATAGTATAAAAGTATATGGATGTATATGATAGTTATGATTTCTTCAAAAAATAAAATGAATCAGAAAACATGTATCAAAACAGGAAACAAGTAGTAAATATTTTAACCCAATGAGAATGGTATCCAAATAACATGGATAAAGGTCCCTTGATTTATACATTCAAGAAATTATGTCCTACCCACACCAGGGTAAGACCTTGATAAGAAGATTGGAGTCTATCTTGCTATCCCCGCAAGACCTCAACTTCGAGGTAATCGGATCCTCGGTCTTCCTCAGCAAGGAAGCCCTCAACTTCAACGTAGTCGACACCTCTATCTTCCTATCCCCGAAAGCCCTTGATTGTACACAGAAACCATCAGAGTTTTATAAAGAAAATATGAACAAGAAGTTCATTACGCACAAAGCAATAAAGACTCTCTCTCTCTAGAAATCACATTCGCAGCATGTGATCTCTATATTGATCAACTTGTCGTGAGATCTTTCAAATGAGCTCTTATTTATAGGCATAACACTAATGGTTGGATCCCTCCTCCAATAGTCATATTTTTTCATGAATTTCAGAGGGATCTGTACACGTGTCACTCAAACAATGGTTAGTTAGTTACTGAATGCATGAAATCATTTTATAACATAAACAAGTGTAAGAAAAAATATGGTTACATAACCGAAATTATATATTAAGAATGTAAGAAAATAAATGATAGAAGTCTAACCAAAAACACATTCAGTGCCAACAGTACAAGTATGTTCAGATTCTGTTTTCTAAGTAATTCTGAACACAAACCCTATAGAATTCTGGAGTCTTAATTTCTAGGAAGTTCGGAATCTAGATTCACAATAATTCAGAATATGAACATACAAAAATCGGATCAGAGTTCATCCGAATTCGGAGTCAGAACATTCAATGTTCAGAGTCAGAATTCATGAGAATTCGGATTTTGAACTTACAACGTTCAGAGTAAGAGTTCACTATAATTAGGAGTCAGAACTTACAATGTTCGGATTTAGAATTCATGAGAATTCGGTGTCTAAACATACAAAGTTCAGAGTCAGAATTCATGAGAATTCGGAGAATGAACTTGAAATGTTCGTAGTATAAATTAATTATAATTCAGAGTCTAAACTCATAAGAGTTCTAAGTTTGAATTCAGAGAACTCGGTGCCTCAATTCGGAGAACGCAGAGTCAGAACTCAGAAGAGTTTGGAGTCTAAATTCATAGAACTCAGAGTCAGAAAATAGAATGGTTCATATCTAGGTAATTATAGGATTCTGATGTTTTGGATACAAACTGAATATTTCATTATGATATGAACAATGAAACATTTTAAGGATAAATTTTCCTTATGAAAGAAAAATAGTGTATGGAGAAGATTTTCCTTGAGGAATGAAAAACATTTCTTAAGGAAAGAAAATTTCCCTTATCAAAATAAAATGTATTTTTCTTTAAAATAGGTGTTTGTGATTTTCAAAACTTATAGGAATGTAAAATTAATAAGAAAGCCTTATTGAATCAAAAATCTCCCCCTTTTTGGAATGCACAAAAATCTATATGAAAAATAATATATGGACTTAGAATTTGTATGCTATTGAGAATAAAATGTATCTCACTATAGTTATGAATCAGAGTGAATACAAAAAACAACCCCTTAGGATTTGGAACCACTAAGGATCGTATTATATTTTCCAGAAAGGAATTTTACATTATCTTGCATATGGAAATATTTATGATGAAAAACCCCCCCTTAGATAAACTCCCCCTTCGATAGGGAAATGTCTTCCACACATAGTATTGTTTTTTACATTCCTTCTCCCCCTTTATGATTTTCAAAAAGAAATACATGGAATGGAAAAGGAAATTATGGTACATAAATGATTAGTATAAGACAACATAAAATGCAAGAGAGAAAGATAAATTTCATTCTGTTTGGAATGAATTTGTACAAAAAGGAAAATACAAAAAAATATTGGATTGGATATATTTTCCTTCCTTCTCCTTGGGATTCAATTTCATCACTATTGTTTTTATCTTTTTGAGTTCCTTGTGGTCTTCCATTACATGCTTTAGGAGCTGATCATAACCCTCTAATTTCTTCTCTAAAGCTATGATATTTTCTTCCTAATCCTTGAGAGATTCTGCCTAATCCTTCATCAATTCATAATTCTTAACTTGTTTCTCTTTGATCTCGATTCGAAGATCTCTTTCCCTCTTCCAACTTTGGGAAAAAGAATATAGCTACCCATTCAGATCAATTACCTCTTGCATCTGAGTATTCTACTCAAGAGTTACCTTTTCCTAGATGCTATTTGATAAATCCTTAATGTTTCCCACTTCAGTGTCAAATTCATCTTTGACACATTCTTTAAATTCACAAATAATCTGCAAATCTTGAACTGTTTTCTTTGACTAGAAGGTCATCTTCTTGCAAGATATCTTGTGATATTTTTAATTGATAAGAAAATATTTAAAGTTATCTTCCAACTTAACACACGTTTCCATAACCATGGACACTGAATCCGACATTTGGTTCAATTTCTGTTGAATCATCTGACATCTGGAATCTATGATTGGAAAAATGAGAATGGTCCCAACAAGCTTTTTCAAATATTGGACTATGAAATAATGTCCAAGGGAAGATGATTCTGAATTTGAGACTTTTCTTTGTGAGGGCTCTTTATCTAGCTCAACAAGCATCCTCTTTGAAGATCCACCAACATATTTATTCTTCACTACCACTTTTGTGGGTGTATCAACAACCACATGTTTACCCTTGTCCGTTCTCAGAATGGCTTCCTCATCCGAAGATTTATGTTCACTTTTAGACAGCTGAACAATTTTATCTTCATCTATACTTTCTTTCTCAGCTCTAGCCTCATCATCATAAGGGTGTATGAAACCATGGTTTGAACTTTCTTACTCAGACAGTTTATTATCTTCTTCTTCACCCTTCTCATCTTCACCTTCCTCTTCCTTCCTAGAAGTTCTGAGCTTTGATGGCTCTACTTCAGAAGTTCAGATCGACAGTTTCTCAAATGGGGTTTTCTTTTTCTTGGTAATATTCAACTTTATTTATATGATCATCAGCGCCCCCACTTCTTTCTACCTATTATTATTCTTTTTATTCAACAGTATTTTCTTGGGATTTTTCTGGAGTGACAACCTTATTACCTAGAGTTTCTGGTAAAGCTTCTACCAAATAATATTGTGGGACCAGAATATTATCGTTTTCTATTTTAGTATCCTTTAATAGAGATTGGACTAACTCATCTTGAATCATTTTTATGTTTTTCTTATTTTCTTTATCTTGCTTCTCAAGCTCGTTAGCGGTCTTCTCTTTTAAATCCTTGGCCTCAGTAGGATCCAAACCAAAACTTGGATTTCTTGCTTTCCTATTATTCATTCTTCTTACTATTTTGCTACAACCTCATCTGGATAAGATTTCTGCTTCATGGGATTTGGAGGTGCGGATTGGGTTCCTTTAGCCATTGTGATTTTCCCTTCAAATACAACTTCTTACCAATTGCACTTCTTTCCTTCCTTTTTTGATGGTTCAGGAACTTCTTGTTCATTCGGAACAGATTCATCCTCTTCCTATGGTAAGTCATAAAATTCTCCAGAATCCTTCAAGAAATCAATATTCATTCTCCTCAATGTATCATCACTTACTAACATGACTTTTCAATTCCATGGCTTGGAACTACAAGGAATCATGAATGACTCAAGGCACCAAACAATTAGTTTAGAGAGGATGGATAGATACATGATTATCTGAGCATTCAATTTCCCATTCTTAATATTCCCAATTGTAATGAGAATATTCTTCATCAAGTTGATCATCCTTTGGTTTACCAAGAAGTCCAAAATGTACATATCACTATTCTTCCATGATTCATTTTCTCCCTTTCTCGGAATGATGAGTCCTTGATCCCATAATTCATGGATCCGATTATTTGTAGAGAGGTGAGAAATCATTGGAGTCTTGACATCTGAAATTCCAAGACACTCCATAGCCTTCATCGTATTGAAACTTCATTTATCATCAGGAAATTTATGGGAACATAATTCAGCATCCCCTTCATAAGACAACCCCAACAAGCATGCATCCTTGTTGTATGAAAGGGAATAAGTTTTTCCAAAGCTATTGAAAGAAAATTTAATCCTCTCTTATTCTTTAAAAAATCTCACATAGTCATAAAATTCCACAAGTAAATCCGGATATACTACATCTTGATATCCTGGCTTTGATATGAAAACTCTTTCTCATCCATTCAACCTGATGTTCTTGGATATACTAGAATCGTACTTGAAAAAGAAATTCGGAAGAACCAACCTCTCCCTGTATATTAGCCACTCCAAAATCGACTTCACAGTTGACATCTCTTGAGAAGGAACATCAACAGTCATTCCGATTTGAGAAATATTTGAGAGGTTCAGAAGTGTCTTTTGAAATGGGTCATAGCTTTGGCACGCAAAGTCTTGAAATCTGATGTGGTATCACCATCATATGGTCCTTTATATAGGTGTTTGATAAGATGGTTGATCTTCCAAATTCAATCCAACGGTTGAGAAATATTCTCATTATATCTGACGGTTGAAATGATTTCCGCAAGGAAAATATGGTAGGATATGATATTTTGAGGTTTTTAAGGAAAACAATTTGATTTGAGGAAAAGAAAATCCGATGACTTTAAAACAAAAAATAAAATACAAACATGTAAAATATGATTACTAAAACTTAAGAAATGAAATCATACCTTTCGGATTGGCATGATCATTATTCGTAATAGGTAATATTCTTCTTGAAAAACATTAGATTCCCAAAAAAATTGACTATGAAAACCTTCATTACGAAAATCTTCATTATGAAAATTTCAGTACGAAAAATTTAAGAACTAAATTTTCATTACAAAAATTTGAAAAACCAACTATGAAATAATTCAATTATGAAATTTTAAAAAAAGACTCACTATGAAAATTTTCCATTACGAAAATTTGAAAAACTATCTATGAAATTTTTTGATAAACTAACAAAAAAAAGTACCCCCCCCCCTATGAAAAGGAGTTTATTAATGCAAGGATATTGGTTCTATGGGAAGTTTACAAAGAATATTAACATACGGTTATCATTCATAACTTCTATTTAATGTATTCAAATCTATCAGAGGGTTAATATTTTGTGAAATTATCAGCAAGTGGATCTTGAGTTCCGATAAATTGAAGAATTATATATACATTTTTTGTGTGATCCCTAAGAAATTGATGCCTAATTTCTATGTTTTTTTCTCGAGAGTGACGTGCAAGTTTTTTACTAAGGGAAATGGAACATGTATGATAACACAAAATTTTTGTTTTGGTAAATATCATACAATAGTCTGTGAGTGTGTGTTGCATCCACAACACTTGAGCGCAACAACTTCCTGTTGTTACGTATTCAACTTCAGTAGAGGAACTTTATACTAAGTGTTTCTTCTTGAAAGACCAAGAAACAAAAGAATCTCCTAATAAATTAAAATATATGGTTGTACTCTTTTTATCCATTCTACATCCACCAATTTCAGCATCTAAAAATAAAATTAAAAAAATCATTTACAGAAGTATAGAAGAGTCCAAAATCCATGGATCCCTTTATGTAGGGAAAAATTATTTTCACTTCCGTTAAATGAGATTCCTTAGGATAGTATTGATATATTTCACATAATCATACATAAAACATTATTTCTAGATGACCAGTTTTTAATCAATGTAGACTTCTTATCATACATCTAAAATATGTTTGATCTACTAGTTTCCCATCTTCATCGAGATCAAGTGTATTTGAGGTACCAATGGGAGTTCATATACTGTTATTTTGGTCATATCCATACTTTTTAAAAAGATCATTAATATACTCTTGGAGAGATATATAGTTTCCTTCTATTTATTGAGAAATTTGAAAACCAAGGAAAAAAGATAACTTACCCCTCATACTCATTTCAAAATCAGATTTCATTTGATCCAAAATGGAATCAGTTAACGATTACTGAGGTGACCAAAATATAATGTCATAAACATAAATTTGAACAATCAAATCATTTTTCATGTCATTATTTATAAAAAGGGATGTATTTTAATTTCCATTAATATAATCATTTTGAAGAAAAAAATCATGTATGTCTATCATAGCAAGCTTAAGGGGCTTTCTTAAGTCCATAAAAATCTTTGGTAAGCCTAAAAACATTTTGTGATGGTTTGTATCTTCAAAACCAGGTGGTTGTTAAAAAAACTTCCTCTTGTACAAAACCATTAAGGAAAGAACATTTCACATCCATTTGAAAAATTTTGAAATTGAAGAATACTGCAAAGGAAAGTAAAATATGAATAGATTCCAGCCAGGCTACTAGATCATAGGTTTCTGTATAGTCTATTCCTTCTTGTTGATTATCACCTTTGGAAGATAATCTGGCTTTATTTCTGACTATGATTCCATTTTCATCACACTTGTTTCTCAAAACCCATTTCACTCCAATAACATATGTTTCTTTATGTCTTTTAACCAAGGTCCAGACATTATTCCTTTCAAATACATTTAGTTCATCTTGCATGGCTTTAATCCAATCATCATCACTTAAAGCTTCATCAGTGCTTTTTTGTTCTAATTGGTAAAGGAATGCAGGATATTATACTTCATTTCGTAAGGAACATGTAGTCCTTGCAGGGTGATTAATATCACTAATGATACTATCTCTGGGATGATTCTTAAGAAATACCTGATTTGGGTTTTGTAAAACATGTTCATCAACATGGGGTAGGAAATATTAGGGAGTAAATGTTTCCGAAATATCTTCTTGGACATTTTTCTTATAAGAAGGATCATTAATCAAGGGTTGAATAATCATTATTTGAAAACACATCCGAAGATTTAGGTTAGGTTTGTTTAAAAAAAGGGATTAGTTTCATAAAATTTCACATTTACTGTCTCTTCAACTGTACATTTGTTTTTTTTTTGAAAACTCTATAATCCTTAGAAGTTGTGGAGTAGCCTAAGAAAATTCCTTCATTAGATTTTGGTGCGAAGTTATGTATATTATCTTTAGTATTCAGGATGAATAACTTGCAACCAAAAACCTTGAAGTAGGAAAGTCTTGGGTTTCTACCATTCCAAAACTATTAAGTTGTTTTATTATGAAAATGTCTAATTAAAACTCGATTTATAGTATAACAAGTTGTACTTACAACTTCAGCCCAAAAATGTATTCCTATTGAATATTTACTCAACATGGTTCTTGTTATCTTATGAATAATTATATTTCTTCTTTCGACAACACCAATCTGTTGAGGAGTTACGGGTGCTGAGAAATTTTTAGTAATGGATTTTCTACAAAAAAATGTTTCAAAATCAGAATTTTCAAAATTCTCCACCATGATCATTATAAATAGTTTTTAATTGATGTTTTTTCTCATTTTTAACTAGGGAACTAAAACTTTTAAAATACAAAAACACTTCAGACTTATTTTCTAGAAAAGAGACCCATTTATATATAGTGTAGTCAGCAACTAAGAAAAATACATAATATTTTCCACTAATGCTTCCAGATTGTGTTGGGACAAAATGATCCTTATGAACTAACTATAATGCATAAGTAGTTGAGACTTCACTGATTGATTTAAAACTCGATTTATGATGCATTCCATATTGAGAAGGATTACAAACTTTTGAAGAATCATATCTAATATTTTCTAGATCCCTAGCTAAGCTTTTCAAAGAATGTTTTCATAGGTTCTTAAGGTTATATTGACCTGACCTTCTATGCCACATCAAATAATGACCCTTTATTGCACTCATGCATGGTAGATCTTGGCTATTATGGTCTTATAAGTTTTGTGTGTATACATTCTCTTTCCTATCGGCAGAATGAATAAACTCTTCCTTGGAATTGTGTACTAAGCACTTATCATTTCTAAAATTCACAAGGTAACCTTCATCACATAATTGGATTATTCTAATGAGATTGTGATTAAGACCCTTAACAAATAAAACATTTGAAATCAATTTTTTTTTCAAGAAGAACAATGTTACCAATACCATTAATTTATCCTTGAGCATTATCTCTAAAAGTTACATTCCCTCCTTATTTCCTGACAATATTTTCAAAGTAGATTTTGTTACCGGTCACATACTGGGAACATAAACTATCCATGTACCAGGTATTTCTATTGGTACCTTCACTATTTTCCTAAAAATAAAAGAGTTAGATTTTTGGAATCCAAACATTCGTGGATATAGAAACTTCAGAAAGAAAAATATTAGGCACCCGCATTGATCATGGATTCAACATTGTGTACCTTAGCCATCGAACAATGATTTTCAATAGGTAGTCTGGCTATTATACAGAGATTCTTTTGTCTAAAAGATTCGTAATCTGATGATTCATCTGATGAGTCACCACCACTGGCACTCCATGTTTCATTAGCTTTCAAGACATTCTTATCATTAGCTTTTTAGTACTTCATTATGTTTATCTCAGAATGTTTTTCTTTTCTTTCTTTTATCTTAAGCATTGGACAATCAAGCCTTATTTGTCCTGCTTTATTTCATTCATAACAAGTGACTTATGATTCTATCTTATCTTTCCTTTTTTTCAGGATTGATTGTTCTTCTGTCCAAAAATCATGTTCATCCTTCGAGCAAGATTTTCTAACTCATTTTATAAATATTTAATTCCACAAGATTGGGATTGGATAACAATCATCTTATATTTGGATCTAGTAACTCTCTCAGGAATCTTGGATTTCATATGAATTTATGATGTAATAAAATCCACACTTCCATTCCCATTCTTCTTTATGTTATCAGCATATATCTTCATTCTAGTCTAATGTTGAAGAAGAGTCCTGAAAAGTTCATCAAGATAAATATGATTAACCTTTCTATTCTCATCAATAGAAATTCTCTTGGATTCCCACTCATTGGGAATGATGTCTATGATCTTATCAATAAGAGCTTCATCATATAATCCTTTCTCACCCATGGATTGTAAACTATTAACAATCTTGATTATTATTTGGTGAACCTTACTTATGGGTTCTCCATAAGCAAAGCAAAAACAATGATATTCAACTCTGAGCAGGGATCTTCTAGTTTCAATGAATTTTGAAGTTCCAATGTGTGTACATTCATGCTTCTTCAAGATACAATTTGCTGCTTCACATATTGAAATTTGGCTATATATATTTCTAGTCATAGAATAAGGAATTTATTGGATACCTTATAATTCAATTGATATTCATGCTTTTCTTGATTTGTGAAAGTACTATCTTCATTGTCAGGGATTTTATATCCTCCAGTAAGCATGAAAACATTATCCACTCCAGTATTTATAATGAATGTATTCATGTGATCTCTCCAATATTTATAATCATTCTGATAAAAAATCTGTGGTCTTGTGGGATTTAGGTTGTTAATTGAAGAAACATTGATTCCTGCTATCTTAAAAAGAATCTCTTTCCACATAAACATGTTAGTAATAAATGGTTGTAAACAAGGAAAATATTCCTCAGCAAGGAATATATAGAATAATTAAAAACATGAGAAAGGAAAACTTATACATGAATATAAGTATTTCTATTACCTCCTCTTATACCAATTGTTACGATGGTATGGAGTATGATATACTCTATAACACCAAAAGTAGGATCAAAATGATATAGATATTGTATGTAGTATCTAATGATGCTCAATATACATGAGTGGGGGGTGATTTGTACACTTTAAAAATTCCTTTGTAACTTTTAGAGAAGTTTATTTTTAACAAGGTTAAACATGGAAATTCACAAAACCTCTAGTTCAACTCACTTGCTAGATTCCGGAAATATGATTCTGAGAAAGTGATTTCAAAAATTTGGTTCCATAAAATGAAACATAGTGAAAGTTTATAGAGATGAAGATTCTAACATAAAGCATATAGAATCATACTAAATTGGAGTATACAAGTATAAGGAAGTATAAGATAGTTATGCATTCATCAAAAAATAAAATGCAGCGGAAAACTTGTAACAAAACAAGTAAAAATTCCTAAATCTTTTAACTCAAAGAGAAGGGTATCCAACAAACATGGATAATAGTCCTTTGATTTATACTTTACAGAATGTCTGTCTTACCCATACCAGGGTAAACCCTCGATACGAAGATCGGAGTGTTTCTTGCTATCCCCGGAAGACCTCAACTTCAATGTAGTTGGCACCTCTGTCTTCCTATCCCAATAAGCCCCCGATTGTACCCAGCAATAGTCGGAGATGCATAAAGAAAATATGAACAAGATGTTTAGTATGCACAAAGCAATAAATCCACACTCTCTCTAGAAATCACTTCAGCAGCATGTAATATCTAGATTTATCAACTTTTCATGAGCACTTTCAAATGAGATCCTATTTACTAGAACAACACTAACGGTCGGCTCCCAACTCCAATGGTCATATTTTTCCTCGAATTTTGGAGGGACCTGTACACGTGTCGCTCAAAATATGATATTTTAGTAACTAAATGCATGACATCGTTCTATAAAAAAAATTGATAAATAATATGGTTATATAACCAAAAGTAAATATACAGAATGTAAGAAAATAAAAGTTTGGAGTCTAACCAAATAAACATTCGGTGACTACAATACATGTAAATTCAGATTCGGTTTTCTAAGGAATTCAGAACCCGAACTCTATAGAATTCCAAAATCTGAATTTCAAGGAATTACGAAATCTAGATTCACCAGAATTCAAAACCTGAACATACAAAGTTTGGAGACAGAGTTTGTGAGAATTCAAAGTCAGAACATACAAAGATCAGAGTCAGAATTCCTGAGAATTTGGAGTCTGAACATAAAATTTACGGAGTAAAAGTTCATGAGAATTAGGATTCAGAACTTACAATGTTAGGAGTTAGAATTCACGATAATTTGGAGTCTAAAATTTTAATGTTCAGAGTCATAATTCATGAGAATTAAGAGTCTAAACTAACAAAGTTCAGATCCTGAATTCATTAGAATTTGGAGTCAGAACTCATAAGAATTCATAGTTTGAATTTAGAGAATGTGGAGTCTGAATTTGGAGAACTCGGATTCATAACACAGAAGAGTTCGGGGTCTAAATTCAGAGAACTCGGAGTTAACAAACAAAATTCATCATATCTATGTAATTATAGGATTCCAATGTTTTGGATACAACCCATATTTTTCATTATGATATGAACATTGAAAACAAGGTAAGGATAAATTTTCCATACGAAAGAAAAGCAGGGTAAGGAGAAAATTTTCCATGAGGAATGAGAAATTTTCATAAAGAAATAAAATTTCCCTTATCAAGAAAAAATGCATCTTTCCTTAAAATGGGTGTTTCTGATTTTCAAAACATTAAGTAATGGAAAAGTTATTTGGAAACCTTATTGACTCAAAGAATTTGATAAAATGCTTCAAGAATTTAAATTTGTCTTGAATAAACTTCTTCTAGTGCATGAAATTTCATAGAAATAGATCAAAGCATTAAAAAAGGATAAGATTATGTGGTTAAATTAATTAATTAAAATTTATTTTCCAAATTAATTCTTTTGGATAGTAAATGAATCACTCAACTCTAGGAAATTTATTTTGGAAGAAAAACATTATTCTTTTACTTTTTATTATGGGGATCAAATATCTGTTAATAGATCAAAAATTTATAGTAATGAAATGGTTTACTTTTAAATGGTAATTTTCTCTATAACTCTCTATCAAAAATTGATAGTTAGATTTATCTTATATATCTATAATTTCACTTGACAATACAATTTTATTATTTATAATCCTAGTTTTCTGGGGACCTTCCCATTATTATTTTCAACTTTTATGGATATTTTATTAATAAGAAAATTTAAAATATGGTTTTCCCAAAATATAATATTCAAATATAAAACATTGATTTTCAAATGGAAATTTAATATTTCGAGGATGCAACTAATAAATGTTGTGTACAATTACCCATCACTTGGTTTAATAATATATAAAATTTAATTAATAACATACATTTCATGCAACACCGATTCATAATGAAATGTAGAATATTATTATTTAATTTGTTTCATTATTAAATAGCCCATAAAAGATTTTGATGGAATAATATTAACCAATATATAAAATATATAATTTTATAATTTATTTTTATTATATTATATAAATCTTTGTGGATATGAATAAGTTTTTTTTAGAAAAATAATATTAATAATTTAAAAATTAATATTTCATCAAAAATAGTTTTCTTACTTTTTATGGGTGAATATTATAATCAATTTCATGATAATATAAAAGTTCTACTTTTTAAAATTGAGATCAATTCAGAAACCAAAATTTTAAAATATGCTTATATTTATTTATTTTTTATATTATCATAATATTTAATTTCCAGTTAGTTGTGAAAAATACTATTTTAAAAATATTGAATTAATTTATATAAAAAAAAACTTTTTGATATGAATGTAGCCTCAATTTAAAATATTTAAATTTTAATTTTAAATAATTAATTTAAATTCATTTGAAGAATCATTATACCTTATATTGGAATCAGTACTTTTTTGGGCGTAAAAAATCATATTTAAATAAGCATGTTTTTGATGTGTTTTGATGGTTTCATTTTAAATTAAATTATACGACATATATGTAATCAAATTTTATATATAGTTATAATATTTTTATTCAGGAGTAATAAAATTATTAAATATTTCCCTTTTATTTTAGGACAATATAAATAGAAACCATTGAAATTTTAGTTACAGCGGTCGAGGGTAAATTGCGTAATTTGTGCTTAAAATAACATGATAGTTGTCACAAAATGACACTATAATTATTAAGAATTTTATTAAATGATTAATATACATAAATAATTAGTATGGTTCTAGTAATATGACAATTTATATTCATTTGGATGAGATTATGACATTTATAATTTTATATTTAATGAAAAGTCAATGATATTACATTCATGATTTTAATAACTATAACATTTTTAATATAGGGTAATATAGAGGATATAATTTTCAATAGAAATTAATTCAAAATATAAAAAGATTATATGCATAATTATTATTTATTTTAAATTTTATGTGAATAAGTAGTTATTTTAAAAGCATTCACAATCTTGATGGAGTAATTATTTTATTAAAGGGAAAATAAAATAAATAACAATAATAAATAATAATAAATATAATTTTAGATAATAAATATATTAAAAGAATTTTATTTAAGAAATAAAATTGTTTGATATTTAATAAAATAATTGTTTTTAATTATAATTCTTATATTGATATATTTAATGTTAATAAAATTAATAATTCTAAAAATTGATAGAATGAAATTTAATTGTATATAATATTTTATTAAAAGATTTGAGATTAATAAAAATATTAAAATTAGGGAAAGGGTTTTTATAATATTTATAATTTCACCCATATTAATCATATAGAACATATTTCATTTTATAAATACTATATTAAATCACAATGAGGTAAAAACCATGTTGTCATGGAAAGAGATAAAGAGATCTCGAAGGGGTTAATAACTAAAAGAAAAGGGAATAAATATTTTCAAACATTATCTAGATTTTATTATATGAATGGATTTATCCCCATAATAATATTAAAATCAAAAATAATATTTTTTGATCCTTTTCAAATTTAAAATTAATTTATATTAATTTATGTTTTTAATGAATTCTTGATGTGCTATTCACCTTAACTATAAAAGGTCACTACTTGCACCACTTCTAAAAACACATTGATCCATCTAGATTATCCATGTCCTAAAAAATACATTTTTAAATTTCATTAGTCATGTTTATTAGGTTATATTATCTTATAATCACCCACCATAGTTCCATAATAATAGATATTAAGGAATTTAGACAAAGAAGTTTTATTTATTTTTTTCATCTCTTTTAGGATTTTTCTTCCTTTAAAAACACTTCATTAGTTTTTTCCATCCTAAAATAATAAAAATTTATCATATATCAAATTATATATAATTTTATTATAAAAAATATATATTCTACCTTTTACCCATCCTATGAAAGATAAAACCCTTCCATGTGAATGTATACGTCTTTCCATCCGCATGTAGTAGTGTAATATGTTTTTCATCACCAGTTCACAAGGATGGTTATAATGATTGAAATAAGGTATAGATATTGTTCATATTAACATCTATTGATGGTATAAATTATTATATCCCTTACTTACTTAATTTATCACTCATTAATTCTACGATATTGTCTCTCATGTGTACGTATTTCCTCCCTTATCCACGACACTGTGTGATTCAGTTTATATGTTCAACATAAAGATTCATTCTAGAAAAAATGTTTAATGAAGAAATATGACTTATATGAACTTAATATAATTTTGTGGATTATTTAATTATATTAAATGAACATTAATTGAGACAAATATGACAAAACAAGAATAGGAAAATGAAGCAGTTATTACACAATACACGGGTAATAACAAAATATTATAAAACAAACTACTGATAAGACGGTGTAAGATGATCATATATGATATCATAAATATTAATATTGTTCTATTATAAATTAATAAATATAATTAAATATTTATACATGAGGATAACATATTTTTTATTATAATAATGTCCAAGGAAAGGGTTTCTTATTTCATTTTTTCTTCCATGGAACAAATTCTATTTTCACCAGTTATTAACTTTGTGTGGTGTTTATACTTCTATATTGATTTGTGATAATAGTAATTAATTTAACATGATGGTCTTAAATTTTTTTTTAAATTTATTTCATTCCTAGGGATTATGATTCAAAATTCACCAAATTGGTGAGAGAATATTTCATAATAACATAATTATTTGGATTGTATATGTTTACAACTCCCCTAGGGGAATTATTTTTTATTTGTATCCTGAAATCAATATAATTTCTTATTTTATGGTTATTCATGATCATTTTCAAGTAATAATGGAATTTTTAACTACTTATTACTTAAAAATATTTAGATATTCTTTTTAAAAAAATATAACTTTATCTGACTCTCCATTCGAAAATATAGTTTCATTAAAAACCTTATATTATGAAAAAAAAAATTACCGTTAATAATATTTTATTAAGGTCATTTTTACCTATTTATAATTTTTTTGAATATAATCTTCATATCATTTTTATAACAATTGACATTTGGATTTTTCCAAAAATGTGACTGTAATCATCACTTTATCAAATACGGAATGTATGAAATTTCCTACCATCAAGAAAGAAAAATGATTTAAATTTACTTTTTCATGTTGTCAATGGAAATATTCAATGAAACTTAATTCGAAAATATTTGTGAAACATTAACCTTAAAATTTTATTTATTAAACCGAATGATATTTTCCTCAATATTTTTTTGATGATATTGTTTTCATCAATGACATTAAACCTTTATTGTATTAATAATCAATTGGGGTAATGTTATAATTATATCATCCTAGTTCATTGTATGTATGTTTTACAATCATCTTGATTGTGGATTGGATATTTTGAAATAATTTTACATACTAATCATGATGTTTTATGATTAGGTTCATTTTTTGGGGTTAGTATAAAAATTTTATATAATGGGTTTTTCTATTATTTTTAATGTTGATTAGGTTTCACCACATACATATGAGGAATAAATTTCACTTCATAACTAATAATAGGGGACCACTATATCCCTTTTATGCATTGGTTGGATTCATGGGAAAAATTACATTGAGAATTATATGATGTATTTCAAATTTATGTACGGTTTATTGGAAAAAGCATTTATAGTATGGTTACAGTGTCCCACATTATTCATTCCATCATAATGAATTCTGTTATTGAATTTCTACTTAATTATTAGATTAAAAGAAAAATTTATGTTAAGTTTCATTAGCATGTGATTATGTTTTTTTAAAAAATTATCATCTTTTATTTGAGACATATTATGCACAAGTAATTGATTAAATGGAATGTTATTCAGTTACTTAACAATCCATATTATTTATAACTTATTTATTTATATATTCCACTATATGGTTACCCATACTATGAATTCAAACTCACCCCTTTATTATGTATCACTTATCTACATGATAAAAGGAAGTGTTTTATGATTTATATTCATGGATACACAAATAGGGTTACATAATTCTAATGTAAATCCATATTTGTTATATGTTTTAGAATGTAAAGTGTATTTCAAGAATGTATCTCTTTTACCTAGACTAATAAAATATTTGGTCATTCAGGATGTGATTACATGTATCTGATTACATTGTGATTAAGTATAAATTGAATCTGGGCTATAAATTAAATTTTCTTTACAATTACATTGTTTATTCACTATCTAGGTGCATAATATATATTTAAAACTAAGACATTATCATATTGTAACAATCATGGATTTAAATATTTTATGGGTAAATTTTGTGGAATGTTCCCATGAAATGAAAACTTATCAATCATATATTTCTATGATTGAAATTAGATTCATCCAATAAATTTTAGGATGAAAACCTTGGTTCTTATCAATTACTTTGAACACATATTAGCTATGTTCTCCCTTTATCAATGTGCTAAAGATTACCACAATTAAAATTTTATTTTGAGAAAGAAAAAACATATTTATAAAATTTAAAACTATTAATTACATATATGGATTCTATTTTATCAAATCTAATAAATTAAATTTGAATAAGTTACTTTAAACATAATCATGAAAAACATGTTTAAAAATTCTTGTTAGAGAAACACCTTTTTTATAAAACAACATATATTTGTAAAGAATTAAGAGATAAATATTAAGTGTGTGTTATGTAAATTGACTAAATATTTTATATTTATACATTTTATTAATAATAAATCACTATTAATAATTAATTTAAGTTATTATTAAAAAATTATTTTTCTTACATAAAAACATTTTATGAAAAAATATTTTCATTCTTTAATCTAATTTATGTTTTCCATTACAATAAATTTTATTACCAATGATTTAATTATATACATTTTTAATCCTAATTATTTTATTATATATTAATTCATATACATACACACTAATATAACATCAAGGTGATACCTATAAGATAAAATAAAAAGTTTATTATTATATTATCATTCATTTAAAGTCATGGTTGTGTGTGACACAATCTATGGAAGAAGATAAAGTAATTAGGAAAACATATATTTCATAATATATCAGTGTATTTAATTTTACACATGTTTAAATAAATTTATACCTTGAAAGTGTTAACTATGATACAAACATATGAGATATCTAAGTTTCATTACATCCATGGGTTCCCATATAGCTTGTTCAAATATGTGATTTCTCTGGAAAACCATCTCCTGTTATGTTTTCATATTATGTATCAATTTATATCTACAATCCATTATTTTACATGTTTTCTATCATAATTATTATCATACACAAAGGGTAAGAACTTTGATTTTAGTAAATTCAATGAATCAGGTATGTACTTTCTCAGGATAGATATATACAACACATCTTGAACATGATAAAGGGTTGGTGGAAGCCCCGAGTGATAAGGTACAATAACTAATGGATCAAGAATATCCAATTTGATAATATACCATTGGTTTATAATTCCATTATTTTTTAAAATTAAAACTTTATTCAATCTTAAAATTTTAATAAAAAAATTCTCACCTTTTTCACATTCTAGATCACATTGATAATTAACCGTAAAACATTTCCAGCATCTATAATCTTCATTGTCATGCGGATGAATGGATCTGAATTATATATCATTTCTATAGTTATATAAGGGATTAATATTTTTCCTTCAAAAAAATCATCCATCAGTTTTTCTATAATCAATTCACATTTCATCCCTTACCCTATGAAATTGTCATTATAGATTAATTTTTTTTACAATTACCTCTATAATTAACTTTTAACAAATATTATGATCTATAATCCATTCCTTATAACTTTAAATATTAACCAAAAAAAGATATAACATGTTATAAAATTACATTCAAGGATCAACAGGATTCAGTATATAAATAATAATCCTTAAGGCTTGTTCAAAATACGAATTACAAAAATTGTATCCAAAATATTATTATTATTTCATCTCATATCCTTCATGATGAAAAAAAAATATTATCTTGAATTAATTTTAATCACTCATAAATTATAAATCCAATAAATATATACCCTAAATAATTTCACAAAACTATTTCATAATTAAATTATATATTCTTCCAAAATATAATTTCCTTTTTTATAAATAAGCTTCTATATTAACAATATAAATTTCCCTTTTTCACCCATGAAGTAATAAATGTTAATTTATTGAGACAAAATATCAAATTATATTTTAATAATCTATGGAATGAGAATTAATCATTTATTAAAATCCAAAAATAAATTTACAAAATGATGAAATATAATATTTTCAAATGGTGAATTTTTTCCAACTTCAACATGATATCCCCAAACCTGGATGGGAGGACAAATGTGCTTTAATTAGAAAAATTTACTTCAACTATTTTTACTAAATTATAAGTTCCCCTTTTTCTGATTTCAATGGTTTTTGTTTCTAATTATAATAATTATCCATTAAATTCATGAATTGATTTTCAAAATACCCTAACTCCTTGTATTTATAGAACTAGATTGTGATAGGTACATATAGTCGGGATTTCTATATATTTACACCATTAGAAAACCTCATACCATCACTTTAGAACTTTATCACATGAAGATTTTACATTTCAATCATGAAATATTTTCTTAATAATTTAAGTCAGTTTCCATAATGTTTATTTCTACAATTTTTGAATACAGAAAGGATCATATACTATTCTCTATGGTCTTTATAATTTCTATTTAATTCATCTTTTATTTTCTAGTCAAAACATTGATATCGATTGTTAATTTCAATATCAATATACACCTTGATAAAACATCAAATTATTTTCATCATCGCTATTGAAGTCCCATATGTGTAATTCTATAATGATATTTGGTTTTAAGACATTGAGGAATTGATCAACCGTATTTTCATGTCAGATGATAACAACAGAAGCATACCATGCATATTTTCATAAATTTGAATAGTATCTACCAATAGATTCATCATACATATACATTATGTGAAGGGATATATTTTAGGTCCTTATAAGATGAATTTAAAAAAGTTAGTTTTAGAAAATAATATCTTAAACTCATCCCAGTCCATTGAGTAAATTTTGTCTAGTTTCCCCTTATTCCAAATAAGAGTATTCCAATGATCTATTATGCCACATAGATGACAGACATTAGAAATTATTTTTTCATTCACAGGATCCTGGGGAAAGGAAATTATCTTTTCAATGGTGTTGATCTATTGCTCATAATTTAATTGATCTCTAGAACCACTGAAAGAAGTTGGGAGTTTACTCATGAAGGATTTAAATTTTCATCATTATATATTATTGTCAATTGGATGTTATGAATGATTCAATGATTGATAATGTATCATTAGCATATAAAATTTGTTTTTTCATCCAATCACCCATAACAATTTGATTCATTAGGGGAAAATAATTTCACATTCCATTGTATTTTACAGTAGTTTCATATTTATTTTCTATCCATTTACATAAACAAAAATATTATATTGAAAATTAATAATTATTTTGGGAAACGACATAATCTTGAATTATCCATTATATAATGTATAAATAAATACACATTTTTTATTCCATCGTATTTTTTCCTAATTAATTCATTATAATAACCTAAAAATTAATATTGTATCATATACATTGAATTATACCAAGGGTTCTTACTTCATTTATCACATCCTTATTTCTAAATTTTAACTAATACTTCCTCTGATGCAATCAATAGTGACCAACATAATTCATAAAAATATATCACATATTAATATATGAATATTCATCATTTTGAAAGAAAAGCTTTTCAAAAATAATTTAGATTTAGTTCTTTTGGAAAAATGGAAACATTAATAATTAGTTCATAAAAAACTATACCATAACCAACTATGTTATTCATAAAAAACAATTCATAGAAATATCATACTTATTAAATTTCATCATATTCTAGGGAAATGAATCATATAAATTCATGATCATATATTCTTAGTATAGGTTAAAAGGGATATATCAATGTTCATATTAGCATATAATTAATTAAGTGTTTCGGAACATGAGAATAACATTTGGAAATCATACACTTCATATGATAAATCCTAATATCATATCATCGAATAAATATTTAGAGTCTATATCACATGAATCATAGTGGAATAAAATAACATGATATATGGGAGAATAACACTATCATAAGACATTCATTTATGGTATAAAAATTAGAATAGAAAAGAATATTATTTCTAATCAAGGATTATTTACATGAATATAATAATATAAAGGGTTCAAATCCCAAATCATTATATTAGTAATTATCCACTCTATATACTATAATAGTGGACAAAAAACCTTTCTAATAATGGGTTTCTCCCCATTCTAGCACTTTTTGTCACATGAGATATCAATCTTTACATAATGAATTTGAGGGAGATATAGGTCATGACCAACCTTGGATATAATATTACAACCATCCATGGTAGAAAAACTACCAAACTTGTATATATTATCACCAATATCCATTGTTATAATATAAATACCATCAATTCTTATAACATTTCCACAATCATTATATATAATGTTACAACCATCCTTGGATATAACATATAGACCGTTCTTGTTTATAAATTAACCACCAACATTCATTTTAACATAACCATATTCACTCGATATAACGTAACCAGTGCCACGTAATGAAAAAAATCATACATATACCACAAGTCCATAAAACTACCTTCATATCAGAACCCATGAAATGAATTTTTTTTCCTAAATATTTCATCATATAAAACATGTGGAAAAGAATAAGGTTGATATATTTTTATCATATAACTAGTAGATCATAATATCAATCATGGGTTATCATATTTGATGAGAAGAAACATCAAAAAACATTCATTAAAACGTTCTTCAAGGAGAACCCATTACATTTTGAAATTAGAAATTTAAAATATAAAAATTTACAATTAATTATGGAAACTAATTTATTTTAAAAAAAACATTGAATATTTTAGTGTAATAATAAAATAATTTATCATTCATGATTATTGGGAATTCATTTATGCCATATAAGTTAAAAGAACACAATCCTTTAACAGTTTGGTAAACCAAAAGACAATGTTCAAAAAAATGACTAGATGATACTGTTGGAACCATTCTATAATTATTAATATCATGGAATATTTACATTAAAAAATAATATGATATAGGTAAAGATATTATTCAAAATAATTTTTTAAAATATGGACACGGTAAAAAAATGTTATTCGACCAACATGAAAAATAGTGACAGTTTTCTATGAAAACATGTTTTTTGTCCCCTGAGTACTTAATTTTAGTGAAAAAAAATTAAACAATGTATCTCAATTAAATAACAATTGTATAAAAATTCAATAGTTTTATGATATTTGGATCATTTTCAGAAAAATAATCCTAAATAATTAGGATAAATAATGTTATTATTCATTTCAATTTTTGTTTCTTTTGAATTGTATGCCCCATTAAATAAATAAACATATGTGGATATTTAATTCCAAATAATTGCATTTTAATCATTTTAAAATACATTATTGGGATGTATATAGACCATAAAAATTGAGTGGTGTATAATTTCTATGTCTTGAAGAAATAAAAGTGAGATAAAAATCCCCTTATACATTGGGAATCTTCCATATCATAAGCATGTTGGACCAGTGACGCTCTCAAAAATATACCATATACCCAAAACCCACTATCATGTGGGATCTGTTCTCTAGACCCTATATTGGACTAGGTATCTTGATATCTCCCCCATCTACCTAGTTATTTATTTCTCCTACCTAGAGAATTGGACCTAGGGATGACTGAATTTTAACCAACCAGGGAGCATCTATAATACCATTATGTTGTATGATGTTGTTGCACTAGAGATTCTCTCTGCTGGCTATTATGCATTTCTACCCTGGGTTTGAATCTCTGGGGAGGAGAAATAAATATCCAGCTATCTATGGGAGATATCTGGATACCCGACCCATGTTAGGGCATATATCTCGGAGCCAACGAGTTAGTGGGATGTGGGGTACATTGTCCGTTGTCAGGAGAATTACAAATCAAAAAATGAACATTTTTAGTAGACCTATGCCACTAACATGTTCATATTCGAGACATTCCTCATGCCCACTAACTTGCAGACATGGACACTAGGGAGTTATGCTACTAGGTGGTAGGTATTTTTCTGAGGATCTATTGGGATTTAATACACCTCCCCCATGATTCTAAACTACATCCTGAGGCATAACATCCACAAGGGTGATTCATGAGTACCACTACACTATATGGGGTAGTGGTAACACAAAATATCCCTAGTTTATTAAATTACAATAATCCCGAAGTTCGATTCTCCAGGGAGTAAAAATTAATCCCGAGCTAGATAGGACAGATATCTAAATACGTTGCCCAAGATAGGGCCCGGAGCGTAGAACCCATGAGTTAGTGGGTTGGATGGTATATGGTCTATTTTTTGAGCATCACAGGTCCAAGAAAAAAGAATCCTATTTAACAAAACTATAAAAATTTCTAGTCTATAGTATTTCCATGCCTTGTGCCCACTATTTTGCGGATCGGGCCACTGGGGAGTTTCACCTCCATGTGGAAGGTATTTTCCACATCCCCTACTAGTATTTAATATGCCTCCCACATGAATCGTACCTGGAAACACAGTCATAATATCTATCATGGTGTTTCATGAGTACCATTACACCTTATAGAGTAGTGGTAACATAGATGATCCCTTATATGCAAGTTAGCAGTCCTGAGGGATGACATAGCGTATGGCCCAGTTAGTAGCGTAGGTCCATTAAAAAGGTGCCTTTTTGTGACCTTGTATGCTCTTGATAACTGAAATTATTCCCCAAATAAGTTAAATAAATCTTTATATGTCTATGAGATAATTTTAAATACATGTCCCGAGTTAGGGCCAATAACACGAAGCCCATGAGCTAGTGTGCAGCAGGGTATTTGGTCTATTTGCAAGAGCCTCCCGAGTCCAACAAATCCTAGTTAATGAATAAAAAATTAAACATTATTTACAATGAAAATAAGTTTCATCATAATATAAAATATAAATGTGTGTTTATAAACACAAAATAAAGGTAACTTTTGGGGTATATGGCTAATGTATACATGAAATAAAATAGAGACTATAAATCCCCAACCTTAGATCATATGTCTGTCATACATTTTTTAAAATTATCTATATCAAATACTTATTTTTATAAATTAATAACAAAATAATAAAAATATATATCATATAATATATGATTTAATTATAACCCTTCATCACCCTTTTATAAAAAAATTATTATGAGACTAACTATTTTGAGTTATATCTGATTTGTTTTTCACATTTTATTGGTTTGACAGTGTGAGTCCGTATATTTTGATGTTGGATACTTGATCTTAATAATGTTAATCATGATAAGAAAAAAAATATTTAATAATTATATACATATTTATATTCATCCATAAACATGTTGATATAAATTTGAACTACAATGTTTATTGGGGTGTTAGGCCGTACATATTCACAAACTGTATTTTCATTTATTTAGTGCATGGAACGTACTCAAGTTAAATTATACATAACTATTTGAGAATATTTGTTGAATCATATATATTTTATATATTCAACAAATCCATAGTTACTACCATCTGAGTATATAATAAATGATAACTGAATCACATCTCTTTATAGAGGTTGTAGTCCACACATACACAGAATCGACATTATCTTCTTCCAATGATTTGAAGGTAAGAATATGGAATTGATATTTTAATTTTTAGGTATAATTATTTCATAATTATCATAAAGAACCATTAAAATCATATATTGAATCTAACCAATATAGCATAAAAAATTTAAAATGAAATAAATACCTAAATCAATGGAATTATTTTCATGGCTAAACAAAGGAAGGGTAAGTGGCGAAATAATCAATATTGTGTAAACCTCATGAAAAAAACATGATTGTATGAAGTTTTTTAGGTCGCGCGAGTGGATCATGTATTGGGAACGAACTATTATTGATCACACGATGCCTCTATGAAAAGCCTTTATTCTCTAGTGAATGTGCCTAGGAAAGCGTTGTAGATCCTTTAGAGTACCTAGAGACATGTATATATTGTGGTTGAATAGAATTTTGGCTCCTGACCTTAATCACGTGTAGGATCACATAATTTTCTATCCAGTTATGTGAGGCAACATCATATCTATAAAAAAGGGAGTGATTGCGTGGGACAATTTGCACAAATCATCATGAGACCCCACATTGATTATGTGAAGAAACAAAAACAACCAAACTGATATTCCCTGACAACACTAACCAGATGTCTTGTGATACCCTAACCATTTAAAATATGGATGGAATATAAATTTGGAAAATATTGAAGCATCATGAGAGGGAATGTTATTCTGTTTTTCAAGTGAGGGCACATTGAAGAGAATATCTGGTCTCATGATGGACTATAACAAGCCATCATGATCTTGTGAGAGGCCCTTTGTCAAGACATCTCGGTGTCACGAGTAACCCTTGAGAAGTCATCCAGATCATGTAGATAGCCAAAGACTAGTCATCCTCAACTCAAAATGAACCATATTTTTTTGGGTCTTTGTTCACATGAAACCCATTATAGGAGAATCCTATTCTCATGAAGAATCTTATACATTTAATATTGACAATTTAAATCCTATTTATGTTGTAAACATAGTTTGGATAAATCCCTATGATCGACTGAGGTCCAACAAACAGTTTGATGGTGGGATATTCTTGTGGTCAGTGAATATTATATGACATCCCAAACAACCTATGGAATAATAATATCATGCGGGTGGTACAATAATCAATCCAATGAATCCATCTCATATTTATGAGAAACATGTCGGGATAGGAGGCATATTCTTGGAGACGAAATACTTAAAAATGGATAAGACCAAATATAGGAATCACATCCATATGAATAACAACTACTACATTAGAGAACATGAGTGAACTTATTGGAGTGGAAGTTATCAAGATTTCAAGGTCTTCCACTATGTAACAACTCATGGAATCACCTAGGTATTAGGTAACATGAATGTTTTATTCACATGATCGCCTTATAGATCACAAGAAGGACTCGTGGAGGGTTAACCATATTATCTGATTGGATTTCCATATGTAAAATGGCTCATGAAAAACCTAGAGAGACTATTTCATGATATACCATGGGTTACATATGAAAACTCTAGAAAAGGAAGAATATTTTTTTTGAGAGATATGATAATTGTATAGTGATGACATCCTGCACTTTGCATGATCAATCTTGGTAATGAGATTATGCCAATACATGTTACCCATGTGTCATGAAACCCTTTTTATATGTAATAAAAGCCTTTTTCACCCTCTAGACTTGTCAACCCAATCATGGAATGGATCCATGACATATTTCCCAGGCCATGAGTTTCACTTCAGATATGATAGCCCTATCCCATAAAACCTTCCAGACTTATCAAAAATGAGATGTGACTAAATCCAATAATGTTAACAAGGTCATGAAAAGAAACCTATGAATATCATATAATTGATTTTATGTCCTTCAAAAAATTCAATTTGATTATGTGATTCTATTTGGAAATTATCGTTCTCAAAAGGAGGACATGTCAAGATATCTTCATACATGTTTTTCATACACTCAAGTCAGGTCAGGAAGAAAATTAGGACATGTCAGTCATATAATCAGATCATTTTAGGGTTAATCCCAGAAACATGATATCCTTTATCAGTCGACATATTTAGGAATACAACCAAATTCAACTATAAGATCTCTTATTCCAAATATAACCATGATAACCTTTTCAAAGCCTGATGGGAATCCACCTCTATTTATGTCCCTTTATATAATAGAAATACAAACCTTAATCCCCAATATCTCCCATCAGTTTATCATTCTTCTTAGTCAACCAGTGACTAAAGGATTCTATTGAAAATTAAATACTTGAAGTCTTTCTATAACTGAAATATGTATGAATGCATCCTATGGCCTGATCACCATATCAAAAACCCCACAAATTCCACCCTATTTCATTAGTCCCACATCTATATATTGTATGACTGGTCATTTTATACCCCTTGTTTCCTATTCCAAACATGGACCATTTGAACATATGGGTAACACCCCAGGTAAATAAAGAATATGAAATTTTCATATTTATCCATAGTTTTGAATAAAATATTAATATGACTTTAAAGGGGACGCTATGCTCGATGGTGTACCCAACACGCAACAACAAGTTTCTTGGGAATCTTACGTTGCACTCTAATAATAAAATAATATTATTTTAAATGGTAGTTAACATGTAGCCATTGTATTGGCAGGAATGGATAGAAATAACTAAAATATGATTATATATGTTTTTGAATGTTTTTACATTTATTCAATAAAAGATAAAGGCTTAGAATATGGAAAGAATTCAATTTTAGGCGTATATGCCCTAGTTTTCACTGAAGGTTCACTTATCGCCTTTTAATGGCGAACCATCCTTAAATATAGTTATGTTCACTCTTATACATTCTATTGGACCAAATAAAACTCTTCTTAGGAATTGGGACATCAAAATTTACTTTGTGTAAATTTTTGGTATCTTTCCGATAAAGATCATTTTTTAATGAATAGTGTAAAATGTTGTATTTTAATTCAAAACCTATTTTTAATCTAATTTAATTATATGATTGGATTATATTTTGAATTGGTTTTAAAGTGAAATTAGAATATATTTTTACCATAAAGTCCTATAGTGGTCTTTGGAATTAATTTCACATTGAAATCAGACTTAAACTAGTGTCAATCTTTTGATACTTATTGTTTCATAAAAACACGCTATTTTCTCTGAAAACGGAAATTAATTATTAAATTAATTAATGTGACTTATATGTTTTGAATTTTGTAAAATATTATTCATTTTTGAATTTTGAATATCAAATATAGCTTAGGGTGAATTTTTGGGATTTTTCTGAAAAACTTCAATTTTTGATGAATAGTGAAACCACTAAGTGGTACTTATAAAAACTGATTTCTCCGTTTAAATGAAAATTTTCCATCTTTATGTTTTGAATTTCAAAAATCCTACATACATGGTTGTCATTAAGAAGTAAAATTTGGTTCAATGGGTTAAAAATAATTTTTTGGTGAATAGTAACTTATTATGTTTTTAATCGCGATTAGAGGTAATTAGTGTATTTTTTGGTAAGAATAATGTTTTAATAAAATGAAATGACCTAGACACATGTCCTAACCTCATTGTATGTGTCATGGCCGACCAATACAATCCATGGGTCAACTTGGGGACCCCATGGAGCCACTTTGTTTGGGAAATGACATAAATATCTTTTTATTTAATGTTAAAGTAAAAATGACACAAACATGATATGTTTTAGTAAAACAATATTTACATGGGGTTATGAAAGTCATATTTTTGACTATAAATAGTCATTGGAAATCTAAAACGATTGCCTATATCATATTATTTGTTTATAATTTTTAGACATTAAATAAAATAAATTATTTATGAAATCATGATGATGCAGTGATGACCTCATTATTTAACGATTTAAAGAAAATGGACAGATAATGTAATATCTAAGACCTAAACATGTCAAAAACTTATTTTATGAGTGTATTTAGAACCCTTATCACCTTATAATCGAAATACATCTATGTGGGACCTTTAAAATCCGAATCCCTTTTGAAAATAAAGTAACATTTTGTAACTTTACAAGAGTGCCCCTCCTCTCCTCTTATAAAAGGCCCCCACCTCTACCTCCTTACCCACACTCCCAAAGCCTTTGCCTTGGCAAAACCCTGCCCATATTGTACTTCCACTTCCCTCTCTTACTACTTTAAGCCTCACTTTGGGCAGAAGTCTTCCCACGGAATCCTTTGAGCTCAAACCAAAGGGAGTTACCCGATTTTAAGGTAATGTCTTCACGTGTGTCCTTTTGTTTTATTTCGCTTCTCCAACCCCCTAAACTCTTTTTATTCATTTCTTTTTTAACAAATCCAGTATCTTAAATATACTAGGATTTTTTTATAATAATGATTCGATCTACACTTACACACACATACATCTAATGGTTAAAGAACATACTGTTTCTGTGGATGACGAATTTCTACCTCCCGAAACGATGATTGTTCAACATTCTTCTAACACCTTCAAAGGTGGCCATTAAGATGACACTATATTTATATATGATATCTAATATGTTTATTTTTTACTTAAGCTTCTGTATTTTTCATTTATGGCGTACCTTTATGGTTTCCATTATGGGTAAACGCGATATCTTCATTTAAGGAAGTGGGGACTACCGCCCCCTCAAAGTGATTTGATTCGTTAATACCATATGTGGTACATATAAAGGATATATTTAATGATATTATATATGATAACATACTGGAATTAAAATACTATTATCTATCATTATGTTTTAATTCCATTAAATATGAAATTGAAATGGAAGTAGCGTTCATGCGTACGTACGGCTTACCGTCTCCATGAACGGTACATTTCATTTCGTATCTCAAAATGTTATGTAATATTATAAGTACATATATATAATAGATATATATGTAATATATTACATCTAAATTATGTATATCATTCTGGAATTATAACATATATATATCTCTCTCATTTTCTTTTAATTCCATTAATATGACAAAAAATGAAAGTAGCGTTCATGCGTATGTACGGCCTACCGTCTCCATGAACGGTGCTTTTCATTTTTTTATCTCCAAACGATATGGAATAGTATAAAATGAATATTTACTGGATATATATGATATTTTAATCATTAATACTATTATGTAAATTATTTACATATAACTAAATGGAAAATCTTTTTTCAAACAAGTTCATTTTTGACTCATGTACCAAACATCGGCAAAAACGTCTGATATGAACTAACATTATTAAACAATTATTATAACATTATAATATGTGATATGAACTGAATAATAATCTCTAAAGGAGTTACTTAGGCAAATATTAATTGACCAAAGTTTATTATTCAGGAATATAATGAAAAAAACAAGACAAGTTGGACTTGAGGTAAGAGATCCTACACCTCTCTTTCTTTTTAAGTACACTCTTTTATGTCATTCCTTTTAAGCTCATATTTCTTATGATTGGGATGTTCTTTTATATTACTCCTACTTTAATTATTATGTTCATATGATAAGAGAACCTATTTCCTCTCATCAATCCATTTTGGATGTTTTGAGTGGCGCCGTTAGGCTGCTGAATTTTTGTAAGAGATCTAACCTCTCTCTTTCTCATTAAGTACTCTCCTTTATGTCACTTCTTTCAAGATACTCTTTTTTATTATAGGGGATGTTTTTTTATATTCCTATTTCTGTACATTTTATTGTAATGTGATGAGATACCCTATTTGATCTCATCAATTCATTTTTGGATGTTTTAAGTGGCGCCGTTACGCTGCCGAGTTTTCGTAACAGATTTTTCATATCACTTTTATTCCTGTGAGATTTATGCTACATTTGCCACAATTTCCTTTGAGTGGTGTATTTACTGACCATTATATTACTCATTGTGTAATATTATTTCATTTATGAGTATTTAAATCAATGTTTTATTGTCCTTCTTTCACGGGGCGTATGTTTCGAAAGATACCCTTGTTGGCAAGGGAACCTTTCACCCTCCTTTTTTTAAAAGACATCTTTTGTTGGGTCTATTAATTTACATATTGTTATGTTGGAATATGTTCTCATATATCCTTATTGATGTAAATTTTATGTCCAAGTGATGAGATTCCCTTTTTTTGATGTGACGTCGTTAGGCTGGCAAGGGAACATCTTAACCCAATTTCGATTTCATTGGGTTCATCATGTAGTTATTGAATATGTCATCCTTTGAATATGTGTGAATGACCTTTGATTATTTTACACTTAATATCCACATATATTTGGTGTATTCGTTTGTCACACATAATTATTTAATTGATTTATCCTTAAACCAAGGATACCATCTTTGTAAGGGACTTCGTCTCAATCTCCTTTCATTGAGGCATATTTTGTTTTATACACAAACTTCTTTTATATGGTGTATAAACCCTTTGACTTTTATGTTTATTCAGAAGGAATCTTCTTTACACGAAGCATTTACTAAACGAAAAAAAGGGAATGTTTTTGTCATACGTATGCGGTGACAATGACTTCTCCACCGCCGTGACCATTATTTGAGTTTCGGCTTCCTCTACAAGCTATATCTATTTTTTAAAAGAAAAATAAATACCATGTTGTACTGTTCTTTTATTTTGGTATTGAAAATGGTTTCCATAATGTTTTTACATCAATGTGTTCTATTGATATCTTGTGATTGGAAGGTGGAAATGTTATGTTTCGTTTATGCATGTTTTATGTGATATGATTGTGTTGAGGTTCTTGGGCATTATTATAAAGACGGGTGGTTCCGTGATAAACTTTGGGCAGGTGAGCCCAATATAGCTCTCCAATGCATTGGGTAATGAGAAGGAGTGAAACTTTAAGGTTTCTCCGAATAGATTTAGGGAATATACTGTGATGGGTATTCCAAAACGTAACCAAGAGGGTTACTCCCTACGTAAGAATGTTATTAATGCCTCAAGTTACCTTTTATGTCTTATGATTTCTATGATTTATTCATGATTTTATGAGGTATGTTAAAGTGCTTATGTTTTATGGGTAAAGTATGATTTCATTCTTATGTATACATGTACTCATGTTTCCTTTCCATATTTGTATATCCCTTACTGATCTTTTTATGCTCATCCCAAGTTTTTGAAATGTTTTTCACAGGTCAAGGGAAGAGTACATGATGTGATGATATTGTCAAGGATGTGTCAAGAAAGAATCCATGTTTTATTTTAAATATGTTTCCATTGATGGGAAGAATGAATACTGTCTTTTATGTAACCACTTTGTTTAAATGTGGAATGTAATGCATGTTTCATGATCTAATTATCTAAAACTCAAAACCTGAAAAGATCCTCAATGTGTAATCTTGTAATAACTCAAGATTAAGTAAGGTTTAAGGCTGCGGCTTTATAGTTGGTATCAATGGCCGTTTTAGATAACTTTAGATGTTAGGGTATTCTTTAAGCATAAGTGACATTACCATAATGGTTATGATTTCAGAAAGAGTCCTAGTTTTAGATAAAGTGAATGAGTAAGTATATCTTAGTGTTTATCTTCCTCATTAGTACATGATGGTTTTGTTGATATACTCACACTGACCTTTTTGGTTTTAGTAAAGGGATGGATCTAGCAGGCACCAAAGTAACAGTGGATGTGAAGGAAACTGTGGCAGTTTTTTGAGCAAGCAACTGAATGATATGGGAGTTGCAATGAGAACTCTTGTGATTATTCTCAACCAACTATCTGGAGTCATGATTGACCACCTAAACCATGGTGATTTCTCTAAGGAATCATATATGCAAGAAACAAATCCCTATGGAAGTACAGGTAATAATAATAAAGTTAAGTGTGTTCAGAAACCTATGTGTCAAATATGTGGAAAGAAACACCTCGGAAAATGTTTCAAAGGGACATAAATATGCTATAGATGTGGAAATGAAGGTCATAAAGCAAGAACTTTCCATGGAAAAAGGAGGCATCCAGTTGACTCGAGGAAAGGGAAAGAAGTTCTTTCTGAGGGATCAATTGAATGTTTTAAATGTGGTGTGCATAGTCATTATGCAAACACATGTCCTATGAAGAAGTTCTATGAATGGGATCACCAAGATCGTACAAATGTTCGTTTACCAATACCTTATTCCATTCCGATTGAGGATGAAGAAACTGACAATGACCAATCAAAGGTATGTTTTATTTCAATACTATTTTTTTCCTATTTTGGAATCTTAGGATATGATTCATGATTTTGTTTGTGGGAAATAGGTATTTCGGAATAAGTTGGAAAGGAATGGTTAATGGATCATGAAGAATGTTGGATGAGTAAGATGTCAACATATAAGGGCTTCAAGAGTTATGGTGAAATTCTTAAGAGTATTAAGTCTCTTTTGATGATGGGGTTACATTAGAAGACTTTTTATATTATGTGTAACCCTGATGTTTAATATATGCAAATTTTATTCATGGAATAGTTATCTTTTCTTTTGTGGACATAGTTATAAAGAACCATTTGGGTTTATATGATCCTTACTTTTGATGTAATTATGGGTTACTATATGTTATGATTGAAGTAAAAGGAATGAGATAAAATTGAGGTTAAATTATGTTATGGTTATTTTTTATGATTTTATCCATTTTTGGGAAATGATTTGAGAATTATATAGTTTTGGAAAAAGGACAACACACAGACCGTGTGACTACCCGTCGCGTCAGACAAAGCTGTGGGAGTCGAACCCACAACCAAAGTGCGACTGGTATTTATCGCCTACCACTGGACTACGTGAAGTCCCTGGTTAGTTTGACTGATTCTTTTTAGTTATATATATTTATGAATTAAGATTAAGTTGATTTTGGGTTATTTATGAAAATGATTAACCTATCATGGAGGATATGTGATTAGGTTAATTACTTTTCAATACGAGACTTTAGGAGCAACTAATGTTGTTTGGAGATAAATGTTACGATTTAACTTGGAAGACTATGTGACTAAATCCTTTAAATATTTGGGTTTCAATCATAGTTTTGTTTACTTTGAAGAATTTTATGGACAAATTGATTATAGAATGGTCCTCGTTGAACATTGGGTTTTGTTGGACAAATTTTGGAGATTAAGAATAGATTTTCTTTTATAAAGGGTTATCCTTTTCTGGATTATTTGATCTTGTACTAACCTTTTGGTTTTGTTTTTGGTTAAATAATTAAGACATGGGAAGTATATAGTTCTCTTTTGTGGATTAGGTGACTCTCTAGAAGTTGATTATAGTACTCTTAATTCGATCAAGTCTCCCTAAATACTCATCTTTTGGAAAAAAATATGATTTTGATTAAGGAATCTAGTAAAAGTTAAAAGTCAACATGATAAGTGATTATGTTTCCTTATGAATAAATTCCACAATAAAAAGTAACTTCAAAAAATGTTGTCTATTAACTTTTCCTACTGGGGAATCGAATACCGTTTAACCCATCACAAGTTTGTGATTTTCTTATGGTTAACTTTCTCCTAGACATGTTTACTATCACTCTCCCTCAAGAACATGACCCTTTTATTTTTCTTCCATGTCCATTTTTTTCTACATCGAATCCTAGTATGGGTTAACTCGGGTGACCTCTGTACTTATCTTCCTTTATTTTAAAGTGATTGTTTTACCAACTCTTGTTCCGATGTGGGACATTCAAGGATGTTTCCAAGCTCAATTTTAAAAATGGCGAGGACGCAATTCCCAAAAGGGGGGAAGGATGTGACACCCCAGGTAAATAAATAATATGAAATTTTCATATTTATCCATATTTTTGAATAAAATATTAATATTACTTTAAAGGGGACGCTATGCTCGATGGCGTACCCAACACGCAACAACGAGTTTCTTGGGAATCTTATGTTGCACTCTAATAATAAAATAATATTATTTTAAATGGTAGTTAACATGTAGCTGTTGTATTGGCGGGAATGGATAGAAATAACTAAAATATTATTATATATGTTTTTAAATGTTATTACATTTATCCAATAAAAGATAAAGGCTTAAAATACGGAAAGAATTCAATTTTAGGCGTATATGCCCTAGTTTTCACTAAAGGTTCACTTATCGCCTTTTGATGGCGAATCGCCATTAAATATAGTTCTGTTCACTTTTATACATTCTATTGGACCAAATAAAACTATTCTTAAGAATTGGGACAACAAAATTTACTTTGTGTAAATTTTTGGTATCTTTCCGATAAAGTTCATTTTTTAATGAATAGTGTAAAATGTTGTATTTTAATTCAAAACCTCTTTTTAATCTAATTTATTTATATGATTGGATTATCTTTTGAATTGGTTTTAAATTGAAATTATAATATATTTTTACCATATAATCCAATATCGGTCGTTGTAATTAATTTCACTTTGAAATCAGACTTAAACTAGTGTCAATCTTTTGATACTTATTGTTTCATAAAAACATGTTATTTGCTCTGACAGCGGGAATTAATTATTAAATTAATTAATGTGACTTATATGTTTTGAATTTTGTAAAATAGACTTCATTTCTGAATTCGTAATATCAAATATTGCTTAGGGTGAATTTTTGGGATTTTTCTGAAAAACATCTATTTTTGATGAATAGTGAAACTACTAAGTGGTACTTATAAAAACTGATTTTTCCGTTTAAATGAAATTTTGCCATCTTTGTGTTTTTAATATCAAAAATCCGACATACATGGTTTTCATTAAGAAGTAAAATGTGGTTCAATGGGAGAAAAATAATTTTCTGGTGAATAGTAACTTATTAAGTTTTTAATCGCGATTAGAGGTAATTAGTGTAGTTTATGGTAAGAATAATGTTTTAATAAAATGAAATGACCATGAAACATGTCCTGCCCTCATTGGCTGTGTCATGGACGACCAAGAAAATCCATGGGTCAACTTGGAGACCCCATGGAGCCACTTTGTTTGGGAAATGACATAAATATCTTTTTATTTAATGTTAAAGTAAAAATGACACAAACATGAGATGTTCTACTAAAACAATTTTTACATGGGGTTATACAAGTCATATGTTTTACTATAAATAGTCATTGGAAAGCTAAAACGATTTCCTACATCATTGTATTTGTTTTATAATTTTTAGACATTAAATAAAATAAATTATTTATGACATCATGATGATGCAGCGATGACCTCATTATTTAACGATTTAAATAAAATGGAAAGATAATGTAATATGTAAGACCTACACATGTCCAAAACCTATTGGATGAGTGTTTTTAGAACCCTTATCACCTTATACTCGAAATAAATCAATGTGGAACCTTTAAAATCCGAATATTTTTTGAAAATAAAGTAACGTTTTGTAACTTTACAGTAGTGCCCCTCCTCTCCTCTTATAAAAGGCCCCCACCTCTACCTCCTTACCCACACTCCCAAAGCCTTTGGCTCGGCCAACCCCTGACCATTTTGTCTCTCCACTTCCCTCTCTTACTCCTTGAAGCCTCACATTGGGCAGAAGTCTTCCAAGGAAGCCTTTGAGCTCAAACCAAAGGGAGTTACCCGATTTTAAGGTAATGTCTTCACGTGTGTCCTTTTGTTTTATTTTGTTTCTCCATCCCCCTAAACTCTTTTTATTCATTTATTTTGTAACAAATCCAGTATCGTAAATATTCTAAGATGTTGTTATAAGATGTATTAGATCTAAACTTACCCACACCTACATCTAATGGTTAAAGAACATATTGTTTTCGTGGATGGAAAATTTCTGCCTCCCAAAACGATGATTGTTCAACATTCTTCTAACACCTTCAAAGGTGGCCATTAAGATGACACTATATTTATATATGATATCTAATATGTTTATGTTTTACTTAATCTTCTGTATTTTTCATTTATGGCATACCTTTATGGTTTCCATTATGGGTAAATGCGATATCTTTATTTAAGGAAGTGCGGACTACCGCCCCCTCAAAGTGATTTGATTCGTTAATACCATATGTAGTACGTATAAAGGATATATTTAATGATATTATATATGATACCATACTGGAATTAAAATACTATTATGTATCATTATGTTTTAATTCCATTAAATATGAAATAGAAATGGAAGTAGCGTTCATGCGTACGTACGGCTTACCGTCTCCATGAACGGTACATTTCATTTCTTATCTCAAAATGTTATGTAATATTATAATTACATATATATAATGGATATATATGTAATATATTACATCTAAATTATGGATATCATTCTGGAATTATAACATATATATATATATATATCTCATTTTGTTTTAATTCCATTAATATGACAAAAAAAATGAAAGTAGCGTTCATGCGTACGTACGGTCGACCGTCTCCATGAACGGTGCTTTTCATTTTTTTATCTCCAAACAATATGGAATAGTATAAAATGAATATTTACTGGATATATATTATATTTTAATCATTAATAATATTCTTGAAATTATTTACTTATACCTACATGGGCAATCTTTTTTCAAACAAGTTCATTTTTGACTCATGTACCAAACATCGGCAAAAACGTCTGATATGAACTAACATTATTGAACAATTATTATAACATTATAATATGTGATATGAACTGAATAATAATCTCTAAAGTAGGTACTTAGGCAATTATTAATTGACCAAAGTTTATTATTCAGAAATATAAAGAAACGAACAAGACAAGTTGGACTTGAGGTAAGGGATCATACACCTATCTTTCTTTTTAAGTACACTCTTTTATGTCATTCCTTTTAAGCTCATATTTTTATGATTGCGTTGTTCTTTTATATTACTCCTATTTTAAATATTATGTTCATATGATGAGAGACCCTATTTTCTCTCATCAATCCATTTTGGATGTTTTGAGTGGCGCCGTTAGGCTACCGAATTTTCGTAAGAGATCTAACCTCTCTCTTTCTCTTTAAGTACTCTCCTTTATGTAACTTATTTTAAGCTACTATTTTTTATGATGGGGGATGTTATTTTATATTCCTCTTGCTGTACATGTTATTGTAATGTGATGAGATACCCAATTTGATATCATCAATCCATTTTTGGAAGTTTTAAGTTGCGTCGTTAGGATGCCGAGTTTTCGTAAGGGATTTTTCATCTCACTTTTATTCCTATGAGATTTATGCTACATTTTCCACAATTTCCTTTCAGTGGTGTATGTACTGACCATTATTTTACTCATTGTTTAATATTATTTCATTTATGAGTATTTACATCAATTTTTTATTGTCCTTCTCTCACGGGGCGTATGTTTCGAAAGATACCCATGTCGGTAAGGGAACCTTTCACCCTCCTCTTTTTAAAAGACTTCTTTTTTTGGGTATTTTAATTTACATATTGTTATGTTGGGATATGTTCTCATATATCCTTATTGATGTAAATTTTATGTCCAAGTGATGAGATACCCTTTTTTATGTGACGTCGTTAGGCTTTCAAGGGAACTTCTTAACCCAATTTCGATTTCTTTGGGTTCAACATGTAGTTATTGAATATGTCATCCTTTGAATATGTGTGAATGACCTTTTATTATTTTACACTTAATATCCACTTATATTTGGTGTATTCGTTTATCACACATAATTATGTAATTTATTTATCCTTAAACCAAGGATACCTTCTTTGTAAGGGACTTCGTCTCAATCTCCTTTCATTGAGGCATATTTTGTCATATACACAACCTTCTTTTATACGGTGTATAAACCCATTTGACTTTTAAATTTATTCAGAAGGAATCATTTTTATACGAAGATTTTACTAAATGACAAAAGGGAATGTTTTTGTCGTATGTATGCGGCGACAACGACTTCTCCAACGCTGTGACCATTATTCGAGTTTCGGCATCCTCTACAAGCCATACCTTTTTTTTAAAGAAAAATAAATACCATGTTTTACTTTTATTTTATTTTGGTATTGAAAATGGTTACCATAATGTTTTTACATCAATGTGTTGTATTGATATCTTGTGATTGAAAGGTGGAAATGCTATGTTTCCTTTATGCATGTTTTATGTGATACGATTATGTTGAGGTTTTTGGGCATTATTATGAAGACGGGTGGTTCCGTGATAAACTAAGGGTGGGTGAGCCCGATATAGCTCTCCAATGCATTGGGTAACGCGAAAGAGTGAAACATTAAGGTTTATCCGGAGAGATTTAGGGAATATACTGTGATGGGTATTCCAAAACTTAACCAAGAGGGTTACTCCCTACGTAATAATGTTATGAATGCCTAAAGTTACCTTTTCTGTCTTATGATTTCTATGATTTCTTCATGATTTTATGAGGTATGTTAAAGTGATTATGTTTTATGGGTAAAGTATGATTTCATTCTTATGTATACATTTACTCATGTTACCTTTCCATATTCTTATATCCCTTACTGAGCTTTTTATGCTCATCCCAAGTTTTTGAAATGTTTTTCACAGGTCAAGGGAAGGGTACATGATGTGATTATAGTGTCAAGGATGTGTCAAAAAGAATCCATGTTTTATTTTAAATATGTTTTCGTTGATGGGAAGAATTAATACTATCTTTTATGTGACCACTTTGTTTAAATGTGGAATGTAATGCAAGTTTCATGATCTCATTCTCTAAAACTCTAAACCTGAAAAGATCTTCAATGTGTAATCTTGTAATAAATCAATATTATGTAAGGTTTAAGGCTGGGGCCTTATAGTATGGATTTGAAATAATCATATAATTAAATTCTGGGATTTTCCCCCTGTAATGGGAACCTTAGTTTGTATGCCCCAATCAATAGTATAATTTGACTATCCCTATATAAAGGCATCTACCTAAGGGTGTGTCTTAATGGTACATTGAACTTAGATGACTCTTATTTCTATGATAATTGGGATAAATTTTACAACTTTCTTAGGGTTGATCTCGATACTCAGTGCCAAAGTTCCCTCTCTTATATTCTTTCTATTTGATATTAAATAGAACAGTTTCGTTGAACCACATGGGTTTTAATACTTGTTAAAAACTCGATACGTTTGACTACTTATTAATGATTTATCCCATCTTTAAAATATTAATTTCTTCTTTTGAAGGTATAAAAGTCTAGATTCCATGTAGAAATAGACTATGATGATAAGTAGCTATCAATACACTGCTATAACTGGAATGTAAATAATTACATGGATACATATTGATGCAATCAATGGTCTAACCCCCTCACCATATAGATTGATTAAACACGTGGTCATTTTTTAGGGTAACTACTCAAATATCTGGATTAGGAATTCATTATCAAACATATCATACATCTATAAGAAAGTATCGGATTGTCTAATAATTCCACCAAAAGGGTTTGATGATCCTCACATACCATCCTCTAGACCAATGTCGTTCCCTTACCACTGTAAGGTACCAAACCTCAAATAACCAAATGCATTGGAAAATATGTTCCATACTCCATTATGGATGTAGCTTCTATAAAGAGTTTATATAAATGAAAAATATTGTAACATTGAAAAGAATGATTTTACTAATATTGAACCCCCCAATAAATACAAATATGAATTTATCAACATATTTGAATGAAACAAATTTTAACCCAACATGAAAGATTTTATAGACATTGAAGAACCCACAATCAACTATCAGTTAAAGCCATACACATCTTTATATGAATAAAAAATGGAGTACCCAAAATGGTTCTCTAAAATAATAAATATGATCGGTTGGACATGACGTGATTCATTTCAATTTTCACCTTTTATGATATAAAAATATCACACTCGATGTGAAGATCTATGTCATCATGCATCTCATGAAATAATCCCATGCCATTGGGACAAGTCCACATGATCGAGATGGATAAAAAAATAATTAGCAATGAAAAAAGTTTCACCAATGCATATCTAACATAGATCATGTATGTAATGATCAATGACTATGTTAAACTTTTTCTTCATGAAAAAATAACTTCTCACATGAACCACAACATGACATGGTATCTTTTCTTCATCATGCTACAGTTCTTGAAAATCAGCTTTAGTGGTAACCCCTATAGGTTATAGAATGACCAACCTTCCTAAAACCATTAACATATGGTTGATAATGAAATGGTCTAGGATGTACACCAACATGCTAAAATCCCAACCCTCAAGGATTCATGGAAGGGTCTTGAAAAACATAATCATCCGACTCTCATATTAGGGGTTTGTCTTAGTGGTTAGAACCTCGTAATCCTTCATGAAAATGGGGGTTGAAAACCCATTGGGCGTAAGTATTGTAGCAGTACTGTAGAAATGATGGAACTGTAGATTGGTAGGTACTGTAGCAGTGGTAGGGAATTGTAGCCATGGTGGAACTGTGTGGGTACTGTAGTAGGCAATTTCGTATTCACAGAATGGGAATTAGGCAAAACAATTTGGGCCTATGGGCTATGTAATGGGCTACATGCCCATTGGGCCTTCGGGCTATGTAGTAGGTCTCCCACTACTGAGTTAAAATGAGGTATTTTCTTCCCTTTAATAATAAAATGAGGCTTCAGCCCTAACCTTAAAAGGACATATTCATCTGAGTATCCATCATCCCAATAAAGTCATAGTTAAACTTAAGATGCTCATTGACATTGACAATCACATCAAAATATTATCCCAAGAGTGTGAAAATCACCAAATTCATTATATGATGAATGTTAATGTAATATTCAACAGCGCCTATATTCTTGTTTAAGAGCCACCATATAGGGATCCAATCTAGCTCTATCACCAATTTCATCCAATCATTATCCCTCAGTAATCTACTTGGGGAACCACATGGTCAATTTCGACCCATAATCATCTTCTATGGGAAATAAATAAGTCCTATATGATGTGGGAATCCAATGATAAATATGATCATGATCTTAACCTTGGTCCCACTAATAGATCCCACTGGCATATTGTAACGGTATAAACGAAGAATACTCATATTCCTTCTTAATTTGGGAAACTCTATGGGAATATTCATGCAGTAAATATGGGAGACACACTTATCTCTTCAACAGTGCATGAATCCAAAAAGCATATTCTAAAATCACAAAAAGGTAATATAGTGGGCTTATATCCATGCATCAATCGAATATATCATATACTAAATATTATAGATAGAAAATATTTTTCCATACATTCTTATGTACACATTTCTAAAATGTCACTAAATTATAAAAAAGATGACGAACCCAAAAAACATATTATGGAACTAGTATATATATAAGGACATGACAATATTCTCATCTTTATAGTTACGGTATGAATACTCCCATGTGATAATAAAAATATGCCTTTTCTAGAGAAATCAAACATGTTACCTCTTGTTTGGTAGGATTATTGGTAGACTATAGTATAGTTCAAGGTAACATAATAGATTCATATTTATCTTTTAAATTGGGCTCACCAATTGATAGAGACAGTTACCTTAGCACATGAACCAATTCCAATCAAAAAAGACATTCAGTATACACAAAAGGCACCAAACAGTGCTCATAATCTCATTACAACCAAGGCTCACCATGTATGAGTGGAAAATGACTTAGGATTGGATCATATCCATATAAAAATAGATCAGTAGCATACTCCCAATACAAAAAATGTTTCTCACATCCCCGCTCCAACTGAAGCCCACTAGATGAGTATAGCACACATCTCTGTTCATACTAATATTCATAGTAGTTAAGATACTCAGCACATTCTAAATTCTCATAACCCTATCTCATACCCCTACTTCCACCGATGTATGACCGAACATACATCCGTAGAAGGATATACTGAAGGATGCTCATATCCCATCACTCATTCTAGATTTTTTTCATCATATTCCATTATGGAATTTATAATTGATCGATGGTCATATACCCTTGATAGCCGGTGCTGACAGACATATTCTTATTACCATGCATAGGTAGGATCATATTCCAGCCGATAATGAAGAAGATCATTCATAAAATCCATATGTTTCATAGTTCGTGGCTCATTCTCCTATAGATCCTTGTGGTTATGAATATATTTTGGGAGCCAGAATTCAACAGGATCATATCACTTCTCAATCCCAAAAGGTAGTTTGGAATATTCAGTCCATCACAAAGAATGAGACTCAAAATCCTAATATACAAAAGTCCATTTTCATTGTGGTTGTTTGAGGCACATTCCCAACAACTCAAGGGTCTTAAAACTCTTAAAATCAAGAATATTCAATCACTTCCTCGATTTTCCTCTTCATGTTAGTGTGGAGATGGATTTCAAGGACTATTGTCCTGACATCAACCATGGACAACCTAACCATTTTGATATCTCTATCAGATAAAAAAATCATCCACTTAACACAAAACCCTGGTATAGATAGGTACTAAAAAAACCTTTTTATATAGTGGATCATGAATAATTTGGATTAAACGTATATAGTCTCCCATCAAGTACCACCATCAATTCACAACATTGAGGATGAAACATTGATAAGAGACATATTGGTCTAACAAGGTTGAGGTATCTATGTCTAATGAAGAAAATACTATGTTTATATAAGGACATATTTTACTAGAAACAACCTCAAAACATGCACTAGCTCTTTTCCAATTTTAATTATTAGATACCAATATATCTATAGAATGATTCCATGCATAAACTACTGTGAAATATGTTGCTAACTCATCAATGATTGAATTATTTACACCTCCCTTATCCAGTATATGAGGTTCACCATTAAAACATCAATATACATTGTTTTCAGCACGCATTGACAACTATATTCTTGTATCATGACAATGAATTTTAAAAAAAGATCAAAAATATATTGACACATGAAACAGTTACATCAGAACTTTTCAACAATTGATATTTGTAGCTAAGACATGTATATGTATATGATTATGTATAATTTATAGAGTATTACACTTCACCACAACCTTATAATAAAATAACTCCCCTTATCTGATTCCTATAAATTGATATCCTCTGATGAGATTATTGGACTACGTAACAAATGATCTAGTTTGTAAACACAATGGTATTATCCCACATTAATGATGTAAATAAATCCTGAATGGAGGGTGATGAATTCCAATCGATATTTGAACTAATCCCCTCAAAGAAACAAGAATGCATTTTAGAAACTAAAGAAGATTTTATAGTCAAGAAAAAACATACCATAAAAATAACTCCCATAATAGTCTAACAAAAAACCCATATAATACACAATCACAATTACACAAAATCAAATGGGCAGTAATAATAGTTTGTGTAGATATCATCCAAGAGAGAAACCAACCCTTGGGGTGGGGGAATATCAATCACTACCTCCTCCCATAATATAATGAATACATAATACTATTAATGACATAATAATAGTATTTACAAACCAAACCTAGCCTAATGTTTATTGGGAATGTTCATCCCAATCAACATAACCAGGTTCATCACACTCCGAGAATATCTGAGAGAAATTATTGGTTATTCATAATAAACCTCATCCCACTCAGATGGGGGTGTTTACATCTCAATTGCAATCCTAGGTATCATCAAATTGTTATATGATATCATCAAATCATTATAAAAAAAATCAAAAAATGCCAATTTTGGCCCCATAGGGTCCCTATCCCACAAGGCTAGGTATTGTTTCATCATCATCATTATAAATGAGTAATGAATTAGTCTTCTATTTGTTGGGATTTATAAATAAATAGTCATCATCCCATATGTTCCTCTCAGCATGATAAACCCCTATTATATTTATGGAAAATTATGGAAACATGAATGTAAACTCACTGAAAGACATCCAAAAGGATAATACATGAGGAACATACAAATAAGAAAATCAGACCCAATAAGAGGCATGATCAAAAAACAGGTCAATTGGGACTATGGATACAAAATTGATTTTTATATGGGTTGCGCACAACCTCCCAGTTTCATTGAAGGTAATTGGACAACCACCATTTCTCAACACATGTAGGTAAATTTTATCACCATCAAAAAAATAGAAAATGTGGATAAACCCAGAAATTCATAACGATGGATTACCGAAAACATATGTGAGAGGATGATGACCTCATGGAATCAACGTAGGCTTCTCATATGTGGAATGAAAGGAGAATCCAAAACATGGAACCTCCAAATATGGATCATCACCATGTACAACTGACTAATTTTGAAGATAATGGGAGTGTAGTGGGTACGTCCCAATCTCCAACCAGAATAGCGAAATTTCATTAATAGAGGAATAATGGATTATTGGACCCTTTGTGAAATAATTATTTTCATAATTATTAATCTGGAAAACTTATAAAATGTATTAATTTATATATTGAGTTATTAATCCAGTTAGTCTTATCAATGAATATTTATAATTGAACTAATTATGTCACACTGTATAATACATTTCAATATGTCAATAAATTACTGATATTTATGTTTCAATCTGGTTATCTGTTTATGATTACATGTATTTATGAATTTCACTTAATCTGGTAGTGTTATGTGTAAGATAGGCACTTTATAAGTTTTTAGAGTCTCGGGCACTGATATGTCAAAAGGTTCATTGGTGGTCGAATCACCGGAGAGGACTCAATGATGGAATAAGTCACTGATCAAAGAAGACATCGATGTTGGACTCCCCGATATAACATAACACATACTGATATATGAGTTATCGGTTATCATTTGCACTATTATTTTAAGTGACACACAAATTAATGAGTCACTGATGGATGACACATCGATGAAGCAGTCACCCATGATGACTCAATCATGCTCAAACAGACCGATAACACAAAGGACTCACCGATACTACGAGACAATGATACCGATGGAAATGAATGATTGACACACAAAGTCACCAAAGAAGACATACCGATGATGACAGACCAATGAAAATGAAACACTGATACTTATGACTCATCGATATTCATAAAAACATTTTTTATATCATTTATTCAAATTAATATCTTACAGAAATATTTATTCAAATTACTTTTTTTGACATTGTTAAATTTTATTTGGAGGACTATTAGTAGATAGTATGTGGTACATGCACAAGGGGAGATATTCATATATACAGGACCTCAATGTATAAAACCATTACAAGCTGAATCATGTAGAGAGAGAGAGACATACAGTGAATAGTAGAAATAATAGAAGAACTGAAAACTCTTGTAACTCATGAGATTACATAAAAATTTCTTGAACTCAAATCTATAACATATGGGGAGATAAAAAACCATAAAAATCTACTGAGCTACCAAGAATATCTTTCAAACAAGGAGCTGAACATTTCACAGTCACTGAAACCATTCCACAATGGAATGATACTGTGTTTCAGAGCCAACATTTTTAAGATGATTAAAATTTTATTTTCACTAAATCAAATGCATCTAGAAATTTAATGCATAACAAAAAAAAGGATTTTAAACCTAATTCTACATCTTTAGCTCTGATGTGATCTTTTTTTTACTTTTCAGAGCAGTGTGTGTATCTGTTTCCAACACACACACTGACACCTCTGCATAAATGGAGAATACATGATATCTTACAACTCACTCTCATTTTTATCCTTTTTATACCATGCCGAATAGTGGAAGAGGTGATGTGTGAACTATTTGATTCTTTCCAATGAATAAATATAGTAGAGGTCAAGTGCGACATGGACACCCTAGTGTGTTGTTGTGATACCAGATCCTAGGTGTGAATTTAACTATTTAATAATTTAATATTATTAGTGGTATGTGATCACCAAGTAGAGAGGACTAAGTATCATCTTGAGACTGAGCCTCTTCTCTTTATTTGTGAAGCCTTTGCCTTTTATTTTTACTCTCAGTTTATTAATTTTTCAAAAAAACTAAATTGAACCTTGATTGTTAGTTTAGAAAGTGTTTATAACTATTTTGAACTAGTAAGTTATTTTCAAAAAATATATTAATCATTATAATAGGATAGATGATAACTAATATATCCTATGATAAACTAATTCAACATTCAAGACTTTTATAAATTCTGAAAAACCAAAATTGATTATTTGTTTTTAATGGGGGGAAACTATTAAAAGAACCAATTTTAATAGAAATTTTCATAGATACTGAATTCACCCCACTTGAGTAATATAATCCAACCAAAATTTGTTATCAATGACAGTTTAAAAAATGTCAGTTTTCAATGCATTTTCAAATCCTTTTTCAACTTTGATTGTAGTTTTATTTCAATTTTCATAAAATTTCTGTTATTTGTAACTTTTTATCTCTACAAAATAATTTTTAAATTTATATCATAACAGATATACTATAAGGAGCGTCTACTACTAGACAACCTTTTTAAAATCAAAAAAAAACTATTCTCAGTTGATGCTTAAAATAAAATAAATTTTTTGAAACCATGGGGTTTGAAATCTGGACCTCTATTGAATATAAATATTCCATTTTTGAAACCACTAGAAATACTAGGTATGAACCTACCATGTAATGACCCAAAGTTTCATTAATAGAAAATCCCTCTGGATCCAGTTAAATGTTTCTTTATGAAAAATGTTTTTTATAAGATGTCAACTTCTTTAGTTTTACGTTAAGATTTGTGACCATTACTTTTATAGCTGTTGAACAGTGATCATCTGAGTAGTATAAATATAAGGCTTTAACGAACCCATTTCTACTCAGACAAAGGAAGCGATGGCCTCATCCAGTAGAATTGCCCCTTATGAAGCCCATTTGTCAGAGCTCGGAAAAGAGGTGGCGTCTTTGGGCTTTTCCCTTGACCAAGCCCAAGCTGAGCTTCATCAAGTCAAGCTCTAACGTGATTGTCTACCGGAAAAGTGGATGTTGATTGAAATTACCACTCGAGCGATGTTATCTGAGCCGCCCCAAGAGTCTGTCACCATCGCACACCTTACCCATAGGTCTTATGCGGCTATTTTCAGGGGTTATGTAACAAATAATTAGCACCATGTTCATGTACATTATTTTTGTATATAATAATGAATATAATTTCTAGTCATTTTTTATACATTGTAATTAGTTTTTAAAAGTACAAATGGTGGTTTTAGTTATTATTTAATTAAGAATTATATTTAATTAAATTAAAGTATTTTTGAATTAAATAATATTTTAATAAAATATTATTATTAATATTAAATTAATTTTTTATTAAGTATAAATGATCTTATAATTTTATGAATGCAATTAAAATGTTTATTAAGGTTTGAAAGCCATTTCTATCAAAACCGGTGAATTTTTTTTATAAATGTTGGTTTTTATTTTAAAAGTGAAAATTCACATATTTAGAAAATTATTTAGATAATATAAATATTATTATTGGAATCAATACGTCGAAATTATCCAACGGTGAATTTTTCATAATTTTCTGAGACAGTAAAATTATTGGGTAAAAATTAAATACCATTTAAATATATAATGTGTTTTATGACATCATAATGACCCAATGGTGATGTAATAAAAAATCATAATCCTTATGTTCAGCCAATATGTGTTTTATCATTAAAATAATGAGGTTTTGGGTTTGTTTGACTTACTTTTCAAAGCATTAATGGAGCCCTCAAGACTTATTCAAAACTTTGCCTTTTAAAATTAATTTCCATGGGAGTGTGACTCACCTCCACATAAGCAACCCTAATTTTTTAATAATTTCGGACCTTGGCCTTGTAAAATATTGTTTTCCTCTTTCCTTTTCCAGAAACCATGGGCAAATACCATGGGATGGTTTGTGGTTTGGATTATTTTAATATAAGGTGTCTCAAACCTAAATAATAAAGAATTCTCTCACCATTCCTATATAAACCCACCCAAGCTCCCACTTCCTCCTCACTAAAATCCCTTGGATTTCGTCCAACTTCTGCCCTACTCTCTCTATAATCCTCCCAAGGTTCCCCAAGCTCCCAAAAAGCCTCTCACAAGCCTCTCTCTAGCCATTGGAAGCACACTTCCAAGAAAGTGGTTTTCTTCCTTTATCATTTTTGTCAATTTTCTTTAAGTTGTATTTCCCTTTTAATTTCAATTATGAATGTTGGGGTATGGTTTCTCACCTCTCCCATACTTCCCTCTTATTGTTTGAATGATGGGAGACCCCTTTCTCTCTCATTAAAAGCCTCCCATGTACACTCGTTACTATGCCGAAATTCCGAAAGAAACCTTTTTCTCCTCTTTTATATTCAAGCAATACTTTGGTATCATGAATCTAAATTCCTTTTCAATTGTTGGGACATGTATCTATATGACCTCCTTACTGTCCATTAAATTTAAATATTATGAGGAACCCCTTTCTCTCTCATCAACCTTTTTATGAATTCTTATGTCACGCCGTTACGCTGCCGAAATCACACTGATTTTCTAAGCCAATATCATTGTGTAGTGAATACCATGCCCATTTCTCCATCAAGGGTATTCAACTTTATGCACATTTACATATTGATTATAAAGATTCATGTATTAATTCCACATTCCATTATCATGGAATAAATGATTATGTTTTATGAATCCATGTTTTATGATCCATGTGGCACACTTATGCATGAAATGAAATGTTTAAGAAGGGTGCGCCCTTTATAGCGCTCCAATGCATTGGGTAAAGTATAGTATCATGATACGTCATGTGCAATGAGTGTTGACTCATGCTAATTCAATTGCAATAAGGGTTTACTCGTGCTTCAAGTGCAATGAGGGTTTACTCATGCTCCATGTGCAATGAGCCTTGGCTCATGCTAATTCAATGTTAAGTGTTGTTGCCACATTTCCATGTTATAGTTATCATGCTTTATCATGCCTTTATGTTCATGTTACTCTAATTCTCTATTTATGTTCCTTTTGCCTAAAATGTATTTTACTCCTCATTTTATTCATTGTTTACTCCCTTACTGGGTTTTATAGCTCACCCTTTTCTTATGTATGTCCTCAGGTTATCCCATGCAATGCTAAGTACGAAGGAATGTAGTGGTCATGTAAAGGAAGTTTTCAATAAAGATGTTTTATTTCAAGTTTTAAGTTTTCATGTAATGATCCTAAGCCCCAAAGACACTAAACCTCTCGATCTTCTTTGTTCTATCAAGTGAAGTTTTATGTAATAAAGCATTCTTAAGTTGTAATAAAAAGCAGGGTTGTCATAGTTGGTATCAGAGGGAGGTTTAGTTATTTTTGGGATTAGGAAACCCTAGTAAAGCCTTAGATATAAGAGTAAGCATAATAAAAACATCCCTAAGTTTTGGTAAATACTAAGTAAGTGGTTTATCAAACAAATACACCCCTGTCTGGATACAAGCAGGTAGAGGAGGCTTTGGAACAGATGTATCCTAGGGGTCAAACCCAAAAACACCACTTTGAGTTAAACTCAAACGGGAACTAGTGCACGAAAACGGGCCTTGCTGAACTCTTGGTTACAGCACTCCCGGGGGATATGTTTTCATGAATTCACAATCTTAGTATGAACACTTATTAAGGGAAAAATGCCCCTAAGAATATATGTTAGAAGGAAGATCATGAAAAGCCTGGATTGAATCCTATAGACTCATGAGTTAAAGAGATTAAAGTTTATTTATAAGTAATCAACTTTTGTCTTTGGATTACCCTTTATGTGTTACCCCTAACTTTCCTTTTATTCCATCCAATGGCCGGTAATAGGAGAACTTGGGCTAACAACCGTTGTGAAGATCAGTGTGATGATTGTACTAATGAGATGCCCAATCCAATGGGAGCGGGAATCACGAACTTTTCCACGCTTCTCTCTCAGCTAACTCAAGTTTTGAATAGAAACACGGGTCAAGAGGAATGTTCAACCCCCCCCCCCCCAAGAAAGAACAAGTCGCTATTGAGAGCTTCATGAGACAAAGGCCTCCTAATTTTAGTGGATCATCTTATCCCACGATTGCTGAGCAATGGATTAACTCCATTGAAAATATCTTCTCTATCCTTCAATGTTTTGAACAAGAGAAGGTTCTCCTGGCGGCTTATCGTATGGAGGGTGAAGCTGATCAATGGTGGACGTTGATCAAAAATACGAAGCCTGAGGAGGAGGTCGAGGCTTTGGAATGGAAGGAATTCCGGAAGATGTTTTTTGATAAATATTTTCCGCGCACCCTCTGTCTTAAGATGGAAAGGGACTTCCTTTCCCTCAAGAAGAAAGATGAAGAATATGTGGGAGAGTACGAGACAAACTTCACAAGGCTTTCACGATACACTTCTGGCTTTGTCGGTACCCCCGAATGCAAGGTTGACCGCTTCTTTGGTGGGCTGAAGCCTAGCTTGCGGAAAGCATTAGCGATCCGTGACTTCGATAGCTATGAGGAAATTGTCTGATGTGCCCTCAAGGTTGAAATGGAGATCGGAGAATCACAGGTGTATCATGGGGACAAGAAGCGTAAGGTGGAATTCAATGTTGTTGGTCCGATGGATAAATACTACGGTGCTAAGAAGTTCTAGAACCCCACTTTCCAATAGTGCGGAAAGAAGCACCCTGGAAATTGCCTTAGGGGGACGAGAAAATGCTTTAGGTGTGGAAGAGAAGGGCACCTAGCTATTAACTGTCAGAAAGAAGGACCCACGGCTGCGACAGAGGAGAGGAATGCTCCGTTCGAACCTCAACACATTTTTCAATGCCAAAAATGCAAAGAACCGGGTCATTTTCCGAATCAGTTCCCTAATCCAAGGGTTATCGGAGGCAACCAACAACCTCCAAGACAGCAAGGAAGAGATTTTTCTATCACTTCTGCCGAAGTGAACCCCGACAACGAAGTGGTGACAGGTACACTAGTTATTCATTCAAGAATAGCGAACATACTTTTTGATTCAGGTTCTATTCATTCTTTTATATCTCGAATGTTTAGTAGAACAATCACAGCACCACCACAAATCCTGGAAGTAATGATTTTAGTGAGTACGAAAAATGGGGCAATCATTGCATCCCATGAATATATGTCCTCCCCTGTTATAATCTATGGATTGAATTTCCCGGCGAACCTTGTCAAACTCCCTTTGGTGGAATTTGATGCAATTCTTGGCATGGATTGGATTTCCTTATATAGAGCCAACATAAATTGTCAGGAGAGGTAAATCACACTCCATATGGAGAATCGACCCCCGATTCTTTACAAGTTTCAAGAGGAAGATGAATCTCCTTTAGATTCATCATCTCAAGAATGGATATTACTGACTTATGAGCACGCATATCTGGCTCAGATGATTGAGTCCAAAGAAGAAACCACCCTTTAAGAAATGCCTATTGTGAGGGAATTCGCTGAAGTATTTCCCGAGGAACTTCCTGGTCTTCCTCCAAGAAGAGATGTTGAGTTATCAATTGAACATAAACCTAGGGTGCTACCAATATCTAAGACTCCATATATAATGGCTGTTGTTGAGCTTGAAGAGCTGAATAAACAACTACAGGAGAATCTGGATAAAGGGTGTATAAGCCCAAGTGCATCACCATGGGGTGCACCAGTCCTCTTCGTCAAGAAGAAGGATGGGTCAATGTGGATTTGCATCGATTATCGTGAACTTAGCAAAATAACGATAAAGAACATGTATCCTCTCCCAAGAATCGATGACTTGTTTGATCAGCTGCGTGGAGCACAATACTTCTCCAAGGTGGACTTGTGGTCGGGATATTATCAAGTAAGGGTGAAGAAGGAAGATATCCCCAAGACTGCTTTTCATACAAGGTACGGGCACTATGAATTCATAGTAATGCCTTTTGGACTCACCAATGCTCCAGCAATATTCGTGGACTTGATGAATAGAGTCTTTAGAGATTACCTTGACAAATTTGTGGTAGTCTTTATAGATGATATTCTAATATACTCCAAAACTAAGGAGAGCCATGAGGAGCATTTAAAAACTGTACTAGAGACTTTGCGCAAGGAGAAGCTCTATGCAATGTACAGAAAGTGTGAGTTTTGGTTGAAGGAAGTCTCATTCTTGGGCCATATCATCACAAGCAATGGGATATCTGTGGACCCCTCCAAAACAGATGCAATTGAGGGATGTTCGAGGCCAACATCGGTAACTGATATCCGTAGCTTCTTGGGGTTAGCTGGATATTATCGACGATTTGTTATAAATTTCTCACAATTGTCCAACCCTCTTACCAAGCTAACTCGAAAGGGAGTAAAGTTTTCATGGAGTGATGAATGCGAAGAAAGATTCATGTAGTTGAAAAGGAGTCTTATCACTGCACCCGTGCTCACTTTACCCACAAGTGGGGAGCTTTTTGTGGTATTCAGTAATGCTTCGAAGAAGGGCGTAGGATGTGTGCTGATGCAGAATGATAAATTGATATCCTATGCCTCAAGGAAGTTGAAAATCCATGAGCAAAACTATCCAACGCATGATCTGGAGTTTGCGGCGGTGATCTTTGCCTTGAAAATATGGCGGCATTATCTCTATGGAGAGAAATGTGAGATATATACTAACCACAAGAGTCTTAAATATATATTCACACGGAAAGAGCTTAATATGCGCCAGAGAAGATGGATAGAGCTCATCAAGGATTATGACTGTTGAATACATTACCACCCTGGGAAAGCGAACAAGGTGGGAGATGCCCTAAGTAGAAAGGATCCAGCGATTCTATCAATGATGAGAATTGAGAAGGATCCAATCTTCGTAGACTTAATGAAGATGGATGTCGGAATCATAAAGAAGGGAACATCATCAATCCTTTCACAAATGATTGCTCAACCATCTCTTTTTTAAAGGTTAATGGATGCTCAAAAGGATGATGCGGGAATCCAAGAAAAAGTAGAAGCTATCAAAAAGGGAAAATCCTCAGAGTTTAATGTTAATGAAGAAGTAATTATGCGGTTTGGGAAAAGACAATGTGTTCCATCAAGTTCGCAGCTGAAGAAGGATCTTTTGGATGATGCACATAGTTCAAATTTCTCTATTCACCCAGGGATCACAAAGACGAATCGAGATCTCCGAGAAAACTTTTTGTGGGATAATATGAAGAAGGAGATCACTGAATATACATCAAAGTTCCTGGTGTGTCAGAAAGTGAAGGCAGAGAGGCAGAAGTCTAAGGGGATGATGCAACCATTGCCCATACCAGAATGGAAATGGGATAACATCACCATGGACTTAGTCACCGGACTTCCAAGGAAATCCAAAGGCAACAATGCAATTTGGGTTGTTGTAAATCGTCTTACAAAGACTGCACACTTCATTGATATTCAAGAGGATTTCTCTTTGGATCAACTGGCACATATATATATCAGGGAAGTGGTATGGTTGCATGGAGTACAACTATCTATTGTGTCTGACCGAGATCCAAGATTTACCTCTAAGTTATGGAAGAGTCTTCAACATGCTCTGAATACTGAACTGAACTCCAGTACGACCTATCATCCTCAAACTGATTTCCAATCTGAGCGGACTATCCAAACACTTGAGGATATGTTGAGAGCGTGCTCAATGGACTTTAAAGGAGGATGGGATCAACATCATCCTCTAGTTGAGTTCTCTTATAATAATATTTTCCACTCGAGCATCCAAATGGCACCATATGAAGCCCTGTATGGGAAAAGGTGTAGAACACAAGCTTGTTGGGATGAGGTCGGTGAACGTAAGCTGCTTGGACCAGAAATGGTCGAAGAAATGGTGGAGAAGGTGAAAACCATTCAGTAGCATATCAAGGCAGCCCAAAGTTGACAGAAGAGTTATGTAGATAATCGTCGATGAGACCTTGAGTTTAAAGTTGGAGACATGGTGTTTTTACGCATATCTTCGTGGAAGAAGGTCATGAGGTTAGTAAAGAAAGGGAAGTTAAGTCCAAGGTACATCGGCCCCTTCGAGATTCTTGATCGTGTTGATGCTGTGGCCTATCGACTAGCACTTCCACCTACTATGGACAAGGTGCATGATGTCTTCCATGTATCCCTCTTAAGGAAGTACATACCAGACCCTTCACATGTACTCTCTTCTGAGGTGGTACAATTAGAAGACGATATTTCTTATGCGGAGCAACCAGTGAAGATCTTAGATCATAGAGAAAAAGTTATACGAAATAAGACAATGCCCCTCGTCAAGGTGTTGTGGAGAAACCACAAGTTTGAAGAAGCAACTTGGGAGTCGGAGGATATGATGAAGCTAAGTTACCCACATTTGTTTTAGTGTGGGGAAAAGGAAAATTTCGAGGGCGAAATTTCTTAAGGGGGGAATATTGTAACGACCCAAAGTTTCATTAATAGAAAATCCCTCTTGATCCAGTTAAATGTTTCCTTATGAAAAATGTTTTTATAAGATGTAAACTTCTTTAGTTTTACGTTAAGATTTGTGACCGTTACTTTTATAGCTGTTGAACAGTGATCATCTGAGTAGTATAAATATAAGGCTTTAACGAACCCATTTCTACCCAGACAAAGGAAGCGATGGCCTCATCCAGTAGAATTTCCCCTTACGAAGCCCATTTGTCAGAGCTCGGAAAAGAGGTGGCGTCTTTGGGCTTTTCCCTTTACCAAGCCCAAGCTGAGCTTCATCAATCAAGCTCGAACGTGATCGTCTACTGGAAAAGTGGAAGTTGATTTAAATTACCACTCGAGCGATGTTATCCGAGCCGCCCCAAGAGTTTGTCACCATCACACACCTTACCCTTAGGTCTTATGCGGCTATTTTAAGGGGTTATGTAACAAATAAGTAGCACCACGTTCATGTACATTATTTTTGTATATAATAATGAATATAATTTCTAGTCATTTTTGATACATTGTAATTAGTTTTTAAAGTACAAATGGTGTTTTTAGTTATTATTTAATTAAGAATTATATTTTATTAAATTAAAGGATTTTTGAATTAAATAATATTTTAATAAAATATTATTATTAATATTAAATTAATTTTTTATTAATTATAAATGATCTTATAATTTTATGAATGCAATTAAAATTTTTATTAAGGTTTCAAATCCATTTCTGTCAAAACCCGTGAATTTTTTTTATAAATGTCGGTTTTTATTTTAAAAGTGAAAATTCACATATTTATAAAATTATTTAGATAAAATAAATATTATTTTTGGAATCAGGACGTCAAAATTATCCAACGGTGAATTTTTCATTATTTTCTGAGACAGTCACATTTTTGGGTAAAAATTAAATACCATTTAATTATATAATGTGTTTTATGACTTCATAATGACCCAATGGTGATGTAATAAAATATCATAATCCTTATGTTTGGACAATATGTGTTTTATCATTAAAATAATGAGGTTTTGGGTTTGTTTGACTTACTTTTCAAAGCATTAATGGAGCCCTCAAGACTTATTCAACACTTTTCCTTTTTAAATTAATTTCCATGGGAGTGTGACTCACCTCAACATAAGCAACCCTAATTTTTTAATAAGTTCGGAACTTGGCCTTGTAAAATATTGTTTTCTGCTTTCCTTTTCCAGAAACCATAGGCAAATACAATGGTATGGTTTGTGGTTTGGGTTATTTTAATATAAGGGGTCCCAAACCTAAATAATAAAGAATTCTCTCACCTTTCCTATATAAACCCACCCAAGATCCCAATTCCTCCTCACTATAATCCCTTGGAGTTCGTCCAACCTCTGCCCTACTCTCTCTAGAATCCTCTCAAGGTGCCCAAGCTCCCAATAAGCCTCTCACAAGCCTCTCTCTAGCCATTGGAAGCACACTTCCAAGTAAGGGGTTTTCTTCCTTTCTCATTTTTGTCAATTTTCTTTAAGTTGTATTGCCCTTTTAATTAAAATTATGAATGTTGGGGTATGGTTTCGCACCTCTCCCATACTTCCCTCTTATTGTTTGAATGATGGGAGACCCCTTTCTCTCTCATTAAAATCCTCGCATGTACACCCGTTACTATGTCGAAATTCCGAAAGAAACCTTTTTCTCCTCTTTTATATTCAAGCAATACTTTTGTATCATGAATATAAATTCCTTTTCAATTGTTGGAACATGTATCTATATGACCTCCTTACTTTCAATTACATTTAAATATGATGAGGAACCCCTTTCTCTCTCATCAACCTTTTTATGAATTCTTATGTCCCGCCGTTACGCTGCCGAAATCACACCGATTTTCTAAGCCAATATCATTGTGTAGTGAATACCATGCCCATTTCTCCATCAAGGGTATTCACATTTATGCACATTTACTTATTGATTATAAAGTTTCATGTATGAATTCCACATTCCTTTATCGTGGAATAAATGATTATGTTTTATGAATCCATGTTTTATGATCCATGTGGCACACTTATGCATGAAATGAAATGTTTAAGAAGGGTGCACCCTATATAGCGCTCCAATACATTGGGTAAAGTATAGTATCATGATAAGTCATGTTCAATGAGTGTTGACTCATGCTAAGTCAAGTGCAACGAGGGTTTACTCATGCTTCAAGTGAAATGAGGGTTTACTCATGCTCCATGTGCAATGAGCCTTGGCTCATGCTAATTCAATGTTAAGTGTTGTTGCCACATTTCCATGTTATGGTTATCATGCTTTATCATGCCTTTATGTTCATGTTACTCTAATGCACTATTGATGTTCCTATTGCCTAACATGTATTGTACTCCTCAAGTTATTCATTGTGTACTCCCTTACTGGGCTTTATAGCTCACCCTTTTCTTATGCATGTCCTCAGGTTATCCCATGCAATGCTAAGTACGAAGGAATGTAGTGGTCATGAAAAGGATGTTTTCAATAAAGATGTTTTATTTCAAGTTTAAAGTTTTTATGTAATGATCCTAAGCCCCAAAGACACTAAAACTCTCGATCTTCTTTGTTGTATCAAGTGAAGTTTTATGTAATAAAGCATGCTTAAGTTGTAATAAAAAGCAGGGTTGTCATATACCATGACTTCCTATAATAATAACTATAAATATATGAACCCGATCTTCTATTCACTAGGATATTAAGATTTTAATATCATTTCTGCTAGTGAAACTTCTCATTAGATTTGGGACACATTATTTATTTTCCATGAGGGAACATCAAATCTGAACGAGATGATATTAAATACTTATACTATTAAATATGATAGTTTTAGGATGAATCTGGATGAATCTATTTATAATATTTATCTAAGGTCTATTGAAATTATGAACATGATGATTTCTTTAGGATGTGTTGTCCCACCAAAGGAACAGATCATGAGGATTCTACGATGAATACCCGAGAGATGGTGAGGGATATCAGTGTCGATTATAGAATCTTGGTACATTAATAAGATTCTGTTGAAGGAATTTGTTATAAAATTAATGACGCAAGAAGAGGAACTCAATGTAAATCCAAAGGAGCAAGAACCAAAAAAAAATATGTAGCATTCAGAACTACCACTTCCAAGAGAGAAGACCAAGATAAAATTCAAAATTCTTTTAAAATATCTAGTACTGATGAATCCACATCATATATTGATGATTAAATGGCCCAACTAGCTAGGTGATTAAAACATTTTATATGAAGAAGTTGTTTTTCAGAAATATCAATTACAAAGGAGTGAATGAACAAAATGGAAGTCGTAAAAAGTATTGGAAGAGAAATAATAAATCAGAATAAATCTTTTTATATAAATGTAAATGGAGTGGACATGTCAAAGCTGACTGTCCCAATCTGAAATACAAAAAAAAGTATGAGAATAAATATATAACATATAAAAATGCTATGATGGCCCCTAGGTGTTCTTTTTAGGACAATTCCAGTGAATCTTCTTCTTCCAATGATGATAAATATGAAATGAAAAATATGTGTTTTATGGCCAACACATATTAGGTATCCTTAGACTCTCCTCCACAATATTTTTATTATTCTAAAAATGAATGTGAGTCTAAATATATATATACTTATGAACTATTTGAATATTTCAACATGATGGAAGAGACATGTAATGAATTAAAAGATAAATACAATTCATTAATGAAATAGTATGCTCTTATTGTAACTATTAAATATGAAAAAACTATTTAAAGATAGAAAAATGATCAAGTTTTAATGGAAAATAATGATATAATGTTACCTAATGGGTAATTAATTAATGATTTAGAAAATATTACCAATAGAAGAAATACATTAACTCAAATGTTGGGTAAATAGATAGCACCTAAATGCACTTCTGGAAAAGGATATCCACCTGGAAAATGGCATTTTTCAAAAAAAAAATATTTTATACATGAAACAAGAAAATATGGTTCTTTCTTCAAAAACAAGAATTTTACTATAGTTCCAGTTCCAAAAATACTTATACTACATCAAGCTTTTTAGGATCAAATTATGTTTACATTTCAATAAATTTACATACTACACATAGGAAACCCGAAAGACAATTGTGGTTTCTTAATTGTTTTGCTACAAATGTTTGTGGACCCAGACAAATATGGGTACCAAAATCATTTCATGGATAAACTATTTTTTGTTAAGCTATATAACGAGTTCCTATAGAAATATATTGTACTTGGACAGTGGGTGTTCAAGACACATGACAGGGTACTACTCAAGACTCAAAAGGCATTTCATGTTTGATGTTGTAAATATCAGATTTGGCTAAAATGGAAAAGGAAAAATCATCACCCTCTGCCAGATTGGTAACCCTAACTCTTTTTCAATTTCAATGTTACTTTATATTGATAGACTAAAGTATAACCTTCATATCATATCTCAACTATGTGATGATTAATTCAATGTAAAATTCAAAAAATTATTCATTCCCTCATTTTTGTAAAGAATATCTTAGCATTTACTACTCTTAGAAATGAAAATGAATATGATATAAATTTAGATACACTAGCCTCACAGAATGTTTCTTGTCTAAGTGTCGTTTAAAATAATTCATGGATTTGGCCCAGAAGACTAGAACATTGTAATATACACTACCATAATAAATTAACAAGAAACGTTTTAGTTAAAGACATTCCCAAAATACTGTTTCCATATTGTAAGATGTGTAATCCTTATCAAAAAGCAAAGCAACATAAAATCTATTTCAAATCAATGAATGATGTTACAACATCTCAACCTCTAATGTTGGATCACATTGACTTTTTTTGACCTTCTAGATTTTCATGACTTAATGAGAATCACTTTGTTTATGTTTATATAGATGACTTTTCCAGGAATACTCAAACCTTTTCCTTATCTCACAAAAGTGATTCTTTCTCTCATTAAACCAAGTATTCTAGAATTGTTGAAAATAATAGTGGAATTGAAATTAAATACTTATGATGTTATCATTTCCGTGTGTTAGGAAATCATGATTTCGAATATTATTTGCTCAAAAAATGGATATAGGCACAATGCCACTTCCTCTAGGACACCTTAAGAAAATGGTGTAGTAGAAAAAAAGAATATAACCCTTCAGGAAATTTCCTGAACTATGCTTGATGAATATTTCCTACCAATTTATTTTTGGGTTAAAGTTGTTAATAAATCATGTAATATTATAAATAAAGTCTTAATCAGACATATCCTTGAGAAAATATTTATGAGTTGCAGAATAATTGGAAACATAGGGTAAATTATTTTAATGTTTTTGGATGTAATATTTTAATTCATAACACTAAAGACAATCTAGATAATTTTTTCTCCAAAAATTATGAAATAATATTCCTTGGATATTCAACATCATTCAATTCTAATAGAATATTTCAAAAAAAAAAGAATCAAATGTGTTGAAGAATCTATACCTATCATGTTTGATGAAACAGATCCACATGAGCCTAAAACCTCACTAGAACATCATTAAGAGGATATGTCTCATATAAAAATTAATAAAATACTCTGAAATTATCCTGTATATAAATCTGTGAAAACTTCCAGTTCTCAATGTTCTCCGTAACAAAGCAATAATGAACCATAACTAAATGATGAACCTGAAATCTCAAATCCGACTATTTATAAATCAATTGGGACCCTTAAAACCCATATTTTAGATGCTGTTGTTTGGAGATTTAGACAAAGGAACAAAAAATAGAGTTTCATTGAGAAATCAGGTTGAACATCATGCATTCATGTCAAAAAATGAACCGAAAAGTATAAATTATTCAATAAATGATGAGTTTTGGGTGATCGATTTGCAAGAATAGAAAAAATCAGTTTGAGATAATTATTTTCTGGAAGCTTGCTGATAGTCCAAAAGATACCTTGACCATAGGAACTAAATGGGTGTTTAGGAATCAAGTGGATGAAGCTGGAAATATAGTCATAAACAAATCTATGTTAGTTTAACAAGGTTATAATCAAGAAGAAATAATTGATTATGATGATACCTTTTCACCAGTAGCTTGGCTTGAAGCCATTATAATTCTGCAAGCCTATGCAACACACATGGATTTTAAAAATTATCAAATGGATTTCAAAAGATCATTCTTAAATGGTAATATAATTGTGGAGTTTTTTAACAATCCAAAGGTTTTCAAATTTTAAATTTTCCAAATCATGTTTTCAAATTATCTAAAGCATTATATGGTTTGAAATAAGCTACAAGAGCTTTGTATCAAAGGTTAAGTAATTTCCTTATTTCTAAATATATTACAAAAGGAGTTGAAGTTCCTACTATATTTATAAAAATAAGTTATAATGAATTTTTAATAGCTCCGAAATATGTTGATGATATTATCATTAGATCATCTTAAAATTTTATAAGTATTGATTTTTCATAAATGAATCAAATTGAATTTGAAATGAGTTTGATGGGTGAACATTAATATTTTTTGGGATTTAAAATATTTCAAAAAAAATAAGTGATAATTATAAAAAAATAAATATAATAATGATATTTTGAAAATATATGTTTTTGATAGCATTAAGAGTTGTGAAACAACTATGAGTTGTACATGTATTTTAGATCTTAAGGAAAATATAAAATATGTTTGTCAAACTACTTACAAATGAATGCTTGGGTGATTGTTGTACATAACTGCTATTAGTCCAGATATCTTTTTTTACTATGTGTATATGTGTAAGATTTCATGAAAACCCTAAAAAGTCACATTTAAATGTTGTTAAATGAGTTTTCAAATACAGCAAATATACAAATAGATTATGAATTTTCTATCCTAGAGGACAATCTTTAGATTTGGTTAGTTATTCAGATGTGGACTTTGGTGGATCTAATTTAGATAAAGTGGGAATGTATGGAACATGTCACTTTTTGGAAAAGCCTCTTGGTGTCCACTGTGTTGCATTTGTTGTCAACAAGGTGTCAAGGATTGAATGGATGAAAATGAGTGTCAATATGTGAATGACAATGGAAGTGACGGTGATGGTGATGTTGTCAATAAGGTGTCAAGGATTGAATGGATAACAAGGAGTATAAATATGTGAATGACAAAGGAAGTGATGGTGATGTTGATGATTGGACAATTACCATGGTACTAAGATGAATTTCAATTAGGAGAATAACTATGTGGAATAAGAGGTAATGGTTGAAACATTCTCCATAGAAATCAGACGATTTCTGAGAGGATAATATGTTCAATGAACTTATATCAAGATGATACAATGTCACAACATTGTTAGAAGTCCATGCGTTGTCTTCACAATGCATGAGGAGATAAAGGTGATCCATCTACAATCACTAAGTGGATGAGGAATGTAGAATGGAGATCCATACACACCACTAAGTGTATGAAGTGAAGCAGTTCCAGCCATATCTATGAAGTGAAGGAGATCTATCCATCTTACTATGTGGTTGAAGTTAAGATGAACCATACACAACTACTAAGTGGATGAAGTGGTGTGAAGAAGACCATGAACTATAACTTAGAGCATGAGGATTTGAAGATGATCCAACCTCATCTCTGATTGGAACATTGAAGAACATTGAAAAAAAATTTAATTCAAGAGTAATGGTTGAATAAGAACCTTCGGGAATTCCCTTTTAAGTGAAGAATACAGGTTGAGAGTAGTATAGAATTCTAATGAAGAAGAGGAGGTGAAGGAGAGGAGAATGGCATTGGAGAAAACTTGTACCTTCATGGTTATTTAACCAAGTATACAAGGTGGAGATTATACAAAAAAAATGCCTACTATTGGGCCAGCCTTATGGCCTCAACCCAAGGCACATGTGGGACTAGGTCACCACGCCCATCGGGAAACTGCATAGGCCATCTCAATAGCGGTCGGGCCGTGTGTAAGCCCGAGCCACGCAGAGGTCAAGCCCGCACAGCGTGGGCACTAAGGGCGCGCCCATGGAGGAGCATAGTGGGTCTAGCGCGCCCACAGAAGAACCGGTGTGGGGCGGCACCAGAGGGGGGAGAGGAGTTATCTGGCCTCAAGGCGGTGGGAGCTGTTTGTAAAACAGTGCCAAAAAACTCGGCACGTTTCGATGTGGGATGAGTTTTTGAGACACATATCTTATCCTAGCCGTCCATCTGATCTCTCATCCGATCTCAGCCGCATGATCTATCTCGCCGCGCCACGTTATAATCCTGACCATCCGAGATCATTAAACGCCGATCCAACAGCTGAGGTGACAAACCAAGGTTGTCTTCAACCTCCGGATACCTGATCTCCACCCGACGTGAACATTCATCGTCGCCACTGCTGATCCACCATGATTGTGCTCCCGACCAGCGGTGATGAAGAAAACATCTGCGTGGTGATCGTCTGATCGAACCGAGACCAGTCATGCAATCTACATATTTCATGCATGAGATATCTCGAGGATGGAGGTTCGGCCGAGGTAAATAGAGTTTCCAAGGCCATGTGGATCCGTGAGAGATTCATACACGATAATCAGGCATACGATCTTGAATCCGCACACCATGAACGAAGGATCCCATGGTTGAAAAAGATAAAGGAAACAACTAGGATTCTAGGATCCCTTGTTCCAAATTTTGAAGCCGATGATCTTGGTCATTCAAAATCCCGATATTCATGTTCTATTCAAAGATCTTGATTGACCTCCTCACCTACAAAAGAAGGAGCTCGAACCGAGAAGAAGGTTGTTGATCACCTGAGAAAAGACCCGCGAAGCTCCGTGCAACGCGAAGCAAGAAATCTCTGTACACAACCTGTGTGGAAGAATAGCCCGGAGCCACCTGAGGCTCCGAGAGAACCTTTCGCTCTACCCCTATGTGAAAGAAGTAAGGATAAGGCCTCCCTGTGCACTCCCGTTGCGCAATAGGGATGAATCTGAGCCGCACGAACTTGCGCACCCGCTGCCCGCAACACATGCGCGGTAGCAAGTGGCTGCACCCTATGTGCCCACTGTGCCCACGAACTCACTCAGTAGGAGGAAGCCACTGCGCCACCTGCATAGTATGAGGGATCTGCCACACCTGTGTGGTAGAATGAGTTTCTGCGCCACATCCATTGTAGAAGTTGCCATACCCTACGCGGTTGAAGGCAGGAGTTGGCCGCATCCTTGCATTCCCTCCTTTGAAGCGGTGCTGAAGTGGAAGGGCACACCCACATGGGTTTGCGTGTGTGTGTATGGGTTATATAAGGAAGGTTGTCTATGAATAAAAGAAAAGGTTGCCCAAAGGATAACACATGTGGGTGAAGGGTGCATTTCCAAGGCCCTACGGGTTGTGTGTGATAAACAAGTGAAGAGGTCATTACCATAGTGTGTGCACACTTTGAAGAAGAAGAAAAGAACAAATTGTGTGAAGGAAAAGTAGAAGGTGTGTGTGCTAAAACAGATTACACCCATTAAGGTTTTATCTTACCATGAAGAAAAGTAGATATCATGCTTTCTTTCATGCACATGCACACATAAACAAAGTTTAAATAAGTGTGTCTGCATTTGAGAAGTCCCAGAACAAAACTCCTTGAAGATAATTGAGATTCCATGCAAACATTGCATGAAGAGTCAGAGATTCCATGCAATCAGTGCATGAAGTTGATTTCCAGAGAGACTGAATCCAGACTTAAGTTAGAGATATCATTAATGTGAGTTTCCAGTATTTGAGAAGACCAAGAAGATTGAGTGGGAATACTTAGTGAAAGAACATATTTCCCCATCAAGATTCTTGAAGACCGGGGTCGGGTCATCCTTAGAAGATGGTGATAAAGCCTGAGAAAAGAAGAGGAGTCCGGGACACAACATGTGATCAGAAGAAGTGATCAAGGCCAATAGAACTTACTCAAGGATGTTGAATACTCCTGAAGTGCTTAAAGAAGAAGAGCTACTCGTGTGACTCGAGGAGCCAGGAGAAGACCCACTATGAGACTCAGGGTGGATAAGTCTTTGGTGGAAGTTGAACCAAGCCAGTGGGACTCTGGTGACAGTGTGGGATGCAGTATAAAGACCCTCCTGGGGGACTCAAGAGAGATACAATGTGACTCTGTATCGACCATTGTAATTGTGAATGTTATAGTGGAGAATTCATGTTGGGGTGATTAACCAACATGGTAAGGACATAGGCATTTGGATCTGAACCGTGTAAATCCTTTTGTCATGTGCCTCTACATTTACTGCATCACTCGAGGAAAGGCTGTGAGATACAAGATGAGTGGATTGAGGCCTTAACATGACATAGAGGATTAATTGATAAATAATCAATTTGTAAAAAGTTAAAAAGGATCAAGGATTCACCCCCTCCCCCTATCAGTGTTCACACTGATCCAGGCACTTCAATTGGTATTAGAGTGATGTTGCCTCTAAAATACCTAAGGGAGTCTTTACAAAGTGCATATTTGGGGAAATGAGTGAACACCCTTAAATGGAGATATCATCCAAGACTCAGAAAAATAGAATGAAGAAACGGGAAAAGAATATGAAGAAGAAGGTTGCTACTAATAGAGAAACACCTTCTATTAATGGTAATGTGAAATTCAAAATAGATGAAAATTCCTTTTATCACTCTTCTGATGAAGCCTTCTATAGCTCTGATGATGATGGAACTACCAATGATCTTCTAAATTCACTCAAATATCGTTGGAAGATAGTCCCCAGGTAAGTGGCAATGTGTATTAATATAAGTGTCTGTGATCTTCAATAAGAAATTTTACAGCTAGAAGAAGAATCCAATTCTATGTAAGATCAATTGGCAACAAGGGTTGGCATAACCATTACTCTCACAAAGCTGGTGAAGACCAAGGATGAAACAATTTCCCTCTACAATGAAATAATTGATGATGTTAGTGAAGAATTGCAAATAATCATTTGTGAGAAATAATTCATTGAGATAGTGTTCAAAGAAGTTTTCCATGCACTGGAAAAGTGGAACAGAGTGTCAATGGTTGTCAAAGATGCTCAACTAGAATACAATGTAAAAAGGGTAAAGGATCATGACAATTCATTGAAAGAAATGAAGAAGGTGCATGAAGACCAGATGAAACAACTAAAAGAGAATTGGGAAGGAAGGCTATGATGTGTTGAGGATGGGAATAAATCTCTCAACGTGAAATGCTTAAAACTAGAGGTGATGTTGAAAAATCAGCAATTACCCAATGTCGAAACCTCCCAGTCAGCTGGAAGTAGAAATTTTGCCACTCAAGTGTGCATTGAGAATGATGATTCCAAAATAAGGACATCCTCTAATGAAAGGGAAACATCTACTAAGAAGAAGGTACCATCCATCCCATCCTGTTCTCATGCTTCTAAATGTGTTTCCACAAAAATTGCAGGATGGAAGAGTAACTCTAAACAAGTATGGATGAAGAAGATGAAGAAAGAAAGCTCTCTGGAAAAGGCACAAAAATTCAAGAGAAAGACCCAACTATCAAGAGAATTCAAGAAGACAAGATTTGATGGTCAATGTTGGAGTTGCAACAGGTATGGGCATTGTGCAAGGGATTGTTGGTACACTCCTCTAAATGATAAAGCACAAAGTAAGCACATTCCAAGAAGGAGCAATCCAGAGAAGAAGAAGCAACATCAACAGGTCCAAAAACATCTGTTTACTGCAAATATATTTTGAATGTTTGATAACATCTGGGATGAATGAAAAAGTGGAAACAAGAATTATACATACCAATCTCCAAATGTATCCAAAGCTGAAAAGAAGAAAACATCACAGAACCTAGCTAAGAAAGAAGATGTATCCTGGGGAAGAAATCTAAATAACGTTGAAAATGCTCCCAAGAAGATTTTGATAAAGAAAGAGAAGTCCTTGGATTCCAAATCCAAGAAGGGTGATTCATCCATAAGGACCACCAAGAAAAAATGCTTCTGTTGTGGAAAGAAAGGTTATACCATGGATATTTGTAAACAATCCATGGAACTAAATAGAATAAAACTGCACTCAATAGGACAGTCATTCTAGAAGAAGAAGAAGAAGGGATTGATTGAAAATAAGCTGCCTAAGAAAGGTAACTTATAAGAATCAAAGGAAGCATGTGGAACATCCAAATCTGAAGCCTCACTTCCAAATGACATATTAATCATCTGGATAGAAGATTTTGAAAGAATGAGAAAGGAAATAAATGCTCATTCCAAAGCTTGTGAAAAAGGAAAACAAAAAATTTCACATGAAGATGAAGTTCTATGTCTGAGGTGCAATAAAGCTGGTCATATTAGTAATAAATGCATGAAACTCATTCAAGCTCAAAAATAATTCTTCAAGAGAATGAAGATTGCAATAGGATATTCTAGTGCTCAGAAGACACTTATAAATAGTGTAGCAACACACAAATAAGTTGATGAGGTGTTAAGATCCACAAAAGCACAAACATCATTGAAGATCAAATGTGCATGTGTGAAGAATGGAGAAAGTGGAACATCTCGGTTGAGAGATTCTTCTCAACCTTTTTGTTCAAACTGATGAACCAAGGATGTTACATATTATTCCCTAATCGCTAGTATATACATGTTCTTACATTTCATGGAATCAAAGATGATGATCACTCTCAAATTGAGAAATGTATGGAAAGAATGGACTGCACCCCTTGAGGGGGAGCCAATCTGTAGAAGATGATATTTTGATATTCATATCATCTTGTGAAAAATGTAGGTATTCCAATCACACATGCATACCTTGTTTCTTAATTGTATTTAAGATTTCAATTAATATGGAGTGTTTTATTGGAGACAAAAGGTTGAAAGGGGGAGCTTTATCTTTGCACCTGAACATTCTAATGAGTTTGGTGAAGTATGTGCAGTATTTAGCAATTCATTGATATATCTGAAAATTTCAACCCTGTGAAACCTAGGCATGATCCTACATATATAGTGAATTGTGGGAAGCATTGAATTCCTTGGTTACATCACTCTTATTTTCTACACCAGGTTTTCCCAAGTAGACTTAGAGATGATTTACTAAAGGCTCTTTTCTAATGTGAACATGTGACATCATCCCTCTCTTAGTGATTTTCAAGAACATGCTATTCAAAGGGAGGAAGAAATATTTTGAAGAGAACCACACAACACCTTTTCATTTGGTTTCCAATAAGGGGGAGAAAATCATGGAACACATATTGACCCATTCATATGTGCTCTAGTGATATTGAGAACAAATACAAAGGGGGAGATTGTAGTACACTATGTTGCATTTGTTGTCAATAAGGTGTCATGGATTGAATGGATGACAAGGAGTGTCAATGTGTGAATGACAAATGAAGTGATGGTGATGGTGATGTTGTTAATAAGGTGTCAAGGATTGAATGGATGACAAGGAGTGTCAATATTTGAATGACAAAGGAAGTGATGGGGATGGTGATGATTGGAGAATGACCATGGTACTAAGAAGCATGTCACATAGGAGAATCACTAAGTGGCATACGAGGTAATGGTTGAAACATTCTACATAGAAATCAGACGATTGTTGAGCTGGTCTTAAGTTCACATAACTTATATCAAGAAGATACAATGTCACAACATTGTTAGAAGTCCATGTATTTTCTTCATAATGAATGAGGATATAAAGGTGTTCCATCCACAATCACTAAGTGGATGAGGATTGAAGAAAGGAGATCCATACACATCACTATGTGGATGAAGTGAAGAATTTCTAGAAATATCTACTAAGTGGATGAGGGATGAAGTGAAGGAGATCCATCCATCTTACAATGTGGAGGAAGTTAAGATTAACCATCCACAACTAATAAGTGGATGAAATGGTCTAAAGAAGACCATGAAATATAACTTAGTGAATGAGGATTTCATGATGATCCAACCTCATCTATGATTGGACCATTGAAGAACACTGAAGAAACATTTAATTTAAGAGTAATGGTTAAAGAAGAACCTTCGTGAATTCCTTTTTATGTGAAGAATACAGGTAGAGAGGAGTATATAATTATAATGAAGATGAGGAGGTGAAGTAGAGGAGAATGGCATGGAGAAAACTTGTTCCTACTTGGTTATTTAACCAAGTATTCAAGGTGGAGCTTATGCAAAAAATATGCCTACTATTGGGCTAGATTTATGGCCTCAACCCAAGGCACATGTGGTACTAGGTCACCATGCCCATGGGGAAACCGCATAGGCCATACCAATAGCGGTCGGGTCGTGTGTATGCCCAAGCCACGCGGAGGTGAATCCCGGGCAATGTGGGCGCCAAGGGTGTGCCCGTGGAGGAGCATAGTGGGAACTAGAGCATGCTCGGAGGGGCATAGTGGGAACTAGTGTGCGCCCGTAGAAGAACCAGTGCGGGGCAGCACCAGAGGGGGGAGAGGAGTTATCTGGCCTCAGGGCGGTGGATGCTATTTGTTAAACCGCATGAAAAACTCGGCACTTTTCGATGTGGGATGAGTTTTTGAGACACAGATATAATCTTAGCTGTCCATCTGATCTCGCATCTGATCTCAGCTGCATGATGAATCTCACCTCGCCACGTTATAATCATGACCGTCCGAGATCATTAAACGCTGATCCAACGGCCGAGGTGACAAACCAAGGTTGTATTAAACCTTCGGACACCCGAGCTCCACCCGACGTGAACCATTCGTCATCGCCACTGCCCATCAACCATGATTGTGCTCTCACACACCGTTGATGAAGAAAACATCAACATGGTGATCGTCTGATCGAATCCAGACCATGCATGAAATCTATGTCTTGCATGAATGTGATATCTTGAGGATGGAGGTTCGACTGAGGAAAATGGTGTTTCTGAGGCCACGTGGATCAATCCAAGATTCATGCACGAGAATTGCGAATACGATCGTGAATCCAAACACCAAGAAGGAAGGATCTTGTGGTTGAAAAATAAAAAGGAAACAACCGAGATTCTAGCATCCCGTGTTCCAAATTTTAAAGCTGAAGATCTCAGGCATTCAAAATCCTGATATTCATGTTTGATTCATGGATCTTGATCTCCCACCTCGCTTACAAAAGGAGGAGCCTAAACCGAGACGAAGGCAGATTATCACATGAGAAAAGACCCATTAAGCTCCGTGCAACACAAAGCAAGAAATCTCCATGCACAACCTGCACGACCGAACAGCCCGAAGCCGACCGAGGCTCTGAGAGAATTGTTCACGCTACCTCTATGCAAAATAAGTGAAGAGCAGGCGTCTCTACGCACTCCCCTTGCGCAACAGGTAAGAAGCCGAGCCACACGTACTTGCGCGCCCGCTGCCCGCAACACTTGCGCGGTAGCAAGTGGCCGCACCCTACGCGCCCTCTGTGCCCGCGAACTCACGCGGCAGGAGGAAGCCACCGTGCCACCTGCATGGTAGGAGGGATCTGCCACACTTGCGTAGTAGAAGGAGTTGTCGCGCCACCTGCGCGGCAGAATCTTCCGCACCATGCGCGGTTGATGGCAGGAGTTGGATGCATCCTTGTGTGCCCTCCTTTGAAGCGGTGCTGAAGTGGAAGGGAACACCCACTTGGGTTTGTTTGTGCGTACACAGGTTGATGAAGGATGGTTGTGTGTGCATAAAGGAACGGTTTTCCCAAAGGAAAACACCTGTGGGTGAAGGGTGCATGACCAAGGCCCTACGAGTAGTGCGTGCAAAATAAGTGAAGAGGTCATTACCATAGTGTTTGAACAAGTGGAGTGTGCACACTTTTAATAAGAAGAAAAGAACAAATTGTGTGAAGGAAAAGAAGAAGGTGTGTGTGATAAAAGAGATTACACCCATTGATGGTTTATCATACCAAGAAGAAAAGGGGAAAGCATGCTTGCATGCATGCACATGCACACGTAAACAATGTTTAAATCAGTGTGTGTGCATTTGAGAAGTCCAAGAACAAAGGTCCTTGAAGATAATTGAGATTCCATGCAAACATTGATTGAAGAGTCAGAGATTCCATGCACTCCATGCATATAGTTGATTTCAAGAGATACTGAAGCCAGACATAAGCTAAAGACATCATTTATCTTAGTTTTTAGTAGTTGAGAAGACCAAGAAGATTGAGTGGGAATAATCAGTGCAAGAACAAATTTCCCCATCAAGATTCTTGAAGATTGAGGTCGGGTCATCCATAGAAGAATGAGATAAAGCCCGAGCAAAGAATAGGATTCTGGGACACCACAAGTGATCATAAGAAGTGAGCAAGGCCAAGAGACCTTACTCAAGGCTGTTGAAGACTCTTGAAGAGCATAAAGAAGAAGAGCTACTCGTGTGACTTGAGGAGCCAAGAGAAGACCCCTTGTGAGACTCAGGGTGGAGAAGTCTTCGATGGAAGCTGAAGCAGGCCAGTGGGACTCTGATGACACTGTGGGATGCAGTATAAAGACCCTCCTGTGGGACTCAGGAGAGATACAGTGTGACATTGTATCGACTATTATAATTGTGAATGATTATAGTGGAGAATTCATGTTGGGCGCTTAACCAACATGGCAAGGATGTAGTACTTTGAAGCCAAACCTTGTAAATCCTTGTGTCCTGTTCCTTTATATTTACTGCATCACTCGAGGAAAGGCTGTGAGATACAAGATGAGTGGCTCGACGCCTTAACAAGGCATAAGGTTTTAATTGATAGAGAATCAATTTGTAAAAAGTTAAAAAGGAACACTAATTCTCCCCATCCCCATCTCAATGATCACACTGATCCGGGAACTTCACCTCTAATATCGTGGTATAGTAAAAATGAAAAACTGGGTTATATTATCCACTGTTGAACCAGAGTATATTGCTTCCGATAGTTGTTGTGCACAGATTTTATGGATAAAACGCACATTATTCGACAATGGATTTCAATTCAGACATATCCCCAAAAAATGTGACATCATAAGTGATATTAAAATCTCTATAAATTTGATTGCTCATTCTAGGACAAAATATTTTAATGTAATAAATGGATTGATGATAGATCATTAACAAAAAGTGATATAAGTCTTAACATTATTAGAACTGAGCATCAACTTGCAAACATATTTAACAAACCCATAAACTCTAAGAGGAGAAAATACATCAGACATGAACTAAGAATGATAAATCTCTAATGTCTATACGATCATATCAACATAGAGAAATATATTTGTTGGTGAAGATATATCAAACCGATCTGGTGAAACTGATCGTCTGAAAACGATCATTTAAAACAAATATTAAGATGCCAATCTCTTGAAGATGATCACATAAAGCTGATTTTTTAATACCAATCATGTGAAAACAATGACTATTAGGACCATTTTTTAAATATTACTTTTTTATGTGAAATGACATAGTTTTGTATTATTTTTACCAATATTAAATTTTATGTTTGACGAATTACAATACATAAAAGATAAAATAATTCAATCCACACTTCAATCATTCAAATCCCTCACTACTGTTGATATTTTTACCATTATGAACTCTATCTTTTTACCCACGATGTTATGACTGCCTTTAAAACCAATCATTTAGAAATATAAAGGACGAAGCGTGTGATGGATGAACTTAGTGAGTCAACGTAAGCTAAACATCAGAAGGGTGAATCTAGTGGTACTACAGGAACTGGGTGTTACACCCTGAGATTTTATGGGAAATATTATTTTATGTCTTATGTTATATGTGACACCAAAGGATGATTTCACTACACACATCACTAGCTTGGCTTCTGTTACACGCAAGAGCATCCCTCCTCGATAGCTTGCAGTGTATGCAATGCCGAGTTTCAATAAACAATGATATATTATTATAATATTATGAACTATCCATTAGGAATAGTAATAACCGAATTTTGAGTTTTATAACATTACAATTAATCTTACACATTTTCTATATGAGATATGAAAATAGAATCCATTTTTTGGTAAAAGAAGTATTTTTTTAAATGTAATTTTACCGCCTTTTGATGGCGCACCTATTTCAAATATAATTTTTGACAAGTTTATAAGTTAAATTTTAAAAAATAAAATTATTTTTTGAATTGGTATATAAAAATTTACAATGGAAGTTTTTTTGATACTTTTTTGATAACTTTTATATTTTGATGAATATTAAAAATATTCTAAATTTAAATTAAAAACAACATTTTTCTCAAGATAATTTATATGGATAAATTATAATATTGAATGGTTTTAAAGTATAAATAATATATTTTTAACATCTAATATAATGAATGTCACTTAAATTAATGTTACATTGAATTCATAGGTAAAAACATTTCAATCTTTGACAATGTTTTAACGTCTAAAACCTGTTTTCGTAACAATGGGATTATTATTAAATTAATTATTGCAACTTCTGTGTTTTGAATTTTGTAAAATGGATTCAATATTTGGATTCATTGTGACCAAATTATGTTAATATGATAATTTTTCTTGTTATGAATAGTAATTACGGTAATTGTTATTCACTATAGTTAAAGGTATATCGGGTAAATAAGGGTACAAATAAGATTATAAAATTATCCTAACATCTGCCAATATTCTATTGGATGAATAAAAGTCGACCCATATCACCAGAGGGTCATAATAGATTCACTTCATGGACTATAGACCATGAAAATGATATAACTATAATTAAAACCAAAGAAAGTGACAACATGTCACTCTCTTATATCTTATAAGTGTAATAATTTTAGTTTAGTGATAAACTTCATAAAACGTTGAAAATTAATAGTCTCCCAAAAAATAGTAAAATTATCTACATCATGTAAATGTTTTTCAAATTTTTTGGGATTATATAATTATCATTAATAATGACACAATAGTGATGTTGAAATTATTTAATTGATTGAAATATCAAATAATTTGTTATAAAAATATTAATATAATTATTATATGAACTATTTAATGTTATCCACGAATTTCTCGATGAGTATGACATATTAGGAATCTATTAATTTTTTTTGAATATATCCTCTGTGTGGTTTTTATATAAATTCAAATAAATGAATAGTGTCAAAATTGACACTATTGTTATTTTATAAAAATATCATATTATAAAATTGTTTGAAATCAAAAAATATATTTAAAAATAATAAATTTAAATTTATATGGTCTATAATGTCATAATGTATCCAATTATGGAAAATGCACAACACATAAGTAATTATATCTAACAATTTAAAATATAGAATGTTAATCTCAAAAATAAAATTAAATAGATTAAATAAAGATAAATCAATTTGATAAGGTTTCAAATAAATTGAAAAAATGTATAAATTTTTTTGTTTGATGAGATTAAAACACTATCTCATCTCATATTTGAATAGAGTAATTTTTGGTCGTTTTTAAGTGGGGTTGGAATTTATCATAAATTAATATTTCATATACTTTCAAAGGTGCCCCTCTCCTCCCTTATAAAAGGGCACATCCTCCCTATACTCATCACACCATTTAGAGACTTCATGCTTGGCAAAAACCTGACAATTTCTCTTCTCCATTTCCCTATAAACATACAAGAGGTCTTGGTCTTTTCAAAGACCATCTTTAGTGCCCTGCAAGGAGGTTTAGAAGAGGCGCGTTGAAGAAGAGGTAATATCCTTTACCGATCCTTTCAAATTTAAATCTTCTTCTACTTCCTCTTCTTTATTGGTTTCATTACAATGTAATTGTAAGGGTTTGTGTCTTGATAATGAACTATTCTGTACTTTGATTACATGAATCTTCTCTTTTTATATATTCTTCATTGTTCTGAATGACTATAATATAATAATGTACTAGAATATTTGTTGCATTAATAAGGTCATGGAAGATCCCCTCTATGATGAGAACATTAAAATTATATGAAAATATTCGTAAATAGAGTTCTAAGGTTGGAAGACTTACTGTGATGGGACACATAGTATATAGACCATCATGTGCGAGTACTCATAAGAAGACGAGACTCTCTCTCATGGAGTTCACACTTGGTAATCTCTAAGATGAGAGATTATGAGAACAGACCTGCAAGTAGCAATTTTGCATGTCTTGGTGTCATCGGACATTACTATCTATGAGCGTGTGTAATGGTCCTTCGACTGTAAGATTATAATTAACTATTTTCATGACTAATCCACTTATATTTTCCAATGAAAACCATCACAAAGAGAGTTGGCGGGAAGTATGGAACGTTGGGTGCGTCACAAATAACATGTTGTCAATGGATAAGTTGAGGAAGTATTTGTCCTTTCCATATTTATCGAAGTAGATATCTCATGTCCTTTGATTGAAATATAACTATCGAAAAAATTCCATGGACATGGTGACACGACGAGTTTATTTCTGGAAGTCAAAGAATGAAAGATCAAGCATATAGGTATATGACACTTCCATGAAACCTGCTTGATGAGATATTGAGACAAAGAGATTAAATTACACAATAAGAATTCGTAGGAGGTGACACATCAATGCGGCGTCAACTTCATTCTCTTGGGTGCCTTGACCAGTTGCTAGACAATAATCTTGGACTTTAGGCAAGCCCATCTAATGCCAACGAGAAAGAGGCATAGAAGGTCATACACTAAGTGTATCTAAGTATCTCAAGTAGAATAAAAATTATTCTCATACGTGGTTTAATAATTACTCATAGAAGAGTAAGTCATACTAATGAAGGAGGAAGAAGGTAATGAAAAACAATATATACACACCATGTATTAATCATTAAACACCATGAAATTTTTTATGGAAAACAAGTACACGCCGTGTATTAATGATTACACACCGTGTAGTTTTATGGAAAACAAGTACACGCCGTGTATTAATGATTACACGTCGTGTAGTTTTTCAAATGGTATTTTGAGGATATAATAATGTTTTATTAAATGATATTTATTATACTGAGTGTGGGTGCATGTCAAAGAATTAATTATTCGACATGGGAGTTTTTAATAAGAGTCATTGAAATAAATAATTTACATAATGCATTAATTTATTATCATAACTCTACAACCTCAAACCTGATTTTCAATATCCTCATAACCCCAACTCTTTTCCTAAACACAAGAGAATAATTGTACACAACAATTCTGGAGAATTAATTCAAGGCCCAAAGAAACTCTTCCTCCAAGAACACTCTCAATACCGAAAGATCACCTCATCCATCAGATAAAGACAATCTATGGCAGACAATGCAAGAAAAGGTTTCTCCATACTACCACCTGGAGACTCCTTTGGTGACATCTAGAGATACGAGGTTCACATGTGGATCACCACTAGAGGAACTCTACACATGGCCTCTGTGACGCAACGACGAATCAAATCAGAACATGATCAAGAACATCAACGAAGGAAGAACACCCAAGAGGTACTTCTTGTCAATTAATTAAATTAATTATATAATCTTGTAATGATCCTACTTTGTGGTTCTGGGAATTTTCTTTTCTTTGTCTATTTCTTTGATTCGATCCGTGGAGACTGTCGTTTATCATTGTATTAATCCCACATTGATCATTGTTAATGACAAAAATCCATGTGGGCACATCGACCCACGTGCTTCTTCTTCCACAAGAACCTTCAATTGGTATCATAGGTGTAACACCCCAACCCCAGTTACCCAGAGTTGGTGAATTATTACGTAACATTGGCATGATCACAAAAGTTCAAGTATCGAGTGACCGATTAGTTTAGTAGCCTTGGAAACACTAGATACATTCATAAAAGTTACATTACATTATAAAGTGAAAAACTACAAAAACAGGGTATCCATAGTCCACACTCATACCCCTTCTGACTATCCCTGCAGGTCATTCATAAATTACTTCTTCACATCCAGGAAAATATTAAAACATTGAAAGGGTTGAGCTCAGATGCTCAGTAAGGATAACAATATTTTGGAAGCTTTCATAAATAAACTTAATCATTTAAGGCAATGTATAACTAAAACAGCAGCCTTTTAAACATGAACTTTACCGTAATATGGAAAAAGTTAAATGAAATAATTCCATTTACTTATTCACATGGATATTCTACTAGTCGAATAATCACATCTAATATCAATAACCACTTTCAAAATGATGGAATCCATAATTCCAAACTATCATAACCACGTAGCCAAGGACTCATGCCAAGACTACAAATAAGATTCTGTCAAGGCCTCGTGCCAAGACACTAGTTTGTCTCATGAGACCTACCAATGCATCGAGAAGCTATAGTGGGCTCCACCCATCACTTATTAAGTCCAATTCATTCCTCATATGAACACGTTTAAACATATAATAAACCATAACATAATAGTATCACATAAACCATGCATAAAGGAAACATAACATTTCTACATTTCAATCACAAGATATCAATACAACACATTGATATAATAAAAAAATTATCAACCATTTTCAAGACCAAAATAAAAGAAAATTAAAAGTTGGTATTTATTTTTTATTTAAAAAAGTTATAGCTTGTAGAGGAAGACGAAACTCAAATAATGGTCACAGCGATGGAGAAGTCGTTGTCGCTGCATACGTACGACACTAAAAACATTCCTTTTTTTAGTAAAACGCTTCATATAAAAAGATTCCTTTTGAATAAACGTAAAATTCAAAGGGGTTTATACACCATATAACAGAAAGTTGTGTATAAAACAAAATATGCATCAATGAAAGGAGATTGAGATGAAGTCCTTACAAAGATCATTTTTTTAAATAAAATAGATATATTTTGTGTATTCACTATAAGTAAACATAATTAAAGTAAAACTACAAGATAGGACATAATAATATCATGACATAATTTGAAAGTAAGAGATTAACCCAAAGAACGGAAATTGGGTTAAGAAGTTCCCTTACCTCGTGTCCGACTTGACTCGACCGTTATTTAACCTCCAGAATAATAAACTAGAGTTAATTTATAATTGATTAAGAACCTTTTTAATTTTTATTATTCCTTTTATATCTCTTATTACCATGTTATGAACCTTATGTAATTATTTATGTTAATAACGGTCGTTTTGTCGATCTTTGGTACTTGAGTCAAAAATAAACTTTCTATAATTACATGTCGTTCATGTGGTAAAATATCCATTATATCCAGAATTATATCAATTATGTAAATATCATATATATCATATATATCCAGTATATACATTCATTCATAATATTACATAACATTTAGAGGTAAGAAATGAAATGCACCGTTCATGGAGACGGTAAGTCGTACGTACGCATGAACGATACTTTCATTTTATTTCGTATTTAATGGAATGAAATCACAATGATATAAAGGTATATTATAATTCTAGTATAATATCATATATAATATCATTTACTCCATCCTTTATACGTCTAACATATGGCATTAACGATTCAAATCACTTTGAGGGGGCGGTAGTCCGCACTTCTTAATATGAAATTATCGTGTTTACCCATAATGGAAGTCCTAAAGGTATGCCATAAATGAGAAATACATAAGTATAAGGAAAAAATAAACATAATATATATCATATATAAATATAGTGACATCTTAATGGCCTCCATGAGAGGTGTTAAAAGAATATTGAACAATCATCGTTTCGTGAGGCAGAAATTCTCCAACCACAGAAACAGTATGTTCTTTAACCATTAGAAGAAGGTGTGTGTAAGTGTAAATAAAATCCTTATGATAAAAACATCCTAGTATATTGAAGATATTGTTTTTGTTACAAAATAATGTTATAAAAAGAGTTTAAGGGGATGGAGAACCAAAATAAAACAGAATAACATAAGAGAAGACATTACCTTAAAATCGGGTAACTCTTTTTGATTTGAGCCAAAGGCTTCATTGGGAAGAATTATGCCCAAAGTGAGGCTTCTAGGACTAATAGAGGGAATTTGATAGAGTATTTGGGCAGATTTTGGATGATCCAATTGGCTTTTAAGGTGTGAATACGGTGGTAGTGGCGGGGGCCTTTTATAAGAAGATAAGAGGGGAACTCTTGGAAAGTAATGAAATGTTACATTATTATGAAGTACTTTTCGGATTTCAAAGGTCCCAAAATTATATATTTCTAGGATATGTTGATAAGGGTTCTAAAAATTCCCATCCAATAGATTTTTGACAAGTGTAAGTCTTATATTTTTCATTATCTTTTCATTTTATTTTAATCGTTAATTAATGAGGTAATCAATGCATCATCATGGTGTCATAAACATTTTAATTTATTTATTGTCTAAAAATTATATAAAAAATATCATGATGTAGGAAATATTTTTAGATTTCCAATGAATAGTTATAGTCTAAATTTTATCTTATATAACCCCATGTAATAATTTTTTTAGTAAAGCAACACATGTTTGTGACAATTTTATTTTTTACTTTAAATAAAAAGTCATTAATGTCATTTTCTTACCCAAGTTGCTCCATGGGGTCCCCAAGATGACCAATGTATATTCTTGGTCGGTCATGACTCATCCAATAAGGGTAGGACAAGTGTCAAGATATTTTCATATTATTATAACATTATATTTACCTTAAGTTACACTAATTACCTTTAATCGCGATTAATACAACATAAATGTTACTAATCACCAAAAATTATTTTATTCCCATTGAACCACATTTTACTTCTTAATGACAATGATGTATGTCAGATTTTGGAAATTCAAATCACAGAGGTGGTAAATTTTCATTTAAACGAAAAATCAGTTTTTTAACTACCACTTAGTGGTTTCACAATTCATTAAAAATCGACGTTTTTCATAACAAAACCAAAAATTAACCCTAAGATATATTTGATATTCCTAATTAAAAAATGATGTATATTTTTCAAAATTCAAAACATATAATTTGAATTAATTAATTTGATAATTAATTCCTACTGTCACAACAAATAGTGTGTTTTTAAAAAAAATATCAATCAAAAGATTGACAATTCTTTATGTCGAATTTCAAAGTGAAATTAATTATAATGACCAAAATTGGATAAAATGGTAAAAATATATTCTAATTACACTTAAGAACCACTCAATTGTATAATTTATCACTATAAATTATTTTTATTAAAAAAATGTTCGTAAGTATTTTTCATTATTCATCAAAAATTGGAAGTTCTCAGAAAATAAAAAAAATTCATCATAGGCTAATTTCGATATTCCGAATCCAAAAATGAAGTCCATTTTGAAATATAAAATTTATATAATTTCAAAAAGTGGGTATTACTATTCATAACTGCTACTTTTATTGGTCGCGGTGTGTTAGAACTCAAGGTTGCGTACAACACACACTTCTCTATTATTCAAAGAGGAGCATACCATGGAAGCTTGGGGTGTTACGGTCTCCCCTACTTCAATAAATTGCGTCCTCGCAATTTAAAATTGTTCTTTGATAATAATATTTTGAAAATAGAAAATACCTTTGTGGAAAACCCACATCGTAAAAAGGGTTAATAAAAATATAACTTTAAAAGAAAGAAAGAGAAGTAGAAAGGTCACTCGAGATGGCCCATACTAGGATTATATGAAAATGTTGATATGGAGGAAAAACAAACCATCAAGGTCTGATGGAGAGTTGTATAATAAAGGATTAGGAGAAAGTTAACCACAACAAAATCACAATCTTCTGATTGGTTAAACGGTCATTGAATCCCCTGTTGGAAAATTTAACTGACAATGTTTATGTTTTAAGTTACCTTTCATAAATTTGAGTAAATTATTTAAGATATTTACTAAGAATGTAAGGAAATATACTTATTTGTCATGTAGACTTTCATTCTTTAATAAATATTTACCACAAACCCATCTTTCACTCCAAATGGTAAGAGAAATCAAAAATATAATATTTATCCTAATTTTATAAGGTTCCAAATATTACCACATACCATTTAGATTAGGAAAACTATTTTTTAATAACCAGGGACTTCTGTCACGACCCGCCCTCGGGGTCCGTGCCGTGACTACCCCATGCCCGCCTTCCATAGGCCAGGGGCTGGCGACTAGCACCAAGGCGTAAATCCCGGTAAAAGGGAAGGCATTGCCTTTGTAAAGTAAACAATCTCACAGAGTACAAGCGGAAGAAGTAAACACTGAATACAACAGTAAGTGCGGAAAGTAAAAAGGGGCCGGAAATACAAGCCCAACTGTAAAGTACAACTCGAAAGGGAAAACAACAACTGAAAAGTAAAGCTGGTATGCCAAGCTGTCCACTGGAAATCCCACCAGAAGGGTGGGTACAGATAGCTCCTCTGCTCCTCGGGTCCCGCCGTCCGCTCCGAGTATGTCCTGCCCAGTGGTTCACCTCCAGGTACCGCCTCGTCGTCATGTCCACCTCTGGGTACTGTCCAGTCCTCAAGAACTCGTCCTCGGTCAGCATTGCCCGTCGTCTGCAACCAACACAATGAGGTGCGGGCATAGCCCGTGCAGGGGTGAGTATAATGATACTCAGTAGGGATCCCGAGACCCTCAAGGTCTCACTAAACCAACAAGTATAACCACAAAGAAGATCTCAATAGATAACCTCTACTTAGGAAAATGCCCATATATATACCTAAGTTATCAAGTGACCCATCTCAATCATGAGGTAAACACAAAGGTCATGAAATCAACGAATAACTACTACTCAGGTATATGCCCATACATATACCTCAGTTATCAAGTGACCCATCTCAATCATGAGGTAAACACAAAGGTCAAAAGTCTCAGGTCAAACCAGGATTTTCATTATCGAAACTGTAACTGTTGAAGAGCTCCATCTCTGGAGTGTACAGTGGTCCGGTCACAACTCTGAGGTACTGCTCACTAACCTAAGACTACTGAGGTGCTCCTCCTGACGAGTACCGCGGGCCACCTGCTACAACCATGCACTCCCATGTACCACTACAACCAAGCGCACCTCTGTCGTGGGTCTGCCGCTACAACCAAGCGCGCCCATGTGCCGCTACAACCAAGCGCACCTCTGTCGTGGGTCTTCCACTACAACCAAGCGATCCCATGTGCCGCTACAACCAATCGCACCTCTGTCGTGGGTTTTCCGCTACAACCAATTGCTTCCATGTGCTGCTACAACCAAGCGCACCTCTGTCGTGGGTCTGCCGCTACAACCAAGCGCTCCCATGTGCCGCTACAACCAAGCGCACCTCTGTCGTGGGTCTGCCGCTACAACCAAGCGCTCCCATGAGCCGCTACAACCAAGCGCACCTCTGTCGTGGGTCTGCCCCTACAACCAAGCACTTCCATGTGCCTCTACAACCAAGCGCACCTCTGTCGTGGGTCTGCCGCTACAACCAAGCGCACCTCTGTTCCGCTACAACCAAGCGCACCTCTGTAACACACCGGGTCGTCCGATCAGCAGTCGTCGGGTCTCAGTCAGCTACCCGGTCTCCGTACTCCGCACGCTCGTCTTCGGGAGGGTCCGCTCCACAAGCTACTGGTCGATACTCCAAGTATCTCAAAGCCCCACTAAGAAGAATCTCAAAGGACCATCTCATCATAGGGGTCTCAACGCAATAGACGGCGCATCGATCGGACACCCGGTCTGAGAGTTATTGGCTTTTTCCTCCCAGGGGCCAGGTTGGTTTTTAAGGAAAAACGAACCCGACCATACTCCACCTGCGTCCAAACCTCGGGCGGAGTATTCCAAAAGATCCGTCTCACTAAGAGAAACACAACAAAGCTGACGGCACGTCAATCGGATGTCCATAGCTCAAGATATTAGCGTTTCCGCTCCGAGGGCCCGATTGGTTTCGTGTACGAACCAACCCGGCTGAACTCAACGTATTCTGAAACTTTGAGTGCGATATACCGAAACGACCCTCTCGATCCAAGGATCGCATTGCTGTGGACGGTTCGTCGATCGGAGGTACGTGGCTCAAGTTATGCCCAAAAGACCGAAAACGATTCGAAAACGGGGGGTCCGGGCCCAGGGCGACCCGGACCGACCCCCTCCCTGGGACGGCCCGAACCGGGTCGACCCGGCCCGGCCGACGGTGGTCCGGCGCGGCGGCGCGGTCCCGCGCGGGCCGGCGCGGCGGCGCGGTCCGGTGCGGCGGCGCGGCCCGGCCGGCGGCGGTGCGGCCTGGCGCCGCTTGGTGCCACGCACGGGGGGCAAGGCCCCCGCTTCTTCATGTTGGCGGCGCGGCTTTTAGCCGCCCCTTTGGAGAACCGCCCCCCCCCCCCCCCCCTCGTGGGGGCCTGCTTTGAGGAAAACCGGGGGGGGGGGCGCCTGCCCCCCTTAAAGAAACCGCCCCCCTCATAAATGGGGGGGGAATTTGTGTTGACCGGGGGAATTAAATTCCCCCGGTTTTTCCCTTCCGGCCTGCCCACCTGGCCGGCCGGTTCTTCTTCAACGGACCAGCAAAGCCGGTCCCCTTCCGGCTTCCAACACCGGCGGCTCGGCGAGCTGCCGGTCTTCCCGTCTCGCCGCGGCCCGGAACCGGCCGCGATGTTTGTCATCCGACGCGGTGCGACGACACTGCGCCCCTCCGCTGCGGCCCTGCTCTGGCCGCGGCGCCTTCGATTCCCTTCAACACGGCGCGACAGCGTCGCGTTCATGATAAACTTCCCGTGGTGCGGCGTGACGGTGCCGCGCGATTATGGCCTTGCGATTCCCGCGTGGTGCGACGGCACCACGCCATCTCGTACATCCGCAAGGAAATAATATTCAAGAACAGAGGAGAGGGAATTCGGTCGTGTTTGTGCGGTCCGACCCCCCTCTCATTAGTCGATAACACTTAACAATAAACCTCAAATTTTCAAGCTAGAACCAAGAATGAGAATAAATAAATAAAGCAACAACAAAACCCTACCTTGGTTTCAAGATCGATGATCGTCAACGACCCATGGAAGACAACGTCGCGGAGGTCGGGCGTCGCGATAATCGTTCGTCAAATCCGTTGACGAAGAGGTACGTCCGAAGAGGTACGTCGTTGGAGAATCTTCGTAAGCCAACGAAGGAAGTCAGAGGAGGAAGCGGCGTTCCCTTTTGTTGACACGAAAGGCGTCGTCGATCTTTGGAAACAACCGGCTACGAAGAAGAGAGGAGCGGCGTTCTTCGTTGGATCTTGAAGGTTCTTCTCATTCTTCGTCAAAGCTTGAAGAAGAAGAAGGAGCTCCCAAATCCTCTCAAGAGGCTAGAGAATTCTAACCAAATAAAATAAGCTAAGGGATTATTTTATTTACACACTTAACAAATTGAATTTCAAAGGATTGAAATTCAAATAAAATAACTCCAAATTAATTAACAAGTTGTCATGTCATTTAAAGAGGGGTTAAAGGGTGTTTTGAGAGAAGATGAAAAGTTAGGGTTCGTGTGGGCCCCACCAAACTTAATCCTCTCAAGGGAGGTTAAGTGGGTGTGGGTCCCACCCCTAACTTCCTTTGAGAGAATTTAACCAACAAAATAAAAAAAAAGTGTTTCCACATTTTTTTTATTTAACTTCTTAAAATTTCTCCCAAAAATATCTTTCATCTTGCATAAAAAGCAACCTCGGAAAAGGTCCCCTTAAGCGAATAACGGCGCTGCGAGTTCATCGGTTCCCTTGGATTTCAATTCCGAGCACCGGATCAAAAGTTAGAAATTCCCGCTCATTCGTTCACTGAACGTACCCGAGCCAAACTTCGGAAATTGATTCCGGGCACTCCGGGCCTCGGAATCAGGTGCCGTCTGAAACCGCGTTCTTGTAAAATTCCAAAGAAAATTAAGAAAAAAATTTCCCTTGAATTTTACGGGTCTTTACATTACTCCCACCTCAGGGCTTTACATCCCCGTAAAGATACATCAAAAACTAGGGAAACAAATGAGGGTACTGAGCACGCATCTAAGCCTCCCGCTCCCATGTGATCTCCTGGAGGTTCCCGTGCTGCCATCTGATGCACACAAGATGAATCGATCACCCACGTAGGACCTTCTCCTGTAGATCCTCTATCTCCACTGGGACCTTCGTAAAAGTAGCCCCATCGTCTATGTCAAGCTCCCCATGGTCAATGATGTGCATCGGGTCATGCACGTACCTCCTCAGTTGAGATACGTGGAAGACGTCGTGCACCCGGTGCAACTGAGGTGGTAGAGCCAAGCGATAAGCCACCTCGCCAATCCTGCTGAGGACCTGGAAGGGTCCGATGAAGCGCGGAGATAAATTGCCGCCACGGCCAAATCTCCGTATACCACGTCGAGGTGAGACCCGCAAAAAGACGTGGTCGCCATCCTCAAACTCAAGTGGCCTCCGCCTCCTGTCAGCGTATGACTTTTTCCGGCTCTGAGCAGTCCTCATCCGCTCCTGGATGACCAGGACCTTCTCTGTCGTGGCCTAGACCACCTATGGTCCCACAAGAGCTGCTTTGATTTCTTCTTTGCCGATAAGAGAAATCTGGTCTCATTCCCTAGATGAACCACGTTCTTCGCCTAATACTGTCAATCCCGACTTGGATGATACTAACCCTTACCAAGGATGACGTCGTAAGGGCTCGACGCTAATACAAAGAGATCCAACCGTTACTCTCGCCTCCAAGGGTTGAGTCACACTGTCGGCATCAGTGTGTGGTAACTGGGTCTCCTCCAGTAGGTACTTCTCAAGTGAGGGTCAAGTCAATGGTATAATCCAGAACCTCTTAGAAACAACACAAGAGAGGACAGGGAAGTAAATGCCACAAGAAAAGATGTCTTTTATTACTGGATCTCATGTACAAAGACACAAAGCATCTACAAACATACATCAACAAAACTAGAAGCAACATGAAAAAAAGTCTCCAGGACTGGAGATAGTCCCGCTCCTATCAATCTGCTACCGGAGACCCATGATCGTAGGCCTCAACTGCCTGAAGCTGAGCTCTCCCATGTCCTCCTGTCCCCTACGGTTGGGGTGGACCTCCTGGTGGTGGTGGTGGCAACACCCCCGAAGCGTCGTCCACCTCCAGCTGCACGGCCAGCTCCCCTGTCATGGCCGCCTGCTCCTTGCGGCCCACCCTGATCGAACCTCTGCCTCTACCTGGGGGGTCCTTCATTCGTCTGCTGGTCATACGTATGGCGGGTCGGACAGTCACGAGCCATGTGACCAACCCCGCCGCAGGAGTAACACTGCCCTCTCATGGAAAGTCGTTGCCCACCCCGAGTGCCTCGCACAAACGATCCAGAGTCATGTTGTCGCCCACCTGTAGATCCAGTCCTCTTGGACCCCTGCGTCATCCGTCTACTGCCCGCTGCAGAAGACTCTACCGCATGCCGGTAAGTGGTGGGTCCTGCTTCTGGAGACTGTTCAGCAAGGAAACTCTCCACTAAGAGGGCTCGCTCCAACACCCATGCCTGAGTCGGAATGTTGAGGGAGATCATCGAAGCCCTAATCTCATGCCTCAGTCCCTGCTCGAAGGTCCGGGCCTGGAAGAATGGGTCTCGTACCATGTCGGTCGAGTAGCGTGAACGATCAGTAAATCTCGCCGAGTACTGGGCTACTTTCATGCTGCCCTGCCGCAGCTGTAGTAGCTCCTGAATGCGCACCGCTCGAAGGGTGACTGGGACGAACTCCGAGCGGAAGATGCTCTCAAAGTCCATCCAGAGAAGAGATGTCTCGTCATGCACCTGGAGCATCAAGCTCCGCCATCAGCCCACTGCTGCGTGTAGTTGGCTCGCAGCGAGGATCACCATGAGGTCTGCTGGTGTCCTCACTAGCCTGAAAACTCGCACGACTGCCTCCAGCCAGTCCTTGACTGCCTGAGGGTCCGTATCCCCGTGGAACCTGGGCGGTCGCTGGTGCTGAAACTCATGCAGTGCGCTGAGGCGACGTGCATCGTTAGCGGATGGTGCTGGAAGTATCGGGGGCTCGGCGGATAAAACTACCGCCAGTGCCACTGCTGACAAAGGGTCCTGCACCGAGGCCTCGTCGCTTGGCGGGTTGTCGTCACACTCGACTCTCGGAACCCTAGATGGCTGTCGTCGTGGGGCCATCCTGAAAAGGAAACAGGTGCGCCACGGTAAGAACAGTATACCTGGTGAGATGATACAAAGTAATCACAAAGAAAACTTTGAAACACACACGCAATCAATGTTTTCGTGCATTAAGTCGGAAATCAGAAGTCAGGGTCCTGGTGTACGGATACGTCGGCCGCTGCACTAACACTGGACTCCCTGGACTGATAACCACACGCAATATGCAAAACATTATTGTTTCACATAGAGAAGATCATAGTTTGTGGTAGAACCGAACTCCTCTGATACCAATTTTTCACGACCCGCCCTCGGGGTCCGTGCCGTGACTACCCCAAGCCCGCCTTCCATAGGCCAGGGGCTGGCGACTAGCACCAAGGCGTAAATCCCGGTAAAAGGGAAGGCATTGCCTTTGTAAAGTAAACAACCTCACAGAGTACAAGCGGAAGAAGTAAACACTGAATACAACAGTAAGTGCGGAAAGTAAAAAGGGGCCGGAAATACAAGCCCAACTGTAAAGTACAACTCGAAAGGGAAAATAACAACTGAAAAGTAAAGGTGGTACGCCGAGCTGTCCACTGGAAATCCCACCTGAAGGGTGGGTACAGATAGCTCCTCTGCTCCTCGGGTCCCGCCATCCGCTCCGAGTATGTCCCGCCCAGTGGTCCACCTCCGGGTACCGCCTCGTCGTCATGTCCACCTCTAGGTAGTGTCCAGTCCTCAAGCACTCGGCCTCTGTCATCATTGCTCGTCGTCTGCAACCAACACAATGAGGTGCGGGCATAGCCCGTGCAGGGGTGAGTATAACGATACTCAGTAGAGATCCCGAGACCCTCAAGGTCTCACTAAACCAACAAGGATAACCACAAAGAAGATCTCAACAGATAACCTCTACTTAGGAATATGCCCATACATATACCTACGTTTTCAAGTGACCCATCTCAATCATGAGGTAAACACAAAGGTCATGAAATCAACGGATAACTACTACTTAGGTATATGCCCATACATATACCTCAGTTATCAAGTGACCCATCTCAATCATGAGGTAAACACAAAGGTTAAAAGTCTCAGCTCAAACCAGGATTTTTATTATCGAAACTGTAACTGTTGAAGAGCTCCATCTCTGGAGTGTACAGTGGTCCGGTCACAACTCCGAGGTACTGCTCACTAACCTAAGACTGCTGAGGTGCTCCTCCTGACGAGTACCGCGGGCCAGCTGCTACAACCAAGCACTCCCATGTACCGCTACAACCAAGCGCACCTCTGTCGTGGGTCTGCCGCAACAACCAAGCGCTCCCATGTGCCGCTACAACCAAGCGCACCTCTGTCGTGGGTCTGCCGCTACAACCAAGCGCTCCAATGTGCCGCTAAAACCAATCGCACCTCTGTCGTGGGTTTGCCGCTACAACCAAGCGCTTCCATGTGCCGCTACAACCAAGCGCACCTCTGTTGTGGGTCTGCCGCTACAACCAAGCGCTCCCATGTGCCGCTACAACCAAGCGCATCTCTATCGTGGGTCTGCCGCTACAACCAACAGCTCCCATGTGCCGCTACAACCAAGCGCACCTCTGTCGTGGGTCTGCCGCTACAACCAAGCGCACCCCTGTGCCGCTACAACCAAGCGCACCTCTGTAACACACCGGGTCGTCCGATCAGCAGTCGTCGGGTCTCAGTCAGCTATCCGGTCTCCGTACTCCGCACGCTCGTTTCCGGGAGGGTCCGCTCCACGAGCTACTGGTCGATACTCCAAGTATCTCAAAGTCCCACGAAGAAGAATCTCAAAGGACCATCTCATCATAGGGGCATCAATGCAACAGACGGCGTGTCGATCAGACGCCCGGTCTGAGAGTTATTGGCTTCTTCGTTCTAGGGGCCCGGTTGGTTTTTAAGGCAAAACGAACCCGACTGTACTCCACCTACGTCCAAACCTCAGGCGGAGTATACCAAAAGATCCGTCTCACTAAGAGGAACATAACAAAGCTGACGTCACGTCAATCGGATGTCCGTAGCTCAAGATATGAGCGTTTCTGCTCCGAGGGCCCGGTTGGTTTCGTGTACGAACCAACCCGGATGAACTAAAAGTATTCCGAAACTTTGAGTGCAATATACCGAAACGACCGTATCAATCCAAGGATCGCATTGCTGCTGACGGTTCGTCGATCGGAGGTCCTTGGCTCAAGTTATGTCCAAAAGACCGAAAACGATTCGAAAACGGGGGGTCCGGGCCCGGGGCGACCCGGCCCGACCCCCTCCCTGGGATGGCCCGAACTGGGTCGACCCGACCCGGGTCTGACCCGGCCTGGCCGGCGGCGGTGCGTCCTCGCGCCGCTTGGTGCCACGCGCGGGGGGCAAGGCCCCCGCTTCTTCATGTTGGCGGCGCGGCTTCTAGCCGCGCCTTTGGAGAACCGGCCCCCCCTCGTGGGGGCCTGCTTTGAGGAAAACCGGGGGGGCCGCCTGCCCCCTTAAAGAAACCGCCCCCCTCATAAATGGGGGGGCATTTGAGTTGACCGGGGGAATTAAATTCCCCCTGTTTTTCCCTTCCAGCCGGCCCACCTAGCCGGCCGGTTCTTCTTCAAGGGACCGGCAAAGCCGGTCCCCTTCCGGCTTCCGACACCGGCGGCCCGGCGAGCTGCCGGTCTTCCCGTCCCACCGCGGCCCGGAACCGGCCGTGGTGTTTGTTGTCTGGCGCGGTGCGACGACACCGCGCCCCTCCGCTGCGGCCCTACTCCGGCCGCGGTGCCTTTGATTCCCTTCAACGCGGCGCGACGGCGTCGCGTTCATGATAAAATTCCCATGGTGCGGCGCGACGGCGCCGCGCGATTATGGCCTTGCGATTCCCGTGTGGTGTGACGGCACCACGCCATCTCGTACATCCGCAAGGAAATAAGATTCAAGAATAGAGGAGAGGGAATTCGGCCGTGTTTGTGCGGTCCGGCCCCCCTCTCGTTACTCGATAACACTTAACAATAAACCTCAAATTGTCAAGCTAGAACCAAGAACGAGAATCAATAAATAAAGCAACAACAAACCCCTACATTGGTTTCAAGATCGATGATCGTCAACGACCCGCGGAAGACAACGTCGCGGAGGTCGGGCGTCGCGATAATCGTTCGTCAAATCCGTGGATGAAGAGGTACGTCCGAAGAGGTACGTCATTGGCGAATCTTCGTAAGCCGACGAAGGAAGTTCGAGGAGGAAGCGGCATTCCCTTTCGTTGACACGGAAGATGTCGTCGATCTTCGGAAACAACCGGCTACGAAGAAGAGAGGAGCGGCGTTCTTCGTTGGAGCTTGAAGGTTCTTCGCATTCTTCGTCAAAGCTTGAAGAAGAAGAAGGAGCTCCCAAATCCTCTCAAGAGGCTAGAGAATTCTAACCAAATAAAATAAGCTAAGGGCTTATTTTATTTACACACCTAACAAATTGAATTTCAAAGGTTTGAAATTCAAATAAAATAACTCCAAATTAATAAACAAGTTGTCATGTCATTTAAAGAGGGGTTAAAGGGAGTTTTGAGAGAAGATGAAAAGTTAGGGTTCGTGTCGGCCCTACCAAACTTAATCCTCTCAAGGGATGTTAAGTGGGTGTGGGTCCCACCCCTAACTTCCTTTGAGAGAAGTTAACCAACAAAATAAAAAAAAAGTGTTTCCACATTTTTTTTATTTAACTTCTTATAATTTCTCCCAAAACTATCATTCATCTCGCATAAAACGCAACCTCGGAAAAGGTCCCCTTAAGCGAATAACGGCGATGCAAGTTCATCGGTTCCCTCAGATTTCAATTCCGAGCACCGGATCAAAAGTTAGAAAATCCCGCTCGTTCGTTCACTGAACGTACCCGAGCCAAACTTCGGAAATTGATTCCGGGCACTCTGGGCCTCGGAATCAGGTTCCGTCTGAAACCGCGTTCTTGTAAAATTCCAAAGAAAATTCAGAAAAAAATTTCCCCTGAATTTTACGGGTCTTTACAACTTCCTATAGGCTAGTGGTAGGTAATAAAGGCCTATTTTCATGCACTAGTTCCCGTTCAAGTCTAGATCAAAGCGGTGTTTTCAGGTTTCCCCCCTATGTACATATGTTCCAGAGCCGCCTCTACCTGCTCGTATCCAGACATGGATGTATTGCTCATAAAAATCACAAAATCTCTATAATACCAAAATTTTGGGAAGTTCTTCTATACTAATCCTCAAATTTTATCTTAGGCCTATGTGATCTAATCAGAGTTTATCTCAATCTAGCTTCCAAGGTTAGTATTAAACTTCCTCTGATACTAACTATAACGCCCTGACCCCAATTACCCAAAGTCGGTGCATTATTACGTAACATTGGCATGATCACAAAAGATCATGTCTCGAAAGACCAATTAGTTTAGTATCCTCGGAAACACTAGATACATTCATAAAATTTACATTACATCATAAAGTAAAAAACTACAATAACATGGTCTCCATAGTCCACACTCATATCCCCTTCTTAATATCCCTGCAGGTCATTAATAAAATACTTCTTAATATCCTAGAAAATATTGAAACATTGAAAGGGGTGAGCTCAGATGCTCAGTAAGGATAATAATATTGCAGAATCTTTCATAAATAAACATAATCATTTAAGGCAATGTATAACTAAAACAAAATCCTTTAAAACATGAACTTTAGCGTAATATGGAAAAAGTAAAATGAAATAATGCCATTTACTTATTCACATTGATATTCTACTAGTCGAATAATCACATGAAATATAAATAACCACTTTCATAATGATGGAATTCATAAAGCCAGACTATCATACCCACATAGCCACGACCTCATGCCAAGACTACAAATAATATTTGGTCAATATCTCATGCCAAGACAGTAGTTTGTCTCTAGAGACCTACCGATTCATCGAGGAGCTATAGCGGGTTCCATCCATCACTTATTATGTCCAATGCATTCATCATATGAACATGTTTAAACATATCATAAACCATAACATAATCATATCACATAAAACATGCATAAAGAAAACATAGCATTTCCACATTTCAATCACAAGATATCAATAAAACACATTGATATAATAAAAACTTTATCAACTATTTTCAAGACCAAAATAAAAGAAAATTAAAAATTGGTATTTATTTTTCATTTAAAATAATTTATAGCTTGTAGAGGAAGACGAAACTCAAATAATGGTCATGGTGGCAGAGAAGTCGTTGTCGCCACATAAATATGAGAAGAAAAACATTCATTTTTTCGTTTAGTAAAACGCTTCGTATAAAAAGACTCCTTTTGAATAATCATAAAAGTCAAAGGGGTTTGTACACTTTATAAAATAATGTTTTTTATAAAACAAAATATGCCTAAATGAAAGGAGATTGAGATGAAGCCCTTACAAAGATCATTTTTAAAAAAACAGATCTATTATTTGTATTCACTATAAGTACACAAAAATAAAGTACAAATACAAGATAGGACATAATAATATCATGACATTATTTGAATGTAGGAGATTAACCCAAAGAACGGAAATTAGGTTAAGAAGTTCCCTAACCTCGTGTCCGACTTGAATCGACCATTCTTTAACCTCATGAATAATAAAATAGAGTTAATTTATAATTGCTTAAGAACCATTTTAGTGTTTATTATTCCTTTTATATCACTTATTACTATGTTATGAACATTATGTAATTATTTATGTTAATAACGGTTGTTTGTCGATCTTTGGTACTTGAGTCAGAAATAAACTTTTTATAATTACAAGTTTTTCATGTGGTAAAATATCCAATATATCCAGAATTATATTCATGATATATATATCATATATATCATATATATCCTGTATATACATTCATTCATAATATTACGTAACATTTAGAGGAAATAAATGAAATGCACCGTTCATGGAGACGGTAAGCCGTACGTACACATGAATGCTACTTTCATTTAAATTTTTTATTTAATGGAATGAATTCATGGTTATATAAAGGTTTATTATAATTCCAGTATAATATCATATATAATATCATTTAATCTATCCTTTATACGTGCCACATATGGCATTAACGATTTAAATCACTTTGAGGGGCGGTAGTCCAAACTTCCTAAAATGAAATTATTGAGTTTACCCATAATGGAAATCATAAAGGTATGCCATAAATGAGAAATACAGAAGTATAAGGAAAACATAAACATAATATATATCATATATAAATATAGTTAAATCTTAATGGCCACCACGAGAGGTGTTAAAAGAAGATTTAACAATCATCGTTTCGTGAGGCAGAAATTCGCCAACCACAGAAATAGTATGTTCTTTAACGATTAGACGATGGTGTGTGTAAGTGTAAATAAAATCATTCTCATAAAAACATCCTAGTATATTTAATATACTGGTTTTGTTACAAAATAGTGGAATAAAAATAGTTTAAGGGTTTGAAGAAGCAAAATAAAACAAAATAACATAGGAGAAGACAATACCTTAAAATCGGGTAACTCTTTTTGATTTGAGCCAAAGGCTTCCTTGGGAATAATTCTGCCCAACGTGAGGCCTCTAGGTGTAAGATATGGAAGTTTAGAGAGTATTTGGGCAGAGTTTGGCTGAGCCAAATGTTTTTATGGTGTGAATAAGGTGGTAGTGGTGGGGGCCTTTTATTAAAGGACAAGAGGGGCACTCTTGAAAAGTAATGAAATGTTACATTATTATGAATTACATTTCGGATTTAAAAGCTCCAAAAATTATATTTTTCTAAGATAAGGTGATAAGGGTTCTAAATATACCCATACAATAGGTTTTTGAAAAGTTTAAGGCTTAGATTTTACATTATCTTTTCATTTTATTTAAATCGTTAATTAATGAGGTAATCACTGCATCATCGTGGTGTCATATAAATTTTAATTTATTTGATGTCTAAAAATTATATAAAAAATATCATGATGTAGGAAATTATTTTATATTTCCAATGAATATTTATAGTCAAAAAGATATCTTATATAACCCCGTGTAATTAGTTTTTGAGTAAAACATCACAAGTTTGTGACAATTTTATTTTTACTTTAAATAAAAAGTTATTAATGTCATTTTCTTACCCAAGTGGCTCCATGGGGTCCCCAAGTTGACCCATGGATTTTCTAGGTCGGACATGACTCATCCAATAAGGGTAGGACAAGTGTCATGATAATTTCATATTAGTATAACATTATATTTATCTTATGTTACACTAATTACCTTTAATGGCGATTAATAGAACTTAAAAGTTACTATTCACCAAAAATTATTTTAATCCCATTGAAACACATTTTACTTCCTAATTACAATGGTGTATGTCGGATTTGGGAAATTCAAATCATAGAGGTAGTAAAATTTCATTTAAACGAAAAATCAGTTTTTTAACTAGCACTTAGTGGTTTCACTATTCATCAAAAATCGATGTTTTTCATAACAACACCAAAAATTAAACCTAAGCTATATTTGTTATTCCAAATTAAAAAATGATGTATATTTTTAAAAATTCAAAACATATAAGTTGAATTAATTAATTTAATAATTAATTCCCTCTGTCACAACAAATAGCGTGTTTTTAAGAATGAATATCAATCAAAAGATTGACAATTGTTTATGTCCAATTTTAAAGTGAAATTAATTCTAATGACCACCATTGGATAAAATGGTAAAAATATATTATAATTACACTTTAAAACCACTCAATTGTATAATTTATCACTATATATTATTTTGATTAAAAATTTTGTTTTAAGTATTTTTCAGTATTCATCAAAAATTGGAAGTTCTAAGAAAAATACAAAAAAATCAACATAGGATAATTTCGATATTCCGAATCAAAAAATGAAGTCCATTTTGAAATATATAATTTATATAATTTCAAAAATATGGGGTTACTATTCATAACATTTACTTTTATTTGTCACATTGTGTTAGAACTCAAGGTTGCGTACAACACCTGCTACACTATTATTCAAAGAGGAGTGTACCATGGAATATTGGGGTGTTACATTCTCCCCTACTTTAGTAAATTGCATCCTAGAAATTTAAATTTGTTCATTGAAAATAAAAGGTTTAAAATAGAAAATACCTTTGTGGAAAACCCACATCGGAAATATGGTTAATAAAAATATAACTTTAAAAGAAAGAAAGAGAAGTACAAAGGTCACCCGAGATAGCCCATACAAGGATTATTTGAAAATATGGATATAGAGGAAAAACAAACCATCAAGGTCTGACGGAGAGTTGTATAAAACAGGATTAGTAGAACGTTGACCACAAAAAAATCACAAACTTGTGATTTGTTAAACGGTCATTGAATCCCCAGTTAGAGAAGTTAACCGACAACGTTTTGGTTTTAAGTTACCTTTCATAATGTTGAGGAATTTATTTTAGAGTTTACTAAGAATGTAATGAAATATAATTACTTGTCATGTATACTTTCATTCATTAATAAATTTTTACCACAAACCGATCTTTCACTCCAAATGGTAACAGAACTCATAAATATTTCATTTACCCTAATTGTATAAGGTTCCAAATATTAACACATACCATTCAGATTAGGAAAATTAATTTGTAATAACCAGGGAATTTCGGTAGGCTAGTGCTAGGTAATAAAGGCATGCTTTCATGCACCAGATCCCGTTCGAGTCTAGCTCAAAGCGGTGTTTTCAGGTTTTTCCCCTAGGTACATCTGAGTCAGACCTGCCTCTACCTTCTCGTATCCAAACAGAGATGTATTGATCGGAAAACTCACAAAATCTCTATAACACCAAAATTATAGGAAGTTCTTCTATAGTAATCCTCAATTTTTATCTTAGGTATATGTGGTCTAATCAGATTTTATCAAAATCTAACTTCCAAGGTTAGTACTAAACTGCCTCTGATACCAACTGTAACACCCCAACCCAAGTTACCCAGAGTCGGTGCATTATTACGTAACATTGGCATGATAAAAAAAGATCATGTCTCAAATGACCGATTAGTTTAGTAGCCTTGGAAAAACTAGATACATTCATAAAAGTTACATTACATCATAAAGTGAAAAACTACAATAACATGGTCTCCATAGTCCACACTCATATCCCCTTCTGACTATCCCTGCAGGCCATTCATAAAATACTTCTTCACATACTAGAAAATATTAAAACATTGAATTGGGTGAGCTCAGATGCTCAGTAAGGATAACAATATTGCAGAAGATTTCATAAATAAACATAAACATTTAAGGCAATGTATAACTAAAAAAAGCCTTTTAAACTTGAACTTCATCATAATATGGAAAAAGTAAAATGAAATAATTCCATTTACTTATTCACATGGATATTCTACTAGTCGAATAATCACATGCAATATCAATAACCACTTTCATAATGATGGAATGCATAATGCCAGACTATCATAACCAGGTAGCCAATACCTCCTACAAAGACTACAAATAAGATTTTGTCAAGTCCTCGTGCCAAGACACTAGTTTGTCTCATGAGACATAATGATGCATTGAGGAGCTATAGAGGGCTCCACCCGTCACTTATTAAGTCCAATTCATTCTTCATATGAACAGGTTTAAACATATCTTAAACCATAATATAATCATATCGCATAAAACATGCATAAAGGAAACATAAAATTTCCACATTTCAATCACAATATATAAATACAACACATTGATATAATAAAAACATTATCAACCATTTTTAAGACCAAAATAAATTAAAATCAAAACTAGGTATTTATTTTTAATTTAAAAAAATTTATAGCTTGTAGAGGAAGACGAAACTCAAATAATGGTCACGACGGAGGAGAAGTCATTGTCGCTACATACGTACGACAAGAAAAACATTCATTTTTGTATTTTATTAAAATTCTTCATATAAAAAGATTCTTTTTGAATAAATGTAAAAGTCAAAGGGGTATATATACCGTATAAAAGAAAGTTGTGTATATAACAGAATATGCCTCATTGAAAGGAGATCGAGACGAAGTCCTTACAGAGATAAATTTTTAAATAAAATAGATCTATTATGTGTATTCACTATATGTACACATAAATAAATTACAAATACAAGATAGGACATAATAATATCATGACATAGTTTTAATGTTGGAGATTAACCCAAAGAACAGAAATTGGGTAAAGAAGTTCCCTTACCTCATGACCGACTTGACTCGACCATTCTTTAACCTCCTGAATAATATACGAGAGTTAATTTATAATTTCTTAAGAACCTTTTTCATGTTTATTATTCCTTTTATATCACTTATTACCATTTTATGAACATTATGTAATTATTTATGTTTATAACGGTCGTTTTGTCGATCTTTGGTACTTGAGTCAAAAATAATATTCTTATAATTATAAGTTGTACATGTGGTAAAATATATATTATATCTAAAATTATATTCATTATGTATACATCATATATATCATATATATCCAGTATATACATTCATTCATAATATTACGTAACATTTAGAGGTAAGAAATGAAATGAACTGTTCATGGAGACGGTAAGTTGTATGTACGCATGAATGCTATTTTCATTTCTATTTCATATTTAATGGAATGAAATAATAATTATATAAAAGTGTATTATAATTCCCGTATAATATCATATATTATATCATTTACTCCATCCTTTATATGTCCCACATATGGCATTAACGATTCAAATCACTTTGAGGGGGCGTAGTCCGCACTTCCTAAAATGAAATTATCATGTTTTCCCATAATGGAATTCATAATGGTATGCCATAAATGAGAAATTAAGAGTCATAAGGAAACAATAAACATAATATATATCATATATAAATATAGTTACATCTTAATGTCCACCATTAGAGGTGTTAAATGAAGATTGAACAATCATCGTTTCGTGAGACAAAAATTCGCCAACCACAGAAACAGTATGTTCTTTAACAATCAGACGAAGGTGTGTACAAGTATAAATAAAATATATATCATGAAAACATACTAGTATATTTAGGATACTATTTTTGTTACAAAATAATGGAATAAAAAGAGTTTAAGGGGTTGGAGAAGCAAAATAAAACAAAATATCATAAGAGAAGATATTACAATAAAATCAGGTAACCCTTTTTGATTTGAGCCAAAGGCCTCGTTGGGAAGACTTATGCACAAATTTAGGCCTCTGGGAGTATGATTGTGAAGTTGAGAGTGTATTTGGGCAGAGTTTGGCCGAGCAGAATGGATTTAGGGTGTGAATAAGGTGGTAGTGGTGGGGGCCTTTTATAAGAGGAGAAGAGGGGCACTATTGGAAAGAAATGAAATGATACATTATTATGAAGTATTTTTCGGATTTCAAAGGTCCCATAATTATATATTTCGAGTATAAGGTGACGAGGGTTCGAAATATACCCATTCTATAGGTTTTTGACAAGTTTAAGTCTTATATTTTACATTATATTTTCATTTTATTTAAATCGTTAATTAATGAGGTAATCGCTGCATCATCATGGTGTCATAAAATTTTTAATTTATTTAATGTCTAAAAATTATATAAAAAATATCATGATGTAGGAAATATTTTTATCTTTCCAATGAATATTTATAGTCGAAAATTTAACTTATATATAACCTCATGTAATAGTTGTTTTAGTAAAACAACACATGTTTGTGACAATTTTATTTTTACTTTAAATAAAAAGTTATTAATGTCATTTTCATACCCAAGTGGCTCCATGGGGTCGCCTAGTTGACCCATGGATTTTCATGGTCGTCCATGAATCATATAATGAGGTCAGGACAAGTTTCAAGTTATTTTCAGATTATTATAACATTATATTTACCTTCAGATACAATAATTACTTTCAATCGCGATTAATAGAACTTAAAAGTTACTATTCATCAAAAATTATTTTAATCCCATTGAACCACATTTTACTTATTAATGACAATTATGTATGTTAGATTTGGGAAATTCAAATTACAGAGGTGGTAAAATTTAATTTAAATGAAAAATCAGTTTTTTAACTACCCCTTAGTGGTTTCACTATTCATCAAAAATCGAAGTTTTTCAGAACAACACCAACAATTAACCCTAAGATATATTTGATATTACTAATTCAAAAATTATGTCTATTTTATAAAATTAAAAATATATAAGTTTAATTAATTAATTAATTAATTAATTCCCGATGTCACAACAAATATCATGTTTTTAAGAATGAATATCAATCAAAAGATTGACAATTGTTTATGTCCAATTTCAAAGTGAAATTAATTCTTATGACCACCATTGGATAAAATGGTAAAAATATATTCTAATTACACTTTAGAACCACTCAATTGTATAATTTATCACTATAAATTATATTTATTTAAAAAGTTGTTTTTAAGGATTTTTCACTATTCATCAAAAATTGGAAGTTCTCATAAAACTACCAAAAATTCATCATAGGATAATTTCGATATTCTGAATCCAAAAATGAAGTCCATTTTGAAATATAAAATTTATATAATGTCAAAAAGAGGGTATTACTATTCATTACTGCTACTTCTATTGGTCGCGGTGTGTAAGAACTCGAGGTTGCGTACAACACACGCTACTCTATTATTCAAAGAGGAGCATACCATGGATGTTTGGGGTGTTAGAATAGGGAGGATTCAATTTTGATTATAGTTATTTTTTTTTGATAATTTACAAATTTATATTTGATTCAATTCCAAATAAATCGTTCTATTAATCTGAATAAACGTGATCTGTTCTTCCTCCTTCATTTCTTGATTCATATCACAGGAATGACCTTTTAATTTTAATTTTTAAATAAAATAAAAATGAGGAACTCATCTTGGGGAGCCTCTCTTTCTTTCTGTACAACACTAGAATACACAACATGTAATGAAAACTACATTGCATGTACATAGGTTCAACGAACCGTCACTGTTCCGCCAAACCACATCATGTGAATTGAGTATGCCTAAGTATTTATTAAACCTTGTTGACCAGAATTAAACGGTGCGTGGGAACTGGAATACACAACATGTACGTTGGAGAAACACGTTGTGTAGCCCGATCTAGCCCAAGTGAAACCGTGTACAATGGAGAAGCCGCGTACCACGTACATGGGATTTCCAGGCCGGTTACCTCGTAACAAGGATGTACACTCGGAGTATGATTTATCTACACGTCGTGTACTCTAAAATTTCTAAAGTACAGAAAACACACCAAAGCCCCCAACGTGTACTCTGGATAAAAGGCGAAAGAAATATATGCCCTGTAAATATAAAATGCACACCATGTACTTTCTAGAAATGGAATTTCACTAGGTTTTCTCTAAATGTACAAAGACACCATACAAGGAATATGGATGAGAAGAATATCAAGGAAATTTAGAAAGGAATTTAAGATAAATAATTGATTAATTATAAGATCATAATTAATTTAATTCAAGCTCGACTAATGTTTAATAATAGAATGATTAAAATAATTTGGATTCTAATTATATGTAAATGTCATTTCATGTTATACATGATCATGAGCTAGACCAAATACCCTATGTATGTGTATGGTTCCATTTATATTTATTTAAATTTGTTGGTCTGTGAGCCTTCTTCCAATAAAATGTAGGGCCTATGTGCCCATGGTTTCTTTAATGTAAACTCATGTAACTGAGGATCTCCCAAGCCAGTGGAGATTGTTCAAAATCCAAAGCTGAGGCGAAACCAACACAAGATGATACAAAGGTGGACAGGTGGGAGCTGCAGAACATGAACCATCAGGTTCAAGGTGTTTTTCCCTAGGTCAGGTTAAGCTTATCAAGAACACTATATAATCTAACAAATATAAGCTCATGATCATGCCATCATATTTTATTTCTACCTAATTTCATGGTTTATTTATTATGTATGTGTTTTCACGAGCACATAATTAATAAAATGAACAACCATGCAATGTTGGAATAAAATATAAATCGGACTATGCGTAAACATTATCTGAACATGGTTAATCACATATGAAAGCATCACTTAATATTAAAAATCATGTGATAATGTGAAACTATGCATAAAGGATTAAAAATCCCTCAAATTCTATATTAAGTCAGACCAAGCCTTTCGTAACCTGATTAAGGGAAAGACTCAATAAAACTATGTGTTTGACCAACCCTTGTTGGGATAATTAATTTTATAAAGGAATCCCATATGAAAGGTTTCATGTTTAATTACCCATATTACATTAATAGGAGTATCCATTACTAGACATGGAGTAATATTGGAAGCACGAGTTGAGGAAATCCATGTCCGGATTTCAGGATGGGGGAGTCCACTCAATAGATCAAGGAACTATAAGCTCATAGTTATCAAAGACCTGCCTACCTAAATACCTTCAAATAGCTTGACTAACCCTTGTTGGGGTTATGCAAAGGGGGATATGGATCCTTGACACTGGAATGTCAAAGCAACTGGACATTATAGGTTCAATGGTGAGGGCCACTGGGACTTGATAAAATAGTGGTGGAATTAATAAATTCAGTTATTATTTTTCATAAAATGTTATCAATAGTTACTGATAAATCTGTTATTTAATTTGTAGAATAGAAATGAAATACTCCTCAAACACATTTTCTATATGATCAATTCTAGATAAATACAATGTCCTCGCCGACAGTAACTTTTAGGAATGGTTGAGGAACCTTCGAGTTATCCTACGCCATGAACTAAAGTTTTACATGCGGGAGTCCTCTCTTCCTGACCCGCCTTCCCAAGGGGAGAGTGATGATGATTTCCTAGTCTATGATCAAAATTTGAGAGATGCACTCAACATTCAATGTTTGATGCTATCATCAATGTCTAGTGAGGTCATGATGTCTCATGAAGATATGGATTCCTACAGCATGCTCAAGAACCTATGTGGTATACACCAGGAGAGAGAAAGACAAGAAAGGTTTGAGATCTCCAAGGCTTTATTTCAGATCATGCTTGGAGAGGGTTCCCCAGACAGGCCTCATGTAGTCATGATCATTGGTTACATTGAGTGCTTGGAGCTTATAGGGTTTAAAATCCCCAATGAAATTGGTACAGATCTCATTCTTGCGTCACTTCCCCAGATCTTCTCAAACGTTGTTGTAAATTTCAACATGAACAACATTAAGAAGGCTCTGTCTGATATTCTTATCCTCATTTTCCGTGTGGGCAATGACATGAAGCGTGAAAAACCTTTTGTCATTATGGTGAATAAAATTAAAGGTAATGAGAAGAGATTTAAGCCCAAAGCTTCTTCGAGGCCTTCCAAGAAAAGGGAGATCAAAGGGGAGGCAAGGGAACATGATGTTGTTTGTTTCGAATGTGGTAAGAAGGGCCACTAGAAGAAAAACTGCACCCATCCAAGGATGCTAGGGGAAGCTTCACGTGCGATTTTTATCGAATGCAATCTATCTATTTCTACAAATGGTGTACTAGATACAGCTTGTGGTTCTCAAATATGTATCCAAATAGAGGAACCACGTAGATTCCGAAATATTTATTGAGGTGAGGTAGATCTACAAATAGCCAACGGAGCCATACTTACTGTTGTATCTATCGGGTAATACTACCTCACATTTCCAATTGGAATGATCTTTGTGTAAAAGGGTTTTCATAATGAGATTTCTATTACTAAAAACATTATTTCCGTATCCATTTTATATACTGATGGATTCATGTTCAACATTGGAAATGAATGTAGATACTTTTAAAAAGATAGCATTTGTTTTGGTGGGGAACATTTATATAATGGCCTTTATGTGTTAAACTACACAAACAATGTAATGGAAATCGATGAAAATAGAAATTCACATGACTCATACCACACCCATCTTTGGCATCACCGTCTAGTTCATGTTAATAAGAAACATATGACTAAATTACATCAAGATGTGTATTTAGATTCTTTTGATCTAAAACCACTTGGTGTATGTCATGCGTGTCTACAAGGAAAAATGACCAAAGCCCCATGTACTAGGAAAGGTGAAAGGGCTAAAGATCTTCTAGAATTAGTTCACACAGATGTGTGTGGACCATTTCTAGTTGAAGAAAGGGGTGGGTTCTCATAATTAATAACTTTTACTAATGATTTTAGTAGATATGTATATATTTACTTAATGAGATATAAGTCAGATTCTTTTGATCGGTTCAAAAAATACAAGAATGAAGTTGAGAACCAGCTTGGTAGGAAGATTAAGAAACTCCGCTCAGACAGAGGAGAAGAATATCTAAATGATGACTTCATTGATTTCTTATGGGAGTTTGGGATTCTATCTCAACACACTCCTCCTTACACACCTTAGTGAAATGGTGTAAGTGAAATGAGGAACCACACCTTGTTGGACATGGTGAGATCAATGATGAGTCATGCGAGTCTTCCATTATCCTTTTGAGGATATTCATTACAAACAACATCACACATACTAAACCAAGTACCAACTAAATAGATAAATGGTATTCCATATGAGTTATGGAGTGGATGGAAAGCCATGTTATCAAATTTACATGTGTGGGGTAGCGAAGAGTTTGTTAAGGAATCTCCAGGTAACAAACATGCACCCCGAGGCACAAAGTGTATCTTTATAGGATATACCATGGAAACAAGGGGATATTTCCTATTCAATCCCTCAGACAAAAGCGTTACAGTGGAAAGACATGCCATATTCCTTGAGAGGGAGCACGTCTCCAAAAGAGATAGTGGGAGCAAGATATACTTCGATGAAGTCGAGGCTCAATATACACATGAGTTGGTACAAGAAAAAATTCCACAAAGCCCCATGGAAGAAAAATCTGTTCTAGTGACACAATAACTTCATAGGAGCACGAGAGAGGTCAGAGAACTAGAATGATATGATTTTCTTGTCACCAAGGATGGTGACACATTATTGGTTGAAAATGATGATCCTCTCACCTACAAGGAAGCAGTTAAAGACACAGACGTTGCCAAGTGGCAGGAATCCATGAATTATGAAATGGATTCCATGTACCAAAACCAGGTCTGGATTTTGGTAGATCCTACAGCTGATGTAAAGAATATTAGTAATAAAGGGGCATTCAAGATGAAACTGGACATGAAGGGGAAAGTCAGAACCTATAAGGCATGACTGGTTGAAAATGGTTTTAGACAGCGTCAAGGAATTGACTTTGATGAATCCTTTTCACCAGTTGCAATACTGAAATCCATCAGAATCATATTGTTCATTTCCTATTACCATGACTATGAAATTTGGAAATTGGATGTCAAAACAACTTTCCTTAATAGGAACTTCTAGGAAGATGTCAACATGACACAACCTGAAGGGTTTGTGACTCTAAAGGATTCCAACAAGGTATGCAAGTTGTAGAAATCCATTTATGGATTAAATCAAGAATCAAGTTCATGGAACATTTGTTTTGATACATCTGTAGTGAAATTTGGCTTTGTTAATAATAAATGTTAGCCTTGTGTATACAAAAGGTTTAGTGAAAGTCTAGTAATTTTCTTAATTGTATATGTTGATGACATGTTACTAATTGGAAACAAAGTACCTGTCTTACAGTCAGTTAAGGAATGGTTAGATAAATGATTCTCCATGAAAGACTTGGGTGGGGAAGCATATATTCTTGGGATAAAGAACCATCATGATAGATCCAAGAGAATTTTGCACCTGAGTCAAAGTACATACATTGACAAGATACTGAAGAGATTCAGTATGGAACAATCAAAGAGGGGATTGTTGCTCGTGTCACATGGAATTCATATTTCCATGAAAATGTGTTCTTAGAAACATGATTAAATAAGGAAAATGGAAAGGATCCCTTAATCATTTGCGATTGGGTCAGTCATGTATGATATGAAATATATGAGGGTGGAGGTTGGTTACATATTAAGTGTGGTAGGTAGATATCAAGCTAATCCAGCAGACCACCATTGGATGGCAGTCAAGACTATCCTTAAGTATCTGAGGCGTACTAAGGATATGTTCTTGGTTTAAAGAGGAGACGAGGAACTCGTCATCAGAGGACTTGTAGATGCTAGTTTCCAGATAGATCAAGAAGACATGAAGTCACAGAGTGAATACATCTTCAGTTTGAACGGAGGTGTAGTGAGCTGGAAGAGCTCAAAGAAAAGTGTCATGGTAGATTCTACCGTAGAGTCTAAGTATATCGCAGCTTTTGAGGCAGCTAAAGAATCAGTATGGATGCAATTCTTCATCCAAGATATGGATGTAGTACCAAGCAGTAAAGATCCTATCACACTCTATTGTGATAATAAAGTAGTGGTGGCACTTGAAAAATAGCTATGGTCACATCAGCGGACAAAGCACATACTTCAGAAGTATCATCTCTTGAGGGATTTTTCTCAGAGAGGTGAAGTTGCAGTGAGCAGTATTTCCATGGAAGACAACATGGAAGACCCCTTGACTAATGCCTTGACTCAGCAAAAAAATGATCATTATGTGAGGTCTAGCAGACTAAAAGTTGTAGGCAGATGGATCTACTCCATGTGGGAGTTCGTAATGGTTGGTGTCCTGAGAACCAACTCTTTTGTACTTATATTACATGAACGTTCTCTTATTATAAATTGTTCATTGTTCTGCATGTCTATAATTGAATATTGTACTTTAATATTTATTGCATTAATAAGGTCATGGAAGATCCCCTCTATGATGAGAACCTTGAAATGATATAATAATATTCGTAAATAATGTTTTGTGGTTTGATGATATACTATGAAGGACACGTAGTATACAGACCATCATGTGTGACTACTTGTAAGAAGACGAGTCTCTATCTCATGGAGTTTGCACTTGGTAATCTTCAAGATGGGAGATTCTGAGAATAGATCCGCCAGTAGCAATTCCGCGTGTCTTGGTGACATCGGACATTGCTACCTATGAGCGTGTGTAATGGTCATTAGATAGGAAGATTATCATTAACTCATGTCATGACTCGCACATTTAAATTTGATGATGAAAATCGTCACAAAGAGAGTAGGAGGGAAGTAGGGTACATGGGGTGCGTCACGAATGACAAGTTTTTAATGGATAATTAGAGGAAGGATTTGTCCCTTCCATATTTATAGAAGTAGATATCTCGGGACCTTTGAATTAAATTGAACTGTCGAACAAATTCCATGGCCTTGGTGACACGACGAGTTTATTTCGGGAAGTCAAAGAATGAAAGATCAAGCATATTGGTTTATGACACTACCATGAAACCTTCTTGATGCGATATTGATACAAAGGGATTAAATTATACAGTAATAATTTATATGAGGTGACACGTCAATGCGGCGTCAACTTCATTCTCTTAGGTGCCATGACCCGTTGCTAGACAGTAATCTTGGACTTTAGGCAAGCCCGCCTAATGCCAAAGAGAAAGAGGCCTAGAGGGTCACACACTAAGTGTATCAAAGTATCTCAAGTAGAATAAAGAATATTCCCATATGTGGTTTAATAATTATTCAAGGAATCCTAAGTCCTTTTAATGATGGAGGATGAAGGAAATAAAAAAAAGATATACCCACCGTGTATTAATGATTACATGCTGTGTAGTTTTTCATGGAAAACAAGTACTCATTGTGTATAAATGGTTACACGCCATGTAGTTTTCATTTTGGAATGGAAATAAAAAACATGTACACGCCATGTATTAATGATTACATGTCGTGTAGTTTTATGGAAATCAATTACACGCCGTGTATTAATGATTACACGCTGTGTAGTTTTCCAGTCAGGATTTTGATGATATAATATTGTTTTGTTAAATGATATTTATTATAATCAGCGTGGGAACATGACATTGAATTAATTATTCAACATGGTGGTTTTCAATAAGAGTCAATGAAATAAATAAAATGCATAACACGTTTATTTATTGTCATAACTGTACAACCTCAAACACGATTATAAAAATCCTCACAACATCAACTCTTTTCCTACACACAAGAGAATCATTGTAAAAAACAATTCTGTAGAATTCTATCAAGGCATAAAGAACCTCTTCCTCCAAGAAAACTCTCAAGATCGAGAGAGTTCCTCCTCCATCAAATCAAGACGATCTATGGTGGACAACACAAGCAAAGGTTTCTCTATGCTAGCTCTCGAAGACTCCCTTTAATATTTCCAGAGATACATGGTACATGTGTGGATCATCGCTAGAGGAAGTCTACACTTGGAATTTGTGACGCAATGACGAAACACATCGGAACGTGATCAAGAACATCAATGAAAGAAGAACACCCAAAATGTAATTCTTGTCAATTAATTAATTTAATTACAATAAACTTGTAACGATCTTACTTTGTGGTTCCAGGTCTTTTCTTTTCATTATCTATTTCTTTGAATCTATCCGTGGAGACTGGAGTTTATCATTATATTGATCTCGGGTTGATCATTGTTAATGAAAAAATGCCAAGTGGAAACATCCACCCACATGCTTATGCTGCGCCTGGAACCTTCATTAATAATAATGAGTACGATTCTAGAATAATTCAATGATATTATTTAAATCACTATAGAGGAGGTTCGGATACGTACAAGTCATATCAGACCTAAGGTAAGCGAAAATCTCACAATCTCATTTTTATCTGAGAGTGTTTATACATCAGAATTTACTAGGGCCTATTTATCATCCACATCCATATTTCCACAATATGTAATAATATTTCTATCTTCCTATAATTGTATAAATAAATTTTTACCTATTTGTGAATTTTTAGTAAAATTTATTAAAGGAATATTTTGTCGTTTTAAGTACGAGATATTTTATGACTATTTCAGCCAAAGTAGGAGGAGAATGTTTTTTAACTTATACGACATGAATATATTTTTATGATTTCATAAAACATTATTTCCATGAATCATCCTTTATAATTTTTCAAGTTTATATTCAATTAACTTCTTTTAGTTTAAAATTGTATGACATGTTGAGAAAGGAAAAACAATTGATGTAAAAATGATATTTTCTTGAAGAATGGAGATCATGTGTTTTATCAAAAATATTTTTCATATATGATAATATATGGTTGGGTTTATATACCTATTATTACATTGATTTGATTAAGTTATGATGGAATTATTTTTATGATGTCCTTTTATCTTATATGGATTACGTTATGATGGCATGATGTTTAAGAATCCCATTTTTATTACATGGGTTATGCTATGATGTAGGATTTATGATATAGTGGGGCACATAAAAATGGTTTCACTATAAGATGGGTGGGACCTATATCTCCCTCCAATGCGTTGGGTAAAGATTTATATCTCATGAGATAGACATGGTTGGAACGACAAGTTAATCCAATTCATTGATACAGGACTGGAACGAGGAGTGAACTCGGTTCAGAATCGGATTTTGTCTACTATGATAACATTGGAAATGAGTCTTGAATAATATGAAATTATTTTCTATGATAATTTGTGTATGTCACAAAGTTTCATGTTTTCGGTTATTATTATTGGTATTATATTTCACTACTATGATTTATCCCATGTTATGATATTGTGATCTCTTTTTCAGGTGAAGGTTTTCAAAATGATATGTTCATATGAATATGATATGACTGATATTTTATTTGTGTACCCTTACTGAGAATTTAATCTCACCCTTTTGTATGTTTTCTTTTCCCCAGGTCAGGATGAAGGGTATTTTGTATGATATTCCAATAGGGACTCTAGATATAATGAAATAAGCGGGGGACAATATAGATGATTTATTAACCAGTAATTTACGTTTAGAAGTTTCTAAAGACACTATACCTATACGGTCTTATCATAGTTTTGTTATATGTTGTAATAAGTATAATTAAATTCCAAAGTATTAACAATGTATGCTAAGTATGGGTCGTTATAGTTGGTATCAAAGGAAAGATATAGACAACCTTTTGAAACAAGGATGTGAAAACCATAGTAAGAGCCCTAAGGATATGTGTAAGAATAGAACACAATATATTTGTTTTAGAAATGGCCATGAATAACCTATGATAAGACCTAAATTGTGTAATTTAATTCCTGATTATGTGGTTTTCCTATTATGATTAGTGTTTCTCACACTATGATTTTTGGTTTTAGTCAATGGATGGAACCCAAAGGAACTGTGTCAATGCTGAATGTGATGGAAAATTCAATCATTGTCACCATGAGCAAACAAATGTTTTGGGAGCTGAAATGAAAAATCTTGAATCCATGATCACACAACATTCTCAAGATATGAATCATGCAGGCCTTCCAAATGGGTAAATGAAAGAGTAATATTCAGTTGAATCCTTCATTAGGCAGCATCCACCTTCATTCAGCGTGCCTTCTGATCCATTATTGTCTAAACAATGGATCAGTACCACTGAAAATATATTTTTAGTTCTACATTGTTCTAATCATGATAAATTCATCTTACCAGTATATTATTTGGAAGGTGAACCAGATCAATGGTGGAATATTATTAAGAATACGTGGCAAATAGATGAAATTGAGTCCATCGAATGGGATGAGTTAAAGAACCTATTTATCAATAATTACATCCCTCGTATTCTTCAAACAAATACGGATAAAGAGTTTCTTGAAATGGAGAAAAAGGATGATGAATCTTTTGGTAACAATGGGGAAACTTTTACAAGACATGCAAGGTACACTTATGGGATTATTATCCAACCTGAGAGTAAGATCGATCGATTTTTTATTCACATAAAACCAAGTCTTAGAAGGGCATTAGCCATAAGGGACTTCAATATCTATGAGGAAATTATTTGATGAACTCTCATGGTTGATATGGAGATTGGAGTAACCCATCAGTCATATTGGTTTGATAAGAAAAGGAAAATGGAATTCATAGGAAAATCTGAAGATCACACTGAAAAAAAGATCTGTTTTCCCTTATGCTCAATGTGTGGAATGATACATGGGGGGAATTTTCTTAAAGGGACATGTAATTGTTATAATTTTGGAAAAGAAGGACATCGGGCAATTGAATGTCGATGTAATGGGAAAAAGATGTTTACTGATGAGAACAAAGAAAGGGATACATAGAATGCACCTCATGCACTTCAATGTTACAAGTGAAATGAAATGGGGAATCATGCCAATCAATGCCCAAATCCAAGGGTTGTTGATGATGATTGATTTCAAAAAACTCTTAAGAACAAAGACAAAGTAAATTCACATGAAATTTCTATCGGCGATGTCATGTACGATAACGAAGTGGTAAAAGGTACACTTACCATCCACTCTAAAGTAGAAATTTTTTTATTTGATTTTGGATCCACCCACTCTTTTATTTACGAATAATTTTCTAAGAGTATCGCCATATTGCCTCAAAAATTAGATGTGGAGTTATATGTGACAACTCCTAATGGCATAACAGTTGAATCAAAAGTTTTCAATTCTTCTCCGATTGAAATTTGTGGGAGAGTGCTTCCTGCAAATCTTGTGATCCTTCCTATAGTGGAATTTGATGTGATTCTTGGCATGGATTGGCTTTATTTTTATGGAGCTCATATCAATTTTCAAAGAAGGGAAGTCACATTTCATATTCTAGATCAATCTATGATCATCTATTGATGCAGGGATGAACATAGGCTTCTAGTAGAAATTTATACCATCTTATGGGGCTTGATTCCACTAAATGAATGTTATTTATCTCAAATGGTTGGAGAGAAACTCAAGATTAAGTATATTCCTATTGTACAAGAGTTTGATGATGTCTTTCCATAGGAATTTATAGGTCTTCCACCAAATCGTGAAGTTGAGTTTTCAATTGATATCATACCAGGTTCTATGCCCATTTCAATGACACCTTATAGTGTGGCCCCAATTTAGTTGCAGCAATTGAAGAAGAAACTCCAAGAGAATCTTGATAATGGATTCATAGGCCCTAGTGTATCACCTTGGGGAGAAACTGTTCTATTTTTTATGAAGAAATATGGATCAATGAGTCTCTGCATTGATTATCAAGAACATAACAAGATCACAATCAAGAACGAATTTCCCCTCCCACACATTCATGACTTATTTGACCAACTACGTGGAGCTCAATACTTTTCCAAGATTGACCTTCATTCAGGGTATCATCAATTAAGGGTCAAAAGGGAGGTTATACCAAAGATGGTTTCCATACATGTTATAGACACTATGAATTTATTGTGATGCCATTTGGTCTAACTAATACCCCTGCTATCTTCATGGATCTAACGAATAGAGTCTTTAGAGACTATATTGATCAGTTTGTGGTAGTATTTATAGACTATATTGTTGTCTATTAAAATAGAAAATAAATACATGAAGATCACTTGAAAATTATATTAAATACCCTAAGAAAGGAGAAGATTTATGCCAAATTTTACAAGTGTGAATTTTGGCTTCAAAAAGATTCATTTTTGGGTCACTTATTATCAAAAGAGGGGATATCTGTGGATCCAGCAAAAAAATAGGTTATTGAAAGATGGTCAAGTCCAACAACGGTAACTAAGATCCGGAGTTTTCATGTTTTTTCTAGATATGATCGATGTTTTGTGAAATATTTTTCACGATTATCTAATTCACTCCCCAGGTTGACTCGAAAAAGAGTTATGTTCGTTTGGACATAGGAATGTGAAGAGAATTTCAATGAGTTAAAAAGAAGGATATCCACTGCACCTGTGCTCACACTACCTTGTAGTGGAGAAATGATTGTTATCTACAATGATGCATTCAAGAACGTATTGGGGTGTCTTCTCATTAAAAAATATATGGTGATAGATTATGCCTCAAGAAATTCAAAAATCCATGAGAAAAAATACCGAACTCATGATTTAGAGTTAGCTGTGGTAATCATTGCATTAAAGATTTGGAGGAATTATTTTTATGGTGAAAGATGTGATATTTATATTTATCATAAAAGTTTACATTATATTTTCACACAAAAGGAGATGAATATGCGCCAAAGAATATGGTTGGAGCTGATTAAGGATTATAAATTCTCAATTCAATATCACCCTATGAAATCAAACAAGGTGGCAGATGCATTATGTCGACAAGACCATGGTAGCTTATTGATGATGAGGATAAAAAAAGATCCATTATTTATGGATTTAAAAAGGATAAATCTTGGAATTTTAATGGACGTAGAAACATCTTATCATTCAAAAATGAATTTTCAACCATCAATACATGTGAAGATTAAAGAGGAACAAAATGAAGATGTAGAGTTACAAAAAAAAAGGTGATAAGTATTCCTGAATTCCACATTGATTTTGATGAAATAATAAGGTTCAGGAATCTGGTTTCTATTCCTCCCATCCCAGAATTAAAGAAGGAAATATTGGATGAGCCTCATAGTTCTTCATTCTCTATTTTACCTACAAGCACGAAGATGTACGGGGACCTGAATGAGTACTTCTGGTGGGATTCCATGAAAAGTGATGTTTCTGAATATGTCCCTCGATGTTTGGTTTGTCAACAAGTGAAAGCTGAGAGACATAAGTATAAGGGGATGTTACAACCATTTTCATTTCTTGAATGGAAATGGGAAAACATTATTATAGACTTTGTTATCATACTTCCCAAAACATCTAAAGGCAATAATGTTATCTTGGTTATAGTTGACTGTCTTACGAAGTTGGAAAACTTCTTTGCTATTAGAGAATATTTATCTCTCGATCAAATTTCCTAGAAATATGTAAAGGAAGTGGTAAGATTTAATGGACTACCAATTTACATTATATCTGATCGGGATCCAAGGTTTACCTCGATGTTTTGGCGGAGTCTTTAGCATACTCTAGATATAGAGTTGACTTTCACCACTGCTTATCATTCTCAGATAGACTGTCAGTCTGAGATGACAATTAAAACTTCAGAAGACATGTTGAGAGATTTATCTATGGATTTCAATGGTGGTTGGGATCAACACCAACCTTTGCTGGAATTTTTGTATAATAATTGGTTTCACTCTAGTATTCAGGTGGCTCCTTTTGAAGCTCTATATGGAAAGAAATTCCGAACTCCAACTTGTTGGGATGAAGTTGGGAAAATAAAGATATTAGGACCTGATCTTGTTGAATGTGATGGTAGAAAAGGTCCGATATATTAAAAAACACATAAGAGATGCTCATATTTGACAAAAACGTTATGCAGACAACTGAAATAAAGACCTAGAGTTTTAAGTGGGTGATAAAGTGTTCTTACGAAAATCTTTTTGGTAGAGAGTAATGAGATTTGGAAAGAAGCACAAGTTGAGCCCTAGGTATATTGGTCCTTTTGAGATACTGGATCATGTTGGGATGGTAGCATATTGATTTGATATTCCAATTAATCTCTCTCATGTTCATGATGTGTTCTATGTATATCTCCTGAGAAAGTACATACATGATCCTTCACATGTACTAATCTAACAATTTGTACCGCTGGAGCAAGATCTATCTTATGAAGAATAGCTGATAGAGATTCTGGATCATAGAGAAAATGTTCTAATAAAAAAGACCACTCTCTTGTTCAAAGTGTTATGGAAGAACCAACAATTAGAATAAGCTACATGGGAACTTGAGGATATAATGAGGGAGAGGAACCCTCATTTGTTTGTTACAAATTGACAAATTTCTAGGGCGAAATTCAATTTATGAGGGGTAGAATGTAACACCCTAAGATTTTATGAGAAATATTTTTTATGTCTTATGTTATATGCATCACCCAAGAAAGATTTAACCACACGCATCACTGGCATGGCTTTCATTACAGACAAGAGCAACCTTCCTCGATAGCTTGTGTTGTACGCAATATAGAGTTTCACTAAATGATTATATATTATTATAATATTATGAACTAGACGCTATGAATAGTATTAACCGAATTTTTAATTTTATAACATTATAATTCAACTTACAAATTTTCTAGAATGAGATATGAAAACCAAAATAAATTTTTCGATAAAAGAAGAATTGGTTTTCAAAAAATGCAGTTTTACACCCTTTTGATGGAGCACCTATTTGAAATATAATTTTTGAAAACTTTATAAGTTTAATTTTACAAAATAAAATTCTTTTTTTGAATCAAGATATAATAATTTACATTGGATAAATTTTTGATTCTTTTCTGATAACTTTTATATTTTGATTAATAGTAAAAATACGCTAAATTTTAATTGAAAACAACTTTTTCATCATGATAATTTAAATGGTTAAATTATAATATTGAATGGTTATAAAGTAAAAATAATAATTTTTTTACCATTTAATATAATGAACGTCATTTCCATTAATTTTACATCGGATTTATAGGTAAAAACATTTCAATCTCTAACATTGTTTTAACTTTTAAAACCCGTTTTCTTAACAATGGGATTAATTTTAAATTAACTACTGAAACATCGTTGTCTTGAATTTTGAAAAATGGAATAAATATATGGATTCAGTGGGTCCAAAATATGTTAATAGGTTACTTATTTATGATATTATTAATAGTAACTACGGTTATTTTTTTTACTATAGTTAAAGGTAAATCAGGTAATTAAGGGAAAACATAAGATTATAAAATTACCCTAATACCTACAAAAAGTCTATTGGATGAATAAAAGTCGATCCATATCACCTAAGGGTCATAATAGATTCGTTTTATCGACTATTGACCATGAAAATGATATTATTATAATTAATACCTACTAAAGTGAAAACATATCACTCTCTTATATCTTATAAGTGTAATAATTTTAATTTAGTGATAAACTTTATAAAACATCAATCATTAATATTCTAAAGAAAGATAATATAATTATCTAAATCATTAGAATCTATTTAGAATTTTTAGGGATTATATAATTATCATTAATAAAGACACAATAGTGATGTTGAAATTATGTTTTTGATTCAAATATCAAATAAATGGTTTTCAAAATATTAAAATAAATATTATATGAACTATTTAATGTGATCCACGAAATTTCTAGATTTATATGACATATTAGGAATCAATTAAATATTTTAATTAGAATATATCTTCTGTGTGGATTTTATTTAAAATCAAATAAATGAAAACTTTCAAAATTGACACTATTGTTATTTTATAAAAATAAAATATTATAAAATTTTTTAAAAATCACAAAACATATTTAAAAATTATAAATTTAAATTTAAATTATCCAAAATATCATAAATTATCCAATTATAGAAAATTAAAAACATATAAGTTATTATTTATAACAATTTAAAATTTAGAATGTTATCAGCACAAAGAAAATTAAATAGATTATATAAGGATAAATCAATTTGAAAAGGTTTAAAATAAACTCACAACATGTATAAATATTAATGGTTGATGATATTACAATAATATATCATCTCATATTCGAATTGAGTCATTTTTGGAGGATTTTTAGTGGGGTCATAATTTTATATAAATAAATATTTCTTATGATTCCAAAGGTTCCCCTTTCCTCCCTTATAAAAGGGAACCTCCTCCCTCTCCTCATCACTCCATTTTGAGCATTAAATCTCAGCCAACCCCTACAAATTTCTTCTCTCCACTTCACTATAAACATTCTATGGGACCTGGTCTTCTTTAAATACCATCATTAGTGCCCTAAGAGGAGGTTTAGAAGTAGCGCGTCGAAGAGGAGGTAATATCCTTTACAGATCTTTTCAAATTTATTTCTTATTATACTTCCACTTATTTATTGGTTTAATTATAAAGTAATAACATAAATATCACTGATATAATGATATATTATTATAAATATGAAACAAACCTATTTCACTTTTTATACATCTTATGGAAATTGAAATCACCACGCATGCGTACGTACAAAATACAGTCTCCACGCCTTGGTGTAATCGGTTTTCCACCCCCGCCTTACTTGGATGGGTATAATCTTGTAAATAATAACTATATATTATTATTATAACATGATACAAATTTTGAGATATTCTACATCACCTCCAAGGCCATTCAACAATTATAGGAACGATATCGTCGCTCGTGCGTACGTACGACTTACCGTCTCCACGATGCAATGTGATTCATTCTACATGATCTTAGTTAAACCATGATTATATAAATGAATTGAATGTATAAATATGATATATATTATACTACTACCATTATGTATATGATGTATCTATTACCTAAAAATATGAATAATAATTTATTTGACAAAACACGCATAAGAACACAAAGCAAATGAACACCCTAATAACAAGTAATAATGAAATATTACTAATAATAAGCTATGAATATGACCATATATGATATCATAAAAATGAGTATGATTATTGAATAATTAAATGACATTATTTAAATCATTATACATGAGGTATGGATTTGTACATAGCATATCAGACCTAAGGTAAGGGAAAATATCGCAATCTCATTTTTATCCGTGATTGTTTATACTTCATAATTTACAAGGGAATATTTATCATCCACATCCATCTTTCCACAGTATGTAATATTGTTTCTAAACTCCTAAAATTTTTTAAATCCAATTTTACTTATTGGTGAATTTTTAGTAAATGTTATGAAAGGAATATTTTGTCATTTTCAGTACGAGATATTTGTTGACTTTTTCAGCCAAAGTGCGAGAAGAATGTTTTTATAACTTATATGGAATGAATAGATTTTTATGATTTCATATAAAATTATTTCCATGAAGATTCCTTTAACAGTTTTCATGTATATATTCAACTAACGTTTTTTACTTTAAAATTGTATTACATGTTGAGAAATGAGAAATGTTTTTGAAGTAAAAAGGTTATTTTCCTCCATAATTGAGTTCAAGTGTTTTATCAAAATATTTTTCCATCTAAAATTATATATTTTTCTGTTTTTAAACCTATTATTACATTGATTTGATTATGTTATTATGGAATTATTTTTATGAAGTCCTTTTATCTTATATGGATTATGTTATGATGGCATGATGTTAAAGAATCCCATTTTTATTACATGGGCTATGCTATGATGTATGATTTTTGACGTTGTGGAAAAAATAATAATGGTTTCATTATGAGATTGGTGGGACCTATATCTCCCTCCAAGGCATTGGGTAATGATTTATATATCATGATATAGACATGGCTGGAATGGAAAGTTAATCAGGTTCAGTGATACAGGACTGGAAAGAGGAGTGAACTAGGTTTGGAAATGGACATTGTCTGCTATGATAATATTTGAAATGAGACTTGAATAATATGAAATGATTTTCAATGATTATGTGTGTATGAAAACATTTCTCAGTTTTATTTTATGATTATTGGGATTACATTTCACTACTATGATTTATCCCATGTCATGATATTATGATCTCTTTTGTAGGTTAAGATTTTCAAAATGTTATGTTCTTATGAATATGATATGATTGATATTTACATTGTTTACCATTACTGAAAATTTGAGCTCTACATTTTGTATGTTTTCTTTTCCCCAGGTCAGGAATAAGGGTATTAAGTAGGATATTCCAAATGTGACTCTAGATATAATGAAATACGTGGGAGACAATGCAGATGATTTATGAACCCATTGTTTATGTTTCCCAGTTTCAAAAGACATTATACCTATATGGTCCAATCATGGTTTTGATAAATGTTGTAATAAGTATGCCTCAATTCTGATTTCATAACAATGTATGTTCTGTATGGGTCGTTATACTGGGATTCGATGATAGGGAAGTTATGTAGTGACCTCTGAGAAAGAAGTGTATTCTGAATGTCTTTTTTCAATAAAGTCACTTTTTTGGTAGTGTTGGAATCCCATGGTTGGATTAGTTGTTTTTTAAATAATGAGACATCATTTCACCCCCAAGTATTAAATGAATTATATATCAACATGAATACATATCTGGTTGGATATGAGGAAGTAATTCTAATGTTTGTCATGAAGGGAAAATATATTTCATTTTCATCAAATGAATGGGATGAATGTTTACCGATGGCTCATGAGGGAATCTAGGCTGACTACCGGGGTAACATCCCTCCAACATCAGAATTATTTTCATATGATGATTCTTTGATAGAGTTTACCAGAAATAATGTTTCGAGAAGAGAATCATATACTATGTTTTATAGAGAAAAAAGATTTCATTTCATGTTCCGTCAACATCAAATCTTACTAACGAAGACTGATTTTGCAAATGTAAAATATCAATATTCCTTGCTGATTAATCTATTTAAGAATGTGATAAATTTGAACCTTTTTAAGAATTTGATGGTATATATTTATAACATGATGAAACCCTCCATGAATGAAACATGTTTCCAATACGATAGGATGATCACTACAATGATGAAAATATTAGGTTGTGTAGAGGATGGAGTTTAAGTGATCCAAACGTGTAGTGGTTTCTACCATTACAAGGAAATATAAAATAAAATGTATATATTATATAAATAATTCATGAAATATCTGTCAGGAGATTATGAATGATTTTAAGAGGATTTCAATCTTGTTTACCATCCGACCAAACCAAAGGATCATGTTGATTTAGGTTATATACCTGGTGAAGAAGTGGTTTACTCATATAAGGAAGTTGTGGCTGAGGTACCAACGGAAGAAATGTCTTCTATAGATGACATGAGTTACCCTGATATTTCTGAGATGGAAATGTAAATATCTTATGGACATGCCATACTACCTTTGGAGTTACCCTCTCGAGAGCCTTTACAAGGTGATGAAGTTACGGAAGAGATAGTGGTCACTCGAGTGAAAGGATATGTAAGAAAGTCTGATGATGATGATGATGATGGTGATGATGGTGATTATGATGATAATGGTGAGAATGTTAGTGACTCATTTAATTCCAAATAAAATGTTTTAGATATGTAATTTGAGGAATCTATGCATGGATCTGATGATGAAGCTAATATATATATGGTTGTTGAACCTATTGAAGTGGCTGTTGTTGCTCATGGTGCTAGAGATGTAGGTGAAGAGGATAGGCATGGCCATCCTAATGTCAAGGATCAAGGTCTTATTCAAGATAAAAATGAAATTATTTATGGATGATGATAGAAAGAGTCTTAGGATCTAATTATACATATGCCTCATGTTTAGAAAGATCCTGGAGTAGCTGATGTGTACTGGGTTCAAAACATGCTCATGTTCAGTTGGTACCAGTGCCTAGAAATTATATTTTGGCTAAATTACCAGAAGAAGAAGAAGAAGAAGAATAAGTTGGGATTATTCCTAACCCTTAGGGAAGAATATTAAGGATTGATACAGTGGATCCCAGAGAGATGACATATTATGGTGAATGGAATAGAAATACAGGACTCATTCTATTTTTCATGGATAATGACTCTGATGAGGACATGCTACCTCATCATCCTCTTTCTCCACAAGAAAAATATGAACCAGATCATTTTTCACCTTATCCTCCAATAGTACCTCCTATAGATGATACAGTCATGCAGCCAGTGCCTATTGACTATGTCACTAATGCGGATTTGGAACAATTCAATGCTGATATATGTGATTTAGTGAGATCCTCGGTTTGATCCATAAGTGAAGCTCCTACATCCATGATAATTTCAGAAGCTAATGCTACTATTATTGAAAGGATAATTATTCAAAATATTAAGACTAATATCAATAATACATCTAATACAATCATTAGAAATAATACTATACTGAGAGAAGAAGTGAAGAGGATGAGTAATGACTTGAAATATTTGAAAAATGATTTCAAGGCCACTTTTAGTGGTGTGATGGAGGTTCTAAGGAACCTGTATACACATATACAATGTGTTGATTTGATTAAATAGAAGGAGTAACTCGTAAAGATAAAATATGGTCAATTAGTTCTATATGTTCCAGGGCTACTAATGCTAGTATGGAATCTCTCCGGGTTTTGATGAGGGAAGAACTGAAGAGTCTTAAGAGTGGTTCTGATAATGAATACTTTTCCAAGGTACATATGAATACTGATCTTGATTAAAAAATGTTTAGACATTTTAATAATGAAGCCTCTAATTCTTAGAAGGAAATCATAGAAAAAGTGGGTAAGTACTTATCCAAAATCTATAACAAGGATGATCTGTTCTATAATTTCATGTACTTGGCCGAAAATCACTAGATCCTTCAAGTAAAAGAAGCATTCAAAAATAAATTGGGATAGTTGAAAGAGTTTACTCATCTACTAGATAAATTAATGGTGACAAAATTAATTCCAATAAGGCTATGAAATATGAAGGTCAAATCAATAATGATTTCATCAAGCTTCTAAATCCATAACAACACGTGCGAGATGAGTTCATAGTGGAAACACCTAATGCTTCCATTGGACCGAGTTCTCTGCCTACTACTTAGATGAATGTATCTCATACCCATTCTCAGATTCTTCCGGTGATTCTGGAGAAACCTCAAATCTATTTCCTATCATAAAGGAATCCCACTCTGGCAGCCAATGTTCCTATATGTGTTACCTTTCCTGGTATGGTCATTCGACCATCATTGGCTATAGCCAAACCAACACCTTCTGAACCTACTCTTGACTCTTCATGAAATGGGAAATCTCCTCAAATTCCATAGCCTTAGCTGTGGATTGTATATTTTCTAGGGATTTGTACTTTTATTTTGATGATTGAAATTTTTAGATGCTTATTGAAAATCCTTTTTCCTTTACTGTGTTTCTAATTTTCTTCATCTCGTTTCTATTTTTTATTTATCATAATTTTATCTTTTTTCTAATCCCAATAGGGGATAAAGTTATATTTATATATTCTTAATTTATGAGGGAGAAAATATGGCATAAGAGACATGACATTTACTCAACATAATATATGTATATCTCATCTTTGATACAAACTATTCTAATAAAAAGTAGGATCCTGATAATTTTGTAATATAAAGTCACCTTCTATATATATATATTTATAATAATACAATAATTTAGGGGGAGGCATAAATGTAATTCCTGAGTCATATTAAGAATTCACATTAACTTTGGAATTCTATGTCAAGTAATTCTTATTCCCTAACATTTGGTATAACTCATTAATTCTATAATTTGTGATTATAAAAAAGGGGTAGATTGTTGGACCCTTTTTTGAAATAGTTTTTTTCATAATCACAAATAATTCAACTTTATAATATTAATTAATTTTAAAATTAAGGTCTAACTACATTTAATCTTTTCAAGGGATATTTATAAGTGAATATATTATGTCTCAATGTATAATACATTTCAATAAGTTAGTAAATTATTTATATTTATGTATCAATTTGTTTATAAGTGTATGATTACATGAATTTATGAATTTCAATTAATATGGTGGAGTTATCTATAAGATAAAAACATTAGAATTTTTCAGAGTCCCTAATATTGACAGTTCTAATAGATTCATTGTTGGTTGACTCCCTGATGGGGACTCACTGATCGAAAAATTTACCCATCGAATAATTCACTGATGTTGGACTCACTGATAGAACAAACAACACACCAAAGGAGGAGTCATTGATGAATGATCTCACTAATAGTTTAAGTGACACACCAATAAACAAATCACCAATGGACGACACATGGATTAATGAGTCATCTATGGAAAACAAACTGATGAATGATTCACTCATGGGATACACAAAGATAGTTCAAAATAAGCCACTAATGACGACTCACCGATGCCCAAACAAACTGATAGTGCAAAGGGAACACTGTTACTTCGAGTCAGTAATATAGATGGAAAAGACTCACTGATACATGGTGTCACCAATGATGATAGACTGATGATAACAGACCAATTTCATTGAGACACCGATACTTATGACTCACTGATAGTCATAAAAATTGTTTTCACCTTATTTATTCAAATTAAAATCTAATGGTCATATTTAGACAAATTAATGTTTCTGAAATTATTAAATGTTGTCTGTAATTCTATCGGTAGACAGTGTGAGGTACATGATCCTAGGGAGATCATCAAGTTTGATGGACCATGAATTATAAAAGAAGTGCAAGCTGGATCATGGAGTGAGAGAGAGATAAGGTGAAAAGTATAAAAATTAGAAGAAATGTAAACTCCTATAACACTCATTCTTACATAAAATTCCCAATAACTAACACCTAGAACATATGGGAATATCATAAAGAAAAGAAAAAATAGCTAATCTGAACTAAAAATCATTTAATGAAGGAGCTGAACGTTTCACTATCATCGAAACAAGACCCCAGGGTCTACGATAATCCGTTTTGGAGCTGACATTCAATAGGGAACTCGAAATACTATTTCACTACATCATACGAGTCTAGATCTTCGCTGTATAACACATGAAGACTTATAACCCTCATTCTACATCTTTAGATATGTTTTCATTTTTTTATTATATTTCTTAGAAGTGTATGTATCTGTTTCTAACACACACTAACTCCTATGAAGAACTAGAGGATACTTGATATCCTCAAAATCACTCTCATTTTTATCTTTTGTATCCAACATATAAAACCAGAAGAGTTCATGTGTGAAATGTTTGTAGTTTTACCCATGAATAACTATGGTATAGGTCATGTGTGACTAAGATGGCCCTGCATTCTATTGTGATTCCTGATCTTGTGTGTAGATCAAATAGTTTGTTAATTTAAACTTCTGGGTTTCACGTGATCACCATATGGAGAGGATTAAGTCTTTTCTTGAGACTAAACATATTTTATTTATATTCTACCCTTTTAGTTTTATTTTTACTCTATATTTATTCCTTTTTTTAAAAAATATAACTTTGATAGTTAGTTTAGCAACTGATATTATCTGTTTTGAACGAATAGGATAGTTCGAAAATTTATGTTAATCTTTATATTTGTATAGGAATGAACTAATAAATCATCTGAGATATTAGTTGAATATTCATTATTTTTATAAATTCATTACAAACTGACTATGATTATATTTTTATTTGCTGGAAAATTTTCAATGAACCTATTTTAACAATAAAAATTATAGATACACAAATCACCCCCTCTTGAGTAATCTACTCCGACCAACATGGAACAAAATAATAATGAGATTCAAAATCTAAAACAACTCATTGAGGGGACACTAAAGGGTAAAATACCCCCTAGGTATCATCTTTAGAAAAAGGAAAATATTACTCCTCAAACATATCATAAATGATTTGATCCACCTAGAAGATTAGCATCTCATTTCCATGTTGACTCTAGATCACAAAAACTGGTATATATAAATGAGGACATGGTATATTTTAATTACTTCACTACAATTTGGTAACATACTTTTCCCCATTAGGGTGATCATTTAGTAATATGATATATCAAAAATTTGTGGGAAATGAAAACATGGAAACATCATCAAGCCCCATATACTCTATATTGATGTGGGGAATCCTAGAAACTTCTAATACAAATTATATTCAATATCATCAAGTCCATAAATTATAAAATGAAATCAATGGGATTGTGATGTGAACCTATACAACCAAGAAATAAATCATATCATGAATGAGTTGATAACTATTTTTTCCCACACAACTTCAACAATACAACTTTATCATCCATTGATAACCTGTGAGATCTAGAATGAAATATCAAATGTTTCATTTCCCAATGTGGCACAATGATGGACCCCTGAGATGCATTGGAGGACACCGATCCAAGGTGTTTTGTATATATAATACCAAGGATTTCCATTATTCAGTACATAAGTTTTCCGGCTAGATCAAATGCAGGATGCGATGACCTTCATAACTAATTCCTTTATTATATTTTCTCTATGATAATTAAAATGATGTTCATCAACCTTATGAACATTCAGAAATTAAAAAATGATAGGGTTCCTGAATTAATCACCATATTGAATGGATTAAACTATTTACTCATCATCCCTATTGTTTCGGTGCGGATGTGCGTCGGGTTACGCTGTTCCGCCAGGACGCGTTCGCGCGTGCACCCGTCAACCCGAGGGGATGGGCGCGCGGCTTGTGGTCCCGCAGTCCCGCTTTCCAAAGGCGGGCGGCATCCGTCCCTTATTCAGGGGCGTCTGCTCCTTGATCGAAACCGGGATGATGGGATGTCGGCTCCTCCTTCCTTGGACGTCTCCTCGGAACTCGTCGCCTAATCCGGGTCTCCCTCATAGATTTAAGACATGATCGTGAATCTCGTTCCCGGCTCCATATCTTCATGGACACCGGTTAATTACGCTGCTTCCGCCCGGATTCTCCAAGGAGTCTGGTCGGGGCAGCAACCTGCGGTGAGGAGGCCGGGTGGCTCTGGGTGTTGGGGGTGTTTCATAACACTGCGGCTCTGCACGTCTGTCTTCCGTCCCTAATAGGGCTTCTCGAAGGCATGATGGCCTGAGGCATCCTGCACTGGATGCGGGGAACTGTGTCCCCTAAGGTTTTCCTCAGCTTCCCATGTTTAACACGGGGTACGCCGCGAGTTTAACGTCCAGCGGGGACGGCATCGGACCGATCAACACGAAAAGTGGATCAGATGACAGAACCCCTTGCGGGGAACCTCCGACGCTGGGGCCAGCGCATGGGCGGCTTCCCAAGTGATGTGGAGTGGAGAGAAGTGGCATGACCCCACCGGGATGTGGCGGCCCGGGTAAGGATCAGGATGGATGATGGAGTGAAGAGCTTGGACCCCGTAGGGGCTTCCTACGTACCGCGCGTTAGCGCGGATCAAAGTCAGCGTAGTTCGGATATACAGTTTAACGTCATGCTGGACGTCGGCAAGCCGACTCACGAAGGGGTCGAGGCCGCCGGGCGGAGGATTGAACCGAACCACCTCGCACAGAGGGAGATGGAACTGCCGGGTGGATCACAGTTTCACGTCATGTTGGACGATAAAAGGAGAAATGGAAAAAGGGACTGTGGGGAGGCACAGTGGAGATACACACGGGCAGTCTCCCACAGGGGCGGATTCATAGGTGAATCGACGCAAGCGTGAACCCTGGAGGGGTCCACTGATGGACGAACCGACGTGAATACGACCGGGACGACCAGGTGGTGGGCTTGAACCTCAGGGAGGTTTCCTACGTACCCTGTTTAGAAGACAGGGATCAAAGTCCACGTAGTTCATTCTGTCAGGACTTACGCACTTGAGGCAGCCCGGATGCGGCAAAACTCAGTTGGAAGGGACTTGGACCGAAAGTAGGAGACACCTTGATCCCAGTCACACCCTCTACTGGCTTCGGCAGTGGGGAAGTGCAATGGAGATACACATGTTCATCCCCCCACAAGAAACTAGGGGTTTGTAATACCCTACCCCCGTAGGGAAAAGCCGCTCCCATTAAATCGTCCCTAAAGAGGGGCAATCCCGACATCCCTGCAGAGACGAGCGGGTGGGGGCCACATCCAAACCGGGGGGGGACCCTGCGTGCGAGGCACAGGATCGGGTGATGCGGACGGTTTAACGTCTTTCCAGACGAAGTACAGTTTAACGTCGTGTGTTGAGGACGAAGCGGACGGTTTAACGTCTTGCCGGACGAAGTACAGTTTAACGTCGTGTGCTGAGGACGAAGGTGCTTGGCAGTTTAACGTCTTGCAGCACGGACGATAGGGGCTAGGCAGTTTAGCGTCGTGCAGCTTGGACGTAGTACAGTTTAACGTCATGTTGGACGGATGCAGTTTAGCGTCATGCGGGACGAATGTGCAGTTTAATGTCATGCTGGACAAATGTGCAGTTTAACGTCATGCTGGACGTATGTGCAGTTTAACGTCATGCTGGACGTATGTGCAGTTTAACGTCATGCTGGACGTTGGTTGCCGCCGATGGGTCCGTGTCACTTCGCGCGAGCCTGGAGGGCCGCACGGGAAGACAACGCATGGTGCGGGCACCCAGGACGAAGATCATCGGGCGCCACGCAGGCGGGTACCCTCAGGGGGTCAAGGGGGGCGACCCTGGCGGATTGCACGCAAAAAAGGAGCTTTGCGCGTAAAACAGCAGGTCGGCGCGCAAAATGGCGGGCTGGCGCGCAATCGGGCCAGCCCTTTGCGCGTGGATGATTGAGATTGCGCGCACCGGGCTTCGGACAGCTCGCGGGGGCAACGGCTCATTCTCTAACGAATGGCCACTTTGAAAATGGGGGGTGCGCGCAATCGGGCTGGATTGCGCGCACCCGGGGGCAATTGCGCACAAGAGGCTTCTTTTGCGCGCAAAGGCCTTCAGGTTAATGATTATTCAAAGGAAAAGAGCCAAGGGGATTGCGCGCGAAGGCGAACCCCAAGGCTCTATTGCGCGAAAGAAAGGAGGTTACCTGAAGATCGACATTGCGCGCGGAAGGGGTTGGATTGCGCGAACGAGCGACGCTTCGGATTCTGGCAACCTTCAAAACATCGGGGGTCGCCTTATATTTATAGGCAACCCCGGGCGCGGAATCCGGTCTCGGGCGCGGAATTCCCTTCGCGGGCGCGGAATCCGGACCCGGCGCGCAAGGGAGCCGCGCAGGCCACGGGCGTGCAAAATAGCGCGCCGGCCCAGCGCATTGCGCGCATCCCGGGAGGATTGCGCGCCGCGACTGAACTTTGCGCGCGGGCCTCTGAAATTTCGCCCAAGTCCTTCGGGCCCTCCGGAACGTGCCTCTGACTCCAAATATCACTTCGCTTTCCGCATCCGGAGCTTCGTTTGGGAACAACGGACTTTTCCGGCGTCTACAAAAGCCCCCCCTCGGAATCTGATCGACGAGAGGTCGCAACGATCGGGTTCCGAGGGAGACGCCGGAATGCCGAAGTCCTGGGCTGCGCGGGACTTAGGCGCGCAAAAAGGGGCGCCGGGCGCGCAATTCGCCGCCGCGGTCGCGCATGGGATCACTTCAAACCTGGCTGCGCCTCCTGTGTGCCGGGGGAGCTGATGCTCAACGCCTCCATCTGACGGTTCGTGATTTCATGGCCGAAAAGATGCGTGAGAGCTGCCGGCGTGCCGACGTCACACAAAGTCGGGACATGTCGGAGAGCACGCGGGCGCTCCTCGCGGCGGAGCAGGAAGTCCGGCGTCTCGAAGGGCAGGCGGCAGAGAAGGAGGCCTTCGTCGCAACGTGTACCGAGCTTGTGGAGCAACTAGCAGCCCAGCTGGTTGACGCCCAGGTACAGCTGACGGAGGCGGGCCAACAGATGGTCACAATTCAGGTCGAGCGGGAGCGTGCACAGGCCAGAATCGACGAACTGCATGCTGCGACCGCCGACGAAGAGAGGGCATGCAGAGAGCGAGAAGCAGCTCTGGAGGCCACCAGCCAAAGGGTAGCGGCATTAGAAAGACTCATTCAGCACGCTAATCCCTAAGGGCTTTGTTTTGCCGTTCCCAAAACATTTGCTTCCGCTACTTTGATCCATTTGTATGAATCAATATATTTATCTGCATCTTTTGGCTTAACATGCTCAACCACAATTCACTGTCTTGCGGGAGCGTTAACCAAGCATCAGGCATCCATAGTTGGGCCTGGATTGCTGGAGAAAAGAGGGAGGTCATTCCTAGGAAAGGAGACCTCAGACCTAATCAATGTATCATCCCCCCAACTTGTTCCAACACACGAGCGGGACAACGCTAGGGGCGTTGAGATTTTATCCGAACATAGGGAAATGAGAAAGGGTGAATCGCGTGTCCCAAATCCAGACATCCACAACGGTCGGCCTTCCAGGAGATGCCCAAGACGGTAGGCGGACAGTGGATCGACCATAACAACTGTAATAGACGGACCGAAGGTCATCATTCATATTGCAGGAGGCGGACCACATGTCATCATGAATACCGCTTTGGGGGTTCCTTCAGACACAAGGGTGGAAATTCAGATCAACAGGGCATGCGAAGCGTGGGGCGAAGTGACGATTTGTTCGGACAGAATCCAACGCTATCAAAATTGAGCCACCGTGGGGAAAGCGTATTAGACGGATGCACTAATCTGGCCGTGAGTCACCCCAATTCTCAGACAGCACCTCTTTGACGAGGAAACCGTCGCTTCCCACCATTGCAGTGGGGCATCCCGAGCTGAATCGGGGAGAATATCACAACTGCACCACTCTACCAGAAGCCAGGCCAGACGGCTGGCGACGAGGAGGGGTGGGACTTAACGATCCCTGAGGCTGGACCCGAGTTGAGATGCCCGGGCGTTCCTACGTACTCCATCAGGCTGGAGATCAAGCCACACGTAGTTCTGAGAGTGCAGTTTAACGTCATGCAGGACGTAGAATCCCGTTTAGGGGAGATCTTAGTTTAGGGTCATAGAGCTCGGACCATAGGGGTAGATCTTAGTTTAAGGTCTTAGAGCTCGAACCATAAGGAGAGATCTTAGTTTAAGGTCTTAGAGCTCGGACCATAAGGAGAGATCTTAGTTTAAGGTCTTAGAGCTCGGACAATAAGGGGAGATCTTAGTTTAAGGTCTTAGAGCTCGGACCATAAGGAGAGATCTTAGTTTAAGGTCTTAGAGCTCGGACCATAAGGAGAGATCTTATTTTAAGGTCTTAGAGCTCGGACCATAAGGAGAGATCTTAGTTTAAGGTCTTAGAGCTCGGACCATATGGAGAGATATTAGTTTAAGGTCTTAGAGCTCGGACCATAAGGACCTCAAAGTACGCCACATCGTGGTCCTATCCCCTGGATATGCGAAGATGCACTGAGGGATAGTGTCAAGAGTGTCGAGGTTTCGCCTGGTCAGAATGGGAGGTGGAAAATGTGAATCATGCGGCCATTCACTCAAGGACTGGGGGCACCGGAGTAACGATATGGGAGTACTGCCGACCGTGGCGGAAAAGCAGCATCAATATCGCACTAACCGTTGGTGGAATGAGGCAGCAAACGATCATCGACTGCTCAATCGCAGGATTCATATCGATTTGCTGCCCGAGGCCATTGGGGGTACCGGCCCGAGTCGGTGGGAGAGCACTGAGGCATTGTGTCCGAACCATTCACGGGGGCTCCACCCAGGGCGTAGACGATGGGTCCGAATGAAAGGGAGCACAAAACCTGAAAAGTGGAGGAAACCTGACCAAGCGGGTCCTGACCCTCCTGGAAATAAACCAGAGTACTCTTGACACCGGTGGACCACTGCAAGGGGTCGGGGAACACGCCTTGAGGGTGACCTGAAGGCGGCAGATTCCCCAGAGAAGGGGGAATCTCTAAGAGGTGGGGGGCTGGACCCAAAGTTTCAAACATCCGGGCGTTCCTACGTATCCCATAAGGATGGGAATCAAGCCACACGTAGTTCTTGAAGCGCGGCGCAACACAATCGGGCACCAGCGCGGGGAAGAGTGCGGGTCTGACCCTCGCACACAGAAGGAGCGGCATTTGATATTTCTTGTTTGTCCTTAAAGATGAATGGTTTTTCATTGTGCGGAGACATGCCTGTGATTGAGAAATCTCTGGCGTCACCACAATAATCAAGCCACGGAAGGCATTGATGAATGGCGTGGTTATTAACCAGCGCCCAACATGAGTGTCTCCGGAGGAGAACATCACGATGCAGTGCCGTTTCTCGTCGGGCGGCCAAGACGATCACAGTTTACGGTCGTGTGGTAGGACCAGACAACACAGTTTAGGGTCGTGTGGTTCGGACCATGGAGGAACCCGCTTATTGCGGTACGGCGGACACGGCGGAGGTGGGAACATACCCATCCCTGCGGTCACGCACGATTCCAGGAGAAGAGTCTTGGGATAGGGGTCTGCGTATGTCCATCACCCGAGGGGCAGAGATGCTAGCCTCCAGATATACTGGGCCCAGAACGCGATTGTTCGGGCGACTCCTTCCTCCTTATGGGGACGAGGGTCCAGCTACGCACGGCCCTTAGGGAGGATATCCGCATATATCCTTGGTGCTCAGATCATGGGAGCCTCGAACGACATCATTACCCTGGTTGGTCTGCCTAACGTGTAGAGGTGTACCGAAGGTCAGTATGAAAAGAGTGTCGAGATTCCACTACAACGCACAAAGGCGGAGTGTGATGAGGACTGCGCAACCAATGTTCAGAGCCTGAAAGAGCCGACATGGCGATCAAGGACGTTGCTTACCATATTCACAACACAACATCCGATCGCGTCAGCCTAAGACGGGGCAAGCAAACGAGCATCGACCGCTCAATCGCAGGATTCATATCGATTTGCGGCCCAAGACCCGCCGGTAAATCGACCCGGAGCGGTAGGAGAGCACTGAGGCATCGTACCCAAACCGCTAACGAGGATCCCTTTGAGTGAAGGCTCGAACAAGAGGAAGCGCGAGGCCTGACAAGCAACACAAGACTTGTCGGGATTGAATCTGACACTACGAGTCATAGACCGAAGTACCCAAAACATGTTAACAGATCACCGGGAAGGGTCGGAGGACTCACCCTGAGAGCAACCAAAAGAGGGCAGATCCCTGTGATCAACCAAGAGATGGGGCTGGACCTGAAACACAAGCGTCCAGGCGGTCCTACGTATCCCATAAGGATGGGAATCAAGCCATACGTAGTTCTTGAGAGGCAGTTTAACGTCATGCAGGACGATGAGAGGTGTGAGGTGGTCCCACACACGGGGGGAGGCATACGGCGCGGCCAGTAGACCAACGCGAATGAGGACATAATCCCCCGCTCACGCGATACGCCTCACACAAAAATGAGGGGAACTTGGGCCAGAGGCCCGACGCGGGATAGAGATTCCCGGGAAATGGGGCTGGGCCTGAAACATGTATGTCCAGGCGGTCCTACGTATCCCATAAGGATGGGAATCAAGCCATACGTAGTTCTTGAAGTGCAGTTTAACGTCATGCTGGACGATAAAAGAAGGGGGGAGCAGAAGGCATCCCCAAACGTGGGGGGCGTACAGCGTGGCGAGCAAACCGACGTGAATGAGGGCATAGCCCCGCGTTCACACCATACGCCGCACACCCGGAGGCAACTGGGCCAAGGGCCCGAGATGGGATGGAAATTCCCAAAGGATGGGGCTGGGCCTAAAACATGAATGTCCAGACGGTCCTACGTATCCCATAAGGATGGGAATCAAGCCGCACGTAGTTCTTGAGGGGCAGTTTAACGTCATGCAGGACGATACACTGGGCAGTTTAACGTCGTGCAGCTTGGACATGGTGCAGTTTAGTGTCATGCAGGACGAGGCACTTGGCAGTTTAACGTCTTGCAGCGCGGACGAATGCTGAACAGTTTAACGTCTTGTATCCTGGACGAATGCAGTTTAACGTCGTGCAGGACGTATGCTGAACAGTTTAACGTCTTGTAGCTTGGACGAATGATGCTTGGCAGTTTAACGTCTTGCCGCGCGGACGTATGCAGTTTAACGTCGTGCATGACGTAGTGTACTCAGGCAATGTACTTCTTGAGAAACCTAGCGTTGGTGGGAGGAGTGACACGCTCACCATCCATAGTCGCTAGGGAGTACGCGCCATTGGGATAGACCTTGTGGACAACAAAAGGTCCCTCCCACTTGGGCTCCAACTTGGGCGGCTTCCTGCCGGGGATCATCGGTGCTCTTAGGGCTAGCACTAGATCACCCTGCAGGAAGGAGCGGAGGCGAACCTTCTTATTGAAAGCTCGAGCCATTCTGCTTTGGTGCCTCTCCAAGTTGTGCAAAGCGTGAAGTCTATTCTCATCCAGTGCTTCCAACTCGACTAGACGGGCTTCAGCAACTCTGTCCGGCGCTTGCTGGTCGTAGACCGCAGTGCGTAAGGACGGTAACTGGATCTCGATGGGCAGGACGGCCTCAGCTCCATATACCAGGGAATAAGGGGTCATCTGGGTGGAATTGCGAGTCGTCGTCCGATAAGCCCAGAGGGCGTTGGGGAGCTTGTCCGGCCAACTCTTCTTGTTCTGACCAACCATATTTTGCAGAATGTTAGAGAGGGTTTTGTTAAACGCCTCGATCTGTCTATTCGCCTGCGCATGATAGCGAGATGTATGGTTCGAGCGAATGTTATACTTGGCGTACAACTTCTTCAACTCGGCTGCTCGGAAATTGGTTCCGTTATCCATGAGGATAGCGTGAGGAACTTCAAATCGATAGATGATGTTGGAGGTCACGAAGTCAGCGATCGAACAGGATTTGACCTCTCTGAGCGGAATCGCCTCTGCCCATTTGGAGAAGAAGTCTGTGGCGGTCAGAATGAACCGGCATTGGCGAGCTGTCGCCGGCGGGTAAGGTCCCACAACGTCCAGACCCCAGACTGCGAAGGGCCAGGAATACCTAGTGGTATGGAGAGGCTCCGGCGGCCGATGCACAAAGTTCGCATGAACCTGGCACGTATGGCACCTCCTGGCATACTCGATGCAGTCATGGATCATGGAGGGCCAGAAGTATCCCAACCTCCGAATCTGGTGGGACAGCTTCGGCCCAGTCTGGTGGGCGCCACATGAACCAGCATGAACCTCTTGCATGACTCGTGGGATCTCAACTCCCTGAAGGCATCGGAGGAGAACACCCTCAAATCCGCGTTTGTAGAGGATCTGCTCCAGGCCGGGGCTGCTCTGGAGGACAAACTGCGATGCACGACGTCGAACTCGCTCGCGCTCGGCCCGATCCGATGGAAGAATGCCATGTTGGAGGTACTCAACCAAAGGCATCCTCCAATCAGGGGCTGATCCGACTGTCATATCTGGGGTACTCGGGGCTCCGGGCATAGGGGCAACCGTGGTGAGATTACTTACCAACGGGCCGCGATCTTCTTCCGGGATAACGGGAGCAATGAGCCTGCGGCGTGTCACGCGGACGATCAGGTTGTCCTGTTCAGGCTCCGCAAGTGACGCAGCAAGGCTGGCCAGGGCATCTGCTCGACCGTTCGGCGACCGGGTAATATGGACAATTTTCGGCCGAGAAGGGAACCGGGCCATCAGAAGGAGGGTGCACTCTAACAATGGCACAAGTTCCGGCTTCCTGACAACATAGTCGCCACTGATCTGCTTAACGACCAGCTCGGAGTCCCCTTTCACGCACAGACGGGGCACGTCGATCTCGAGAGCTAACTCGAGGCCGGTGATGAAGGCATGGTATTCCGCCTCATTGTTGGTATAGCCCTCTGACAACAGGAAAGAGTATGGCAGTACGGCTTGCTCCGGGGTAATGAAGACGATACCCAAGCCCACTCTGTTGAGCTTAGGATTATCGAGTCTTCTACCGGTGGGGCTCCGGGAGGCACCGTTAAAGTGCATCTGCCAGCATGGATCGGCTCGATCAACCGAGAGAATGGTCTCATCAGGAAAGCCTAGATCCAGCGGCTGATCCGCGGAGGTCGGGTGAGCTGCCAGAAAGTCTGCCAATGCTTGCCCTTTGATGGCCTTCTGAGACACATACCTGATGTCGAACTGCTAGAGAATCACATCCCACCGTGCTAGACGGCCAGTCAACATAGGCCGGCTCAGGATATATTTCAACGGGTCTACCCGAGAAACCAACTGTACCTCATGGTGCTGCAAGTAGTGCCGTAATTTCTGTACGGCAAATACGAGCGCCAGGCAGCTCTTCTCGATGGGGGAATACCTAACTTCCGCATCGAGGAGCATGCGACTGAGGTAATAGAGGCTATTCTCCGTTCCCTCGTTGTTCTTCTGGGCGAGAAGGGCACCCAGGGACCGTTCCCGGGCGGTCACATAGAGGACCAGCGGCTTCCCGGATACAGGCGGCATCAGAACCGGAGGTTGAAGCAGGTACTGCTTGATTTCCTCGAAAGCGGTCTGACACTCTTTATCCCATACATAGGTGGAACCTTTCTTCATGAGCCGAGAAAAGGGCTTACACTTGCCGGCCAGATTCGCGATGAATCGGCGTATATAGGCTATGTGGCCTTGGAACCCTTGCAGTTCCCGGATGGTACCTGGGGGAGGCATCTGGATAATCGCCCTGATTTTCTCTGGGTCAATCTCAATACCCCGGTATCTTACCACAAATCCAAGGAACTTTCCGGAGGTGACCCCAAAGGCACACTTCAACGGGTTCATCTTCAGGCAGCGAGACCGGAGGAAGCCGGACACTTTCTCAAGATCTTTGAGATGGTCCTGACGCTGGCGCGATTTGACAACCAAGTCGTCGACGTAGCATTCCACCAGTGTGCCGAGGATTGGCTTGAATATGCGGTGCATCGCCCGTTGATAGGTGGCACCTGCATTCTTCAGGCCGAAGGGCATGACCCGGTAGCAAAAGGTACCTTGGGGGGCCCTGAAGGCAGTGAACTCCTCATCCTCAGGGGCCATCCGAATTTGGTTGAATCCGGAGTATCCATCCATGAAGGAGAGGGCTTGGAACCCCTCCGTGGCGTCAATCAACAGCTCTGTCACTGGAAGGGGAAAATCATCCTTCGGACAGTGGCGGTTGAGATCGCGGAAGTCGATGCAGACTCTGATCTGCCCGTTCTTCTTCCGGACCGGCATAATGTTGGCCAGCCATTTGGGGTACTGAAATTCCCTCACGAAGTTGGCTTTGATAAGCTTGTCAACTTCGGCCTCAACCATGGCACCGTGGGATGGGTGCATCTTCCTGGGAGGCTGCTTGGACCCGCGATGGTTCGCCGGGAGACCAAGGCGGTGGACGGCTACCTGAGGATCTAGCCCCGGCATCTCGTCATAGCCCCAAGCGAACACATCACGGTGCTGCCTGAGAAAGTCCACGTACTGCTGCCGCTCCTCAGAGGGCATGGCGGCACTGACCAATGTGGGTCTTGGATCGGCCTCGGTTCCAAGGTTCACCTGTATTAACTCATCGACCGTGGCGGGGACGCCCTCCTCAAAGGCTGGGGGTGCATCTTCCACGTCCTCTCCACTCGGGGAGGAATTGTCCACGGGAGAGACTGCGTTGGAAACTGCATTGGGGCTACCAGATCCTGTTGGGCCACTGGTGCTGGCGCGGGTGGTCGCGGTCATCTCATCAGGAGACTCGCGGGCCGTCGAGACCATGGCGACGTCCAACCGGTGAATCGGGAGGACGTAAGCGTCATCCAGACTTGCCCAGGGATCACTTGCAACAGCGACAGGCTCAACCTCACCTGCCAGGATCTGCTTATCCTTGCTCTTGTAATAGTCCGTGTCCAGATAGCGGGCTTCACATGAGGCAAAAGGAGAGGCATCTCCTTGAAGCACGCCTACTCGACCATTAAGGGAGTATTTGAGGCATTGGTGGTATGACGAGAGAACCGCCGCGTGAAGGTGGAGCCATGGCCTGCCCATCAATGCGTTATACGCAGTGTCCTGAGAGACTACCATGAATTCGGTGTTGGCAACCAACTCACCGAACTGGGTCTTCAAACGTATCTTGCCGACTGGGGTTTGCTCGGTGCGGTCGTACCCCTGGATCCTAAGGTCGGAGGGAATCAAGTCATCCTCAGACAACCCCAATCTCCGGAGCGTCCGAGTTGGAATCAGGTTAATCCCGGACCCCATGTCGACAAGACAGCGCCGGACTTCAAGGCCATTGAACTGGCCAGTGACATACAGCGGACGAATGTGTCCCTGTATAGGAGGGTCTTCATCCTTACCAGAGAACGAGATAACTGCCTGACATTCGGCGTCCTCGATCGTTTCGGCGTGGAAGGCCTCTGCAGCCGCAACCTCTGTCTCAAACTGGAGGGGGCTTTTCAGGGCTTCAGCGAGTGCCTCGCGCATCTCAGATGACATGCGCAGAGCCTCAAGGATGGAGAGCCTTGCTGGGATGTCGGCCAAGTGCTTCAGGACATCATACTTTTTGGCCAAGCGCGAGCCCCTGGTTGCAGGAGGTTGCTCTACGGTTGGAAGCATGACGGGCCTTGTCGGTTGGATCGGCGGCCGACTGGTACTTGGCGCATCTCGCTGTTCACTGGCTGCAGTCCGGGAAATGGTCATCGTACTGGGGTCAGGAGGCCGGGATGGACCCGTGGCAGGGCGGAGCTGGTCGTGACGCGGCTGAGGCGGTTCTGCCTGGTCCCACACCACAAACAGCGGCGGAGGCGAATCCGTCATCCCCGAATGGGGGGGCGGCGCACGTTGTGCTCGGTTTTTAGCCTGCTGCCTAGTCTCAGTGGCGTGCACGGCCTGGCTGGAGGTACCAGCGGCTGTGCCCCGGCGACTCCTGCTGCTGCGGTTCTTCCGACGGTGGCGACGACCGGGGACACTAGGGAGGTCCACCTGGTGTTCTTCAACGTCGGGAACCGAAAAGGGATTTACCAGCTCGACGGTGTTAACCGAAGCGTACCCAACACTGTCATCAGACGAATCATCCATCACCGGGAGGATCCGAGGAGGGACCCCCATCTCCGGGGGCATGAAATCGCCGAGCGTGCGGGATAGTGGCGGAACCGGCGGGGCGCGCTCTTCCTTCTTGCGCTGCCGCCGTTTTCTCCTCTTGGAAGAGGCAGGCTGGGACGACGATGCCGAAGCAGCACCCGCAGATTCTGGGGGCTCAGGCTGATTCAAGCGTGCACAGATGATTCCATGGGCGCGAATGGTCGTCTTGCGGTCCATCCAGTTATTATACTTCTGGGATCCGCAGTTGGAGACCAGCTGCCATTCGTCCTCGTTGCCACTATCGTCATCTGATCCCATGAACACGCCCGCCACTTGTGCTGGAGCTGGGCCCAACCTGATTACATTGTTTTTAATCTGGTCTTGGAGCCAATCCTTAAACACATAGCACCGCTGGATGGTGTGCCCCAGGGCCCGATGGTAGGGGCAGTAGTGGGGGTTATTCGTAAGATGTGCCTCCTCTGGCCTCCAACACTCAGGCAGTCGCACAATCCTCTGCTCCAGGGCGCTCCGGAAATAACCGGGGACCTGATCCTCGTGGAATTAGTAAGTCAGGTGTCGCAGGCCCCTGGGAGCGTGGTCTTGACGAGGGGCTGGAGGGGCCGGCCGAGGAGGTGGACCCTGATTATCTCGCCTGGGTTGCGGCGGTACATTACGCGGAGGGGCCGGCCGGTTCTGAGGCTGCCGCTGCTAGGCCGGGAACTGAGCCCGTGGAGGTGGGTTCCTGTGAGGCTGTGGAGCTGGCCTCGCCGGCAGCAGCTCCAACGGCCTGGGGGCCTCTATCTGGGCGACAACAGCGGGCTCATCCCTGCTGACTCTCCTTGCAGGAATCATTGGAGGCAGCGGGTGTGCCTGGCTGGCCTGTTGCAGGGCTTCCTCAAGACGTTGAGCTTTGTCTGAGAAGTCCCTGAACCCTCCGGGGTAATTTTGAGTGAAGGGACCAGCTCGGTCTTGACGTTCCCGACGCACATTGTCAGCAACTGCTCCTGAGTCAATGGCATGTCAAGGGAATACGTGAGACCCTTCCATTGGGCGACGAAGTCCGCGACTCGCTCATCAGGCCTCTGCTTGCACTTGAAGAGGTCTGCGATACTTGTCTTCCTGGTCGTGGAACTGAACTGGTAGAGAAACTGTGTACGGAGGTCCTCCCAGCTGGTTACTGACCCGATGGGGAGCTGGCTGTACCAGACAAATGCTGGTCCTTCCAGTGTCTGAACAAAGCAGCGAAGCTTAGCGGCCTCTTGCTGCGCCGGAGTCCCCAACATAGGCCCGCACCTGGAGTTGAAGTGGGCTAAATGCTGTAGGCAGATCTCCAGTCCCGTTGAAGGGAGCGAAAGTGGGATTCCCAAATCCCGGAGGCGCCGGCATGTCATCCACCCATGCTGGGTAGGGCTTGCCGTCCGGTGGGATCGCCACCTGCCGAGTCTCCAAGGCCTCCAAGCGGGATATGAGTGCCGCCATCGGATCGTCCGGACATGGGTTCCAGTCCTGGCGAGGATCTCTAACCACGAGCGCATTGCATGGACCTTCAATCGGGTCGTCGACCGGGTCGTCGAACTCGGCAGCTCGTGGGATGGCGGGTGGAGCGGCCCTTGGGGCAGCGGGAGGAATCCGAGCAGGGTCTCTCAGGTAGTCACGCCGCTTGGGAGGGTGTGGCGAAACATACCGCGCCCTCTTGCCGTAGGCAATGGCCTCTCTCCTGTCGGCGAACACGGCGTAATCACGGTTGCCCGGGAGAGTCTCGTCGAGGAGCGGTTGTTCCGGTCCCTACTGTCCTGGCCTAGGATCACCGTAGTCAGGCCGCTGTTCTGCAGCGCGCTCGGCGAGGAGCTGGTCAACCAGCTTCTTCTGTTCGGCGAGCTTCTGACGTAGCGTAGCCTTCTCGGGATCCTCCTCTGCCCTCTGCATGGAGGCAGATGGGTCGGCGGGCTTTATAGCCTTGCTGTGCTCTTTTCCTTTGCTGACGTTTCGGCTCAACGTCAGTGCTTCAGTGGGTGCGGGGAGCCCCAGGAGGTTCCTCTGATGACGAGTGACTCTCACCGATGGCTCTGATGACGGCTTGTCTTCGGGGGGGAAGCCCCCGTCGAGAAGTTCCAAGTCATTCCCCTCTCCCGACAGGTCAGCCATATTGACCGTTTCTGTCCCTGGGGATATACCCTCAGGGCCACCCAGCGAATCGGGCTGTCGGCGAATCACACAGAAGCGTAGGGCAGCGTACTGCCCCCATCCACGGATATACACGTGGGGAGTGGCTTCCTCGATAACTTTGCGGAGTACTTGAAAACACTCAACGCATCGTTGTTGGAGGGCCTCGTGGTGCTCAAATGACCCGGGGTGCCGAACCGCGGGGAGCATGGCCAAGTCAATTTGACGGCACTGCTCACCAATATCCTCCAGGTGCACTTGACTCCCGAGGTATGGCATTTTTAGGCGGTGAAGACAGGAGCGAGTCTCCCGGAGAGTTCGGCGGAAGCATTCGAACTCATCCGGGGTGAGCGATTCGGGTGCATCAAAGCCCGGTCCTGCGACTGGCCAAAACTTCTCAGGGAAGTGGCCCTCTGCAAGGACGGTCCAGAAGCTCCACGACTCAAACTCGGGACCCAGATCTCCTTGGTCCTCTTCAATGGCTGGGAACGGACGGGGAACCGGCAGTGGTGCCGAGGCGGGCCGCCGGGCTGACGGGCTGGCCGGCGGTGAATACGGCGAACATGCCGATTGGCCTCCATATCCCGGGCCGGTCTTCCAACACCTCTGAAAGCCATCGGTCCTCGTATCGAGGAGAAGAGATTCACGTCGGGTTCACCATTTTTCTGTTTCGGTGCGGATGTGCATCGGGTTACGCTGTTCCGCCAGGACGCGTTCGCGCGTGCACCCGTCAACCCGAGGGGATGGGCGCGCGACTTGTGGTCCCGCAGTCCCACTTTCCAAAGTCGGGCGACATCCGTCCCTTATTCAGGGGCGTCTGCTCCTTGATCAAAACCGGGATGATGGGATGTCGGCTCCTCCTTCCTTGGACGTCTCCTCGGAACTCGTCGCCTAATCCGGGTCTCCCTCATAGATTTAAGACATGCTCGTGAATCTCGTTCCCGGCGCCATATCTTCATGGACACCAGTTAATTACGCTGCTTCCGCCCGGACGCTCCAAGGAGTCTGGTCGGGGCAGCAACCTGCGGTGAGGAGGCCGGGTGGCTCTGGGTGCTATGGGCGTGTCATAACACTGCGGCTCTGCACGTCTGTCTTCCGTCCCTAATAGGGCTTCTCGAAGGCATGATGGCCTGAGGCATCCTGCACTGGGTGCGGGGAACTGTGTCCCCTGAGGTTTTCTTCAGCTTCCCATGTTTAACACGGGGTACGCCGCGAGTTTAACGTCCAGCGGGGACGGCATCGGACCGATCAACACGAAAAGTGGATCAGATGACAGAACCCCTTGCGGGGAACCTCCGACGCTGGGGCCAGCGCATGGGCGGCTTCCCAAGTGATGTGGAGTGGAGAGAAGTGGCATGACCCCACCGGGATGTGGCGGCCCGGGTAAGGATCAGGATAGATGATGGAGTGAAGAGCTTGGACCCCGTAGGGGCTTCCTACGTACCGCGCGTTAGCGCGGATCAAAGTCAGCGTAGTTCGGATATACAGTTTAACGTCATGCTGGACGTCGGCAAGCCGACTCACGAAGGGGTCGAGGCCGCCGGGCGGAGGATTGAACCGAACCACCTCGCATAGAGGGATATGGAACGGCCGGGTGGATCTCAGTTTCACGTCATGCTGGACGATAAAAGGAGAAATGGAAAAAGGGACTGTGGGGAGGCACAGTGGAGATACACACGGGCAGTCTCCCACAGGGGCGGATTCATAGGTGAATCGACGCAAGCGTGAACCCTGGAGGGGTCCACTGATGGACGAACCGACGTGAATACGACCGGGACGACCAGGTGGTGGGCTTGAACCTCAGGGAGGTTTCCTACGTACCCTGTTTAGAAGACAGGGATCAAAGTCCACGTAGTTCATTCTGTCAGGACTTACGCACTTGAGGCAGCCCGGATGCGGCAAAACTCAGTTGGAAGGGACTTGGACCGAAAGTAGGAGACACCTCGATCCCAGTCACACCCTCTACTGGCTTCAGCAGTGGGGAAGCGCAATGGAGATACACATGTGCAGCCCCCCACAAGAAACTAGGGGTTTGTAATACCCTACCCCCGTAGGGAAAAGCCGCTCCCATTAAATCGTCCCTAAAGAGGGGCAATCCCGACATCCCTGCAGAGACGAGCGGGTGGGGGCCACATCCAAACCGGGGGGGGACCCTGCGTGCGAGGCACGGGATCGGGTGATGCGGACGGTTTAACGTCTTTCCAGACGAAGTACAGTTTAACGTCGTGTGTTGAGGACGAAGCGGACGGTTTAACGTCTTGCCGGACGAAGTACAGTTTAACGTCGTGTGCTGAGGATGAAGGTGCTTGGCAGTTTAACGTCTTGCAGCACAGACAATAGGGGCTAGGCAGTTTACCGTCGTGCAGCTTGGACGTAGTACAGTTTAACGTCATGTTGGACGGATGCAGTTTAGCGTCATGCGGGACGAATGTGCAGTTTAACGTCATGCTGGACAAATGTGCAGTTTAACGTCATGCTGGACGTATGTGCAGTTTAACGTCATGCTGGACATATGTGCAGTTTAACGTCATGCTGGACGTTGGTTTCCGCCGATGGGTCCGTGTCACTTCGCGCGAGCCTGGAGGGCCGCACGGGAAGACAACGCACGGTGCGGGCACCCAGGACGAAGATCATCGGGCGCCACGCAGGCGGGTACCCTCAGGGGGTCAAGGGGGGTGACCCTGGCGGATTGCGCGCAAAAAAAGAGCTTTGTGCGCAAAACAGCAGGTCGGCGTGCAAAATGGCGGGCTGGCGCGCAATCGGGCCAGCCCTTTGCGCGCGGATGATTGAAATTGCGTGCACCGGGCTTCGGACAGCTCGCGGGGGCAACGGCTCATTCTCTAACGAATGGCCACTTTGAAAATGGGGGGTGCGCGCAATCGGGCTGGATTGCGCGCACCCGGGGGCAATTACGCGCAAGAGGCTTCTTTTGCGCGCAAAGGCCTTCGGGTTATTGATTATTCAAAGGAAAGGAGACAAGGGGATTGCGCGCGAAGGCGAACCCCAAGGCTCTATTGCGCGAAAGAAAGGAGGTTACCTGAAGATCGACATTGCGCGCGGAAGGGGTTGGATTGCGCGAACGAGCGACGCTTCGGATTCTGGCAACCTTCAAAACGTCGGGGGTCGCCTTATATTTATAGGCAACCCCGGGCGCGGAATCCGGTCTCGGGCGCGGAATTCCCTTCGCGGGTGCGGAATCTGGACCCGGCGCGCAAGGGAGCCGCGCAGGCCACGGGCGCGCAAAATAGCGCGCCGGCCCAGCGCATTGCGCGCATCCCGGGAGGATTGCGCGCCGCGACTCAACTTTGCGCGCGGGCCTCTGAAATTTCGCGCAAGTCCTCCAGGCCCTCCGGAACGTGCCTCTGACTCCAAATATCACTTCGCTTTCCGCATCCGGAGCTTCGTTTGGGAACAACGGACTTTTCCGGCGTCTACACCTATCCAACAAGTCAAATTTTTGGAAACATATTCTTAAAATATCATGAATGGGAAGAGGATGCCATTGATCCTGATGAAGTATTCAACTGGGTTCGATTAGTTTTTTGAAATGGTAAAAAACATAAAAGTTTTCATTCAATGGACTTGATTTAAATCTCAACTCATTCATTCATCATACATGAAAAGTCTTGATAAGGAATATACTGATAATTTAACCCTAAAATCTATAGTAGCACCCATTCAAGCACCTAAGGAGTCCTAGAATCACTTGAAGACTCCTAACAAGCAATAGAAATAAAAAACTCACCCTCATCCATAAGGGAATATAGATCAGGGTGACATGAAACTTTGATAACATATAAATAAAGTATACTCAATTAGAAATAAGTATTTCCCTGGTAATTTACACGTTATAATATAAAATAAACTATATAATCCATTACCACCCTTGAAACCCCATGTGGGAAGCCTCACTGATTATCCCAAATGTTTTCCTTCAAATTGGAGTATGGGTCAAACAATATTTGAATCATTTAACATAAAATACTTCCTCAAAATTCGGTTTGACTCCAACATGGTAATGTTGGAAAATTCATTAGCATAGGTGACATGTGTAACAATCACTTGACCAGATAAAGAGGGTGATGAGAAAGAATTTTTAGCCACATTGTATATATTATCAACAACTAGATGACTCAAATGATAGTTGAATGAGGAAATTCCACCCATAGAGGAAATAATCGTAGACTAATAATGATTTTGTTTCCGATGGATGGGACATTGGAAACACTTCCCAAAGGTCGATACAATCTCTAGACATAGAAAAATGTAGAAGAGGGAGAGTCATATTCTGATCCTATGTTTGCCTAATATCATGATGGTTTCATTTCATCAGCACCCATTTAATGGGAAAAAAACCATAAAACAATACCCTCATTAGGATAATAGCAAATATTTGGTTCTATAAATGTAATACACCTGGAATACCACTTAGATGATGAATAATATTTCATGGAATATGATTTCCCCATACATGACAGGGGAGTACGACAATGGAGGTGCATGAGAAGATGACGAAGAGATGGTGTGGGCATGGTTAAACAGAATATATCATTAATGTTGTCATAGAGGATATAAATTCATCTGAGACCCATGATTAATAACTCTAGTGAGAAATAAGTTTGGAGGTTCACCAAAACCCTATAGTGGTTATCCATGTCCATTCACCCTACATGATTGAAGAGAAGGGGTGTGGTGGTCTGATCATAATTGAAAAAGGGTAAGGTCAATGTGACCCATACCAATGGCAGTAGAGTCTCCCTCGACATACTCTCAACTACATAACAATTCATAACAAACCCATAATCATATGATACATATAATTACTAACATCCCTACTTTAGGAAGCACCGAAAATTGGAACAAAAAATTTAAATTATAAATAAATTTAATAGGTTTCTCCAAAATACATTCAATAATGTGTTCAATACTTATTTAAAAATAATTTAGACAAGAACTAATTGAGGCCATACAAATCCCATAAGAGTTTGAGATATATGTATCTGCAGCTAAGGGATACTGAGTGGAGACTATTCCATCAGAATGTCATGTCACAATCTTATTCAGAGATCAGTATCTAGAGGAGTTCATCCAATGATATATAGTAATCCTATATGGTTTTGTAAAACTACGTGATGTTGACATATGAATGATCTAATTGTAAATGGTTCTAGGATCAACCTCATCTTATCTTAGACCTTTAAAATATTAAGATATACCAACAGATACATATCTCCTATATTGTTAATAGTTTAAGGATGTTTTATGTTGGAGAAACATTGTCTCGGGAATAAAAATATCAAGGTCTAGTTTAGGGATCTTACATCTATTGTTGTCTTCATATTTATCCTACATTATATAGTATAAAAATTCATTCCTGTAAGACCATTATTTCAATTCCATGTGGTCGTACCTTTGACGTTTCACTAGTGTTTTAAATACCCAATCAAAGGGGAATATGGGATAATACATGGTAATAGTTCTCCCTTCATATATTGTGATGTTTTATATACTGAAGTTTGTTTCGTAAAATAGGATTGTAATTACCCAAATTTGGAAGGAAATATATATTTCATAAACCAATATTGATTCGGGAGTTACCCTACAAATCCAATTATTACGCTCAACAATGATTTTTGTACTACCAGTACATCAGATTGTGGTAGTATACTTGGTCCTAAGAGTACAACATTCTCAATTCCCAAGAGAAATCATGAGACAAAAAACAAGATCTCAAATTTCTCAATGGTGAATCTGGCAGTTTGGGATTACAATATGTCTTCACATGTCCCCTTTCAGCTTAGTAAAGTTATATATTCCCTTGGGTTTTGTATGATGATTTAAAATTCATTCAAAATAATATAGATGGTAGAATAAGGCGATGACTGTCCGAATTGTCCTCTTTCATTTGAGTTAGGAATCTCCACCATCATATATGAGATCATGAATAGAAATATCGGATTGGAATAAATCATATGTTCCATATTGATTAGTGTATACAGAACTCATAAATACCAAGAGTGGTATATTTAATTTATACGGCTAAATAAATTTGTTTTTTCTAAATATTATGAACTAATTTCTGGACTAAATCTTGATGCATCCACACACTATCTCATCTTACCCGATGACCATCAAGGTTTCCAGCATGTATTTTGGAAGATGAACCCCTCACATGTAACTAATGTAGGCTTCTATGTTTAAAAATTGAAAAATAAAATATTTTCTAGGATGTGAAATATCTATGATGAATCTCCAAAATCATCTTTATTAAGAAAAAGAAAGGGAGGATTACGTTATGTATTGGTTTTTAAGACATCAATAGACACTACTAGAAGGAAACATTTACATTTCAAATCACAGAACTCTAGATCAATGAGGCTACAGGTTTCAAAGACATTTTCTTTATGGATGGTTATACAAGGTACAATAATATGAATATTTCCCTAAAATAGGAGTAAGCCACATGCATCAATGAATCTGAAGAGATATTTTTATACCATGTCAGGACCTATAAATTAATGAATGATGGGGATAAATTTTAATGCTTCATACATCATATATTTAATCCACATTTTGGATAAATAATATATTTTGATTCTTATGACCTTGTTAACTATTTACTATAATGATATGATCACTTCATAGATCCACAAAAAATCATCAAAATTTCACAGCAACATATACTAAAAATGAATTTTCTGAAATTATTATTTTAGATATTTTCAATGAAATTTCATGGATTTTTTGAATGTCACAGTGACATTGAGGTTTATTAATATAAGACTATGATAGGTACAATAGCATGATAATAGTGACTATAGGGAGGGTGAATTGTTCATATTAAAATAATAGAAACAATTATAATATAGTAGAGTTAGAATAATGATAAATGTGTAATATAAGGAAAAAAAGATAACACTTGATGTTTTTATGGAGGTTCCTATCCAAAATATATCATTCCACTCATACAATTTCTCCAATCTAGGAGGAAACTAGTTTTACCAAGATCATCACTTTTGAAAGGAATTGATAACTTGATTATATAAAATTGAAATGAGACTTTTTCACGCCTAGTGGTATAACGCCATACTTTTGAAGGATTCACAGCCTACATTCCTTTTTTTCTTAGAGGGAAAACTAGAATTTTTTTTTATATGGGAGGAATTACACAATGATATTTCTATTTTATGGGTAAATATTAAACATAAATCTAGAGGACAAAAAACGAAATAAAAGATTACAACTGAAATATAATAGAAACAATTTAAAAAAAAGAGCTTTGAATATGATATAGAAGTTCTATGAAACTCGATTTATTTATCTACATTAGTTGTATTAGATGAACTCGATGAATATAATAACTGATCATAGTAGAATGTGAGATGTCAAAGTAGTTTGTTTATTTTCTCATAGTAATATAAAATGTATTATGTTTGTCTATAATATGATTTGAGTATATGTTTTTTTATCCAAATTTTCATCAACAATGGACTGATCCTTGTTCATTAAAAATGGTCTCAGGTGTGCCTACATATCCAATATCTTCTTGACTGCTGTTATCAAAAATTAATAAAATAAGATAGTCATTAACCTATTTCATAATTCAATTTGATAAAAATAGATATTTTGAACACATTATTAATTAATGAAATATTAGATAAAATTATCCATCAGTTTTATAAAGAAAACCTGTATATAAATCGTAAATAATTCAATTAGAAAGTATTGGATTTTGGTTTCATGTTAATAAGAAACAAAAAAATAGTGAATCATAGGAATTATAATGTCATGTATAAAATAATAGAACCTATTCAAATAATTAAATTTTATAAATATTCCATTATTATTTTCTAAAAAATATAGTAAATGATTATCAAAATTGTTTTTAGTAAATCAAATTAAAATAAAATGAAATTCAATTTTATAAAATTATTTTGAAAAATGGTGAAACCCATAGGAAATGATGGTCCCTTTCCCAAAACTCAAAAGGCATATTATTCCTATCATCATAAGAATTATAAAGGAACTATGTAGTCTTCATCTACTCCTGGAAGATCTACACAATGTTTGTAGTAGATCACACCTTTTTTGGGACTATGAGTGTTAACACTGCTGGACTAGTCCAACAATGTAGTAACCTAAAGGGTCACCCGTACAAGGCCTCAAATGTTTTCATTCAAATGTTTGAATGGTATCTCTTCATGTTGGTGAACTCCACCATTGGTAGGTGAAACTCCCAACTACGGACAATGTTTTACATGAAATAGCATAGTACGTCCTCCAGAAGCTGAATGGTCCACTATTTCTGGCCATCTGTTTTTTGATGGAACGCTACGATCAAGCGTAACTAGGTCCCAAAAACCCCCTGTAATCCCCCCCATATTTAGGTTATTAAATGTTTATAAAGATATGATACTATCATCGATGAAACTATATGGAGTAAAATCGTCACTTACATGTAGGGGCATCCAAATATCTCTATAGAACTCTACTCATCGATATATAGAAAGTGGGATGACTTGGTGAGTGGGTCAATAGTCACCCAGATGGCATCATGTACCCTGGGAGTAGGTGGTAAACCTATCATAAAGGCCACTTATGTCCCATGCCACATCTATTACAAGACCTCAAGGGGTTGATCTAAGCCCGATGGAAACAGCTACTCAACCTTCACTTGATGATATGTAAGTCATCGCTAAACAAACTGTGAAACTCCTTTCCTTATTCCTAGAAACCAAAAATAACATTGACGGTCATTTTACATCTTCACCACATCTGGATGTATCACCAAACGGGACATATTAAACTCCCACAAAACCACCTCCAGCAACATCACTAGTACTATTGTGAATCCTTTGAAAAGAACAATGTGCTCTCAAAAATTTGAATGTCAATTAAAAACAAGCCATGTAGATATCTGAGAATTTAGTGTCTCGCAGTCGATATCCCCAAGCTATGCCTCAATGAATCATTGTAAGAGTTGAGTAATAATTACCATATATTAGAGTTAATATTATTTATCTCTAACCAAAAGGGATAACAGAAATGAGTAATAGTGCTCTGACACCTTTTCCAACATCTATGAACTAGATCTGCCACTAAGAGAATCACCCACCATTTCCCCTTCCTCGATGTATATAAAATCTCAAAGTCATATTCATGGAGGAACTCAACCCATAATTAACATATCATGTTTAGATCCTTTTGACATAAGATATAATTTATACTCATGCGGTCTAAGTAGATGAGAAAATTCTAACCCATTAGGGAGTGTACCCATATCTTAAACACAATGACTAATATAGATAACTCAATATCATAAGTCACGTATTTCTACTCATGCAGTCTCCACTAGTGTGAACTATTAGAAATTATCACTTTACTCTTCATAAAGACACAACCAAACACTTCTCCAGATGTATTGTAGAATATTACACACTCAACCACATCCTATATAAATCTTAATATTGGAGAGACCTTCATACTATTTCTGAACAGCAAAAAATCCTGCTGTAACTTTTCTATCCATATTTTATCCTGCCCCCTTTGTGTCAAATATATCACATCTAAGGATATGGTGGATAAATCTTGTATTAATCACCAATAATATCCAATTATCCTGATGAGTCTCCTCACCTTCATCATGTTTCTAGGTGGATCACTTGCTAACACTGGCTCAACCTTGGTTGGGTCCACTCCCATTTCATCCACTGAGATATTGTGTCTAATAAAGTGGACTGCATAAATATAGAACTAAAAAATCAAGAGTTTCCCACAATGATGGTTCTCTTATAGTATATCTAGAACAATCCATATGTGTCTCACCTAATCCTCCATAGACACAAAGTACAGAAGGATATCATTGATGAAGTCTGACATTAACTGGCCCAAGTAATGTTGAATGTTCTAGTTCATGAGTCCCATGAGCACTACTGGGTCATTCATCATTTAAAAGGGCATCACCAAATACTCATTATGACATTAAAGGCATCGAAAAGGTATATTAATTATATCCTTATCTCGTACTCGCAGCTGGTGATACCTTGATTTGAGGATATCCTATGAGAGCAATTGTGACCCGCTAAAATGATCAAAGAGGTATTTGATCTTTGGTAGTGGATACATGTTCTTCATGGTCATCTTGTTAAAGTGCTGGTAGTCCACACACAACATCAATAATCTATATTCCCTTTTTGAAAAAAAAACTGGCACCAAAAAGGGTGAAACATTGGGTCTCACAAAGCCCATCATATTTAAGTCATTAACTACAACATTATCTCATGAAGCTCTAAAAGAGACATCTGATACGTTGGTTTAGATATAGTTGTTATCCTAGGGTGTAAATGAATGCATAACTCTATATCTCAGGGGTGGAATTATTCTGGGAACATCTTATAAAAGAAATACTTGTACTCTGCCATCACTTACGGAAACTGGAATCTTATAAAATCTTCTACACTGAGCTTTAGGATAGACAACTAATGAGAAATCATCAATGCCCTCTTCTGCATGTTCCCATCCTAGGATTCCTACATTCCCTTTTTACTGAATAAGTTAAAACTCATTCCATCACTGCAGACACACCACACCCATTACCTTAAGTAGACAATCTTTTCATGGAATGTGGATATACAATCCATACCAAGAATTACGTCACAAGTACTCGACCCTAACACCAAGGTGTTACAACCGAAACACTCACCTCCCAAGGTTAGGTAACGCAGTCAACATATATGTTTGATAATCACAACTTCTCTAATAGGTGTCTCTAAGCATAATTATCGAGTCAAAAGTTCAACTAGAATCTATGTGCCTCAAAAAAATTATTTGGTGAGAAATGAATGACTAGAACATGTGTCTATTTTCACTAAAGATATATTATATAAGTCACAAATCATACCTCGAATTATTCATGGAGCCCCTGGGTCATATGACTTGACTTGATGTAGTTGTCCCGTCCCATATCCATCAGATCCACATGCCTATATTGACCACCTTTCAGTGGTGGTGGTAGAAAGTCAAAAGGTCATCAACATCCTACTACTCTCACATATCCTCTACCACATTTATTTCCTTACTGATCTATAAGATCATATCATTGTCTCTGCATTGATTGTCCAATCATAGTCACCCTGTCAGCCACATGGATGGGCAGACGATCTCAAACAAGTTGTACCAACCATCAAATGTATTGAACTGCCTCTACCTAGGATAAATGGGCTCAGCATGAGATCCCCAATCTACAGATCATCATTCCTAGGACCTCCTCATGAAAATATCCCTCATCCATATCCCTGGGACTTACATTGGATCATTGAAACAGAGGACATTGAACCTTCTCATCCATTGCTGACTATAACTAGTTGTACCTTCTTAGTTATGAATATTTAAACAACCAAAGCTTTCTCAGGAACCCCAACATAAGTATGAATGCATATAGGGATAAATATGGGTTGATATCTCTATGGAAACCTCACTCAGAGGTCCCTTTAAAAAAATAATTATCTGTAACTGTATCCATCAAGTAACTGGAATGGTTGGTGAACCTCAATGAATAATCTTACACTAACATTCAACCCTTCTAGAGCCTAAGAAGGTACTTTATATGAACATATATCAGTGTAACTAGTTACAACACCTCTATGAAGAGACACATTATCTATATTTATGAAATATTCACTATAACATGAGTCATGATAGAAAAACATCACCATCTCCTGATTGAGCTGTGTAGAAGTATCACTTCAAGGACTACCATCTGATCTTATAGTGTCCGGACTAGATGAAAGAATCATGTCACCACCTCAAGACACTCATATGATGCCTATAGGTCAGGAAAACTATGGATCTTGAGGGGTTTCTATAATTGAATCTCATGAAGCACACTTATCCTATACAGATCATCTGCTGGTACTACATGTTCCACGTGCTGCTCCGCAAGTGGTGGTATGGTAGGTGCACCACCAAGAAGGGACATATAGGGAAAATTTCCCTTTATCGAAGACACATAACAGACTAGGTTATCCTAGTGACTGAGATGCTCAATTGTATCTGGTATATGTCATGGAGGCATCATGAAGCTAACAAGATGTAACATGGTCAATGAGTATATCAAGATAACTTACTCAGGAGGGCATGAAAACTACAACACATTCCAATACGATGCATGTACCATTATTATCCATGTATCCACTGTACTTATCTACCGAGTAAAAAATCATGTAATTAGGGTTGTGGTGTATTGATATGTCGGTCACCCACTCCAAAATTGGATTATCTGGCCTAAAATCCAAACATGAAACCCTTAACACTATTTACCTAATCAAATCTCACAGTCTCTTGGTCCTAATATAGAACCGACCAGCTCTGATAACACTATGTCACAACAAGTTCCAGTGGTTCCCATTAAGCAGCTCCCCAGGATAGGGGCTAGTGACTAGTTCTAGGTATTCATATAACTAACATTGGAGGTATTTACAATTTACCAATATACATGCACAGATCACTATGCACACAAAATACTAAAATTAAAAACCATCATTCATAGTATGCATGCATACCACTATATCCCAAAACCAGAGTATGATAAAATGTAATGTGAATTGAAATTGGAAAAAATAAAACCCCACCAAAATGTTTCTGTAACCACAAGTCCAAACAGTATGAAAAATCTATTGGGATAGCAGTTTTTAGCTGCAGGAACACACCTCGGTCTTCCCAGTATCAGAAACCACCATCTGATTATAGTCAACATAGGACTCCATCAAACATATGATTGTCTGCACAGGACATGACATGTGAGAGTAGATATCATGCAGGATTGAGTATAATAATACTTTTTAGGAAGCCCTAAAACCACCAATGAATATTAAAAATGAAACATATAGTCATTTCTAGAAATGTAGTTGTCTACAACACATATATAATGAATATCAAGATATACTAAATAGAAGACACGTACTGTAGAGGTAATTCCGAACTACTGCATACCAAACCTAGGGATATAACTCATATATTCAATGAATCACTCATCCTTGAGAACACACTCATGTGTTCGAAAGTGCTCATGAAGTCCGGCTAAGAGGTACTGCTCATCATGACTCCCCATGAGAGAGATATATTAATATATCTGAAAAGAGATATGATAAAATAGATAAGGATCACTGTTAGTACCCTGGGTTGATATATACAACTAAAATATAGATTAAACCACCACGAATAGGATCTATTCCAATATAGTGTTGGTCACATCGATTATGAGAACACCACCTTGGGCAAAGAGAATTAATAGTGGATTCTAATCTATACATTTTATGGGAGATTAAAACTCTTTTTTGGATGTCATGATAAATGGAACATAGAACTATGAGTAAGAAATTATTCATACCTACCTTTAGGGAAAATTATAAAGGGAAAGAATCCTAATGAATCATTCCCAATATACAAAGGATAAGAGAAATAAGACATGTAGAAAGTGGTGAACGACATGAAATAGGGTCATATGTTGTGTCCCGCAACCCCGGGTTCTATCTAGATACAATTACCCATACATTTATAACATGTCTTGTAAAATCCTAGTACACAACATGATGTAGGATTCTCAAGCCAGGTCCATCCATCTGGGGTTTTCCCATGTTCTCTAGCTGTGAGATAGTATATTGTGTCAACCCATGAAACCTTTACCATGTACCAGTACACATGGTAGTCTATGTAACTAGACCAGGACATGCTGTATAGGGAAGTACACACAATGTAGGAAACCCGTGTACTTCTCCCCATCTCTGGGAACATTCCATGTAAACATTGGGTGGCCCAATTATGGACTCATGGATTGTAGACGAGACAGCATGCCATGTGTTCGTGATTTTTTAGAATGTCTCGTTCTTCCTCAATGTGCTTTAGCCGATCTTCCAACTTCCAATATGGTGCTCAATTCACCTCAAAACTCAGGATCCTTGTTTGTTTCACCATCATTACACTGAAACGACAAGTTTCAGGCATTTAATCGGCATATAAATCCATACAAAATCTATCACGACACAAATATCTCAATGAAAGGATTCTCACAATTTGATTCGATCCTTTATCATCCATTACCATGAAAAGACCATTGATTTTACCAAATAACATATCTAAGATTTAGGATAGTTGTCCCATGAATTTTGGTTGAAATAATTTATTTTTCATAATCAGAAGAAGAAGGAAGAATATGGAATAAAATAGGGGAGACGGTATTGGGAAAAAATATGAGGAAAAAACCTCAGCCATTTTTCATTCTGACCTCAATCCATTCTCATTAGAACCATAGAAAAATGAAATTAAAAACTCCATTATCAATCCCTGCAAATCCCACAAACAAAAACCAACCCAAAAGGCACAATCGATTCGCAGATCGAACTACTCGTTAGATGGTCTTCATTCATCATTTAATTAAATAATGGGAATTATTTATTTAAAAAACAGATCCTACTTATATTTAGATCACATTGCGATGAATATTGATTTTTTGTGTTATCACTATTGGTGATATCCACTAATAATGGCATCCTTCATTAATTGATGAATGTTTATCATGTCGCCTTCAAAGATAATTCTCTATGTTTTTCTCTTACGGGCCACCCCAGGAATACATGGGTATGTTACTACGCTCTATCTTTGTCTAATGTTTTACATAAAAGTATTATCATCGATATGTCATTGGTTTGACTCAACAAAAATAAAATAATTATATCCTCAATATATTTTATTTATAAAAATATCTCATATCAACATTCCTCAGATGGCCTGCACTGAACAATGTATTATCATTTATAGGGTAATATCATTGTTTTAAATGCAATGGTACCCTTGTATTTCTAATCTGGGAACATGTTTTGGAGTTAGTACACATATCTAGAAAACTGTACATGCTTGGTTTTAAATATTTTAATATATTATAAAAATTTATTTTTGGCACACCAGACCTTGGAATCACTAATTGTCTTATCACTATGCCTCGAAATCAATCCATATAATATTTTAAAAAATAAATTAAAAATAAAATACTTTAAAAAAATATATTTAATATGTCCAAAATATATATTTTCTTTTAGTTTTTTTCATAAACATACCCTACATAAAAACTTTCCTCATGACATGGGGAAAAGAAAGATAAGTTTGATTTTCTCAGATTCTCAATAAGGGTTTCCTATAAAGATTCTTATGATTACGATGAACAAAAGGGTTTGATAACTTCAAAATAACATATGAGAACCATACCCTCCGTATCAAATACAAAAATATTGAGTCATGGAAGTATTTTTAGAAGTTAAAATAACCTTATGCCGAATGGAAAAAAGAAAATAAAACATGAGATCATAACATTTTAATGAGATATTTTATTTTAGCATACAAATAATAATTGAAAATCATTTCCATATATGTAAAAGATAACTTCTTGGTCAATTATTGTTGAAGGATTCACTCCCCAAACAATCCAAGTTGTAACAATTCACTCCCATGACAATAAGAGTGAACAATGTATCTTACTGAAGTAGGATCACGAACCATTATAATACATAACATATTATAAGAGATATATTTTCACATAATTAATTCTATGGATATATATGTACAAACACTAGAATAATGAAAATGATTCATTTATGTTACAAAAGGTCACAAAATATTCGTCACATCACACAGAAGGAAATGAAATGGATTTTATAAGTATTTCATCAAATCATAAAATATGAAATAGAGAATGGCTTCATAATAATTTCAAAATATTATCATATCATAACCCATGGAAATGATTATGTTTCAAATTATTTCTGACACTTTTTAACAAATCGGAAGGGAAATAGGTTCAGAAACAACACTCCATCAGGACCATACACCATTCTAAGAAATAATTATTATGATACCCTTGGATCAAATCACCAGTAATTCATAAATAACCTCAAATGATTACATCATATATATACAATTAATTTGAAAGAAAAAATTCATAGAACATTTTATGAAAAAATAACCTTTATATGAAAATACTGTTTTAAAACCAAAAATTATCAAATATTTTTTAAACCTTTTTGTATGAATATAAACTAGAAAACATTAAAATATGAATTAAAAATAATTTAAAACATTTATTGAAAACATGATTCATTAAAATTTAAAAAAAACATTTTAGAAAATAAAACATTTTGAAAATCATTTTCTTTAAAATTAACCATGAAAACATATAAATAAAGCTTCAAATAAAATAATGGTCATCATTATAAGAAATTATGTTCAGGAAATACACATTGAAATTATTATAAATTTAAAATTTTTGGTAAAAAAACAAACCAGAATTGTTATAAAACAATATTATGATTCATTTCAATGAGATTTTTTAAGTCAGATGGGTAAAACAAACTTTTAAAAATAATCAATAAATGGTAAAAAAAACATAAAAAACAATGATATAAAAAATTTTATTTAAAGAAAATGCTTTCTTGACCAATGAGAGAAACAAAGTATGAATTTATAAATAAATATATCTCAATTATTTTAATAAATAATGGGTGGAAAATGGTAATATTAATTACCTATATCATATATAATACGAAGAGAAAATATTTAATATTTTCTAAGGAGTTAGAATATTATTTCATCATTGGAATAAAAATCTTTATAAATTCAGATAAATAATGAGATTCTAAAATAAAAACCTAACCAATTTGATACTATTTAATCACATGTTCCATGAAATTTCGATCATAATGTGGATATTTGAATCCCAAATATTTTCAGGAGAATAATGATAATATAAATACATATGAAATATATACTCAATATAAAATAATCACATTATGAATACAGAATGTGTGTCAGTAAAAATAAACACCAGAAATAAATCCCTTATGATATTAAAATTATTTTGAATCGTAATTATCAATAATTAATAATGAAAAATGAAATAAATAATATCATAAAAAAATTAATATTCATGATATAACAAGTCAATGGTGTATTTTAAACACCACACAAATGGAATTACTTGTGAATCGTCATTTTTCTTCTAGAAATAAAATTGACTGTATTTTATTAACCATATGTACCGAATTCCATTATACAAGATAAAAAATCATGTATAATAAATACATTTTTCATACTAATCCATTATAAAACTAAATTTATATATATTATACATATATATTATTTATATATTAAAATTAATTATCTATTTATTAATAATTCTGTGTTAAATTCACATTTCGATAAATAACCTCTTTGTTTTTTGTATATGTTTTAATGTGTTATTTTTGGTCCACTAACATTGATCATGGTCAAATCACCTCTATAAAAATAAAATTAATTAATTATCGTATTTATAAAAATATTATAATTTAAATATCCATCATGAATTTTGGATTTGTGAAATTATGTACATTACAGTAATGGAGACTTCAGGTCATACACACACATGAGAAACATTTCCATTATTTAAAGATCATTATAGAACCGAAGATATTAAGATTTTATATTTCATTATTTATTATAATATCATAAATAAAATACTATTTCATTAAATATATCTATTCATAACATCCATGTCATGTGGGGAGGATGAGATATTTTCATCACTACTTGAAGTCGGTAGACCACATGTACAAAAACGACAGTGTCATCTGTCAGGCAGTGGAAAGAAAAGAAATAAAATGATGGATTGTTTTTTAATAATGATAAATATATCGTGAATATAATAATTATTTCATCTATGTATCATATGTACATTAACATTATCCTCAATATCTTCCATGTAAAGTGCTAGTGAAAAGTGAATCACAATGCTTCATGAGGTTGTACTCCACTATACAAATAAGCGAAGTTGTCATATCACCTATGTAATAAAAAGAAAAAATGTTATATATGATATAATTATTATAATGTTATATTTTTTCAGTATAAATAATATATATAATTTTAATACATCATCATATCAATCCATGATAGGTGGTAATGGAAAAAATGAATGAAATCTGTTTGTGAGGAAGTAGTCCACCGTACACACGAATGACTATTTATTAATATTTTTTGATCAATGTTAATAATATTTTTGGGAATTTAATTAAAACAATATAGTAGTAGTATATTTTAGATACTAAGTTTGCTCTATCAGAATGGATTAATATGAAATTAATGTGGTGGGGGATGAAATAAAATAAGAACGCTTGTTATAGAAACTTACATCTTCCTCAATTATCGTTATTAGGTTTTCACAAATAGCATTCCTAAGAAATATTTCAACACAAAAAAAGGATTATAGGATGAGATAATTGATTTTATGAAGTAATTTGGGTTGGTATTGGCCACACTAAATCGGATAGAATGTGTAAAAATGATATTATAAGGGGGCACCTTTTATAAGTGAGATGAGTGGCACACTTGTAGGGTTGTGATAATTACTAGTTTCAAAAATATTTTTTACCAGGATAAAAATATAAAAAATGGTGTGTTATAGACACTTGAACAATATATGGTCTACATATTCCCTTACAACAGATGTTATATTACTTCTTATAAAATTTTACCCTATACAATTTTAGTTTAACTTCTAGATAAATCAATTTTTACATTAACTACTGTAATTATTTATACTATATTCAATATTAATTTGGTTAATGGTTTATTTTTAGATTAATATATAATATTAATTATTATGATTCCAAATATCGAATCCATTTTTTAAAATCCACTTTATATAAGTAGGAAAATTAAATTTTAAATTTATCCTACTTGTGTAATGTGAATGCATGTCTTTTTCAAAGAGAAAACGATCAATAGTTATTCAAAATATTATATGATCATTTAATATAAAAATTATATTAATGAACTAAAATTTATTTAGATGTATAATTAAAATAATTTTAATTTAAATCTGAATACATTTAAAATTTAAATTTATAAATAATTTACCCACAAATAATGTTTTCAAATGAAATTCAAGATTTTCACAATTTACCAAAAAAATTATTCTTGTCTGAAAAATGTAAACAAAATACACTATTATAATAAGTAAATGATCATTTAAAAAATTAACAATACTATATCATGTATATTTTATAAAAGTTTCTAAATTTATTTTTAATTTTTTTTTAAAAAAATGTGAAAACACAACTTTTTATACAAAGTTAGTTTTTAAGAATAAAATTAAATTTATTATTATATTTACTATAAAAAATTATAATTTCTTTTAAATAGTATATTGAATATTTAATATATATTGTAAATTAAAATAATTAATAAAAATTGATTTGTTGAATTTATTTAGCTAAAACTTGTTTGTTGGCATACAAAATTTCTTCCAAAAAAATTCAGTTATTTAAAAATATTTTTATATTCTTTTCAAAAATATATTTCAATAATGAATTCATGTTATATAAATTTTTAAACCCTGTATATTCAAAACTTCTTTAATCTTATACATAAATTTCATTACAATGTCTTGGTTATGTATATAATATAAAATATTTGAATAATATATCACATTTCGTATAAAATCAATGTTGAATGTAAAGAAAGAGGAATTTAGTGTTATGTGCAATAAGAAATTTCAAAATGATTAAATTATTTTAAAAAATATATTTCAGAATATCTTAGGTTGTTATAAGTGCATCGTGAAAACATGTTTTAGAAATAATTCCTAGTTGTTGGTGATATGCGATTGTTGTTCTAATCTATGATGTTACCTTTATATATGACTTTTACATTTGGGGAAGCATATGATAAATCGATATTACGATTTATTATTGATTTCTAGTTCTTTACTTGTTCCCAAGAGGCCTGTGATTGATTTTGACTCTTGCTTAACAAAGGAACCAATCATTTATTATAACATACGTGGAACATAAGAATCACTTGTTATAAGACTATTAGTGTGTGGATATTAATAAAAACATATGTGAATTTTTTACAGTTTCAAAAAAACTAAATGGTGTTTTCCTACAATGTATATTGGTGAAATTATACTAAATTGAACATCTTTGTATATATTTCATTCTGATGATAGGCTATGTGAATATATAGTGATATGACTTATTGGGAGTTTTATGACACAGTATTCATGAATGGGAGTTGTAGTAAACATAGTATGTTGATAGGGTGCATGATTCCAATTTTTCAAACCCCTCATAAGGTATTATTAATCAAGTTTTTATATGAGTGTAATAAAATGAAAGTGTTTTACTACAATGTCTCGAAAAAAATTACTCTTAAACAAATCATGTAATTAATGAAAAGACCCATATATTCTAGTATCATTCATGATTTTATTCAGGAATACCCTTTATTATTGTATCCTTTCATTTTAGGTGATCTAATTAGATTTCTATGTGTGATTCCAATAAATACCTAATGTTAATTTTAAAATTAACTTTAAGGTGATTTTAATATATATAAATATAATTTGTTAGTGTCATATCATTATTAATTTCTATTTTCTGTCATAATACTCCATTGTAAGTACCTTATAATGAATATTGGTGATGAATAGGTCCATATTGTGTTGATTCTTGGTAATTATTTACCCTTGACGGTCAATATTTTCCTCAAAAATTTTGGAGAGAGTATACATGAATGTTTAATTCCTTATGCGGATATGGTTTATTATATGATGCACAGTGAAAATTGATATTGGTGAGGTCTAGCCTTTTGTGATAGGTGGGAAGACCAAGTTACCTTTTTTTGAAAATTTATCTGTATGTCTAGGCAGAAAACTTATAAAACTTTTGTTTTTTCTTAGACCCTTGTTTTTTAATGTGTAGTCTTGATGGTATGTAACATGATATTAAGGTAGGATATGATTTGTGAATTAATTTTTATTCAATAATCTTGGTTATATATTCTTTTTAAATTGGTGTATTGCTAGTTATTGGTTTTTCTGATATAGGAATAATGATTCCAGGTGTCTAATATTTAACCAATCTGTTATTGATTTTCGATACTATTTTTAAGGGGAAGGAATGTTTATGTTCCCACCCCATTTGACTTATAACAACACTTCTATTTATTACACACATAAAAATGATTTAGAACATAATATTGGCCTTATTACATCTATGAGGATCAATAGTTCTAATTTCTTGGTTAATTAATAACATTTCATATCAATATAAAAAATAAAACACAACAACATTATTGAAAACATCATTTACATGACCACTACAATCCATCGTACATATCATTTCATGGGATAACATTAGAACAACCAAAAAATTTAGCAATAAATCTCAATAAGGGATTAAACAGGGAGTAACCTAACGAATATAATACATGGTAGGAAATAGAAATATCAATGGAGAATAAGAGAAACATGAACATATATTCAGGATATAGAATTCATATAATAACATTGAAATGTGGAAACAAAATTTAACATGTTATTAATAAGATCCAAGGCTCATTGCACTTTGGAGAATTATTGAACCTCAATTTTACTTGAAATAGTATATTTAAACCTTAATTGCAGTTGATAAATCATGCTACTAATATTTACCCAATGCAATGAAGTGCTATCAGGGCTCACCCTTCTTAATCATTTGATTTCATGCATAAGTGTGCCATATGGATCATATAACATAAATTCACTAAATATAATAATTAATTCCATTACAATGGAATTTTGAATTCATACATGAAAACTATATAATCAATATATAATTTTCATAAAGTGGAATACCATTGATAGAGTAATGGAAAGGTATTCACTTCACATTGACTTTGGCAAGGAAAATTGTTGTCCAATTTCGGTAGCAAAACAGTGTGACCTAATAATTAATAAACAATTTGATGAGATAGAAAAGGGTTTCTCATTATATGTACATGGAATGGACAGTAAGGAGTCAAATAGATACATTACCCAATATATGTTATTAAATTTATATTCATAATAAATATAATTTCAACAATGTAAAAGAGATGATAATAATTTATTACGAACTGTCGGCATGGTAACAGGTGTACATGAAAGGACATAATGACAGAGAAAGAGGTATACCATCCATTAAAATAAATAGGTTTTTATGGGGGTGGGGCTAAATCATACCCCAACATATGAAATTTAAAAAATGGTATAACAACATAATGAAATGTTGACAAAATGGGAAAGGATAAATCCCTTACATGGAAGTATAATACCAATGTCTTAAGAGAGGATTGAGAGAGGATTCTTGGGAGCATGTAACACCATGGGAGGATTATATATAGTGGAGTTCATAGGTTGGTCGAGCACCAATGAGTGAAGAGGTAGTGGGAGATTTGGATTGTTTATATAGGAAAAGAGATGGAATTCTTTATTATTTAGGTATTGGACACTACTAATAAAAATAATCCAAACTACATACCATCACATAGTTTTTACCCATGTTTTTTTAAAAAGGGGAGTGGAAAAAATATTTTATAAATACAATGTATGAACATATTAAAATATTTGGCTTGGTTATATGGAGGTGAGTCACACTCTCAAGGAAATCAATTTAAAAATATAATATATTTTATAAGTCATGGAGGGTCTACTAAGGCTCCATAAAATTAATCAAAAATTTTTTAATACAAATTATTTTAATGATTTATCATATACTAGATAAAATTATGCTTTATATTATTTTATAAAATCACTATTAGGTCATTATGATGTCATAAAACACATTATATATTTAAACAATATTTATTTTTTAGCCAATAAATCGACTGCCTCAATTGTTTTTGAAAAATCACTGTTAGATAATTTTGACGTCTTGAATCCGAAAATGAAATTGATTTTATCTAAATAACTTTCTAAATAGGTGAATTTTAGATTCTAAAATGAAAACTAAAATTTATTGAAAATTCATGGTTTTTGACCAAAACTGTTTTCAACCCTAAATAAAAATTACAATTGAATTCCTAAAAATTATGTGATCTTTTATATTTAATAAAAATATATTTATAAATAATATTTAATTAATATATTATTTAATTCAAAAAATATATTAATTTATCAAAATGGATTTCTTAATTTCATTTAAATATTAACTAAAATATCTATTAGTGCTATAAAAACCATTTTAAAAATATCCATAGTAAAATGAATGTATATTATTTATAAAACAATTATTGCACATAATCATAGTGCTAGGGTATTGTTACATAACCCCTTATAACACCTGCATAAGACCTAAGATTAAGGTGTGATATGGTGACAGATTCTTGGGCATCTTAGAGAACATCGCTCATGTGGTAATATCTGTTAACTTCCTCTTCTCCTATATGTGGTTCCATTAAAGATTAACGTGTTGAATCTGGGATTGGGCTTCCTCAAGATCGAAACCTAGTGATTCTACCTTCTTTTAGATCTCCACATTGTCTATGTATATTGGTTTTTTTGAAGCCTTGTATTTATAATAGACATGTGATCATTGTTTAACGACTATATTAGCAACCATAACAATTATTAATGGGATTTTAAAACCCAAAAACATAAAATGAAGTAAGTATATATGTTTTACAGTACCCTTTTTCTTAATAAATTATTTAATTTTATTAAAAGGAATTTTAATTAATAAAAGTTTTGGTCGTTACAGTCTTCCCCCCAAGAAGAACCTTCACCCTCTAAAATTTCTCACACTAAAACTGATGCTGGAAACTCTGCTTCATCACTTCCTCCAATTATCACATTTCCTCTTCAAACACATGGTTTCACCACAAAACCTTGAAAAGAGTCATTGTCTGATTTCATAGAACATTTTCCCTTGATCTAATCTCTTCACCAGCTTCTCTACATAGGATAGGTCATTATCCAATTGTACCACCTCTGGATTGCGTACATGCGATGGGTAAGGTATGTACTTCCTCAACAGTAATACATGCAATACATCATGTAACTGAGATAGGTTCAGTGGGAGCGATAGTCAATATGCCATTTCTCCTATGTGATCTAGGATCTCAAAAGGGATGATGTACCTTTGGATTAAGCCTTTTCTTTTTCCCAAATCTCGTAACTCTCATTAATGGTGATATGTGATGGAATAAAATAGGGCTGAAATCAAAATTTTGGTCTCCTCAATGATTATCATCATAACTCTTTAGTAGACTTTGAAAAGAATTAATGTGTTGTTGGATGGTCTTATCCTTCTCCACCACTTCCTTTACCATTTCTGGACCTAGGAGTTTTCTCTCCCAAACATCATACCAACATGCTGGTGTTTTGAACCTCTTCCCATACAGTGTTTCATAATGATCCATTTGGATGCTTGAGTTGAATCGATTATTGTATGAGAACTCAACTAGGGTAAGATAAAGATCTCATCCTCTTTTTAAGTCCATTGAGAATGCACTCAACATGTCCTCATGTGTTTTGATAGTCCACTTAGATTGGCCATATGTCTGAGGATCATAAGTAATACTGAAATTTATCTTCGTCTTCAGGGCATATTTGAGACTATTTCATAACATAGAGGTGAATGTGGGAAATCGATCAGATACAATTGATATCGGTACTCCACATATCCTTACCACTTCTTGGATTTATATATATGTTAGTTAATCCAATTATAAATCCTACCAAATATAAATGAAGTGTACAATCATTTTAAAAATATCCACAAAAACCCAGATTGTATTGTTTCCTTTGGGTGTCTTCGGATGTTTGGTGACAATGTTCATAGAGTTTTTCTCCCATTTCCACGTTGGAATGGGAAATGGTTTCATCATCCCCTTAGTCTTCTGCATCTCTTCCTTTACTTTCTAATATACCAGTTACATTGATGTATACTCATCGACCTCTTTATTTATGTTATCCCACCAATAATTCTTTTGGATATTTCTAAACCTCTTGGAATTTCCTATGTGAATGGAAAAATTTGAACTATTTTCATAATCCAAAATTTCATTCTTTAACTCCATATTTGATGGAACACATTTCATTGTCCCAAATCTCCTAAATCCTTCTTCATTAACATTAAACTATAGGGATTTCCCTTTTCAGATAGTTTATTCATTATTCTAAATTCTCACATCAACCATTTGAGCATCCTTTAAACTTTCTAAAAGAGATAGTTGATCAATCATTTGATAAAGGATTGGTGATGTTCCATTATATATGATTTCCATGACCATATTTATCAAATATAAGAGGATTGGATCTGTTTAAGTTATAATCAATGATAGAATCACTATGTCCTTTATACATAGAGAATCTTTCACCTGGATCACTACCCCAGGGTGGTAATGGATTGAGAAATCGTAGTCATTGATCAGATCCAACCACCTTCATTGGGGCATATTCAACTCTATCCATGTGAATATATAATTGAGGATTTTTTGATCCATATATATTTCAAATTTCTCCCCAAATATTTAATTCTACCAATTTTGAAAATTAATGATTACTACAACTAAATATATATAATGTGTTGGATAGTTTTTCTCATGAACATTCAATTTCCTTGAAGAATATGCAATGATATTGTCATTTTTCATCAAAACATAGCCCAATCAATTTTTATAAGCATCACTAAATACCACAAAAAATGTTTTCCACTTGTGGTTAATGTGGTCACTGGAGTAGTGATAATCCTTCAAATCATCTCCTTAAATCTATCTTCACATTCATCACTCTAGTAAAACAAGGCTCCCATATAGGATATCTTGGTAAGAGAGTTTGAAAATCATGAGAAATTTATCACAAATCGGTGATAATATCCCATCAACCCAAGGAATATACAGATATTTTCCACTAATGTTGGCCTGGGCCAACCCTCTATTGTTGCGGTTTTTTAGATTTCCACAGATGTCCCATTACATGTGATGATATGACCCAATAATGAGATTTCTGTCAACTATAAGTCACACTTGATAGACATTTCATAGAGCTTCTACTTTTTCATGGTATCTACTAAAGTGCTTAGATTATCCTCATGACCCTTCTTGGTTTTGGAGAATATTGAAGTATCATCTATATAGACTACCAAAAATTTGTCGAGGTCATCTCTAAAGTCACAATCCATCAAGTCCATGAAGAGTGATGGAGCTTTTATGGGTCTTAAAGGCATTACTATGAATTTATAGTGCCCATATCTTTTACGAAAAGTAGTTTTCAGGATATCCTCCTTCATCACCACTACTTGGTAATATCATGACCACAAATCCACACTAGAAATGTATTGTTCTCCACGTAGCTGATCGAACAATTCACCATTTTAGGGAAGTGGATACTTGTTCTTTATAGTGGTTTTTATGAGCTCACGATAATCAATGAAAAGGTGCATTGACACAACCTTATTCTTGATGAAGAGGACTGGTTCACCACATGGTGAAGCACTTGGGCATTTAAATCAGTTATCCAGATTCTCATGTAGTTCTTTCATTATCTCTTCAATCTCAACAATAGCCATTCTATACAGGGTATCAAATATTGGTAATTACCCAGATATAAGATCAATCGAGAATTCAATATCTCTTCTAGTAGAAATAATAGGATATTACTAGGGAAACCCTTCAACAAATTCCCTCACAATAGGAATATATTCCAGGATGGTTATATCCATAGACTAAACAATCTGAGGATGATACCCACGCTCATAAGAAAAAAATATCCATGCTTGAGATAATGTTACTAAAGAAGATTCTTCCTTTTTGGTGCTCTAGTATTGATTCTGGGGTCGATTATCCATATGGAGAGTGATTTCCCTCTCACAGAAATTTATGTGGGATCTATACAGAGAAATCCATTCCAAGCCATAAATTTTATCAGATTCCACCAAAGGGATTATGACCTAGTTTTCCGTGATGTTTGATAAAACATTTGTGACATGGGAGGAGATATATTTATTGATGTGACGATTGCCCCATTTATCGTTTTCAGCGACATATCTACTTCCATGATTTTTGGTGGTGCTGGGATAGTTCTAGCAAACATTCGGGATATAAAAGAATGTGTAAAACCAGAATCAAAAATTACATTCAGAATTCTAGAATGAATAAATAGCATACCTATCACCACAAATTTTTTGAGGTTCACTTCGGAGGTGTTGATAGAAAAATGTATACCTTTCTACCTTCGAAGTTGTTGGTTACCTCTGAAACCCCTTGAATTAGGGTAATTTACTGAAAAGTTCCTTGGTTCATTGTAGTTGAATCAAAGAACAATTCATTGAGTATCGAAAGGAGCGTTCCTCTTCAATGTTGCAGTTGTGGATTTTCATAATGGCAGTTAATGGGAAGGTGCTCTTCTCTTCCACACCTATAGCATTTCTTCATCCCCTTTAGGCAATTTCAATGGTTCCTCTTTCTGCTCCTTTAGTATGTGGTGTGCTGGAATGTCATAGAACCATTGGATTTATACATTGGACCACCAGAATTAAATTCCACATTAAACATCTTATCCTCATGAGTCCCATGAGATTTTCCCATCTCCATTTTGGCCATGATGGCACATCAGACAATTTCATCATATCTATCGAAGCCACAGATTGCTAGGGTTTTCGTAAGGAAGGTTTTAGCCCACCAAAGAAGAGGTCAACCTTGCATTCTTGGGTAATGACAACGTCACAGGCATATCATGAAATCCCTGTGAAATTTTCCTCGAATGATCTGATGGATTTATCATCATTTTCCATGATTTCGTGGATGTACCATTCTATGTTATGCCGAAGGGTTTGAGGAAAATATTTATCAAAAACAAACTTTCTGAAAATCCTCCCATTCCAACACCTCGATCTCCTCTTTAGGATTCATATTTTTTTTTCAATGTACTCCATTTATCATTCTCACCCTGCATATGCTAAGAAACTAGAAGAACCTTCTCTTGTTCGGAACATTAAAGGATAGAGAAAATCATTTCAATGGTGATGATACATTGTTTGGAAATTCAGGGATCATATGATCTATTAAAAGTGGGGGGACTTTTTCTCATGAAGATATTGATTGAGTCGTGTTCATTCTTGGGGGGTTTGATGTTCTTATTGAACCCTATTTCAATTAAAAACATGAGTTAACAGAGAGTGTATCGTGATACAGTTTTTTATTCCCGCACTCTTTAGAGTTGGCATCTCATTAGAATAGTCATCATATTGATCTTCACATCAGTTTTTAGCCGGAGTCCTCCTATTACCATCCATTGGATGAATTAAAATGAATGTTTGGGTCAGCACATAAAGGATAATCCAAATATAAAAATGGATGACATATAAATTACTTTTATTTCATTAACTTATGATTTTTTTTTCTTAAATCTCTATTATCCATGATCTACTCCCCTACATATGTTAATAGGTGAATTTTTTTCTGTTAATAATGGTTCATACTATGATTATTAATTTACAAAATCATATTCCTAGGGATTTTCGTAACCACGAGTGTAGCAAGGCCTATAATCGTTCACGAGTTCTCATTCGGGTCTAGCTCAATCTGTTGTTTTTAGGTTTTACCCCTAGATACTTCTGTGCCAGAGCATCCATTACATGCTCTTACCTAGATAGGGGTGTATTTTCCTAATAAAAAACATACTCAATACTCAAAATAATTTATAGATGTTTTTATTACACTTAGTCTTATCCCTATGGTTTTCAATTTGGGTTGTAATCCTAATCCCAAAAATAACTAAACATATCCCCTAGAACCAACTATAACAACCCTTCTCTTTATTACACACTTAAAAATAGTTATTACATAATAATTCACTTAATAAAACTCAGAGGATCTAGAGGTATAGTGCATTAGGAAATTATTTACATTACATAACATCTTATAATATAAAACACAATTACATTACTGAAAACTTCTTTTACATTACCACAATATTCCATCATACATAGCATTGCATGGGATACCCAGAGGAAATACATAAAAAGGGGTGAGATATAAATCCTAGTAAGGAAGTAAACATGAAATAACATGAATAATACAGTACATTTTAGGAAATTGGAATATCAATGAATTATATGAGACACATGAACATAAAGGTATGATATAACATGATTATCATAACATGTAAATGCGGAATCAACATTTAACATTATATTACCATGATACAAGACTCATTGCACATGGAGAATGATTAAAACCACATTGAAAATGAATTAGCATGAGTAATCATTCATTTCACCTAATATCATGATACTAATATTTACACTATGCATTGGAGCGTTATTAGGGCACAACATTCTTAATTATTTCATTTCATGCATAAGTGTTCCACATTGATCAAATAACATAAACACAATAAACTTCCTAATTTATTACATGATAATGGAATCTGGAATTACTACATTAAAACTCTATAGTTAATAAGTAAATTTTCATAAATGATAATAACCTTGATGGATAAATGAGCATGGTATTCAATACACAATGACATTGGCTTTGAAAATCGCAGTGCAATTTTGGCAGCATAACAGCGTGACATAAGAATTCATAAAAATGGTTGATGCGAGATAAATGGGTTTCTCATCACATGTAAATGAAATTGAATTTAAGGGTGTCATATAGAAACATTTCCCATCATATGTAATGGAATATAGATTCATAATAAACAAAATGAATTAATTTAAATTAGAAGAGAGAAATTCCTTATGAAATTTTGGCATGGTAATAAGTGAAAATGGAAGGAATTAATGAAAGATAAAGAGGTCTATCATAATTTGATCATAAATAGGATAGTTTTTAAGAGGTGTTAAATCATACCGCAAAATTGGAATTTGGATACAAAATGTAATAAAAACATAAGGAAATTTGGACAAAAATGAGACAAGAAGAAATCCCACAGTTGGATGCTTCATCCCTAAGGCTTAAGAGAGGATTGATAGAGGATTATTGGGATCTTGGGGAACCATGGGAGTATTATAGAGAGGGTAGGTAAGATGATGGATGATCTCCAAATGTTTTTATTCATGAGAATTTGGGATCTTTGGTTAGTTTATATAGAAAAAGAGAGGGAATTTATTATTATTTAGGTTTTGGACACTACACATAAAACTAATCAAGGCCACAATAATTACCATGGTTTTTGAACATGTTTTTTTTTTCAAAAAGGGGATTGGAAAAGATTATTTTATATGGCCAAGGTAATAACATATTAAAATATTAGGCATGCTTATGTAGAGGTGAGTCACACTCCCAAGGAAATCAATTTAAAAAGTTAAAATATTTTATAAGTCTTGGAGGGTCCACTAAGGAAACATAAAATTAATAAAAAATATAAAATTATATCATTTTGTGGATAAAACATATATTGGATGACCATACTATTTATAGTATTTTATTACATCACTATTTGGTCAATATAATGGCATAAAAAACATTATATATTTAAAACATGTTTAATTTTTTTCCAAATATTCGATTATCTCAACAAATTATGAAAAGATCACCATTAGAAAATTTTTAAGTCATGAATCCAAGGAATATATTCATTTTAAAAAATAATTTCCTAAATATTTAAATTTTCAATTTGAAAATAAGTGTTGACAATTATTGAAAACTCATGGGTTTTGACAAAAACAGTTTTCAAAACATAATAAAATTTACAATTGTATTCATAATAATTATATGATCATTTTTATTAAATAAAAAGTTATTCAGTAATAATATTTATTTAAAATATTTTTAAACAAATAAATACTTTAATTCATCAAAATATATATCTTATTTGAATTTAAATATTAACTAAATATATTATTTGTTCGTTAAAAACCATTTACAAAATAACAATATTAAAATGAATTCAATTTTTCATAAAAAAATAATGCACATAATCATAATACTTGGTTGTTGTTATATAAACCACTATAACACCCACATAATACCTAAGGTTAAGGTATGTGATGGTGACTGACTATTTGTGTGGCATGGATAACATCGCTCTACTGGTATTCTCTATTAACTTCTACTTCTCTCATATATGGTTCCATTTAACCTTAACGTATTGAATCTTGGCATAGGCATGGTCACGAGAAAAACTAAGAGACACTACACCCTCTTAGAGCTTCGATAAATGGGATTTTTTATGGAGAAAATAAACTAGACGAGGCCATCACATTCTTTTTCTGAGTATATTGGATTATTTAAAGCCTTGTATTTATACTAATCATGTGATTACAATTCAACAGCTATACTAGCCACAGTAAAAAATTCATAGTGGTATTTTAAAATATAAAAACATAATCCCATGGAAATTCATATGTTTAACATAAAAGTTTTACACAATAAGAAATTTAATTAGATCAAGATGAATTTTTATTAATAAAATTTTGAATCGTTACATGACCTATAGATATGTGTTTGACACATAAACATCACAAAATGATATTGTGTGATGGGATCTCCTGGAATACATTATTTCAGTTGATATGTGATTGATTTTACAGAGGATTTCCATGGGATCTTCAATCGTTATGATGATGAAGTTCCTCTTTTTATGGTCATCTTGTCCATATAGAAGAACAAATCACATATGCTTGATTAGATTCATGATGATTGAGTAATATGGGATTGTAAAATCACTATATAAGACTTCTCAGTAAATATTAGATATATATTGTATCAACTAAATCAAACAGTAGTGACCTTCCACGTGAAGTATGAGGAAATATGATTTAAAATATATACTATAGGGATAGTCTTTCATAATTTCTAACATAAATTTTGGAATGTGTTTCGATGGTAGAGGAGGCCTAGAGAATAATTTGGGTTTTGGGAGGGAGATGACCTTGGTCGGACCTAGACACACATTTTTGGTAGACATGGTGTTCGGAGTTGGGTATATAAAGTGAAAAATATTTAGATTTGAGTATGAATCAAAATATAAATACACAAACATCAATGAAATCTTAGAATAATCATAGTTTAGATATGAGCATGTCTAATATCATGCCATGACAGTAATTACACTAAGATGGAACCGACTACATGATGAGATATGTTTAAATGTTTCTTCAATTTTTGTGAGAAATGTTTTTAAGATTCACTTAAGGAAATTTATATGGTGATCGATATGGTGGGAGTGTAGCTTTAGTATATTGAGGGTGGAACACATATTTTTTTAGAATTTTGACAAGCATCATGTCAACTATTCTCTTGGGCTGGGAACTAGTTTGGGGAATTTTTACATAAATGGTGAGAAACATAAGGTTATAATCCATGCTAGTTTATTTTCAATCAGGGATAGGGAATGGGATGTGGTGATTAGGTTCGATTTTCTTTATACTGATGAAAATGAAAATCCTAAGGGGGTAGTGCGATATCAAATTCAAGTTAGTGACCTTCATGTGATTTTGGTCATGGGGTCTGAAGGCCAGTCCAAATAAAATCATTTTGGATCCCTTATTCAATTAAATAAAATGATCAATCTAAAACTAAATCTCTTGATAAATTCATGGTAAAAAATTTAATATCGAATTCATTGATATCTGATTGTACCATTATGCCTGATGTAGCTTGTGATGATCCAATGGTTTTGGATCAAGTATTATATTGGTTCATTTGTTGTCAGAAATTGGAATTATTTGAATAGGGGATGTTTTAGATAATATGTTTCACTAATAAGTGGTTATGGAATTTAGTAAGTATGTTTAAAAAATGATATCTTAATTCCTTTGGATAAGGGAATATGATTAGTGTATGGAACACATCGGCTTCCAGAGATGGAAAGTTTCAAAAAACAAGTCATCCAAATGATTTTTATCATTAGTTATTTAGCATATCTATGTGTGGTATGTAATGAATAACTAGAGTTACTCTATAGGAATTTTGTGGGAATAGTTTGAGGATTAGATGGATATTTTAAATGAAATGTCTCGACTTCCATGATGTGATTGATTTATTGGTGCTTAATCATATAAATCTAATCTTGGGTGGTGTCATCAAATGTGATCAGATATAGCATGTGATAATTGTGTCAAAAGTATAATCAAGATTCAAGAGATGTTATTATATTAGTAATTCCAATGGTGGAGGTAATAGAACTTGAGAATGGATATTTAAAATCTGGATAATATAGTGTTGATAACCATTGATCATTTTACATTAGATGGATGAACTGATCATAATTCAACATTGAAGAGACCAGTTTAGTGAGTTGTTAATGTTGTGATATTGTTTGTGATTGTTTTATTGGTATTGGTGGTTAAAATATGTATAATTAATGTAGTGTTTGGAGGTGAATTAGGTGTTTATAACTAAATCGTGTCATTATAAACATAATTCAGGACCCATATAGGTTGTTTTTTGTAATTCCTCCAATGATTTATTTGTGTCTAGAATTGTAATGGTGGGGAGACTGTATGATATCGTTTTTGTTTTCTAATTTCATCATTTATGAATTATTTTTTCATTTTTCAAGTACTAGAAATTTCAACACTTGATTAAATACTAGGAACAATAATTCAAATGTAGTAAGGCCTAAAAATTATATTTCTTGACATGGGATAGGGGTTTGTTTTTGGAAAACCGTTTTAGTTTTATCTTGGAGGTTTTCATCACAAGCCCTAGTTTTTTGGAAAGGTGTACCTCATGTAATAGGTTGGATCATGGTTAGTATTACCAGAGAAGAAATACCATTAGAGAATTATGATCTGACACATGGTTTGAGAAAACATGTGGACATATAGAGGTAACCATGTAGGGGACATACCAATGGAAACAACAATTCCACATAGTTGGTCCACTATATGAATAACTATACACGGAGTCCAAGCAATGCGGAATGTTCCATGAACTATATATGTGAACTGTTGGAGAATGGTATATTAAACCATGCTCTGTAACCATTCTAGATGGTAGGAGTTTAATTTTAATGACCATATTTCTCATTAAAAGTTGAAAATTATTGTTTTCCCTTATCATCCATAATGGGTTCCCATATTTTCATAATTCTTTATCCACCATTAAAACATCCCTCTAACTCCCTTCTTCATGGGAGCTATCACTCATTTAAATTATGAATTGGAAACCATTAGGTGTGTTAGAAAGCTTGAGGTAGGACTTCCACTATATCAATATATGTTTAGTTCTTTTCCATCTTCCTCTTACAATGTATTATTTGGTTATGGATTTCCTGATTCAATTGGAGAATGGTGGAATAATATATTGATGCTGGGGTTTTCACTCTGGCTAGGAAGAGGATAACTGATGATGTCATCCACACTTATCAAAGCATCATTTCCTCAAGTATTGAATCCTTAGTTAATTTATAAAAATTTTACGATTAATTTATTTTTTTAATGTTTTTTGTTTTATATCATAGGAACTATGGAAAATGTGTGGTTTGACATATGTTCTGGGATGTTAGTAAGCATTCAGTCATGGTTTTGGTGAAATGATATCAACAAGTGATATATTTATTGTTATTATTAAAATAAATAAATGGCTCATTGAAATAAAAATTTCATTTTTAATAAAAAAATTATATATTTTTATATTTACTTTTATGTGCTAGTATCCCTATGAGGTGGGATCCACCATAAATCATTTTATCATGGAATGTCCTTGGACACTAATTTTATCCTCTGGAGATTCAAATAGAAAGCTTCTTAATGTTAGTTGATCCATCATACGTACCATAGTGTATTTTGTATGTTTCATTAGTATGTGTATTCTTTGGAATTCCATTGAGGATTATACCCCTATTTATAATTTATAAAATTAATTTTTAATTAAATTATTTAATTGGTAATTTTATAGATTAATGAAAAGGGTTCTTAAAATCTTGTTTGTGCTAGCTTTTTTACTTTGACATATTATTTATATTGAGGGTCCCCTTTGAGATACCTCTGCATATAATCCCAACTAAGTGATCCCTTGTATGATTCCTAAATTTACTTATTCCTTATATAGAAAAATAGAATTGATACATAGACATATTGTTTAGAGGATCCATTGTATGATGACTTTATATAGTGTTTCACATGAATGACCCACTCGGTAACCTAACATTGGACCGACCATGTTTTATTGTGTTAGTAGGCGGGTAATTATGGTTGAAGGTTTCACCTAGATCCTTTACCAATAATTTCATCCCATGAGGATATGGAAGTAACAGATGTTTGTGAATTCATCAACCCTAAACATTTTCTTATTCTTCCCCTCTTCTATTATTCATTCAGCTATGATTTTTAGTGTTACTTATTAGATTTTGGCTGATATGGATTATTTTTAGGTGCTATATGATATGGATTCCTAGAGGTAATACATGGGATCCTGATGTTATGTCATGTTGATTTATATGAAAACCAATTCAATGACCTTATGAGGGTCAACATTGTATGGAACCAAAAATTCATGACGGTATGGAACCATGTATCATGTATTCTATTAATGTCTTCCATGGACTCAATGATGATTCCTTTGTCAATATCCCTTGGTATTTTCCAATGTTGGTCTAAATTATAATATTTTTTTACAGATTCACACAATTTAATTAATTGGGATTCCTTTTTCAATGGAATTGGATCCTATCACTCATAGATATAATACCTTATAAACATTTATTAGGCCACCGTTGATACAATAACATCTTTAAAGGATTATCCATTAGAACAATGTATCCCTCGTGATGGTGATTTGTTGTGAGTTCAGGTGATACTATGTTAATTATATGTATTTAACTTAGTTACATAGTTTTCTTAGGTTCTTATTTAGTATTAATTGAAGTTGTTATTTTGCGATCAGGATTAGAAACCCGAGGATCCACTGTGAGTTGTTTTATTTATGTTATTAGTATTATTAATCATATATATATATATATATATTTCTGGGGATATACACACGTATAAATAAATAAATATATATATATATTATGACACATTATTTGGATACATTAATGGTTTGGATGAATCTTTTATGGTCAATAGATATCATGAACATGATGTCCCACTGTGGTTTATTTTATCTACATCTTTATTGAAATAGTTATTTGAATTAAATATATTATTGTTTAACTTATTATTAGTTCACATAGAAATTCATTTAATATTAAATGATATATATAGTATGAAATTTGTGATTCCCTATCGATAATTGTACCCACACGGTACTTGCACCTCAATTGGACCTAGGTACCCAATACAACAAACAATTCATTACAGGAACAACATTGGATGAGAATGTGAACTAATCAATCAGTATAGATCAAAAATATATTTTTATATCAGGCATGTGGTATCACTCAATTTAGTATTATAATGGTTTCATTTTAAATATTTTTCTTTTATTCATGCCTGTATATTAGATTGGGATCATGGATTATCAGTGTTGTATATATGACCAGGATATTCGGTCATTCCCTATATTTATATTTATTATTTTTTTCATCCTAGTATTTAATTTTATTCATTGTTCCCATAATCTAATTATAATATATAGGGTTTATAAAGATATTTACATTGCTTTATTACTCTTATATGAGGTCATAGTATCCCCATTATCACACTCTTGGACCTCACTCTTGTCAGAATCCTTTAAAATATGGGATGTTACACTAGAGGTCATATGAAGAACTATATTGGGGAACCATGTTAGGGGAATAATGGTTTGGATGTGACCGAAATTGATAATAAAACATTAAAATCTTTAAGTTTGTGATGAATTATTTACACTGATTCATAGTTTATAGGTTTCCTAAACACAAGAACCACTAGATTCTCAATATAGGCCATGCATTTTCTATAAGAGGACTGACTAGTGAACATTTCCCATTATTTATAATAAAGGGAAAAATAATTATTTCCCAGATCTCTTCTGAAAATGATTATAGAGATATTGAATTATGCTATTAGTATCCACTTTCTCATAGGACATCATGAATTTCCTAGACATTGGTGAATGTAATACATGCTTTGTTTCATGTGTACCATTCTAGTTTTTTTCAAAGATATTGAACTCTTCATCCCTAATCCCCTTATCAAGTATATCGTGGATTAAGGACTCAAAAATATAGAAAATCTGTTCAAGGTAGAGCACAACCATTATGCTTTAAAAACAATCTTCTATGATACATCCAATTAGAAGATGATATTTCTATTGAATTGATCATATGGATATTATGGTTGATGATCGATTAAATATTAGACTAAAATATAAATTAATTTTATTAATAACTCATTAAAAACTTTGTGTGAAATATTACTATTTTTTGTTTATTCCAAATTTATAAATTCCCAATTTCCCTCACAATTATTCTTAGAATGTCCCTTCATACTGACATTATAGTTCCTCGGATCAATGATTCCATTCTCATAACCTAATTAAGGGCCACCTCAATTACATTAATCGATATAAATAGACATTATTCTAAAATATAGACTGGTATTCAATTTCTTCATTAAATAGAAACTCCAGTAAAAAAATTCTAGATTACGATTTCCTTAACACATGCCAATAAGTTACATCTTGTCTACAAAGGGTTACTTGTCTTCATGTCAATTTTTTTTAACTAAACCGATTTTTTTTTGAACACATAAATTAAAGTTATAGGATAAATATTGGTTAGCCATATACAGAGTGATATGGTTTCATTCATAATCTTGAAATGGGAGATCTATGGACAAAATATTTCCATAAGGGAATTTTTAATAATCATAAACATTCATATATTATTCTTTTAAATGTATTTTTGTAAATAATTTGAATTTTCATAATTATTTAACCATGTGCTGAAAAATATATACACATAATAAATTTATTGTAATTCCATCATTTCATATTAATCCATCTGTTTTTTATCTTGTCCATGCATCCTTAACAAATTATGCATTAGAATGAAATTATATAAATATAATGTGTTATGTCAATGATCAAGAACTAGTATATTTTTTTGATCATTCAAAAAACAAAACATTATCCATTGGGGAAGAACTCCTTCATCATATATACACTTAAGATACATCATTACACCTCTATCTAATGTAACTATACATTTATTTTCTCCATGTATCTATCATGAACCAACTTCACATGACTAAGAGTTTTCTCCTAATAATGTATTTACATCCCATGCGGGTGAGAATAACTGAAGAGTGGTATTTTATAACAGAAAACATTGGAATGTAGACCCATACATAATATTGAATGAGGGATGGATCATAGTACATATATTTTCATTATGTAACCATATATAAATATAATTTCATCTAAGCTCATAATCATTAACAGGTGAAATGAATAAACATTTCGAATATCATGTTAGAATTCATTTGGATTGATTTTTATAAATATAATACATGCATGAACTAATGTATTTAATTATCTAATTAATCAATTAATTCATTCTATCATAATATCCCTCTAATATGTCCTAGAGATACCCATCCATTGAGATTTTAAATTAATTAATTTTTATACTTTGTGTTAAAATTTATTAAAATAGGTACACATCTAGTAGTAGAATCAACATGGGGGTACATATTCAAGCTATTCAATGTTGGTTTAGATCGTAAATTGTTTACTCATGTTTCATATGAAATATAAGTATAATAACATTATTACATAGAATTTATGATCCAATATATTAACAATTGAACAACTATTAATCACTAACCTTGAGATGCTTTTAATTTTCGTAATTTAGTAAATGTATGACTACGATAATTGGTATGTTGTTCAAATTTTATATAGAAATTAATTAAAATTTCAATATTAAATCATATGTACCATTTATCATGTTAGAGTAAAATAAATTCCACAATGAACATATAATTATAAGGATTATGGAGAGATAATCTTATTTTAATTTAATTATAAACATATTGATTACAAGACTTTTATATATTACTATATGTCATTTGTAATTATTTTCGTATGTATTTGGTACAACCCTAGTGATTGGGCATCTATTTTAACATTGATGTGTGTGTGGAAAATGTCACATAAAACCGATATAAAGCATAAAACCACCAAGCTACATTGATTTTAAATAATAAACAATTCATAAATAAATATAAATGTGTGTGTGACATTGTCTTTTCGTCCATGAAAATATTTGGATGACATGGAATGTAATACAATTACATGATGTATAATCCCATATTCCATTTTCAAGATCCCCTTGGTCAGTATACATATCTTTTTATTCATAAATCACCATAACTACATGATGTAGTGAGTTAATTTGGACAATATCTTTGTGTAATGAATTGGGATAGAAGGCTTGTACTCCAATTATATCAATTGTAATCTCATGTTTTCTAGAAAGATTTTTCTATAAATTCTAATTTGTTTTATGATGTTAATCATTAATATTTAATCTTATCTAGATTATACTACCATTAAATGGATTAATGATGTTGATATATATATAATAAAATTCCAGGTTGAATTGAAATAAATGAAATGAAACATTATATACATAAAGCAATCATTAATAATGAAATAATTATAAATTTAACATTACAACTCTAATACCACAAGACGGTTCAAGATAAATTAGAATAACATTCTAGTTCATTTTCTAACTCATATTTTTTTAGTTTCAAATTATCATTAATATATTACATGATGTGAATGTAAAGAAAAGTGAATAATTTTCCAATGAATATTGAATTGTTTTTCCTAACCAAGTGGATGGATGTTTTCTTTATTAATTTATAATTAATTTAATATATAAGAATAATTATTTAATATATTTTGAGTTCATTCTTTCTTAATGATGTTTACTTTTCAAACCCAATCAGTGTATTATGGTTGTATGTTGATGACCAAACGTAGATCCCCTATAATGTTAACCCATACATGATCCTTTGATATGTGAACAACATCAAAGAAACATCAGGTTCAAGTAATAAAAAAAGGAGGGTATATTGAGATGAAATTATTATACAAAATGATTATTCATTGTTTAATGAAGATAATAGTGTATAAATCGAACAATGAATAGGGTATAATTATAATGAATTATTAAATGAACATTAATAATTAATTATTCTACAATAAACCACAATTCATGCAATTGTTATCCTTATTATTATTATTATTATTTACCTGTAACGTGCACACAACCATACAATAATAAGTATTTATTTACCAATATAGAATGTGATTCTTTATCACTCGATGAAATCATGTATTTTCATCCTTCTCAATACTTATTGAATTCAAAAATAAATAATTGAAAAATAATAGTTATTCAGTAAGTAAAAAATTATTCACCTTGTAGAAAATAAAAATTCATTTTTTACTACGATAAAAAAATTAAATATAAGTTTAATAAATTTATACATTTTAAAATTTAAAAAATGGATAAATTATTATTATCATGTGAATGTGCATTTTTATTAAAAAATTTATTGATTAGTCAAATCAGAATAAAAAATACATATAGGTCCATAGTTTAATATTTATCCCAATTTCTAAATATAAATTTAATTTATTTAATATCAAAGAAAACTATAATTTTTTGACCCTATATTCCTCTTTTGATGTTTTATTTAGTAGTCCTTTCTAAATTCAATTATCATTATGTAGAAACGGGTCAGTGTAATCCTAGATGAAGAAGATATGTCTTAATGAAAATAGCCACATACGAATGGTCATTGTGTACCCGACTCGAAAAGCAAATGTTCTTTTCAAAGAACATTTATGGAAAAAGTTGGGAACTCGTACATTTTCCACAGTAGATGTGTTATCCCCAATATGAGAAAAAAAATTCAAAAAAGTAGACTATGGTTGTTTGAGTCTACCACCCTATGAAACTTATAATTAAGAGTGGTTACATGCATATTCGGATCATTCCGAAGAATATCATCAAAAAAATCATCCATATTATCCCAGGTATGGATAAATAATTCCACATTGATCATCCTTTCATTGAAACCACACTCTAGGATGTGGTCCTATTTGGCGATCCACACACATTGTTCTTCATTTGTCTCAACACTAAGTGACCTCTCATAAATTCTATTGATAACCTTTTGTGAGGAATTGATCTGAATGGTTCCCTCAAGTGTATCCCCCTTAGAGTGAAGAACTTGTTCCATACATTCCCCATTCCTCGCTTCCACCTAAACTTCCTCTATGATTTCAGTTCCATCTGGTATTGGTTCCATGTATTGTACCATGATTCTGCCATCTGGGCCTTGATATCCATTCACCGGACTTGCTTGCCCAACTCTTCAGATAACTATTTTCCATTTTCAACACTTTTTGGGAGACCTGGTCCTTTTTCGATCCCATTTTTCCTAGAATTTTCTAAGGATCAAGTAACTATTGTCTTAGGGGTGTTCGAATAGTTTCTTATCGGCCTTTTTCCCTCCCTTATTAACTAGAAAATTCCCAAAGACAAGGCTCTCTTTCTTGCCCTTTCTTGAGCCAAACCCATCCATCAATTGAGGGTACTACTCATAATATGTCGATACCATGAATTTTGATACTCTATCACTTGCTTAAATATCCTCAGGAGTCCTTGTCATGATTTCTTTTTCATTTCCACCGTGAAATATGTGTTTTTTGTCCTACTGGATTGTCATTTTCCTTCCTTTTAGCCGAGATGAAAGAGAAATTATTATGGATCGAAATAGACCCTAGAGGTTCAAGTAGATGAAGTAGTCCCACACATGGATATGGAACTGTCTTCGATCATGGGTAACCATGAAACTCAGACATAACATTATTCAAACCTATGGAAATATACACCTCGAACAACCCATTGCATCTATGTAGGCATCCTCAGTTATGGAGTCATCAGAATAAACAATCTCTTATCCATTACCCATAAAAAAAGTCATCACCTTATTAGCATAAGAAGGTCCAAACTCACACAAGACCACCTCTTCTTCTTACCATATTCCATATCAATCTTCATCTTGGAAAAAATATCCACCACTCGTGGGTCAGGGATCCTATTTCAAGATTCAACAGGAAGTAAAACATGATTGATATTTTCCTCATGAACTATTGAATCAACAGAGATGTCCTCTAGTTCCATAACCATAACATCCTTAACTGCATCTTGAGCTTCACCACTAGAATTCTCATCTAACACTACAGTGAAGGTCGGATTATAGGACACCCGTGCAAGATTTTTCAAAACGGATTCACCCACGATCGCCCAACCAGGGGTGTTTCGAGCCTTGTCTTGCACAACAAGCACCTTCCTTTAACTAGAGGCTTTTCCAATAATCTCCCCCAAACAATAGGGCCTTGTTTTCCTAATTCACCCATGACAATTAGGTTCCATAAGACCCAATTGATAGTTGGTTGAATAGAAATCTTCCCATGATTGAAAAACAACATCTTTCATCCACCTAAATTCATCTTCGACCGTAATCCAAACACAATCAACTGGTGTCTTAGAGACATCCACCTCGAGGAAAAAAATCATATTGAACTGATAACACATAGAATAAGTATGATTATATGAGAAATGAAATCAGACCACATGATTCTCTATCATACATATGATTGCTGGATTTTGAAAAGTCAATGGATGTTGTGGGATACTTACCCATTTTGCAGTGGAGGGTGTGTCCCTGTCTATATAGATATCAAAATACCAAAGAAGAAGAAGGAAAATTCCTATGTTACATATGTGGGACTCCCTAAATTACACACATATCATATATTCGTCTGAAGAAAAATGGATCATCAAGTGACGTTTATTAAGAACACCCACAACTAGATGATCTTGATATTCCAAATTACAAAAAACAAAATTATTTAACTCATCAACTGATGGACTTCAATGACTAAAAAGTGCCACCACGGTCAGATCCACAAGTCTCATGGATTCAGAGAACTCTGACAATGAAATTGAGAGCTGAGGATCAAGAAAGTAATTATATAGAACCGTCAGGATTAAATAAATTGTCAAAAACTCAGGCAGAAATCTAGGGTTATAGAAAGGGATAAAGGGAATCCATGGAACTAGAGGTGGTGGCACTGGTCCATCCTCCCCCCTCCTAGCTCCGAGAGGGGGTGCGGGGAATTCATCATCGATCATCATCATGTAGGGTTCCATCATGGAGAGTGCCTACATTTTAATTTTGACATCCCCCACCTAATTTTGGATTTACCAAATCATAGTCACTATGAAATATTATCTCTTTATTATGATATATATAAAATAATTCTCAAAACCATGCCCTAAACCAATATACATGATACATCATTCATTTAATAACTAAAATGAACTCATAAATAACCCATATACATGTAATCTAATGTGATGGTTCCATATCAATCAAAGGGTACGTATATAATTATCCACTGTGGTGGAAAGAAAAATACATTTTCAATATACTCATTAATAACATATATTTCATGATGTACCAAACACACCATACTCCTCATGAATATATATGACCTATGTTTTATTTATTACATCAAATTAATCAATTAAATTCATGAAAATAATAATATTTCTCTCTATGTATAATCACACACACTCATATATAAGAATTTTTAATGACACAAAAACATGAGGAATTCCAACTCCTATGTCTGTTATCATAATCTCCCTTCCTAGATTTTACCATATGGAAAATTAATGTCATGATTTCTCATCCCCTTACGAGTACTTAGACACAATATTCATCAAGCTACGCGTCCATTATAAAATGTTATGAGACCATATAATAATTTATTATAATATCATCAAGGAATTTAAAGGTTCTCTTCATAGTGGGGTACCACTATGAGTTTTAAAATTCACAAGATACTCATGGAATTTATTACATTAATATTATCCAAAATAAAGAATGATATTTATTTATATATTTTAATAATATTCCCACCATTTAATATAAATTAAATCTAATGTAGATGTTTCTTTATCTAGGAAACCATATCCAACAAATGAGTCATAATATTATATTCATACACCGTCATATGTTAAAAAATGTACAGTCTATTTTTATTTCACTTATAATCTACGTTATTATTATATTAAATTTTATTATTATATTACTTTCATTAAAATACATAAAAAAATTTGATGGGTATCTCCCTAATATATTAGATATATGTTATGATAAATTGAATTAATTGGTTATTAATGTGATTAAATAGAATAATTTTCACTTTTCTTATATTAATAAATTAATGAATAAAAATGAATTATATTTGGTTATTTTAAAGATGTGTAGATTCCAAAAATTGCTCAAGTGCTGAATAAGGGTTCCAAATGACAAAGAGAAGTCATATTCGGACACAGGGACCCCGTCTGGGGGTCTTGGAGGGGCCGCATGAAAAACATTCCTATGTGCGCAGAAAAATGTGCCTTGTGTAGATAGTTATTGGTATTATGAAGAGGCCTTGACCCAAGCGCGAAATAATTTCACGCCCCGCCCCACACTGTTTCCACTTCGCGCCGGAGACCTCGGTGCGTACTTATTTCATGCCGAGCTATTTTCCACACCCCCGAGAACCTATAAATAGAAGGAGACCCCCTTCCATTTCAGGTCTGAATAATCTGAACCGGCTCTCATGCAAGAAATCCATCCTCCACGCATGAAAAATGGCCTTTAGGTATGGTTCTTTTCTCACCAATTCACCCCGAGGTCCACCTCCGCGTGAGATCCCTATGGCTTAGACTAAATTCCAATCCCTTCGGGGTCCACCCCCTTGTGTGCAATCCCTTCCATTGCACGTAGGATGGAAAATTGCATGAAATCCATCCAAATTGAGCACACCCCTATCCTTGGGAATATCCTCTCCCACATGCACGCAATTCATTCTCCTTGCATGCAATCCTTCTAGTCGTGCACAAAACCTAAGTCCCAATTCCGTGTAAGCATCACCAATTACACGCTAGTCCAGTGTTTTTCACACATGGCTATTATTTCGTGCAAACCTGAATGGTTGCGTACAATCCCCCTGAGACCCCCACACTTCGGTGCTCCCCGGGGGCCTCCTTGAGTGGGCCTACGATACCCTACTTATGGATGACATTCGCTTGTGTTTATCATGCTCCGGGAATCCACATCATGCAGCGTTTTTCTGTGAGAACTTCTAGGCTCGTACAAAGTAACTTCAATGTCCCTTGGATGATACCGCTAGTTGTGCTTATTTACCTTATGCTTATTCGCATAAGCACACTAATGGCGATTACTTCTTCACATATCCACGCTAACGTGGACCCCTCGATGTTTCTCTCCGTGGAACCCCCTCACTACGGAGTTTCTAATGCCTTCCCTCCCCCAAATATCAGAGGGTACCAGTTATGTAGGTCCTAGGGGTGTGGAGCAATCCCACCTCATCTAACCTGCAAGATGTTAAACTTCTATGAATCATCGTTCTTAGAACATGATGTTAAACTGTGACCTGGCCCCGTGCCTCACACACAGTGTCCCCTGCCTTGGACATTCTCCACGCCCACTCGTCTCCACGGGGATGGGATCACCCCTCACATGGGATGATATCCTCCTTATCGAAGTGATGTTTTCCCCAGGGAAGGGAATCATCCTTGGTGTAATCCTCAAGCCTTTCTTGCAGGAGGTATCACCCATGCTCTTCCTCACTTCCTCTATGCCAAGGCCAGTAAAGGGCATGATGGGGAATGGTGCTCCTTTTTGCTTCCATCCCAAATCCCCCTCCCACTGCACTTTGTCACCGTCGAGCCTCCATCCTGGAGTATGTCCCAACCCCTTTGGGCTACTAACCACGCATAAACCCCTATTTCCACTTTGGTCCACTCCACACATATTCCCAACTCCATATCCAATGGATGCACCATTCGCGATGTGATCGATAGGTCTCTTCTACCTCTTGTTTCTCACATCGAGCACGACTCACGTGGGCTTAGAGTGAGCACCGACCATGTACATATCCTTGGGTTTCCACAGAGTGTAAGCCCCAATTCATCCTAAACTACGGGGAGTTTGATCCTTGTCAAGGAATGGTACATAGTAAGCCTCCACGAGGTTCAATCCTCAATAACTTGGGCCGCCTCAGAGTGTAAGCCCCAATCTATTCTGAACTACGTGGACTTTGATCCATGTCAAGGCATGGTACGTAAGAAGCCTCCATGAGGTTCAAGCCCCATAACCTTGGGCCAACTCAAAGTGTAGGCCCCAATCCATCCCGAACTTCGAGAACTTTGATCCATGTCAAGGTATGGTACGTAATAAGCCTCCATGGGGTTCATGACCCACAACCATGTGCCACCTCAGAGTGTAAGCCCCAATCCATCCCGATCTATGGGAACATTGATCCATGTAAAGGCATGGTACGTAGGAACCCTCCACGAGCTTCAATCCCCACAACTTTGGGCCACCTCAGAGTGTAATCCCAAATTCATCCCGAACAATGGAGACTTTGATCCATGTCATGGAATCGAACGTAAGAAGCCTCCATGATGTTGAAGCCCAAAACCCGGTCATTCCGACCACCATCACGTCAGTTCGACCCCGTCATGTTTGATGTTAAACTATATTCTCTATCTGAACAACGTTGTCTTCGATTCACCACCACGAGGATACGTTGGAAGCCTCCATGAGGCTCAAGCCCTTCACCCATGACATATCCTGATCACTCCCTTGTGACCACATGTCTCGGGAAGCTCTTGCCTTAACCCATAGGTTCCAAATTCTCTAGGTCCATCCATGCGCCCATTCTCACAGGTCAACTCCGTAGGTGTCCCATCATCCCATCGAACTACATATACATTGATTCCCTACCACGAGGATATGTAGGAAGTATCTTCGAGACTCATGCACAAAACCATCATCCATCATGATTCTTGCCCAGGCCGCCACATCCCTTTGAGATCATGCCACCTCATTCCCCTCCACGACATTCGAGAAGCCGCTGACATGATGGCCCCAGTACTGGTGTTCCCTCCATGGGGGTTTCTCAATCTAATCCACTATAATCAGTGTTTTCATCAGTGCGATCCATCACTGCCGGACGATAAACTTGTGGCATACCCTATGTTAAACATAGGATGATGAGGAAAACATCAGATACATTACCATGGAATATGATTCACCACGTCTGATGTGGGATTCCTCGGGCTTCCGCTCCCTTGAGAAGACCTATAATAAGTGAACAAAGACAAAAATTCCAATCCCCCAATGCCAAGACATGCTAGTGGGGCCCAATGTGACTACTCCCCTAACCGAAGGTTTCTGCCCTGACTGGAATCCTTGGAATGTCCTGAAAAAATTAGTGTAATTAACTTCTTTCCATGAAGATATGGAGCCGTGAAGAGTTTCATGAACTACGTATTAAATCTATGAGGGAGACCCGAACTAGGTGATGATTTATGATGAGGAATCCATAGAAGGAAGAACCGACATCCCATCATGTTGTTTCGATCAAGGATAACATGTCCTTGAATAAGGATGGAATGCTGCCCGCCTTTAGAAAGCGGGAATGCTGGGAACAGCTGCACGTCCTCTGCATGACGGATGAGCGTTCCCTAGTGAAAGTGTCGGAAACAAAAATGGTGAACCCAATATGAAGGTATTATCCTCAGCATGGAGAATAGTAGCATTTCAGGCACCAATGTAATAGCATGTCATCAGATCCAGTCACCCAGCACCAGGTCCCCAAGAAAATAGCGAGCCTCACCTGAATCTTTCTTGATGTTCAGATAGTTGGGACTTTGAGCATTCCGTTTTGCGACGTTGTCAGCGTGGATCCCTCTTACAGGACATGGATGATGGAATGATGATGGGGAACTGGTTGTTGATTTCATATCCTATAAGTGTTTTTGAGTTCATCTCCCTGATTTCAAGAACCAAGTTGTTGCATCATGAGCCCGATCACCTACCCACTGGCACAGGGGTAGGGGAAATATCAATGCGGCTACCCCACGCGGTTCTACCCCTTCCATGATGGATTCGACTGCAACGACTACTGGGTGCCCATGCCCCCTTCCCCATCTGAAATTATCTAGTGCAGGTTAATTAATGACCTTGTACGCAGGTACGAGGAGGAGGGGATTATCCCCACTATGGATATGGACCACTTTGATCTCAAGGAATCTGCGCCTCGCCGTCAATGCCGCCCCCGAGGTCCGTGCATGGAGATACTACACCCCACCCCAACATTCAATTATTTCGTAATATTGTCCCTGGAACATCCTGAAAACACCCTCCACTACAACGACGATGTAGGGAATGTCCGGGTTGGCCCAATCAGAGTCCCGCTTAAATGTCTCATGGTGAGAGCTCCCACTAGGCTGTGTTAGCGTTGTCGCCCGGTTCCCTGAGCCAACGAGTAGGTAAGCCACACACCTGCACCACCTGCTCCATTTCATCTGACCTGGCGCTAGCATCAGGTGAAAATGGAAGAGGTCACCCATCATGTGGTGTCCATATCCGGGACTACTATGGCCAGATCCACTACTGACTCATATCACCAACTCACCGCATAAGTTGAGCAGGGGCAGTTATACACTCAGCCTGGATTGAGCCTGCAACCACCCCACGGGTAGGTTTGGTTGACTCTCCTGGTCTTCGGCACATGCCATAGCCACAGCGGAGCAATCCGCAGCAATCCCACCCAGTGTGGAGGCCTACTTCGTTCCGCCCCTAATGAAGGTGAGGGCTCTCCATGTTTCCAACCACGACTTAGAGGTCTTCCCCGAGCCACCTTCAACCCAAGCGAGGGTCATCCCCATGACATCAACACTCCATGTGGGGGTCTCTCCTGCGCTCACTACACTAGGTACGAGGTCTATCCCCCATCCGTAGGCCGCGGGTATGGATACATTGCTTTTCTGGTCACTTACCACTATGGAGGTCATCCGCATGTCCATGTGCCTATCGGTGAAGGTCCTCAGCGCCCAAGTGGTTGGAGAGGTGGAGGCCAACCACACATCACCAATTCCCAGCATGAAGGTCCTCCCCATATCCTTTTTGACATTTTTCCTGGTGCTCCTTGCACCCCAACTTTCTCAGGTGGGAACCTTCTCCTCCCCAGTGACAGTGCAGCCAGAGGACCCTATGTCAGCAATCAGCCCTGTCCTCAGGAGCCACCAAGGGGTAGGAAGGCTGGTTGTCACCGCCGCAAGAGGAATTCTGGAGAAGGCCGGATATGAGTAAGACCAGTCCGCTTCTCTAACTCCATGGCGATGTACGACTCGGCAGTGGAACCCTCTCCTCAAACCTCTTGGTCATGGACTGGGGAAGGAACAAGGCTCATCAGCCTCGAACTCCCAGAATGCGAGATGAATATGATCCATGCCTCCCTCTGAAGGTTTATCCAGGAGGGTGAGAACCTGGCATGTCCCTAAAGACTGACCACACCGTCATCATAGTCATCTTTGAAGGCACCATCTGTCTTGGCTAGAGACTATGGAGAGTTATTTTGGGGGTCAATGGAAGGAGAGACATGGCATAGCACACCCTCGGCGGAAGCTGATTTCGTGTCAGGGGATTTTATTGCTGGTTCATCCTATTGAGATATAGCGGCCAGGTCACTACAATCATCAGAGGACATCCCATGATTCGGCGGCCAATCAACATGCTCGCTGTATTCTCCGTCGGCCAGTCCACCAACCCAGTGGCCTACCTCAGCGCCACTAGTTCCTTAGAAACCCTCAATTGAAGAGTGGAGAAATCAATGGACAAACCCTGAATCTGAGCCGAGGCGCTTCTTGACCATCCTCGCAATGGGCCACTTCCCCGAGAAGTTTTGGCTGGTCGCAAGACCGAATTTTGGAATTTCAGAATCGCTCACCCTAGAGGAGTTTGAATGTTTCCTCGAGACCCTCTCGGTGACTCACTTCCATCTTCACCACCAGTGATTGACATATCCTGGGAGCCAAGAACACCTTGAAGACATCGACGAACAATGCCGTCTGGTTGACCTAGACACACTCCTCGTGGTCCAGCACCCCGAGTCACCTGGTCACCGCAGGCCCCTCCAACAAAAATGCGTTCAGAGTTTCCAATCCCTCTGGAATGTTATTAAAGAGGCTAAGCCCACGTGCATGTCCATGGCTAGGGGAAGTACGTTGCCCACCACTTTAGCGCTAGTCGTTGGCAAACCGAATTTCTTGGCAACGTTGAGGACATACCCCCGAGAAGTGTCTCGGTCAACATGACTGATCTGTAGACCGGGGAAAATGAGCTAGAAATTATCAATAGGAACCTCATCCCTAAGGATGTTCCCCCACTACTGGACCCATCGGGGAGAGTTACTTGCCAGAAGAGTAACCTCCTGGGCCTCCCTCCGCCCACCGAGTCATTGGTACTCATCCAGAATCTCGGTAAGGGAAAGGATCATATTGGTGTCACCAAGCACTCTGACTCATCTACCTCAGTGTAGAAGACAGAGGAAGATCCTGAGAAGGTCGTGCTACACCAGCAACTTGCTGAGCAGAAGAAAATGTTTGATAACCTCCTGGACGAATGCGCTGCAGAACAGAGTCCGGTTTATGGTGACCCTTGGCCAGTACAGAAGGGGGAGATGCATCTTCACCCCGTCGAATTACCCCCAGGTAACCTTGAACATCTTTTCCATGCAGAAAGGGTAGAGGCCGGTGGTTACGGAAAGAGAGTGAGGTATGTCTCGCTGAACCCTCCTGAAAAGAATTGCAATCCAAGGAACCCTGCTCTGGCTCCTCTGGTAGCCCCAAGGGTCACTCCACCAGCCACCCCACGAGCTGCTGAGCTTTTCTACCACGTTGAAGAGCCCAAAAACATGCTCGTGGTTAGGGATCATCTTCAAGACAGGGACCTCCATCAAGACGATCTGATGGCGTCCCTCATCACCTGCCTGGAGGCTTTAGAAACATGACAGTTGTCTATCCCACCTGATGAAAATCCATATCTGGCATGGGTGGATGACATGCCAGCACCCCCAGGATTTAGAAACCCTACCTTCTCCCCCTTTAATGGGACAAGGGACCCGCCACAAAACCTGGCCCACTTTAATTGGAGGTGTGGGCCTATGTTAGGGACCCTAGCATAGTAGGAGGACGCCATGCTCCGTTGTTCTGTTTAGACACTTGAAGGGCCGACATTTATTTTGTACAGATATCTCCCCATCAGATCCATGACCAACTAGGAGGAACTTAGCAGTAATTTCCTTTAACACTTCATCTCTACCACCCAGAAAACATAAATTTTATACCTCTTCAAGTGCATGAAATGGCATGATGAGAGAGTAGCAGACTTTGTCGCCCGGTAGAATGGGCTCACATACTCCCTTGACATGCCACTGAATCAAGAGAAATTACAGACAATGTGTGTAGGGAATGTCATGACCAAAATGGTTCCCTCCCTATCACTCAGAACTATCCTGGAGGGTTCTGTGACTTCTCAGATAATGCCCAGTGCCTCGAAAAAACTCCGCAACTGGCTAGCCAGGCACGTCTGATGCCCCCTGTAATCCCATCAAAGAGGGATTCCAGAGCCATGCCTAGAACGATGGCCAAGATAGAGGCCACTAGGTAGATAGAAATGCTACCAGTGGATCCAGCTCTGCAGCCCCGCAGAGGCCGCTGCGACAGGCATAGTTTCTAGCCCAGCAGTCCCCGCCTTAAAATCGGCAGGCACCCCAGCGTAACGTGCCAGCACAACTTAGGTGAGACAATAAAGTTCTACCTCCTCGGCAGTCTCCCCCCCATCTTGGTCAGGTTCCTAGATCCCCCTTTCTAGATAGAAGGAATTGGTCCTACTCGTTCGGCGAGGATCAGGTCCTCTATTACTTCCGCATTGCCTTAGAGTATAGAATTGTACGACTGCCTGAGTACCGGAAGATTGAAGAGGTGCATCTCATGGATCACCCAAACTACTAACCTTATCACCAGATCCTAGGGCACACCATCAACCAATACGATCTGTTCAAGTAGTAGATCCAAGACCAGATCGACAGCCACATAGTAAGGTAGGGCCCGACCTCGACACAAGTGGTTGGTGTCTTTGTGAGGTCAGATAGCGGTAGCGACGACAAAGGTGAGTGGCAGCAGTTTTCTAACCACGGTTCTCGAAATAATAATGAATGGATGGCTCGCAGGCGAGTCGTCCTCACCCATGGAATTATCTGTGCATGCCTCAATCAGCCGGAGCCTTCGGAAGTTACGGCCACCACCCCTACGTCATCATCCCAGCCATCCTCTTCCTAGAAGAGAAAGCATCAGCGACGTAAGAAAAAGAAATGCACCCCACCAATGCCACCTTTGTCCCAAACTCTTGGTGAATTTATGCCCCCGTAGATGGGGATTCTCCCCATAATCAACCCTGTGGGGGATGACTCTTCCTGTGATAGAAATGGGTACGCATCGGTTAACACTGTTGAGTTGGTAAACCCCTATATGACACCCAATGAGGGGGATCTCCAAGAAAACTTCCCCAATGTCCCCTGCTGATTCCAACGTCAGTGGATCCACGAACATATGGTCGTTGGGGCATGCCAGTGGCCACCTCCAACCAGGTAGTACATGTCGCTGAGACCAGACAACAGGCCTAGCACAGAACTCAGCATTCGCAGCCTTCCCATCTGGTTTCAACAGGTCTGCCTCCACCACAATTTGTGCAACTAAATCAGACAGAACCACTTAGGTCATGCCACAACCAGCTTCGCCCTGCTACAGGTTGACCTCATTCATCCAGAATTTATCCGGAAGCTACTCTTTAGGATTCTACTAGTGGGCAGTGGGATATGACGAGCACCAGCTAGTCGATGGTCTGGCTAGAAGGGCCCACCATGCCTTCCATCACAGAGCGGCTCCCTGCAGGTAGAAGTTCATGGTCAGCATGCAAGTACAAGGTTCTCAAGCACCTAAAAAGTATCCCAGTGAGGCTTTCCATCCTTGAAGCCCTTCTCCTGTCAACATATATGCGGGAAGAACTCACCAAGGCTTCAAGGAGCCCCCACCAGTTTGAGACGGAGGTAACAGTTGTAGAAGCCTTCCATGCTGATACAGTTGTGGATGCAGAATGGAAGGACATCATTTCATTCTATGGAAGGGATGAATCCTCCCCCATATAGGGGAACATCTGCCTGCTTTATATCACCATCCAATTTAACGGCATGGAGGTTCAGCACTATGTTGTTGACACCGGCTCTGTGATCAACCTTATCCTGACATGGACACTACGGAAGCTAGGGTTATCTGAAGATGAACTGACTCCCTCTGATTTACAAATCCAGGTATATGATAGGACATAGCAGACCCCGATCGGCAAGATCCGTCAGAAGACCTAGTTCGGTGCCCTAGTGGCCAGCACCGAGTTCATGGTTGTCTCCCAGGACAACGCGTATAATGCATTCATGGGAAGGCCATGGCTCCACTTGCATGATTTGGTCCCCTCATCGTATCACCAATGCCTCAAGTACTCCATTAATGGTCGAGTGGGTGTAATCAAACATGAAGCATCTCATTTTGCATCTTGTGAAGCCAGCTACATAGACATTGACTATTAAAAGAGCAAGGATAAACATGGTCAGGAAAGTGAAGTTGATCCTATCACGGCAACGACCGACCCTTGGGTAGGCCTAAATGACGCATATGTATTCCCGATCCTTCAGTTGGAGGCCACGACCCCTGATATAGGGAAATGATTTATCATTTCCGGGACAAGGGGGAATCATTCCCCCAGGCCTCGACGGCATCGGAAGATCACTTCATATACTTATTGGAATCAGGCTCTAGTGATCCCAGAGCCACCCACTCCAATCAGGTATTGGGACATCCGGATCATTGAAACGACGCTACATCATACTTTTCTGTTTTGCTGGGCTGGAATATGTCATCTCCGGCCGATGTGTGACTACTGCTTTGATATTGTCATGTGTGGCCCCTTGGGTAGGAGACCAGATGGGATCGGGTCGACAGCCTTCATAGACATGGTCTTAGCAGCACTAGAGTTCCCCGATGCAATAACCACAACCGCACAAGCTGATACCAGCCTCCCATCAGGGTTTGGTAGCTCAGAAGCAGCTTCCCCTGCATAGGATCCCTCCATAAGTGGAAAAAAGGATATATAGGACGCCCCTGCCTTTGAGGAAGGCACCTCATCCATGGTAGACGAGTTGGTATGGGTGAACCTCAGAAGCGAGGTGGACCCGAGACCCACATTGATCAGCTCTTCTATGTCCCCCAAGGATCAGCTGTTGTATGTAGGTTTCCTTAAATATCACTATAATATATTCTACTGGAGTTATGATGAGATACCGGGACTAGATCCTCAGGTAGCCGTCCACCGCCTCAGTCTTCAAACCAATCATCGCAGGTTCAAGCACCCTCCCTGGAAGATGCACCCTTCTCATGGTACCATGGTCAAAGTCGATGATGATAAGATCATCAGGGAAAAATTCTACAAGGAGGTCCAGTACCCCATGTGGTTTTCCAACATTGTACTAGTCAGGAAGAAGAACGAAAAAATCAGAGTCTATATCAACTTCTGGGATCTCAATCACCTTTGTACGAAGGATGATTTTCACCTTCTAGTGAAGGAATTGTTGATCGACTCTACGGTGGGGTTCAAGGCCCTCTCATTCATGGATGGTTACTCTGGATATAATCAGATCTAGATGGCCCCAATGGGTGAAGATTCCACTACTTCCAGGGTGCCTCAAGTTACTTTATGTTACTAGGTTATGCCCTTCGGCCTGAATAATGCAGGCGCCACCTATCAGCAGGCCATGCATAGCATATTCAAGCCAATCCTTGGGACGTTTTTGGAGTGCTATGTAGGTGATCTGATAGTAAAATCTCACTAGCGCTAGGACCATGTCAATGATCTTGAGAAAGTGTTCGGCTTCCTCCGTTCCCGCCACCTGATGATGAACCTGTTGATGTGTGCCTTCGGGGTCACCTCCGGGAAGTTCCTTGGCATTGTTGTCAGGTACCCGGGCATCGAGATCGACACAGAGAAGATCAGGGCCATCATCCAGATGTGTCCCCCAAATAATATTCGAGATCATCGATGTATCCAGGGCAACATGGCCTATATACGTTGATTCATTTGCGAATATGGCCGGAAAGTGTATACACTTTTCCCAGCTCATGAAGAATGGCACCGCTTATGAGTGGGACGAGGAGTGAAATACCACCATTGAAGAAATTAATCAATTTTTTCTCTAGCCTCCGGTCTTGAGGACACCCATCTCCAGGAATCCACTAATCCTATACATGACTGCCCTGGAATGGTCCCTCAGCACCCTTCTAGCCCAGAAGAATAGTGAGGGGAAAAAGAACAACCTCTACTACCTTAGCTACATGCTCCTCGATACAGAGACCTGGTACTCCCCCATTGAAAAGAGCTTATTTGTGCACATGTTTACCATACAGAAATTATGACATGACCTGCAACACCATGAGGTATAGCTGGTCTCTCGGGTAGACCCGTTGAAGTAAATCCTAAGTCATCCCATGTTTACTAGTTAACTAGCGCGGTGGAAGGTAATCCTCTAGCAATTCGACATCAGGTTAGTGCCTAATAATGCTATTAAGTGGCAGGTAGTGGCATACATTCTAGTTGCCCATCTGACCTTTGAAGATCAGTCCTTGGACCTGGATTTTCCTGATGAGAAAATCCTCTCAGCCGATCAAGCCATCCCATGTTGGAAAATGCACTTCGATGGTGCCTCCCTAAGCCCCACCGATAGGAGGCTCAATGATACTAGGGTTAAAAAAGTAGGCATGGGCATCATCTTTATCACCCTGGTGCAAACTGTCCTGCCATACTCATTACTGTTGTCAGAAGGCTGCACCAACAACGTGGTAGAGTATCAGGCCCTCATTACTGGTCTTGAGCTGGACTTTGAGGTCGACATGCCCCATTTTCATGCGAAAGGGGACTCCGAGCTAGTTATTATGCAAGGCAATGGCGACTATGTTTCCCGGAATCCAGAGCTCATACCGTTGTTAGAACGCACTCTCTAGATAATGGCCTAGTTCCCTTCTCAACCAGAGGTTATCCATGTCCCTCGGTCATAGAATGGTTTAGAAGATGCTTTAGCCAGCTTAGCTCGGTCACTAATAGAGCCCGAACAGGATGATCTGGTTATCCACATGGCCCATAACATAGTCATAGTTCCAGTTACTCTGGATGGTGATGACGACCCACAGGTAATCCATCTTACCAGTAGTTACACTACGTCGAGAACCTCTGGTTTTCCGGATGCGGAGATCAAAGGGGTTGACTATTGGAGTACACCCTTGGTCGAATACCTCCAACACGGTAATCTTCCATCAGACCGTGTCAAGCGCGATTGAATTCGATGTCGTGCGCTGCAGTTTACCATCTAGAGTGGTCCCAGCCTTGAGCCAATCCTCAATAAGCATGGATTTGATGGTGTTATTCTCCGTTGTGTTCAGTGTGTTTAGATTCAACGAGTTCTGCAAGAGGTTCACGCCGGTTCATGTGGTTCCCATAAAGCTGGGCCAAAACTGTGTCACCAGATTCAGAGACTAGGGAATTTTTGGCCCTCCATGGTCTATGACTTCATGGAGTTCGCCAAGCGGTTCCATGCTTTCCATGTTCTTTCTAACTTTTTGCATCGGCCACCATAGTTTCTCCACACTACCATGTACTGTTGGACCTTTTTAGTTTGGGGATTAGATGTCGTAGGACCAAACCCACCGGCAACAGCTCACCAATGCCGATTCATTCTGACCGCTACAGATTTCTTTTCCATGTGGGCAGACGTAATTCTACTCAAGGAAGTAAAGGCCCGTTCTATCGTTGAGTTCGTGAGTTCCAATATCATCCATTGGTTTGGGGTTCCTCATGAAATCCTCACCAAAAACAGCACCAAATTTCGAGTAGCTGAGTTGAATAATTTATAGGCCAAGTACAACATCCTCTATAATCATACCTCCCACTATTACACGCAGGAAAATGGATAGATTGAGGTGTTCAATAAAACCCTCTCTAACATTCTACATATAATGGTCAGTCAGAACAAGAAGAGTCATCTTCATAAGCTCCACAACTCCCTCTGGCCTTATCAGATGATGACTTGTAATTACACCCAGGTGACCCCATATTCACCTGTGTATGGAATAGAGGGCATCCTGCCCATCGAGATTAAATTGCCTTCATTGCGCAAAGAGTTTTATGACAATCAAGTGCCGGATAGAGTGGCTGAAATCCATCTAGCTAAATTGGAAGCACCGGACAAGATTATGTTTTGTGCCTTGCACAACCTAGAAAGGTATCAGAGCAGGATGGCTTGAGATTTCAACAAGAAGGTTCACCTCCGCCATTTCTTGCAAGGCGATTTTTTATTAGCCCTAAGGGCTCTAATGATCCCCAGTAGGAAACCACCCAATTTGGAGCCAAAATGGGAAGGACCTTTAATTGTTCATAAGATTTGTCCCAATAGAGCATACCCCCCGGTGACCACCGATGGTGTGTGTATAACACCTCCCACCAATGCCAGATTCCTTAAACAATATTTTTCCAGACCCTGGTGGGTCCTCCATGACCTTAAACTGGATTACCGGTCCTACACGACCTTAAAATGTCAGTCCCGCATGACCCTGAACTGTACCCTCATCCCGCATGATGATAAACTCTATGTCGTCCTGCATGACGTTAAAGTGTATCTTCATGAACTACGTGTGTCTTTATTCCCATCCTTATGGGATTCATAGGACCGCCAAAACATTTATATTTCAGGTCCAGCCCCATCGTTTAGATATCTCTCGATCTCCTGGTCACCTAGGCCCCTTGGCCTGTCCCTCCCCACGAGGGGGATATATATGTGTGGTACAAAGTTATCCCCCCCTTCACATTGGTTTTTTGGCACAATTCCCCCCTTATCCTGGGAATTCTCCATCTCTTAGCCTCTCTCATGATGAGCCCCCAACCTTTTGCAGTGGTTCTCCAATGTTCCTAAGAGTACTCTGGTCTAGGACATATAATGTCGGATTCAACTGGGGAAAGTTTCCATCCACTTGTCAAGCTTCATGTTCCTTTCATTTGGTCCCCCTATTATCTTTCACACGAGAAGGGACCCCAAAACACGACATGGATACTAGGCATAAGGGATATCCTACAGTTATGGGACAACCCCCCTGATGGTTTCAGATAACAAATTGATACAAATCCCACATTGCGAACATGGTCAGTGGTCAATGCTCATTTGTTTTTCCCCATTTCAGGCTAATGCGACAGGATGCTGTGTTGCAAACATGGTTAGCAGTAATCCTCCATCGTCATGCCAGCCCCTTCTGGCCTTGAATGTTGATTACATGATTCACATTATGTTCTACCCCATCATGTCTAGGTGGAACCTTTACACTCATGGAATTATCCCTAAGTGCACCTCCACACGTCAAGGGGACAAAGTTGCAATCCGGCATTTTTTTGGGCTCCCACGGTCCGAGCTCTAAGGACATAAACTATGATCTTCATTAAGGGATATGTGAGGATTGATCCTCATCCCCATGGGATACGTGGTATCACCAGGGACATCCTGCTTTCGGTTCTATCTTAACTGGGAGATAGTTTCTCCTGCCCCTTATCATCTGAACCTCACTGGACTCTTAGCCCGAGGCTCTTGTCCAGTAATTGTGCATGGTGGTGGTGTGGAGCTAGTACTCATTCACATAGGGTATGATTTATCACTTCATGTGCATTCCCTCAGGTCCAATACATATGACCGTAAACTGTGTTGTCTAGTCCTATCACATGACCAGAAACTGTGATAGTATCATCATGGTCGCATGACGAAACGGTGCTACATTATGATGACCTCATCATATGGGTCATCAAATTTGGTATTGTTTATCCACCATACCATTTTTCAACTCCTGTATATGGATTGATTCTTGTGGTGATACCTAGAATTTCTATCCAAGGTCTGTCACTTCACAAAAAAAAACCCCGTTCAACTTAAAGGACAAACAAGATACATAAACAACTGCTTCTTTTGGTGCGAGGGATAGACCCGCGCGCCCCTTTCATCCTTTTCACTGGTACCTTACCATGCCACCACCAAGAACTACATATGGCTTGATTCTCATTATCATGAGATACGTATGAACGCTCGGGCACTTCCCCATGGGCCCAACCTAATATTTGTGTTCCGTCCATTGACCTAAAGACTTCTTAAAGGAACACATGGTAATCTAGACTCATGTCCTCATTCACGTAGGGTTTCATAATCACCATACCATGTGCATCCTACATTCCTTACCAATCCCTGGTCTGAGTTCTAAAACCTTAAACAATTACCCTTTTCCAAACTACTTGTGACTTGATTCTCATCCTTACGGGGTAAGTAGGAACACCCAGACATTTCATCTCAGGTCCAGCCCCGGGAATCACAAATCGCATCCTTTCCCCCACCATCAGCCCCTTGGCCTCCCCCTCGGGGAGTTGTGTAACTGAAAAATTTTCCTTGAAAATGTTTGGGTTCCCCAATAATGACAATGGGAAGCGACAGTTCCCTCACCAGAGCAGTCTTGTCTAAAAGTAAGGATGATCCATGATCAAATTAATGCACCCACCTAATGTGCTTCCACCACAGTGGTGTAATTTTGGAAGTGTTGGATTCTGTGTGAACAAACCACCACTTCACTTTCCATGCTTTGAATGCTCCTTTATTTGTACACTCATCCTATTTTATGTTTGAAGGGACCCCCTAATAGTATGGATGCTCAACCAACGGTCCACTTTCTATTTTGGGCCAACATTTTGGAAGACTGATCAGGTTTGAAGGGACCCCTTACAGTATGGATGCATGATCTACGGTCCGCCAGATGTCCTAGGACAATGTTTCAAATTACTGATGGGTGATATTTGAGTTAGGTCCCATGTTGTGAACACGGTCAGCTGTTGAACCTCATTTTTCCCCATTTCATGCTAATTCAATAGGGATTCTATGTTTCGAACATGGTCAACTGTCGTCCTTTTATTTCCATGCCCCTCCCATAGTGTTCCGAATTTGTGTAACGTGATTCAAAATTTTCATTCCCCTATGTTTGAACTGATTCCAATTCCACTGGAATTTCCCCCCTCATGCACTAGGGCACATTGAGAAGATGATACATTGATCGGTCTGAGGTCCTATTCCTTTGATCGGGCCTCCCTCTTCTCCTAGAATGTTCGGGTTCAAATTTTGAATGCCCAAAGTTTGGTTGATGCTCCCATGATCAAACGAAGTGATAGTACAAGCCTCCTTTGTTTATTACATTGGGTATGGCCCACATGAACATAGGAATGGACTGCTATTTATTTTGGGATTATGGTTGAGCATGTTAATCCAAAGGGACAAGTATGTTTAACCAAAGGGGCAAGTTAGTAAATTTGTCCATACATGCAGTTCAAAAAAAAAGCAGTATGGTGAGGTAAGTTTATGGGTTTCGCCAAAACAGGGCCCTTAAGGGTCGGCATCATGAAATGATCTCACCAATGCTGCCACCTTTAGGCAGGTGGCCTCCAGGATTTCCTCCCATCCGCTGAGAAATCTATCTCCATCAGTGGTTGCGGAGCGCAGTTCACTAACCCTGGCCCGTTCCCACACATGTTTAGTTTGGAGCTCAGTTATCTGGAGACTCGCTTCCACGAGTTGTTCTTGGGCATTTTACAACTGTTCCCTCAATTGCTATATGAGATCAGTGCAGTTTGTGATGAATATATCATATTCTTTCGCTTGTTGCCCAAGGTGTTGGACCTTCTACTCTGACCTCTGAAATGCTCGGGTACTACTAGACTCCTCCCTACACTGGGTGTTGTTGGAGAACCGATAGATCACATGTATCTTTTCTTCCATGTAATCAAGAACTGTCAGGTGAAGGCATTGAGTGTTTGCCCCACCAGCATAAAGGAAACACAACCAGGCGTGGAGTGACCCCATCTGCTTCATCCATTCCACTTGAGGTAGACCGAGAATACATAGGATGCACTTCCATCCCTAGCGTCACGTCATCCAGCTCTCCTCGGTAGCTTCTGAATTTGAATCATCTATTTCATCAGGATCAGCAGGCCAATAGACAGGGATGACATCCAACAGGCCAGAAGTAGGGTCTTCCTCAGATATTCCTCCCAGGAGAATAGGCTTCTTAGGCTCTGAGAAACCATCCTCTCCCGCATCGACCCTGGTGTTTTCTTCATTGACATCTGGCCCTGCCCCGACTGTAGCTCCATTCGTGTCCTCCTCTCCCTTATCACCAATTTACGGGGCCGACTCTGTCTGAGAGTTATGTTCTGGATGGGTTGGTACGTTTTCCATCGGCACACTCGCAGATGGTCCAGCCTCAGCAGCCCGATGAGCCTTCAATGTCATAATCAAATTATAGATAATGAGCACCTTGATCAGCTGAGTCCTCCAACAGTGAGTGCTAGAATCAAAGAAAAGAACATACATGAAACCCAAGGCATCAGCCCCTAGTTCTCTAGCCGCTACAAGAGTTTTCGTGGCATGGTATCCCTTAGCAATGATCAATTCAATAATGGGTGTCGGTGCTCCAACATGCCCCATTGGCACCTCCTCCACTCCTTCGGATAGGGACTCTTGATTAGAACCCATATGCTACTAAGTAAGATAAGGGAGGTGGATTGCGGATTACAAAGGAAAGAGGAAAAAAGGGATTGTAGATAAGGGTTGAAGCAAACCTCAAGCCTCTCAATCACATCCAAATCAGAGCTGATGATCTCTCCACTCTCCTGGAGACTCCCTTGGTGGGATGCCTCGTGAGACCCTTCCCCTTCGGGATCCACTTCTCCTTCACCCTCACCTTCCCCTTCTCCTTATTCCTCCTCTATTGTTTCTCCACCCTCCGACTCATCATCATTGTCATATTCCCCCGACAACATCGTTTCCGGATCATGCTCCGGGCCGAGCATCACCTTCACCAAGAGAGTTGGCTCCACACAAAGACCCTGTTGATGCGCGTACATGTCCATGGATGTCAGATAAGCGTGTCGCTGATGGAAGTTCACTTTTTCGACAAGACGAACAATCCCAACTTCTAGAAGCAGGATCCCATGTTGCACTATCTTCTACTAGAGGACTTTAGTACTCATTGACTACCAGAGTGTTAGCCAAGTCGACCATAGTGAATGGAAAATGGTATCTTGCGAAGGTTTAAGCAGGTGTCTTATTTTCTTCTTGGGAAGTTCGCAGGCCTCTCTATGGGACCCTCATCCTATGGGTGACAAGTGTGTGGCCACGCCTTGCGACGCCCACACTGCTGAGGTCCCAGCCTGTGCGGGCCCCGTTTCCTGACGCTCTTATGATCATCCCCCTCTAGTGGTACCATGCTAGCTCTCTCACTGCCCAGGTTCAACACTAGAGACTTTGAGCTATCAAACTTTCTTCCATAAAACGCCATCGGGGTATGCTATGGTCCAATGATCAGCATACTCGGTTGAAATACCAGTGTCAATTCCGGTGGGAGGAAAGGTGTTGATGTTTCCAGAGCCATAAGTTTTGAACATCAGCCATAGAGGAAGAAGAACACTAGGATTCCTCTCCTCCCAGACTTCTGTGTATACTCTTTTCGGAATTTTCTAGAGGCACCCGAACTGCCTGGCGAACCAGGATGACACATAAGGCTCACAGAAGATATTCCCGTCAATCTGACCCACGAGAACCCTGCCTCTGATGCTCTAAAAGTACTCCTTCTCCAATGAGAATTTCCCCTTATATATCAGCTTACCAGTTGGGGTGGGCAATAGGCTGAAGGTGAATTTAACAGGGTTACCAATCATGATTTGTATTCCCTCCTCGTTGAGCATAATTGGAATGTCCCCAGAAATATTCCGTAGAGAGGCTCGTAGGAGCCACATACTCTCCTAGGTGATCCCACTCTCGAGATGCATCCCAAGAGGGTATACAACCGAGCCAGCCCGTGGTCCCCCAGGTTGAACCACTTGTTGGTAGCCATGATGCCAACCATCACTAGGGTTGTTGGAAGGATGCCCATCCTTGCGTCCCTCACTAGCAGGAGCCTCCCTCACAGGATTTTAGTGAGAAATCCGGCGTACCAAACATTCGAATCCTAACTCTAGTTAATCATCTAGCCCCACGACTAGTAGTGCACCATATCCATGATCCTCTAGTATGATCCTCTCTTGCTTCTTTGTGTTGTGGTTGGACATCGTGTCCCCCACCCTAGCATATTAACCACCAGATCCCTCTCTAGTAACAGGCTAAAATAGTCCTTGTAGGCAATACCCATAAGAATATCCTTGACCCCCAACTTATCCTTGGCCAGCTCCAGTAGGTGCCACGTCAGTATGGGGGTTCGTGATCTGTCTCTCCATATGTTCATCAGTAGAAGGGATTTATCGTATTGATGGCCCTCCAATAGGATACCCCCGATGTAGTGACTGTCCCAGAGACTGATGTCAACTTCCCCATGATGGAGATGGAATGTTTTGGTATCAGGGGTCCACTGGGTGAACAGGTCTGGCCCAAGCTCGCGATGGCGGTAGAAGTGGAAATGCGATTTCCATACCGCCTCAAATAAACCAATATGCCACAACTAGGCCCCAAATTGTTTTCATTTATGGCAAACCCAGTGCGCCCAAGGCCCACTCATTGGAAAAGTTACATCCGGACCACGGGTCCCAGTCTAGCAGCCAACCCTTGGTCTCGTCAGTGATGCTCTGACGAAAAGTTCTTGCATAGAGGGTTTGGGAGCTCTCCACAACAGGTTCACCCCCAGCAATGGTCCTTGTACTGGGATTTAGGACAAATACGTCCATGTGCCGGGTTTCTCTGGAAGGGTAACCATTGTTGGTGATGTTGTATCATGGATGGTCATCCTCATAGGTCACTCATGATCGTGACATATCCACCTCAATGCCCAGCTGAGGGACCTCCTCCAGAATACCAAAGTCCTACAATGGGAGGTTATTAGACAAGGCATAATCCTTTTGGGTGGGGGTTAGAAAGCGGAAGAGGCTATTTTTGTTTGAAGCAATTCTTTTCATGCAATAATCTTCTAGGTTTTCAGCCATTTCATCCCTACGAGTAGTGGCTTCTCCCTCATCAATATAGTTTGCGTCCATCTTCTTATGACCAAGTGATTCAGAAGCTGGTGCAGAATCTGGGAGGTTGGCGCATAAAATCTGCGAGCATCGTGAAATTTCATACTTGGGTGTGGAAACCCCAGGTTTGAACTAAAATTGACGTCTGATCTCGGTGTAATTGGGTGCATCCGGATCAGTTTTTCACGTAGGGCTGGAGAAAATTTCATGAACGAGATCGGAAACTTTTGCGCACAAGAGCTCCATGCCTGAAGCCCAAGAAAAGTCATACGGAGCATGGGACCCGCGGTGGCTTTTATAGACATAGCCTGGTTTCCAAGCTGCACAAAAGGTGGGTTTTGTGCCTTGCAAAATGATAATTCCATGTCTTTCTATAATTTTCACGCCGCTGCCATTTTTTTCAGGCATGAACCCAACGGAGCCCTGCATTTCAGCATTTCCCTCAGAATCCAACCGTTGTGACCCCTCTCTAATCCTATTCTGAGGAGGGAATTTGTAGACACCGAAAAGTGCTCAAGTGCTGAATAAGGTTTCCAAACAACTAAACGAATTCATATTCGGACTCAGGGACCCCATACAGGGGGCCTATAGGGGCCGCACGACATAAATTCCTATGCGCGCAAAAAAAAGTGTCATGTGTGGAATGTTTCGGGTTTCACAAAGAGGCATCAGCCCAGGCGTGAAATAATTTTTCACCCCGCCCCGCTGGGTTTCCATTTCGCGCCATCGATCTCGGCAAGTAATTATTTCATGCCAAGCTATTTTCCGCACACTCGGGCGCAAATAAATAGAAGGCAACACCATTTAATTTCAGGAATGAAGAATCTGAACTGGCTATCATGTGTGAAATTCATCCTTTGCACGCGCACTATGGACTTCAGGTATGGTTCTTTTCATGCCAGGTCCCCATGGGGTCCGTCTCCACATGAGATCCCCATGGATTAGACTGAATTCCAATCCCTTCGGGGTCCGACCCCTTGCGCGCAATCCCTTCCATTGCGCGTAGCCGGGAAATTGCGTGCAATCCCTCCAAATTTCATGCACCCCTGTCCTTGCATGAAACCTCTCCCACTTAAACACAATTCATTCTCCTTACATGCAATCCATCTAGTCGTGCACAAAACCTTATCCCCAATTTCGGGAAAGCATCACCAATTTCGCACCAGCCCGGTGATTTTCACGCAGGGCTATTATTTCCCCCAAACCTCAACGTTTGAACGCAATCCGCCAAGACCCCCTCACATCGGTGCTCCCCAAGAGCCTCCTTGCATGGTCACCCGATGCTTTTTATTTATGGATTCTATTCACGGGTGTTTATCACGCCCCGGGCATCCACATCATGGGCCATTTTCCCGTGCGACCTTCTAGACTCGTACGAAATAACTTCAATGTCCCTTGGACAATACAGCTCACTGCGTTTCTTTGTCTCTTTTTTTTTGCATAGGCATGCTATCAACTATTGTATCTTCGCATAGCCACGCTAACGTGGACCCCTCGATGGTTCACTCAGCGACACCCCCTCGCTACGACATTGTTGATGCCTTCCCTCCCACAAGAAGCAAAGGGTACCTGTTATGTATGTCCTAGGGGTGAAAAGAAGACCCACCTCATTTGAGCTACAGAACGTTAAAATTTCAAGAACCATCGTCTTCAGCACATGATGATAAATAGTGACCTGGACTCGTGCCTCTCATGCAGGGTCCCCCCACCTTGGACATTCTCCACACCCACTCTTCTCCACGGGGATGGGAACACCCCCCACATGGGATGATATCCTCATTATCTGAGTGGAATTTGTCCACAGGGAAGGGCATCCACCTTGGTGTAAGCCCTTATCCTTTCATGTAAGAAGTAGCAACCATGCTCCTCTTCACTTCCTCGGAGCCAAGGCCAGCAAAGGGCGTGATAGGGAATGGTGCTCCTCCTTTATTCCCTTCCAAATCCCCATCCTGCTGTGCTTTGTCGCTGTCGGGCATCCATCCTAGAGTAAGTCCCAACCCCATCGGGATTCTAACAACGCATAATCCCATGTTTTCTCTTTTGGCCGCTCCACGTGTAAGCCTCAATCCATATCCCACAGACATACCCTTTACGAAGTGATCATCAGGACTCATATACCTCTTGTTTCTCACACCAAGCACGAGTCACGTGGGCTTAGAGTGAGCAGCGACCATGACCAAAACATTGGGCCGCCTCGGAGTGTAAGCCCCAATCCATCCCGAACTATGGGGACTTTGATGCATGTTAAGGAATGGTACATAGGAAACCTATATGAGGTTCAATACCCACAACCTTGGGCCTCCTTAGAGTGTAAGCTCCAATCCATCTCATCTTATGGGGACTTTGATCCATGTCAAGGCATGGTACATAGGAAGCCTCCACGAGGTTCAATCCCCAAAACCTTGGGCGACCTCAGAGTTTAACACACAATCCATCCTGAACTATGGGGTCTTTGATCCATGTCAGGGCATGGTACAAAGGAAGCCTCCACGAGGTTCAAGCACCACAACCATGGGCCGCCTCATTGTGTAATCCCTAATCTATCACAAACTACGGGGACTTTGATCCATGTCATGGCATGGTATGTAGGAATCCTCGAAGAGGTTAAAGACTCACAACCTTGGGCCTCCTCGGAGTGTAATGTCCAATCCATCCCGAACCATTGTGATAATGCCACCTCATTCCATTCCACAGTATTCGGGAAGCTGCCCACGTGCTGGCCCCAATATCGGTGTTCCTTCTAGGGGGTCCTTCAATCTGATCAACTCTAATCAGTGTTCTGATTAGTCTGATCCATCTTTGGTGGATGTTGAACTTTTGGCATACCCATTGTTAAACATATAAAGATGAGGAAAAAATCAGATACATGCCCATGGAATATGATTCCTCACGTCCGATGTGGGATGCCTTGAGCTTCTGAGCCCTCAACAAGACCTATAATAAAGGAAATAATAGAGACATGCCAATACCCTAGTGTCATGACACGCTAGTGGTTCCCAATGTGACTACTCCCCTAACCGAAGGTTTCTACCCTAATTGGACTCATTGGAATGTCCTAACAGAAGAAGTGTAATTAACTGGTGTCCATAAAGATATGTCATTGGGAAGAGTTTCACGAACTACGTCTTAAATATATGAGGGAGACCCGGACTAGGTGACGAGTTCCAAGGAGGAATCCACAGAAGGAAGAACCGACATCCCATCATCCCGTTTTGATTAAGGAGAAGACATCCCTAAATAAGGAATGAATGCCACCTGCCTTTGGAAAGTGGGAATTCCGGAAACAGCTGTGTGTCCTCTACGTCACGGATGTGAACGCCCCGGTGAAAGCGTCGCAAACAATGAGTTCTTATTTTACAATTGTATGATAATGATCTTAGACCAATAAGTTGTTATGTATGGTTTTTGAATTTAATTATTCCGTATGTTTTTAAAATACTATTTTAAAAGTTTAATTTATACAATATGAGTAATCCCTCAATCCATATTATGCATATGCCTACACACATGGTTTATTTATTTTTAAATCATATTATCTATATCATTTGATATGAACATAAATTAAATTCCTCATAAGGGTAAATATACCAAGAACATAGATTAGGGAATGTTGGATTTTTTGAGAAACCATAACCTAGGAGATAAAAATTATAGAGGTAGAATACTGCAACATGAGCCTAAACATCCTGAACAATTTTTTCCAATAGGGTCAATATATTTTTGTTGTCTACAAAATGCACATGACACTATATAAAGTTCATGACCATGAATTTTCATATTTATTTTATTTATTTATTATACATGATTTATTTTATGGATGAAACATAAATTAATAAAATAATATTTAATGTTTTATGAGAAATTAAAGGATTGTGCATCAATATTTTACCACGACATGTTTAATATTAAAGTAATCCCATTTAATATTAACAAGACATATAAAATATTAAATAATAAAATTTATGAATAATTACTTAAAATCCCTATAATTAATGTTAAGTTATAATAATACTTCCAATATATGAATAAATTTGAACATAAATTTAATGTTTCTATTTCGTCTCCATTGATGGGACTATATGTAATCAGGTTGTCGTAAATAAGATAGTGAGTAAAACATACTAAATATATCTTGGGTTTAATTTTATTAGTCTATCTAATAACTATTTAGTGGAATGTGATAAGGGAACACATGTCATGATTACTGTATTAAGGTGTTCACCCGTATCGACAAGGAGATACCTATTTACCGCTAGCAAGACAGCTTAAATAATTAATTCTATTTAATATGTATGAACTCTCTATAGTTTATAAGAAGATTAATTTTTAACCTTGAAACTATAATTTAATCATGATGGGAAATTCTATGTACAATAGTCATGACCACTAAGATTTGATAAATATAGATAGACTAGATAAAATTACAAATGTTATGTATCACTTAATTTATAATTACATACAGTAATACTAATTTGATTTAATATTATTTTAAAATATGAAATGTTCATCCCCCACATTATCACAATAATTAATTATATATAAATACCATCTCTTAACTACAAATATCTTCCAGAAATAGTTTAGATGAATATGGGTTTTGTTTTTCCATGAACATATGTCTTACACGATAGAATCCTTATTCTATGTTCTAACTTCTATGTATGTGAGTGGTGATGTGTTCACTATCTAAGAACACACTTCAACAATGTACATTATGTTTACTGATTAATGTTCTCATCCATATTTAGTGAATTTATAATGCGACAAGATAAAATGGATATATATAGAAATCTCTAGATTATATTTGATCTTTATTAGGAAATAGAAATACAAGAACAATTTGAAATGTCATTGGGTCTCTTCATATGAAATATGGAGAATATGTATCATGTGGGCCCCTCATATTCATTATTACTGACTATATTTGCAGAAAAAATATATGTGGCTTAATCATTCAGATGTAATATGCATCAATCACATTCTTTCATAACTCCCTTATAGGTTCTCTAGTTTTTTTGTAAATTTTTATATAAATACATAGGGAATTATCTCCCATATTTTTTCCCCACACTTCACCATGATTACATGGAAATGAATAAATAATACTTCTATAGTTATTTTATATAAAATATATGTTCATGTGAATAACTATTAGACTAACTCCATGTTTAATTCATATCTGTGACACCCTTTGAAGAAGAAGAGGGTTAATGGGTAAGAAAGTGGAAAATGATTTTATCTATTTTCCATGTGTAATGAAAGGACTATAGATATTTTTTACCCTGATAATGAATCAAGGTTAAGCTTCATGTGAATTTTTATCCATGATAAATTTATATATTCTTATAAATTTTTAATTATATATATTATTATTTATCACATATATGTATTGAATATACTAAATATGTTGGATCCATAAACGTCACCATAGATAAGTGGAACTATGATTTTCTTATAGAAGAATACTTTTTTGTATCTATTGATGATTAGCACCTCACTTTTTTAACTAGTATTTTCTTTGTTTTGAAATTATTATTTTTAATTATCACAAATTACCAAAAAAATATATATTTTTGAAAATTGTACAATATGATTTAATTTAAAATCATTGAAAAAGTGTTACTTATTTTATAGATAAATCGTTTTTATTGTATTTAATATTTAAATAATTATATTTATTTTGTTGATTACATTAACCGTTCAATAAAAATATATAATGAATATATATTTCACCAAAAATATTTCACACCCAGATATGGAATAATCAAGCAGGACATGTAAAAGAATATTATTGGACCATATTAATCCAAGATGGATATTAAGATTCATTTAAACTACAATGATTTTCCATATGAAATGCATGGTCAAAAGAAATAATGTCCAAATAACCTTATAATTGAAAAGGGAAAAGGTACCTAGAATGTCTTGAATTTGTTTGTACTGATGTGGGTATTCCATTTCTAGGTGAATCAATGTGAGTGAATTCATACAAAATATTTTAATTTCTAAATATTTTAGTAGATTTGGATATCTATACATAATGATTTATAACATATACTATTTTGATAAATTCAAATAATTCAATGATGAAGTTGATATCAAATATTTTTATAATAATAACAAACTATTCTCAAACCATAATAGTGAATATGTTAATCAATTAATCGCTGAATATTTTTAGCTGTTTGGAATTTTATCTCAAATAAATTCTACATATACACCACACTATAATGCTGTAAGTGAAATGGGAAAATATACCTTATTATAAATAGTTATATTAAGTACATGACATCTTAGTATTTTATTATCCACTTTGGGGTACTGATTAATGAAAATAGTAGAAATTGCAAAATGAACCCCAATAAAAGTGTAAAATAGGTTTACCTATAAATTTTTTTAGGGAAATAAGAATGTGTTGTTGTATATAAAGGTTTGGGGGTTGTGATTTAATTTTTAAGGCTATTTCTATATTAAAACATATATCTAGTGGCACTATGTGTATCTCTATATGATAATCCATGGTAAAAAGAGGATGTTACCTATAAAAAAACTTATCTAAGAAGTATTTTATTAAAAAAAACCCCACTTTTCTTGGAATGGAATCATATATCTAAAATAAATAGTTTGAGACTTATATAAAATTTTAACATCATGGATTTAGATACACCAGAGTAGATGCCTGAATAGATTACAAAATGGCATATGGAAGAGAATGTTAAAGTTACAGAAGTAATATTTTGGAATATAAATTAGGTTAGATAACATAAATGGTATGGTTTTTTAGTCACTAGTGATGGTGGACCATTATTATCATATAATAATTATCTTGTAACATAAAAATAAGTAGTGAGTGGAAAAATGATACCAATTGGAAATAATCTATGAATTATAAAATAGATTCCTTATATCAAAACACAATTTGGATTATTGTACATTATCCGATGGATTTAAATACAATTTGTTTAAAATGTGTAGTCTAGAAGAAACTGGTCTTTACAGATAATTTGTTTTGGAAAGGAATATCCATTAATGTCGAATATCAGCAGACATAAAAATGCCAAGCCATGAACGGAAATGTTCCAATAAGAGCTGGTTAACATCATAGGGGCCTGGGGCCTCCAGCTAATCAAAAGCATTATTTACTTCCCTTTTAGTATAGGAGAATGTGCAGGTTAAGAAGCCTTGACGGAGAGAAAGGATTCGCCAGATGAGGGATCCTAATGACTGGAGTCCGCCGTCGTTGAAATTGATAGCATTGATAATGGTGAGAAAGTCAGATTCGAGGTTGATTTTATCCCATCTGCGATCCATGGAGAGCATCATATACAAAAGTATTGTAGTGGCCTCAGCCACCATAGGATCTCCAAAGGTGTAGTGTGATTCATTTTTTTCCGCAATGATTTTCCCCTGATGGTTCAGAGCTAGGATGCCAAGGGCGACAGTCCCATCCTTGTGGAGAGACACATCCAAATTAATATTAAGAATCCCTTCTCTTGGTGGACAGTAGTGGGAGGGAAAAGAGGAGTTTTTTTTAAAATACAGAGAAAAGAGGGTGTTCCAAAGGGCTTATGTTTTCCATTGTGGTGTTTCCATCCCTCAATCCACAAAATGCCCTTTCAATCCAGAATTAGGGCAGTCTGTGAATGTGGTCAAAAACTACCTCGTTGTGATAGACCCAAATGTTCCAGGCCAGGGTGCAATGTGAACTCGCTTTCGCCGACGAGAAAGAGGAACACCAACGCATCAGGAAAGATGGGAGATCAGAGGCCATGGCTAGTGAAGAATCTGAAGTAGAGCCTCCTTTTTACAAATTTCATTATCCCATGGGCACTAAATGATTGAATGTAAGGATGATTCTGGGATTTTTGGGCAGAAACAGAAAGATTCAACTCTAGAAATATGTCGGAAGACGATAATGCTCATAGAAGGAAGGGTTCCCATGCACACCTTCCACTAAAAGTGGCGGATTTTTGGGGGGATTTTCAGTTTCCAAATTGACTTTAAGGGTCCCCCATCCCAATCGACTGATTGGTTACCAATGGCGATCCGGTATCCGTATTTCACCGTGTAGGCACCCAAAAGGTTGTTGATTCAGAAGACATGATTGGGGCCTGCATCTGGGACCAAGGGGGTACTCAAGATAATTATTTTCCCTCTTTCATTGAACCAATTAAGAATATTCTCCGAACTCCATCCTGGACCCTAGTTGGAAAATATGCACCCGACAGTTGCATCTTCAAAACCTGGTCAGGAAGTGGAGAGTCCCGCACACCTTCCTCATCAATCTGCTAGGGATCTGTCCATATGTTAATAGTTAGTCCATTTCGAATCCTCTATCCTAGCCCTTTTTCTAGGATACTTCGGGCCCCCCAAATGCTTCTCCATAGGAAGCTTGGATGGGGGCCAATAGAGAAGACATGGAAGTCATTGTGGGGAAAGTATTTGGCTCTGAGAACACACACACAGATAGATGATGGAATGTTAATCAGGCCCCAACCATGCATAGAAAGGAGTGCGTCATTGAATTGAAAGAGATTAGGGAATCCCATACCACCCTCGGTCTTGGGTTTGCACAGTTTCTCCCAGGAAATCCAGTGGTTTCAATTCCTTCTATCATTCTACACCCACCAGAAGATGGTTGTGCGTGTGTGGATCTGATTGACAATGGCCACCAGAAGCTTAAGCAAGGACAGAAAATATATGGGGATAGACTAGATGATGGATATAACGAGGATCTCATTACCAGCTTCAAGAATTTTCATTGGGGTCCAGCCATAAATTTTCATCTCAATCCTATCTATCAAGGAAGCTATGATTTCTTTTTTGGATCTTCCAATTACCATAGGGAGACCGAGATACCTCTGGTGTTTCTGGACCAAATGGATGCCTGCAGATTCAATGATTTATTCTTTCATGGAAGGAGGTACCCCTGTGCTGAAGATGATTTTTGACTCTCTATAATTCATAGACTGAATGATACGGTCGAGACACAGTGCATTACCATATCTACCCATTTAGAGCAGAAGCCCATTTTCAGCATTACAACTCAAGGACTACAATGAAACCTATTCCACTATTTAAAAAATCACAATTCTACTTTCCATAGTAGTTGACAAAGAATATGAGACTACAAAAATAGATTTTAATTAACCATTCCATGAAATGAACCAACATTAATATATCTATCTGAAGTGAAACAAGTGTTTTACTTAAAAGGATTCAAAAAAATTAAGTAAGTTTTAGAGATAAATTTAACTGATATTGTATATAGATAACAGACTACTAATTAGAAATGTAATACTTTTTGTATAGATCATTACGTATGAGTTAAATATAGGATTGCACATGTATTACTTATGTGAAATTGTATATAATCATGGGACCATGATTAGTACTGATATATCTATTAAGATTATCTATATATGTATAAATAAATACATGATATTATACTAAAGATATTTTGTACGGAACAACCTAATTGTTTATTGTTTCCAAGATCACCTGACATTCATATTTCTATGAAAATTTCATTTCTATAAAATTAATATTGAAAAATATTGTAGTGGATTCAACGTGCATCAATTATTGTTTTATTTATATGTATTATGTTATGAAGTTTATATATTTCCCCAATAAAATAATAGCTATAAGAAGAAATCAAACTCTCCCGAGTGACTTTTATTTGATGGTAACACTATCATTATGAATCTATTGAATAACCAGGATGTGTTCCTGGTACACAGAGGATATGAGGAATTATTCAATAAATAATAGGAAAATTCATGTTTAACAATTGGTCAATGTGATAATAAATCACAAAAAATATACATATTCACTTCAACATGTGGTGCATTGAGATGTAAGAGCTCCAATAAATCTATGGTCAGTAATTCTACAGTGGAGTCCAAGTTTAATGATTCTTAGAACGATTCTAAATATTTAGTTTGGATATAAAAATTGATCTTGGTTCTTTAAATGGTTCTTAGAAGAATATTCCATGTCACACTCTATTTTTAAAATAATGTATTAGTGGATCTTACAAATGAGATACTATTCCATCAATAACTATAATACATACTTCAAAAATATAATCACATGATGGTTTTTTCTCGTATTAGTATCATTTAAGGGTATAAAGATTCCATGGGAGAAAATGGGATCCAATTAACAAAATCCTTTACACATCAAAAATATGATTATCAGGTCTGATCAATCCGACTATTAGTCATTAACAGTTGGAACTAGGCTATGTGGGGGGGAATTTTTTCCCATGAAGAAACTATCTTTAATTATATATAATTTATATCAAAAAATGATATCATTAATAAAATATTTTCTTACATATTACTCTCTTTTATACATGAATTAAATTAAAAAAATTCATATTGTATCTGTCAGATTGAAAAGGTCATAGTTATTCATAGCCATGATGAAAAGGATTAAACAAAATTATGATATTATTAAACATTGTTCGACTATTGGATATAATTCTATGATGGGTTGCATATTATGTTGACTGTGTTATTTTGTCACTCTTATGTGTGTGAGACATCATTTTATAAATATCAAACATGGTAATATATAATATTGTATATTAGTAGAATAAAGTGTCCAATAAGAATTCCACATGTTACTATGTCCTTAAATATCCATGTTTGTGTGTATATGTAATGATCATTAGACAATAATTATTTCATTAATTAATTTCATGACTCCTAATATTGGAGTAATTTTCATAAGTTGTGGTGATATATCATCAAAACAATTTTGTGTATAATGGGTGTTTAAAAAAATTATATGTTACTAAAGAATAATTCAAGGAAGGGATTCCCTTTTAACATTATGAAAGATAATATCAAAAAACATTCAACAAATTTGAATAATCACAGTAAATTAAATTTACATGGCGTATTGATGATTTCATTTAAAAAATAAGAAAAAGAACCAATTATGCATATAGGTTGATGTAATGGGGGTGAAATATATTTCATGAGATATCATGTTAATGAGATTATATTAGAAAATGTGTGTCTTCATGTAGTTGTTTTCATTGTGACACATCTAATTTATATGAGGGTTCCATGACCTATTGTTATTCAACAATTTTGGACCTTATTTAATCCAACCAAATTATAATATGGAAAAAACATAGTGGGTTAGAGACAATGTTTTTTCCTTGATCATTGATACATAATATTTATTTAATATTTGGTATAAATAATATTCTACAGATTTAGAAGTTACATTTATTAAAGAGTTATTAATCGATCAAAAATATTATATAAATATTTATTCAGTAGTTTTTTATTTCATTATGGGAATATATAATATTTTATTATTAATTAAAATTTGAAAGATATTAAATACTATTTATTAAATAATAAATAATATTACTATTTATAAATATATTAAATATATATTTTTCATTTAATGAGAATAGAATATCTATTTTATTTATGTAATTAATATTTATTGTTTAAATATTTATTTTATAATTCCATATATGAAAAGGATTATGAAAATTATGAGCTCTATGTGTGATGATAAATACTTATTAACTAGACTGTAAAATAATATTTGACACTATATAGGTCTTCACATCTCATATGTAAAATATTAATATTATTAATATTTCTATAACATGGGGTTTAATTGGGATAAATTCATATTTACGGTACTTTAAGGAATTAATTCTAATTAATAAATTCCCCATTTCTTTTTCAACACTTTAATTTCAATAGAAGAAAGTTTAATAATTCTTCCCAATTATTACTTCTTAAGATCTCCCACTTATCTTACTCTTGAGAATGATAAATAAATAGTGAATATCCATCAAAACCAAAGGTAATTGAAGCGATCATTTTTTCCAATAGAATGATATTAATCTTCCATATAAATCCTTACATTTCATTGGAATTATTTGGAGTTCAAATAAGCATGTATGATTTATCACTATTTAGATTCCACATTGGGTCCAATCAATGTAGTGATGATAAACTAATCAGATTAAAATGATCAAAACTAACAATGAAGAATAATACCTAGAGTAATTTAATATTTATTATTATGATTTTTATTAATAATACATTCAAAATAAAATCTCATCTCTCTTGGTTTTTGAAAATAAATTTTCACGATTCATCAAAAAAATTATTTTCATGGTCTTCACATATGACAATTTTGGAATAAATTTAAGATCGTGAAAAAACATTAGTTTTCCTTAAGCCAATTATGTGCTTATGTTATATCTAGAACCATCTAATAGTGTTGATGAACTTAATGGTGGTGAAATGATATTCAATTTTTATAAAATGTTAATTAATGATACAAAAATAATCATTCATAGGTCATTCAATAATAGTAATGGTTATATATGTGGATCCTCAAAAATCAATGTTATTAGACTATTGAAAATACATTCTACGGTTACCAAAATATTAATTTTTCTTATATTGGCTATCAATTATTTTTGAGAAATTTATCTTGAAAATAAAATCCACTAAAAGTTTTAACCAAAAAGGGTGTGAGGTTTTTTTATATAAAATAATTTGAAGAATATATCATAGAGCTTCGGAAAATGATTGTCACTACACATATACATACAAAATCCTATAGTGAGGAGTTATTTTATATATATTTTTTTTTCTTAAAAGTAGTATTTGGGATGCGCCTTTATGAAAAAATGATCATTTTGTGTTCTATACCTCATCATAATTGAAAGTTCATTAAAAATTCCCAACTCCTGATTTGGAGATAGTAGTTGCAACTTTTACAATAAAAAATGGGGTGTTATACCAATGGTGAAAGGTATAATATTTATACCAACCAAAAAATATTAAGGTATTTGTTCATTAAGAATGAATTGAATATGCTCTAATTAACATTTTATATGTGATAAAGGATTTTTATTCCCCAATATTTTTCCACCATGTGAATGAACATATGTTTACTGATGTTATTAGTGGAATAAATCATGTAGTATTATCTGTGATAAAGTCTAAGAAACTATTAATGATTGACTTTCATAGGATGGACCATGAAATCCTATGAAAATGGATGGAATCCAGTATTTAACAAATGTAATCAAAACCATCCAGCCATGTAATGACATCAAGTTATAGATTCAAGCTATGGAGAAACCTGAGATAGTTTGGATTTTTTTGGTTGTTAACAAGCACTATGATAGAATGATAAGACAAATGACCTAAATATGTGTTCCGTAAATACCAAAATTGAAGATAGATAAATCTAAAAATGAACATAGTGACCTATCTTCTATCCATCTCATAACCATAAATATGTATATAGATCACTAAAATTGAATATGATTTTAAATAATTAAATGTGGTATGACAGAGTGTGTTTATAGATTCATTATATAATATCATTTTAAGACAAAATTTTATAAGTCTAATGTAATTATTCATCCTCTGACCATAACATAATTGAAATTGGAAAACATAACTATGGATTTAATAACAGGAATATACAGGACATCTAATAGACATAATTATATTTGGGTTCCAATAAATAACTTTATATAGTTGTTGTACTTCATTATAATCATATATGATTTCATTCATGACCAACAATATATGATATAAACTACAATGGTGTGAATACATTAAAAGTTACAATTTCAATTTAATCTATTCAAGATTTGTAGTTCACCTTAATGTTCTAGAAAATTATTTAATAATATTAGAATATGAAGCTCACTTTAGCACTAAAAACATCATCAAGTAAATGTTAATTCATATAGGAAAATTTCATATGACAATGATACATTGAGATCTTATTAAATGGACTTGAAAGGTCATTGGTATCAATACCAAACATGGTAGTGTTCTCCTAAAACAAATTCCATTCTACAATTTAGATAAAACAATATAAGGATCTTGATTAGAAGTTTTATATAACTTCAACATTTTTGAGTGAGTGTATAGTGTGTCTTCTATTGGGACTAAATCATTATCACTATGTGATATAAAGTATTTAAAAATGTAGAGTAACATTAGTCTATAAAAAGATGGTATAAAATTTATATCATTAATAAATGATGAAATTTAAAATTAGATTATAGTTTAATGTTATTTATCTGAATACATCCTTATAATAAGTTTATTGGATTAAGAATAATGTGATTCAGGAGCACAATGTACATTAGTCCTTTAGAAATACTTGTTTGTGTGGGAGTGGTTTTCTAACATCATTCTTGTCCACCAATCCTCGACCATGAGAATGAAGATTCCATGTATCACTTTTTAATAATTACATAAACGGACCTTCTCATATAATATAAATATATAGAGAAAAATCAAAATCAAAACCTATCATTTGGCGAGAAACCTTTAGACATCTTGGAACAATGAGACTATGTGTTGTAAAACAAGGCCACTCACCAAGTAAATATTATATGCAGGAGTTACATTATTGAGTAAGGATTCTAGGAACATGAAGATGTAATGAGGCACTATTATCATCATTTTTCATTATATGTTAAGTAAAATTTGTGGTGAAAAAATCATTTATGCATGCGTAATTTATCATCTTGTGATTTTAGTATATATTTTTGTAGGGAATTAATAACAGTTGAATTATAAAATCTAATTCATAAAATTGAAAACATACATGAAAAATTATTTTTTATTATAAAAAATTAAATATATTTCAATTTAATTAATTTAATAATAATTATTAAAATCAATTAAGTAATTATAATAAGTTCTATAGTAATTATTCTTGACTAAACAAAAATGTTATGTATAAAAACATTATATATATTATATATTATATATGTTTTATTCAAAGGATAGTTGTTCTAATTTTAGAATTTTAATTTTACAATAATAAAGTGATATATATTTTAATATTTAAAATTATATGTTGGTAAATTTTTACTAATTTTATTAAAATGGTAGGTTTTTCTGTGAATAGTAATGAATTTTTTTAACACCAAAAATTTTATAAAACCATTATGATATAAAAATTAGTTAAAAATATATGATTCTATTGAAAAAAAATATTTAAGGTGTTAAATAAAAAATTTTAATTAGTATGTTAATTTTAGAAACTAGTGATTTACTTTATAGATCCCATTTTTAATTTTATTATAATAAAAAACTATTTTGGACTTTTCCTTTACAAAGTATTCTAAATTATCAATTTTGTTTTGTATTGATTTTCAATTCATAAAAAATTTAATATTTTATATATAAACTAATAAATTCATTTGTAATCAAAATTATTCATGATTTTTTATATGTTCATTTTTTCGTAAAAAAGATATTTTCTAAATAAGTGTTTTATTTCAATTTTTATACTTATATTAAAATTATATGTTATCACCCACAGAAATATTATTTTATAAAAAAAATTTAATATTTGGTATTATCATATTCATGTTTTTTAATATTGGAAATTTTATTTCTTATCACAAAATATATTTACAATGGTAAAATATATGATATCACAATAAATTTAAAAATTGGCCCAACATAGTTGATATAAAAAGATGATAATTTAAATAAAATAATAAAATTATTATTATATAATTTTTTGAGTTAATATTTATCACGTTAAAATTCTCATAAATTTTTTAATAAAATTTGTCACACTTCTCTTGAAAATAAAATTTATTAAATGTAATAATTATATATATATTTATAGGCTTCTCAATCCACTCACATATAAAAAAGTCCATTCACCCCTCACTTTATCACACACATTGAGCTCATAATATCAATTAATTAATAAAAAATTAGATAAATAAATCTAGTATAAACAAATTATGGGTTCTAGTGTCACAAATATTCCATCATAATAGGGATTAATGATAGATATAATGAAGGATACCTATATGAGAGATAATTTTGTTCAACAAGTTCATTAAAGTTTCTTTCTTTTTCCACCACCACAAATTAATTTTTAAAATTTGAATTTAATGTGATATTTATGTAATTGGTATAAAAATTATATTTTCTTCATTCAAGAAACACTATACTCCTTACATCCATTTGATCAAAAAATGATTATATTACCTGGGTGTACAAAGCGGGTGATCCACCCAAGAAAGATGAATTTCATTTTTCGTCACTCCCTTAAATAGATGGATCTAAAAAAATTAAATAAATAAATTGGATATTTATAAAAATTTTATTCTTATATAAATATTATATTATGATTATAAAATAATATGTTCTTACTCATTTAGCTATTATAATGTTTTCTTCTTGTGGTCGGGTTTACAAGTTACATGAATAATGTTTTAATGTCTATGTCAGGAATGGTTAAGGAATATTATTTAAAGGTAATATTATGTAATAGTAATTAACTAAATACGTTTTAAAGATTTTTGATTGGTTATATACATATTTTTATTCACTAATAAAATCAATCCTTTTTATAGAATCGATAGTTCTAAAGAACGATTTTTATGCTTCTCATGCTAATTGTCACAGTATGTTCAATTAGGAGTCCATCATAACACATAACTAAATCAAATAAAAAATTTAAAAAATTATGTTAAAAATGTATATTTTTAATCCATTACATTTTTCATGCCCTAAAACAACTAAATTTAATCTTTCATTGAGAAATTTATATAAAACAGAAATATTTTTTTTTTAAAAAACATTTTTTAAAAAATGGATCAGATTAAAATATAATTTATTGGTATATATTAATGTAATTTTTAATGTTGTATTTATATATATTTATATTAAATATACTTTTTTATATGTAATGTTAAATCATTTTCAACATAATATAATGTTGATGTGAGTATTTTTTTCATCATAAAACAATTGAATTAAAAGTTCTAATGTCTTCTACCAAAGTATTTTTCTAGCATATTCATATTATGTTTATATTTTTTCAAAAATAGATTTTAACTACACATCAATAATATTCAAGGCCAGTTTTAAATTTATTTTAATTTATTTATTAATGATTATTAGGTTGTCATTTAAATATTTACCTCTAGGTCACATTGAAATTTCAATGAGAAACTATGAAATGATTATTTTCAAAATTTTCTTCTTGAATGTATTATCCTTAAATTATTAGTATTATCACTTTTATAACATTACATGTGTTCATTTCCATAAAAAAATTTCATTATATTTATTCAATGAATGTACATCCTTTAATAGGTTCCAAAAGGAAAGTATATTTTTTCTTGTTTTTTAAAAGAATTTTTGTAATGATTCTATAAAATTATATTATATTAATGTTAATATCCATTATTAATTATCGTTATTATTTTAGGGAAATGTATAATGATATCATCCATATTCTTTCTTTTGATTGATTTAGGTAATGTTTATAGTAAATGTTAATGAATCCCACATATTTCAATAGGTTAATTATTCAATAGTGAAATGATGAATTGTGATATGTAATTGTTGAGTAATTATGTATAGTTTACTTGTATATTATGATTGGGATAGTTATAGACCAATATTTTATTAATTAAGGCTTTAAAACTCTTAAAACAATTTATAATATACAATATAGTGAACTCAATCCACTAGGGGACTATATCCACCAATGATCAAAGGGAGTTTGGAGTAAAATAAATCATATATAAGGATTAATCCACAATGTATTGATTGTGTGGCTAGTGATACTTTCCAAATATACTTATTTTCTATTATTATGTATGTGAAAAGCTTTTATACCCTATTTTAACACCCATTATACATTCACATGGCTTATGGACAATTGATATTTCATCAAACATATGACTCATGTATTATGTTTTCTTAAATCCTTATTCAGTTATTTGTGAATTTCTATATATGAAATTTTGGGTAGGATTTTCTTATATAATGATTAGGTTCATTGATTATATCTGTATTCTATTATTCACATCTTATAGAAACATATTATCTCTTTTTTATAAACCTTATGTTTAACCATGGTAAAAATATTAGATTTCTCGTTCATATATTAATTTTACCACTATTATGAAAAAGGGTGTTTTGTATGATATTTTTAGAAGGGTTTTGTGCTTGAAAAGTATTTTTGGTCCAGATTATCACAACTAATTATTCAAATTCACATTTTTTTACGTTTTGGGTTTGGTAGTAGGTTAGTCTCATGAAAAGCTGGTGTGAAACGTTTTGATTGCTGGAGTAATCTTCCCTTTTATTCATTAGAATTGATTCTCCCCTAGAGTTTCTCTTGAGTTTTTTGAGAAAAATACATGTGTTTGGGAAAAGAATATTGAAGCACACTTTTTGCACACGGTTAGTAATAAATGTGTGCCAACCTAGGTAATAGTGCAATATGAGACATAACCTACTACACTGCATCTAACCGTCCTTGCACCTTGGCCCGGGTAAGTGTGAAGCTCTATCTCATTAGGGAAAAGGGTATCACACAGTATCCTCACGGTTGGGGAAACTATGGGGACTAACTGTGCAACCATCCTAGATCATTAAAAACGTTTTCCCTCACTATCTATCTCACATATTTTAACCACTTCGGCCCCTCTTCTCGACCCCTATAGACTTCCCAGCCCTAGGCATGCCTCCCTCCTTCTCCTCCCTCACTTAGGATTTATTTTGTGGTTGGTTTTCATATCTATTATTCAAGGAAGCCTCATATATGTCTCTTATCCCTTGTATCCGTCCATTATTCTAGGGTCTTGACCCCTATTCATTTATGTTTCTCTTCTCCAGCAGGCCGGGGATCAATATAGTGTTTTAATATTGGGTTGTGCAGTTTTATCTTCATGATTAGGGTTCTTTATTTTCTACTTATTGTGAGTCTAATTTGTAGATGAGGTTTCACATTGTTTTCTAGAAGGTTCGTTATCATAGGTAGGTGGTTCTGTGCCATTACATTTTTAGATTTATTTAAAAACATTCTTCGAGTTTATAAATTGGTTTTCTTGTTTGATTATGTGTTTTGAATGTTGTTTTTGAAGAGGTTACCATGTTTATTCATTAGAAATTAATTCCAATAAAAAAAGGAATTGTTATGTTTTATAGTGCGTGTTATGATGAAATGTTTCAAAAGAGGGGTTTAGAGGTTTTTGGATGGTTAATTTGTGTTTTAAATGTCACCTTTGGTGTGTGTCTATTTTAGTTAGATTTTCAATGTAAAATGGACCAATTTTGGCATGTAATCCTTATCGTTCACATCTGTATATGAATTTTACAATTATTAAATGATTGGAAAGATTTTTTTAAATGGATTTAAATGTATGTCTAGATATATAAAGTGGGTTTCCCCATGAAATTGGATGGTTGTAGTTGTGTGTTTTCTTGTGTGAAAAAGGTCCATCTATGAATTGTGTTATTGTTTTAAAATGTATTTAATATGGGTTATTGGTGCGGGTAAAATAGAAAATGGTCAGTTTTATTGTAAATGTTGGATTCCTTAAATTCATGTAATTGGGTTGTTTTGGTGGTGATATGTGTGGTATGTGAACAACCACATGAGAAAAATGGAATCTTGAGTATTTTGGTGTGTAGACTAGAACAAGTTCATTATGGATTCAGATGTGCCAAGTCCTAGTTACCCTTAGATGGATTTACGCTTACAACTCAATATAAACAATGATGATGATTGATCTCATCTAGAATTTTGTATTTTTCTACTCACTAGTGGCTCTTGCATGAGGACACCAACAGTTGTCGTTGCTATTCTACCATTCACTGAGGAAAAATGTCATAGGGTCCCACTCAAGCAAGATAAACCCGAGGGGATTTCTCCATTTCTCTCTACGATATATGATGTTGTGCAATATATCGGTATACAGAGGACCACTTGAGGTTGTGTACTATTTATAAAATAGCTTTCCAACATAATCTACTATCTGTGAAATGGTTTCCTTCATTGGGTTTGTTTAATCTATTTACCTAATAAATGTTTTCCTAGTAATTTTATTTTAAAAGTTTGATTTAAATGAACATGCTAGATTATCTTTTTAATTTAATGGGATGGTAGCTTTTTATCATTCTAGCTTCCTACAATGCTTTGTCTCAGACCCTACATACCACTTTGGGTGTATAGAGACCTAGTTCTGTGTTTGTTACAAGTAAATATAGGATGTATTCTATTGATATATTGATATTCTAGTGGCTATTTTTTGGATCAAGGTGGTGGAGTATTGAGGATGTTTCCCTTATTATTTCATGGATGTTTGGGAGGTTGTTTTAGTTTTATTTTTTATTGTAGTTTTCTTTAGGTTTTTTGTTGAATTGTGAACATAAAATATGAATCTGTATAAAGGATTGTTTTTTTTGTTTTTCTAGACATGGTTTATTTTATTTTGTTGTTTTTTTTGATTTTATAAATGGAAAAATCATTACAGCTTTTTTTTATTGATACCTTCGCACTTGTTCCAGCCTGTGGGGATCGTTAATCCCATCGGGTCATTCTACGAAGTAGGTCGAGCACCGGGTCTGATGGAGACATAACGTTGTACATGAAATAATTTTTTTCAAAGGAGGTTGGACCATTTGGGTCATATTCCATGGAGAAGAGTATGGGTAGACAGGATCTAGGATATTTAGGACATGACGTTTTGGTTACAAGTAGGGTGTCTAGATTGACCACCTCCTGATAGGACTCAAGTAAACAGGGGATGTCTTTCTTCTTCTTATTCATTTGGTTTTTGTGGTTTTTAATGTCCAAGGAAATGAAACGAGAGTTGGTTCAATGTTTTCAGTGATCTCAAAGTTCCTGGAAAGACTTGTGAAGCCGATGACATTTCTTTATAACACAATTTGATATTGTGAAGTGATTGATGTATGTCTTCAAACCATATGTCTAATCCAACCACTGATACTAATTTACTCTTTGACAATCTTTTTTTCTCATATGGGTTTTAAAAAACCATTTTGAAATCCATTGTTTAAAATTTTAAAAAAATTCGTTTTTTAAAATGAAAATGGTTTTGATTGGATGAGGTTACTTTATCGGAATTGAATATTCGTAACTTAAACATGTTGTTTATTGAAATAATATATTTGGGAATCATAAATTATATTATAAATGTCTTCGTAAAATATTTTTTAAATGGGATTTTTAATGTTTTGTAAATTATTTTGAATGGGGTGGATTTTTTTGGGATTTATTTGTGGAGTATGGAAATTTTCTTTGATTTGGTAATTTATGGGCGTTTAAAAAATTTGGTGAATTCCTAAAATATAATTTTAAATAAGGATAAATGACTTTTAATGAGTGATAATTGAGGAAATAGAGTTTTTTGTGAATATATGAGTGTTTTAATGTAAAATTAATAATTTCAGATCGATATGTAAGTGTTGTAAATGAGTTTTTTTCACTGGATGCTGTTTCTAATTTTTTTTGTGAAACTCAGAATGAGTTTTGATTTTTTTGGCTAGCAGTGTATAAAAATAATCTTTAATAATTTTCAAAATGGAAAAGGGAGATGAATTTTTGTTTTAGAAGGTGGAAGAGTTTTACATTACCCATTGGTATCACCGTGCGGAGTCGCATGCATAGGATATCTGTGGGACGTGAATGGGTGCCTAGTTTAGTGTGAGAATAATTAATGTGAAAGGCTCTATGAGATACCATTAGTAAATTTCCAACTCACCAATCCAGATTTATGTTCGGAAGAGTTCTTCAAGATAAATCGTTTGGCGATCCTTTAAAATTTTGTTAATGTTTACATGGGTTATTTTGGGTTGGAAAACTAATATTGATTGAATATTGTTTTGGGTTTCTATTTCATCGGTATGTTGGTTTGAAGCATTATTTAGTGGTATTTTTTGAGAAGTGTTCTAGGAATCTGTTGTGTTCATTCCCCTTATGTGTTTTGTTCTGGTTTGTGGCACATTTTGTCCTATTGATCTGTTTGATTGGTTCCCCGGTTTTATTTCATAGATAATTTATGCCACTATAATGATGTTAACACACAATTGAAGTTCGAACATAGGTTATTCTTCATTGTACGGTCCTATGGTTGATCAATATGAGGAATCTATCCCTGAAATATAGAATATAAGTATTCTTCACCTCTATCTCAGATAAGCGAGTCCTCTTACAGTGGGATAACTAATGCGACATGAGTTGAAGGATATTTTTGTTTCATTGAGTCGGTGTGTTTGATGATCCTATATGGAAACAGTTAGGGGAATTCCAATGAGGGAAGGTGAGTAGATCAAATATAGCGGTGTTGGCGGCTATCTTTACAGGATTTTGTGTATTTTGTTGGTATCATTTAATAAGGGATTCATGATGGACCTCCAATAAATAATTTCAGGTGATAAGAGGTTGTTGTGTCCATTTACATTAATTGTGTTCTTTATTTGACTCATTTTAAGGTCCCTATCCTTATAATATTTCTATAATGGTAATGTTTGTTGAAGCCTTGTGGTTTCATGTTCTTTATCTTCTACAAGGGTGGAGGTTGTGATATTTTTTCTGAAAAACTATTCTATGATAGAAGTGTGATTCATTTTGGGAAATCTATAATTCCACCATTTTATTGTAATGTGTATTATATGTTTCCTTTTTTATAATGTTTCTCATTCGATGTAACAAGGGGTGATGTGTGTACACCATCAGTGAACATGTCTTGGTGATTGTGTTGTGTTCAAGTAAGTTGATTTTGTGGTGTGTTGTGTCTGATGTTATTGTATTGGTGGTGGTATAATTTCTTGTGTCACCATAACAAAAAGGATTGTTAGAGGGTTTTAGTTCCTGAATCTCTGTAGGAGATTATTCTATCATCAAAGCAGAATCCATACATCTCGATGTGATGTTGGAAGGTAGTCAGGAGCCCCGTGAGTGTAAGGGGTCCCATTCTAATCATGGTCATCAGTGTTGAAAATAGAGGCAATTCAATTCATCTCTTGTAGCTGATTTATTTTGAGTTTTCACACGTGGTTTCTTCTATTTGGATTTGGTAACTTTCAACTGGTTCCTTGTGGTGAGAGATCAAGTTGTGCAGAAATCGGCTGAGTTAACCCATGTTAGGATTCCTTCATCAGAAATTGCTAATCAGGTATTTTAGATTTTAAGTTATTATGGTGGGGAGAACCATAATGGGTATAACTGAGTTACATATGAATTAAATTATTGTTAGCCTCATCCTTATGGTTGGGGGACCATTTGGCCCCCTCTATATTGGTGTTCTGGTGTCATCTTAGGTGTTAGGTTCATTCTTATTGTTGGGAGTTCATTCAGGGAATCCAATGTTAGTAATTCATATTTGTTCCTAGTGATAGATTAGTAGTATGTAGTCTCATTTAGATCTATCTAACCCCTACTTTCATCCTTCTTTCAATGTAGGTTTTTTGACGTCCGTAGTGGTTTCATTGAATTATGGTGCGGGGAGTGTTCCTTTTATGTGATTTAATATTGTTTTTTTGTTTCAAACAAGTGGAGAGGGTAAATTCTAGTAACTTATGATATGTTTATGTTTGAGAAGTGGTATGGTTATTTGTGGAAATGTATTTTCTGTTAATAGATTAACTGGATGTGTTTTGACTTTTGGGGGTGGGTGACCCAGAGTTGGGAGTCTATTTTAGTCTCCTCAGTCTAACCTATAAACCAATTTTCCCCATTTTTAGTGTCCTTATCAATGTATTGTGTGTTGTTCTTAAAGGATCTCCTTATGCAGAAAAGGAGTCTCATTTATTGTTTTCTAAATGACTTTGTAATGGATTTTTGGGGCCAAAAAAAATATGGTGATGATAATTGTCACAATAGGGATTTCAAATTCCCTTTTTTTCGAGTTTGGGTTTGGTCCTCAGTTACTCTCATGGGAACGGGGAGTGACATGTCTTGATTTTTAGAGTATTCTTCCATTTTTTTCTTTGGACTAGCTTTATCCAGTGTGTTTTTATTGGAAGTTATTGAGAAAAATGTATTTTTTTCGTCTAGGCAGATTAAAGAAAATAGTTTGTGCAGTATTTGTAGTAGCTGTGGAAAAACCAAAAAATTGTGTAGTATGAGACACAACATAACACACGGCCTCTGTAGAAATATGCACCTTTTCCTAGGTAAGCATGAGTCTATGTATCCTTATGCATTGGTGGATTCATGATCTACACACAATTTTGAAAACTATGCGGACAATAAATCAGGTTGTTCCAAATCATCAAAAATGTTTTAAATCTTTCTTTCTCTCAAAATGTATAACCCCATTAGCCCCTATTCTTGACCCCATAGACATCCCAGCCCTTGGAGTGCCTCCATACGTCTCGTACCTCCCTTAATCTTCAGTGTTTTGGTAGTTTTCATCCATATTCTTTATGTAAACCTCAGGTAATTATCCCTTCCCTTGTTTCCTTCAATTATCCATGGGATTTCCTCCCCCTCCTTTGGTGTTTCTCTTCTCCAGTGGGTTAGGTTTTGATTTATGGTATAGTTATTCAGTTTTTGGGTTTAATGTTCTTCATTAATGTTCTTTCATTCATCCATAGGGTTTTATTGAGGTGCAGATGATATTTTGTACCATTTTCTAGATGGTTAGTCATGAGAGTTAGGTGGTTAAGTTCCCTAACATTATTAGATGAATTTAATATGATTATTTGAGTTTAAAAATGTGTTATTTGGTCTGATTATGTGTTGTGAATGGTTTCTTTGAATTTGTTGGTGTGTTTAATGGGTAGAAATGAATTTTGAAAATTTAAATAGCTATGTTTATTGTGTGTGTTAGGATGTAATGTTTATAAAGAGGTTTTTAGGGGTTTTTGAAGGATCCAATTGTTTTTTCAAAGTGACATGAGGTGTGTGCTTGTTGTAATTGGACTTTCAATGGATAGAAGACCATTTTTGGCATGTCATCCTATCATGCACTTTTGATTATGAATAGTATATGTTTTAAATGATCTGAATGATTATTTTAGAAATGGACGTTAATGTATGAGTGGATTTATAAAGGGGTTTGACCCATGACATTGGTTTTTTGTAGTTGAGTTTTTTCATGTGTTAAAAATGAGATATCTATTAATATTTTGAGTGAAAAATGTATTTAATATGGGGTTTTGGTGCGATTAAATTTTAAAATAGTTTGTTTTACATAATTGTTTTTTAAATTATTATTATTGATTCATTATTGTGGTGATATGTGTGATATCTGATCACTCACTTGAGCCCATGGGAATCCTAGGTCTCTAGGTGGATGGACTTGAACTAGTATTATAGTTATATGGAAGTGGGTTACCCTGGTTTCATTGAGCGAGATAGATTCTTACATCACAAACTAAATAATGATGATGAATGACCACTGATATCACAGTAGATGTTTCTCCTCTCTAGAGGATCGAGCAAGAGGATGCTGATGGCATTGGTTACTATACCACCTTTCAATGAGGTATGGGGCTCTACGGTCCCACTCTATCTAGATAAACCGTAGGGGATTTACCCATGGTTCTCTACTATTAATGACGTGATTCCATCCATCATCATATGGAGGAACATGTGATTTTGGTAATATATTTAAAATCCCTCTCTCACTTAATCTAGTGTTTTTTTAAATGGTTTCATTCCATGGATTATTTTAATTAGTTTACCAAATAAATTTTTTCCTTGTAATGTTCCTTTAATTGGGTTAATTTCAATGAATATTTTAGATTATCTTTTTAATGTTAAGGAATGCAACATTTTTATCCGGGTGGCATCCTACTAGGCTTTAGCTCAAACACTACATACACCATTAGGTGTATGTAATCCTAGTTTTATGTTTGTTTTAGGTAAAGCAATGATGTCCTGTGATGGTATATTTAGATTCTAGTGGCTCCTAGTATGGAACATGGTGGTGGTGGCTTGAATATTTTTCTTCTATTGTGGAATGGAGGTTTGGGATGAAGTATTAGTTTTATTTTCATTATAGTCATCTTTTGGGATTGAGTGTAATTATGATCATTAATTCAAAAACAATGTAAAGGTTTGTTTGGTTTTATTTTTATAATTTTATTTTTTTGGTGGTTTTATATTTCTATAAACTGGTAAATCATTCCCACATTCTTGTATTGATACATAGGAACATGTTCCAACCTCTAGGTATCTGGAATGCCCTTCGGGCCTTACCGTGAACTGGGTTGGGTTCCAGTTCGAATGGAGACCCGAATTTGATTGTGAAATATAATGAATAATTGATGTTAAATACAGTGATAATGTTTTTTTCTTCATGAAAAATTACCATTTATATTTTTCACTGGGAATTATTATATGATATAATGAACATTCTTCTAAAATTATTTTATATTAATTTATATTATGCTATGATCACAAAATTTTATACCGATAGGCCTAGATGTCTCTATTTTAATGAAATTCTATTATATATATATATATATATATATATATGTTGGAGTTTTCACTCAGCTAATGTGGTAAATAGAATACCGATAAAGAAAAATAAAATGGTCTTTATTGTGAAATTAAAAATATCTTGGAGATAAAGAATTGATACTCAAACAATTAAAATAATTTATTCACATTTACCATTATAATGATAATTTTAATAAATTGCCTAATTACCATGAGGTTCATCTGATTTCTTATACTGACCAAGTCACATATTGTTTTACTAATCCAATGTTAATTGGGTGTATAAAAAATTTGGTGGTCATTACGTAATATTATAAAATCCATTTCATGTCTTAAAAGGTCGTCGAAAGGAATGTGTTCAAATATTTTCAATATCTATGACACTGCCTAGATCTATGATATATACTTTAACAGCACCACTATAACAATTACCAAATGGTTAATGTCTTGTTAAATTCTTAATATGATTTTCTTTTGAATTATAAATTTCACTCATATAAAATAAGTTTTTATAAATTCATTAAAACTATTTTAATGTCAAACATACAATGAAATTGTATTTAAAGACATCATTTTAGGAATAAAAATGGACCTAAAATATTATTCTCTATATTTAATGTAAATGTATATTCACATTTTTCATCAGTGATTAAATGGAAACTATGCCATAAATAGTGATCATATGATTATATTTTCCAATTATATACAAGGATTGATAGATGATATCCCCTTTGATATACCACATTATTTCTTATAATGTCTATAAAATTTCATAGGATATGCATTATGAAACAAGGATACACCATAGAAAATCAAGATCATGATGAGATAACCATTCACATTTCACATCACAGGGTGGAATATATATTCAACAATATAGTTCTAGAGGATTCCAATGAGTTTAACACCCTACTTGATCAAGGCCAGTCATTTCATTTTATATGTCAGTCCACAATTTGATGGATGCCCCCATAACATACTTCCACTATAGAGTAATCCTTCAACTTGATTGATATATGAACAAACATATCCACTTCTTGAGAGTAATTTTAATCCCCCATGATTTTACAAATTATCAGAAATATCTTTATAAATAAATCTTCGAGGGAGTCCTAAAAGCCCATCTTGTGTTGTAGGAAGTTATTTTCCTTTCATAGCGAACCCATCAGTTCTGATATAAGAAATTATATAAAATAAATATTATTAGATACTTCTAGAAAAAAATAATTCATTTCTATATATCTATTACAATTAAATTACTTTATTATAAAATATATAAAATCCTAATTCATCAACCTCTATTTTTATTGTACACCACCAAATACACATAGCAATTTTTCATTAGGGGAATAAATGTTATGGGGCGATACCCCCCATCAATAGATAAATAATTATTGTAAATCCTTACTACCCCAAACATTTATCTATATGGGATGATGGTATATCCATATTTATGAAAAAAAAGGTTATCATCATCTTGACGAAGAAACATATTCATACCAAATTAGGTATCCATCAGACAATAATGGGGGGAAATTAAAACAAATTATATACACCAAAATTGAAAAAGATGTAGCAGGAATACAATATCCATTATAGCCACAAATCCTTTAACCAAATAGTGGAAAAATATTAGATAGAAGTCACATAAAAAAACATTGTATAATATCATTCTGAAGATGGTGTAAAAATACACGAAATCATTTTCATATGAGGTCATTCAAAATTGTGGGACTATTAGACGATAACACATACTACCACAGATGATACCCCACATCCTCTTATATATGCAGCACATATAGTATTTTTATTTTACCTTATATTCTCCTCAACCAATTTTTTTTCTACAATAATCTATTTTGAAAATTATGAACTTATATATCATGGGATTAGTTAAAAACATTATGTATAATGTTTACCCAAATTCAATGATCTAGAAATTAATTAGAACTAATCCACAAGAGTGTTAAAAACAAATTTTTATCACCATTTATTCCTCCATTAGTAATTTAATTTGATAATATAAATATTAAAATACCTTCAAATATACAAAAAATTGGGGATAAAAATTGATGATTCATTCAATATAAATTAGGTTTACTACAATGGTTCAAACTGAATGTTTTAGGGGAATTATAATTTTTGGTTTTTCCCATTTCCAACCACTCGTTTGTAAAATTATATGAATAATATGCATTGGCATGACAATGAATCATAATTTATAACAATGATACCAAAATAAAATATCCAAATAATACCATTATTAATAAGATAGGTACATTTATAATGAATATATAATCAGTTTTATGATTAGGAAATACCTCGTTCTGAACATGTTTCAATGATGTAAATGTTTATCTTTCCTATAATATTTATGAGTACTATATTTATTCTACAAGAATCCAAATTATAATTCTTATAATGATATCCAAAAATCCTCCTTGATCATCGAATAACATTTATGGAACATCAAGTGATAGTCTATAAAATCCAATCATGTTGTTTTGTTTATCTTGACCCAAATACAATACTTCATTCTCAAATAATTGACTCACTTACAATCTATTTATTAAGTGGGAGAATGTGATAGCGTATTTTTCTCATTATTGATTGAATCCTATGATATGAAATTCACTAAGTAAATTCTCTAGGCGTGTATTTTGTTCAAAGAAAAATTATTTCCCCAAAGATTTCATACAATAAAAATAAAACAATAAGAATATATATATATATATATATATATATATCTAGGAATATTATTGATTATTTCACTATGTCCCTTCATCAAATAATAATTCCAATAAATTCTCCATTCTATGTAATAAAAATAATTATTATAATAAAAAAGTTACTATTATATATAGGGTTTCCCAAACTTTTGAAAATAAAATATCATTTTAATAAAATTAATATTTATTTATTTATTGAAATAATAGAAATTATTATATAATTTTCATTATTAAGCCATCAACTCTGATCATCCATCTCCATCATCTTTTAATAAGAAAATAATAAATAAATAATAGTCATTTGATAAATGAATAAATATTATATTCATATCCATATGAAAGGATATTTATTTAATATTCTCTTTATTATAATATTTTAATTAATATCTAAATACCATTCTTTTACATAAAAAATCAAAGACAAAAATATATTTTTTTGGTGGTCATGAAAATAAAAATTTATTTAATATTCAACTCACTTTAATATTATTATTGAATATTTGTTATCAATAAATCCTAAATATATATTATTTCTTTGAGTTTAGAATAAAAATTATTCTATTATGTGAATTGAAATATAATTTATCTGAGGTTAATGGAAACACTATGTGTGCCACCCTTTAAGAATAATCATAATTGGTATTAAGTGAGATTATTTATATTACAACATGAGTATCTATTAATGTTACAAATTAACAATAGAAGATAAATTAAGTGTCACAATGATAAAAATAACATAAAAATTTTCATTTTTTAATATAATCCCTTCATTGTGATATCTCATTATAGAGGTTTCATACTCAATTCAACAATATTTATGTTTGATATAAATTTATATGACTACCTGAAATGAAAACATTTTAAAAATGGATATGGAATTTATTTTGACAGTTTTATCTCAATAGACGGTTTTAAGATGTCATCTTATGGTTCGAGAATAGACCCAGTCATTTCATTTCCATTTTATTAATTCCATGTCACTCATGATGCATCCAATATATCCAATATTACTACAAAGATATGGAATCATGTTTTTCATAAACATGATAATTTTCTCAACTTTTTATATTCAAATATAATCATAGCACATCATAGGATGAATATATACCATATAAAATAGAACAATTGATGGATTCAATGACATGTATGATTTTTATTAGCAGGTTTCTCCTCAAAATATTATATCATAATTATTATCCTGGGTGAACATCATTAAGTTAATCCTTTTCCATTTATGAGAAAACAACCTCTAATCACCTACATCATCTCTATATTATAAGATAATGACAATAAATCATGGGATGTATGTCTTCAATCAACATGTGAAAACAATTCAATGTTTTCAACATGGATGAAAACTACTCTGCAAATTTTTATGAAAAATACATTGAATACATTTTTAAATTAATATTAAATAGACTAAAAAAATATATTATATTTAATTAATAATAGTTTCATTGAATATAATGGTTTTTTAATGTTTAATGTTGTCGACTATAGGAAAAAAAACCAACAAACCACAAAATTAACAAGGGATTACCACTAAAAAAATTAAGTCTTATAAGTATCACCTAATAATCAATAATATGATGTTAAAATAATTTATTCATTAGAAATTACAATGTATCATATGTTGAAAATATACATAATAAATCCCCACCACATTGAGAATAATCCCTCCATTGAAGATAAAAATAAAGTTTGTTCGACATCAATTGATGTTCAATTTGATCCTTTGTTGGTGGCACTTATACATTATTATCACAATAAATAATGATTTTTTTATTCCAATGTATCACATTCGGGACCTCTATGAATATATATATATATCTAAACTGATTAATTTTATATTATAGAAGAAAAATTAATTCATTGAATTTACTATATAATTATTGGCCACTAGTTTCCTTGAACTCTTTCAGCTTACATCCCCTCCATTTAGGAAGAATATGTATCACAATTATGACTTCAAAAAATCTTAATTTATATAAAAAATGTTATTTATATATTCAATTATGATATTTTTCCTCTAATCTATAGAATATGAATATTTATTTACTACACAATAAATACATTATGATTTTCTTACTTGATATCTAATGGAAGACAGCTAGTTCTATTTGATATTTTATTAGTGAGATTATCGAATATGTACATTTTTTCTTAGTATATAACCTATCATACAAGGTTGATTTAGTAGTTAATGAGTTTGGGATATTTTTAATTTAATACTTATCTTATTGTGTGTTAGGAATCATTTTCATATTGAAATGAATGTCTTGTGACATTAGAAACAATACTCTCTTTAATTGTTCCATATTAAATCACATTAGTGGTTTTCCAATATATGTAGCATGTCCTAGTCTAGGAATCCTAATATATCAATAAAAAAGGATTTTATTCCCATGAATGTATGTTGCTTCAAATAATCCCTTCATTGATAATCATGTTCTTAGACATTTCTTAATAGAATATAAGACTATAATCACATTTTTAATAAGCAATATAGAATCATTATAAACTATTAGGAAAACTATTGGACGTCTACTAAACTTCTTCTAGGTATAAGGATCAATTTATTTTTTTATGAAATAGAATTCCCATGTGGGTTCATCGAGGTAAATATTCTAAAATATGGATACTAGCAAAAACACATAAATGTATCTTTTAATATTCAATCATATTTTGTATCCATTAGGGCCAAAACCCCATTTATATGTTTTATATAGAAACTTCAAAGATGTTTTTCAATAAGAAATGATGTTGTGAAATCCATTTAAAAAATATCATAATCATGGTATTATTTTTTTCAACACATCATTATTATAGATTTCATTATATAAAATTGTTAAATTATTTCATCACAGTCAATGTATTGATGATTTACAAAACCTTTTCATTAATTATATCTTCAATGTGTGGAATCAACCATTCATGTCCAATTTCATCTTAAATAACCATTTGAATCCAATGAGATTTAGATATAGTAAAATATATACCACATTTATGGAATGTTTTTTGTACACGGAATTTTCTTAATAATTCATGTATTTTTCTCATATGATTATTTTGGGTAGTGTTCAATTTCCATATAGGACATAGGTTAATTATTATAAACTAACAATAAATCACCAGCCAGGGATGCTAGATCAAAATAACAATATGGATCTCTAAACTCTCTTATTAGATTATATAGCACTTGAATCTTTGGAATATCCTCTTCCATGGGAATTTATTAAATTTATTGATACATCGATCCCCCTATATCTCCAGCCTCAACATAATTAAATTTTATTTAAATCCTGAAATATATTTTACGATATTTCCCCTCTTCTGGTACATTTAATTCCAAGCCACCATTATCTTAATATCATAGAAACCATTTTTTATCTCCTTATTTTATTTAGATATCTTATAAAAATTAAATTTGTGTGAGAAGATGATATTTTTTTTAATATGTTTCTTATAAAAATATATCACCTCTCTATAAATGTTTTTTTTGGATAATATAGATATCATTCAACACTAAGTCTTGTATTGAATCTTGCCTTCCAATTTATTCATCAAATAACATTTTTTATAATTGGTATCCCTGAAAATATAATATAAGAATATAATGACTCTTCATCAACATCCCCATGTCTTAAAAGGTGAGGATCCAACTTTAAACTATAGTAATACATGGTGGTGTACAAATATTATAGAGTATATATATGATCCCAATCTTCTAGAGATAATCCATGCATTGTTTTTTAGATATTATCAATCATTATTTTATCAATGTTAAATTAAAATATTTAATAATTATTGTGAAATTCGTTCCTTAATTACATTAATTTAATGAATGAATCTTTCTCATACCATATTATTTAGACTTATCTATTTCTATAAAAGTTATTAATATATGTTTTCATGTTTGAGAGTCTACCCATTTTATCTATTTGGAAAAATCAAAACACATTTACATTCTCCTATTTAAGAATCCCTACGGCCCTTTCACCCTTTCAACTAAATAGATCATAGATCATTTTTTCCACATAAAAATTAATTGAATTTCTTAACTAGTTTCATTTTTAATAAATAGAAATTATAAAATTGATACAATTTTTTATAATACTTTCTATATAGATGGCATAGGTGATGATGCCATTGTTTTTTTCGTATGAGTAATGAAAAATATATTCCCTAACCATGTTACACACTTCTATTTCATATTTACACACAGAATTTAGATTATTAAGATGTTATATACCATAACATATTCTATATTTCAATAAATATTATCTTTTCTTCCAAAATATAAAAATAAAATTATTCATATCAAGAATATATATATAAATATTAATTTGTGGTAATTTTTAGACCATAATAATTATTCATTAAATACAATATCAATCTGGTTGGAAATATTATATGGTGGTATCCAATAGCAAATTCAATTGTACATATATTGTTAGATTCTCACTGAACTACTTCACCCAATGAAACTCTATTGAAACTACTATTTTTATTTAGATAGATAGATTTGAGAACCAAATAATTTGTCTAAAACCATGTTTTTAAAATAGAATCATTTTTCTCAATAATAAAAACAATTGAACATTCCCTTAGTATATCTGCAATGGTTTTTTGCTTTTTTTTGTGGCCCTCCTTAACACAAGAAAAAAATAATGCATCATGTTTTTTTGTTCCCTATGATATTCCTACTCGTGTATGTGATTTTTGTAGAAGTGATATACATAGATATTTTATTAGGTAATTATCCCTTTCCATTCCTCATGTTCACCATGATTATAGGATACTTTTAACACATTGTGTCTTTATCACCCTAGAAACCCAGTTTTTGGTGAGATATTAGTGACTACACAATGTTATTAATGTTAAAATTCACAAAGAAATATAGAGTGGCACTAATAGTGTGACTAATGTTTGAGAAATATTTATAATTCAATGGGTATATTAAACTATATAATATCATTATACATAGATATGTAAAATCACCATAAATACATGAGGCCTAACTATTTCCCACTCCCCTATTTTTCAAGTAAATAGTTAATTGGAAATATCACATCACTCTTATATGTCTATATCAATATAACTATCATAGAGATGGATAATCCTTGAATATTTATACATTTTTTTATTTGAAATATGGAGGTAACTAGAAATTGATAATAATAATAAACCTTATAAATCTAACACATATTCTATGTGTATTATGTAGATAGATTCGCTTCCTAACCCTTCTCTTTAGTATGTGGATCAATAATTGGGGGGTAACACCATATGATTTTGTTAAAATATTATTATTTTTAATTAATTTTATATTTTAAATGTTTTTCATTTCTCACAGTAGTGGACATAGAATTTCTAAATCAGAAAACATTATATTTCAATTTCATGATATGAAACAATTTCGAGATTGTGCTGTAATAAAATGTCTGATTTCATTGAAGAATACGCAACTATATGCCTTTCTTTTGTTACACCCAACACTATATTGATTTTATGGCTTACATAACATGCAAGACTAAGTATTTCTGAATATTAATATATAATTAAAATAATATTATTTAATATAATAATATATTACCTAGTTATTATATATTTTTTCATAATTATTATTAAATAAATTATTATAATATATTTTTTATAATATAAATTCATTGGTTACCAATTAATTATAAATAAAAATATATACAAATTGAAGATAAATTAGACCGTTTGATTTTAATATAAAAATGTCATTTTGACATAATAAAATAAATTAATTATAGTTAATGAATGATGTTAATGAAATATATATGTGTTATATAGTACAAAATATATATTTTATACCCCTATATCATATTTTATTGAAAAAAGCTAAGAACAAATCCGATTGAATGCGTAAGAACCTATATTTTTCAAAAGGGTAACTTTTCTACCTTTTAATGGATAACCAATATTTAATATAATTTATGATAATTTTATATATTCTATTTTACAAAATTGAAATCATATTTTAAATATCAATATACAAATTATCTTTGCTTCATTTTTATGTATTTTGATGATAAGTTTGGTATTCTTATTAATAGTAAACAAAATACAAAACATTTACTGATAACAACTTTTTTCATCTAAATAATATAGTGATAAATAATAATTTTCTATTGGTTTTAAATAATAATTAGAGAAAATATTTATAATATTATATAATATAGGTCATTGGAATAAATTTTATTTTAAATTTCGATATAATTATTTTTCAATATTTTGCATGTTTTTACTTTAGTAAACTTTTTTCTCATCCCATCAGTGAAATTAACATTAAATTAATATTTTTTGTTTCAATTTTTTGAATTACTAAAAATATATTTCCTATTTAAAATCATATGATCAATACTTAAAAAATAGGACCCTTTATTTTTTGGACATATGAATAGTAATTTAGGAAATTTTTAACACCAAGTTTAAGGGTAAATAAAGTAATTCAATGTAAAAAAGATATAATAAATATTACAAAAATACCCAAAAACATTCCCAAAAAATATTTTATAATGATAATTATATATTTAACACATAAGGATTGAAATTTGAACAATTAATGGATGCTTTCCCTTGAATATTAGTCAAATATTTTTAAATTCAATGGGAGTGACAAAATCTCACTCCCTTATATTTAATAAGTATAATATTATTAATATGAGTATAAATAGAATATATTCTAGAATATATATATTTTTTTAAATAAAAAAATGTTTTAGTACATCATTGAAATTTATTTTAAATTTTTAGTGATGAAATAATTACCATAAATAATTTCACAATGATGATGCAATAATAACTCAAATAATGGAACAATAAATTATTTGATATAAGAAATATTAATAAAAATATAATTTGACATCATTTAGGATATATAATAATTTTACGAGTTAATAAGACATGTTTAGGCAGGGTTAAAATGAATTTTTATAATTTAGAATTTTGTATGTATTTTTATAAAGGTAATGTAATGGATACTTTCAAACATAAAAATTGGGATATTTTATAAACATAAAATTTTATTAAATATTTTACAAAACATTAAAATATTTATTAAAGATAGGGGGAGTATATAAGGTCGAAAATATCATATTTTTTTAATATATGTTCCAATTTAATATTTTGATGTCATTATTACATCCTCTTAGTGTGGAAATTTTAGTTACAATTGTGAAAATTAAAATGGAAAAATCGAAAGTTAATAAAAATGATAATAGGTAAAATAATGAGAAATAATGTATAAAATCTATTGGATGATGAAAATAAAACCATATCACGTCTTAAAATGAGATAAATAGATGTTTGGAGGTATTTTTACTGATTATTAATTTATTACAAATTAATATTTTTTGAAATTCCAAAAGTGTCCTACACCCTAATTATTAAAGGGAACCTCTTCCCTCACATCTTCACACAACATTGATCCTTATAGCTTGACTAAACCCTAACTGATTCCATTCTCAACATCATTACACACATTTTATAGGTTTTGTTCTACCCAAATTACTGACTCTAGAGACATTGATAGCAGATTTAAAGGTTTTGTTCCTATGAAGAGTTAATCACACTAAACGATCATTCTATTTTTCTACAATTCCATAAGTCCTATATATATATATTATGTTTTATAAAATAATAAATTCATCATGATAAATATACAAATAAAAAATTATTATTATTAACTCACTATTTTATGTTACATTTCCCATCAAATAAAAAAATGAATGAATCGCTCATGCGTATGTATGACTTATCGTCTCAACATAGAGATGGAGTTTGTTTTAAATAACCATTCATTATGTGTGAGAATTATTATTGAATTAATAATTATATATGTTATTTATGATATAATTATATTTATATAATGATAATATCATTTCTATCATTTCTATAATATATCTAATATTTTCGGAAAATGAAAATGCCTCGTGTGAGTATGTATGGCATACCATCTCCATGATCCGATGAGATACATTATTATCTTATATTTAATATGGATGGTAATAAGGATTAATTTATGAATATATATGTTGTTAAATAATAATTATTATGTAATTAAAATATCATTTCTACCTTTTTACAATCCACATAATATTTGGGGGAAAATGATAATGTTACTCATTCGTACATTTGGCTTACCATCTCCACAATGTGATTTGCTTTGTTATTAATTTCTATTTTACATGGATGGTGATAAAGATGAATTTAATGAATATATATATTATATATGACATAAAAATGATTCTATAATGATAATATTTAATATAATTTCTGTTCTTTTAACCTAGGATGAAAATTAAAATAGCGTTCATGCGTACTTACGACCTACCATCTCCATGAATGAAGTATTTTAATTTCTATATATAACATTTTTGAATCACAAATAAGAATAATATAATTATAGTATATATATATATATATATATATTGTTTTTTTATCATTATTATCATTCTATAGTTGATGAAATCATCATTTAGGTAAGAAGAACAGGTTAACAAGTTAAAAACTGAACGAAAAAGAAAGCAGATATAACCTGAAGGGTAAAAAGGGATTATAAATAAATGGGAAATATTATTTTAATATGTAAATAATATAATATATATATATGAATATAATTATTTTTTGATTTATATTAAACATATATTTATTATTCATGATGTTTTATCGTGTGAAAATTAATTCAAGAATTAAGGTAAGAAAATTTCATCTTACATCTTATTTTTGTGAAATAAAGGTCATATTCCCCACTATCATCTTATTTGTAGACTATATACTGAACTATGAAATGTTATATAATTAATTTCATTTAATAAATTATAATAAATTAATTAATTGAATTTATTCTTCTATTGGGTTCCGGATAATAATGTTTATCAAGTTGTACTGGATTTATGTCTCACATGTATCTCAATGGGACAAATGCCTTATTCACCATGTTTTTAATCTACATGGTGTATATACATCCCATTTATGTATTTTTTTGGTTTTATCAAAATTATTATGGTATTATAATATACATATATTTTTTTTGGGAATTAAATTCAATTTAGCACAATATGTTGATTATTTATTTCACAATCTTATCAATATTTGGTATTCTTTCATTTTTTTACTCTCGATAATTGAATATTTGTCTCCCATGTCCATGATTTATAAAAATAGTTTCAAAAAAGATTTTACAATTCTCCAATGGATTTTAAATGTCATATATATCATTTTGACTTTTATACTACACGGTTTGAATGGAATCTTTTTGGAATTTTACAAATGAAGTTCATTGTGAATTTTACATCCAATATATGAAAGGCATGGTTTTTTATAATATACAGCATGAAAATAATTTTACACCATCATTAAACTGTAATTACTTGATGTATTCTTTACAGGATTATGGGGTTTTATTCAAATAATTTTTTTACTATTAATACATCACTTCATTTTTAGAAAATAAAAATTTTTCAAATTATAAAGGACATTTTCCTCAAGAATGGTTTTCCTCAAGAATGGTTTTTACAAATGAATCATAATACAGATTATATCAATGATAATAATTAAATACAAATATGGTATGGAAACTTGAATGTTATACGACATAAAAGACAACTTGAATGGGAAAAGAATGAAATTGAAAATTATCTTACCTTATAGAGTAACTCTTATAACATGAAGGTTGGGACCTTGGGGGCTTGAAGAAACATTGGGAGGACAACTGGGAAGTCAATAAGGTCATAGAATCGTTAAAGAAAAATTAGGAATGACTTTAATGATGGAATGGGGTTGTCATTATAGGAAACGTAAGAGAATATTTTAATAATTTTCAAGGGACACCTCATGAGTGGTATTTGCAAAACCATGGGATTTCCCCTGGTATTTGCCCATGGTATAAGCCACTTGGGACCCCTAACATCTTATTTTACAATAAAAAATTCTACCAGATTTATGAAATAATTATTATATCATTAATTATGTCATTAACACACCGAAACAAAAAACTGTATTTTTACTATTTACCGAAAAATCATCTGTTTAAGAAAAATTCCCAAAATTCACCCTAACCATTTATCGATGTGTAGAATTCAAAAGTGAAGTCCATTTTTATAAAATAATTTTCTAAATTTTTTTACCTAAATTTTTAAATAAAATTATACTGAATTCAAAAATTAATTATTTAAAACCTATAACTGCTTTTATATCACATTAAAGAATTAATCAAGATGCTATTATCTTAAAGTCATAAGAAAATAAAATAATAATAAAAATCACTGTTAATTAGGGTCATATTACAATTCATAAGGGTGTGTTATTATTCACCAAAATAATGTTGGTTCCAATAGACTCCAAATAACATACTGATGACAATTATAGATGACAGTTTCGTGAAATTCAAAATATAAAAGTCGAAAATTTTTATTAAAGGCTAGTTATAAATATACACATAAAACAAAGTTCCATGAATTTATATTAATTTTTAGAAAAACATGGGGTGTTACATATGGTCCAATTGAAACATTATGTAAATACTAAATCCCTAGAGAATGGGAAAATTTTCTACCATTGATAAAATTATGATTGGTAAATTAAATGTTAATCAAATTTTTAATAATAAATATAAGGCCAAAAAATTTATAAAAGAAATTGTATATTGAGATAAAAACCATTAATTGTATTATGTTCATTGAAAGGTAGTTTTTATGGTATTTGTATTTATTATTAATTTATTATAAATTATTATTTTTTGAATTTCCATAAGTGAGCCTTACCTAAATTATTTAAGGGATCCTCCACCCTTTATTAATCACACCACATTGGGCCTTATATGTCAATAAAACCTTACCAATATACCTCATAAACATTCATAACCACATTATTTTTTGTATTTTAAACACAACATACCAAATCTAAATTCATTTAGAGGAGATCGAAAGAAGTTGTTCCTAAGAAGAGGTAATCTCTCAAACTGATCATTCTATATTTCTAATTTTATATACCTCCTCTAAATATATGATATATATCATATAATAATAACCTTATAATCCTAAATATTTGGAAATTTTATTACAATTATGAAAACACCATTATACATCTAATTTCCCATTATGCATAAAAACTAATGTATCAATCGTTCCTATGTATGACTTACCGTCTCCATGTAGCGATAAAATTCATTTTCCATCACAACCATTTTTGATTTATTATTATTATGGGTATAATATTTATATATGTTATTTATTATATTATTATACTTATTTATTGAATATATCAATAATACCTTTTTATCATCCATCTAATATTTCGATGAAATGATTATGTCGCTTGTGCATACTTAGGGCCTACCATCTCCATGATGTGATGTGATTCATTATTTACTTATATTTTTCATGGATCGTAATAAGGATCAATTTTATGAAAATATGTGTTATATGTTACATAAAAATTAGTCTTTAATTATAGTTTCATTTCATTCTTTTTAAAATCAATCTATCATTTTGGAAAAATGATAATCTCGTTCTTGTGTATGTATGAATTACCATCTCCATGATAAAATGTGATTATTTGTTATGATATATTTCACATGGGTGGAGATAAGGATTAATTTTAAGAATATATTTGTTCTATATGACATAAAAAATTATGGAATGATAAAATATTTTATAGTTTCCATTTTTCACATCAAGAAAATTGAAACAACATTTATTTGTTTTTACGACATACCGTCTCTATGAATTGTGTATTTTTTTCTATCAATACATTTTATTAATCACTATGATTAAATATATACTGAATATATATATATATGTTATTTATATCATTTTTATCATTCTAGATATGATGAAATCATGATCTAGATAAGCATCCAAATGATATCAAGTCAATAGCTGAGTGGAAAAACTAAGCAGATATTACCCAAAGTGTGAAAAGGAATTGATAATAAATGGGAAATATTATTTCGTAAGTAAATAATATATTGAATATATATATATATATAAATATAATTCTGATATTGTTGTGTATGTATATTGAACATATATTTATTACACATTAGGTTTTAATTTGTGTGATTTAAGTCAATATTTATGGTAAGGGAATTTCATCTCACTTTATATTTCAATGAGATACATGCCAGATTCAGCACTTGCTTATTTTGTGTGCTGTCTATACTTACCTATTACATGTTATATAATTTATTTATTGTATATAATGATATTTAAATCATTAATTTAGGTTATTATTTGATGGTGTTCATGATTCTAATGTTACTCAAGTAGCAAGGGATTGATAAACCACATTTATCATTATGGGACAAAAGCATTATACACCACTTGCTTCTCTTAAATGGGGTATATGATGAAAATGAATATATTTTAAGACCCTTGTCAAAAATATTGTTGTAGTTTAATATACATATAATTTTATTTCATTCATGTGGAATATGATATAACTGGTTATAATGTGAAGAGTATTTACTTCACAATCTCTTCAATAATTTGGATTATTTAATTTTAAGTCTCTATTAGGGAATATTTATCTTCCATGACCATGTTTTAAAAAAATGATTTCAATTTTTTTTACTATTATTCTATATATTTTTTATGTCATTTTTACACATTTTGGATTTTTACTACATGGGTTTAAAGGAATATTTTTGTCATATTCCAAATGATGTACATTAGGATTTTTCATGAAAATGTATGAAAGGAATGTTATTTTCCTTATACAATCTTAAGGGAATTTTCTTCTAATATTTATCATAATGAATTAGAGTTTCCTTATGATTATTAATTTATTATTTTCAAATAAAAAGTTTTCTTTTAAAAATGCACATTGTTTTAGGGACCAAAAATTTTATCAAAGTAGAAAGTCGATTTTCTGTGAGAAGTTTTTTCATGCGATATCTCAATATTACTTTCCATCTTGGTGAACATTATTTTTTGTCAATTATGTTTTATTGGGGATGTAAATTAATTTTATCATATTTTTTCTATTAATGGTTTATGTTTTCATTGGAATGATATTTAAGAAAACAATTTTTTTATAAGAGTTATGTTATGATTGAATGATTTTTTATGAAACCTATTTCTATCCATTAGTTCTTATATGTGAATTCTGGAGTTACATGAGTAACACATATATATGGTTTCTATTATGTTATGGGTTGGACTTGTATATCCCTCTGATTCATTGGTAAAATATTTAGGTCTCATTATATGATTATGGGAATCAATTCGATGGGATTGATCAACTATTGGATGATAGGGTATTTGAATCCACAACATGGATATGGGAAAATCCAATTCACTATAAGAAGATGCGGAAACCAGATACACAATGGGATGATTGGGAAACCTGATCAAATATTGGAAGAGGGGGAGCCCAATCACTTATAAAGAATACATTGTAACTAGGGATGGTATTTTCCCATCTGTAGTTGGTGCAGTCCCCCAGAAATTCCTGATAAGTTCTCGTAATGTGACTTGACATATAGGGAATGATATTAATGGTTTGTGGGTATACTACATTTTTATGTTTTAATCATTTGTTATGCTTTCATGGTTTAATATCTTGTATTCCTTATGATTCATGTCTTATAACTTAACAGTCATAATTCTATGAACCATGTATATGTTCATTGATATGAATGATATGTTCATAAAATATTTGGGGCATGTTTTCATTACCTTTATTCATATAATTTTAATTTATCTTCCATTTTTACCCTTTTTGAGAATCTAAGATCACCCTTTCTTGGGTTTCCATTCATCAGGATATAAAGAATTTTTTCATGTTGGATTACTAATGGGGGAAGATATTTATAGGATATGTTCAATATCATTCCCCAAATTAGAATAATTTGTTCCATGTTTCCAAAGGAACTAAACTATTACATTCATTAGGAATCTTTTGGGTAATGTATTATGTATTAAATAAAAATGATAAAATATTAATTTTTCAAATGAAAAGGGTCAATATATGGGGCCTCCACCATGTAAATATTTCATTCATTGAATAGTAAAATATTAAATCATCCACAAATATCGAAATGACACATATAAAGAGAATCGTGTATTTACCTAGTATATATCAATGTGATATCGGGAAAATTACAACTTTTCTCCCAAAACTATGATCAGATTTATAGCTATATATTTGTTACAAAAAATTTGTTAGATATATCAATGTAATTTTCTAATATGTTCCTTTGTACTTTTATCTTGTACAAAACATATTGAAAAAATAGTGGAAAATATCAGAAAATGGAGGAAGCAGTGTGAATAATGATAATGGTGCGGAAGAAAAAATTATATATATATTTTATAAAAAATGGATAACTACAATGTTATAAAATTAATTAATGTTATAATGGTAGAACAATTAATGTGATAAACAATACATCATGATTTACATTTCAACTATGAAATAAATAAACAATGACACAAGGTTGCGGGGGTGATATCCTTGAGTATCCGGAGAAATCACTCGGTCCTCTACTATTATCTCTAAATTATATACAAACAACACAATCCTACAACCAAATAGAATATACTCGGTTCCCCCAGTGAAATGGTGGCCCAGGTAGGGTTTGAGATATAAATCTCAGTATGTCATGACCATTATTGTCTACCCGAAATCCATACATTAAAAAATAATTTATGAAGTTTGAATGCCTGCATAAATAAATTAAGTAGTAGAATGTTATAATATACCCATGTACCAGCTTCATCCGTTAGCCGGTGTCTGAACCTACATTATACATTTTTCATGCCCACTCAACAATCATCACACATTCATTTTCATTTATAAATTTTTCATGACTTGTTAAATTATATAAGTCTTGAGATCTGTCCTATGCCTGACATCCCCCATATAAGTCACTCAAAACATATGTCTCTAAATTACATCAAAGTTTTCCAAGTAAAGTTTGAATTCAAGCATTTCATTTGGATTCAATAACACATCATAAGATATTAAATTTTATCTTTAATATTCAATTTCCATGACTGTCCACTGAAAATAATGATTCTCCCAACCCATACCAAAATATGAGCATGTCCACTAAATATAATGATTTGATCTTGAGTCTCCCTCTAAAAATATTGATTCACCCAACTCATAAACATGCCTGAGTAAGATCCCATCCACTAAACATAGTGATTCTCTCATGGGTCCATCCACTAAATAGGGATTCACCAAATTCAGTGACAAGTCTAAACCCATCCACTCAAGTAGGGATTCGTCTAAAACATTAATAATTGACATATAGGTCATAAACATCTCAAGTAAAACTAGAAGAACAAGGATCAGATATTTATAAACAATCTCACATGTCATATCATATATTTAAACAACTTCATCCTAAATAACATAAGGCATGGAAAAACACACACATCAAAATGAATTATTGGACTAATCAGCCTTAAACATTCAAACTATGGAAACGTACCCATGGGGTTTCCATTAATCAAGGTAAAAACCCATTATTATTTACAATAAACCATATTCAATTCATTCATGATATGAACCACATATCACAATTAATTTACAGAATTAATTATCGCTTTCTAATTTAACCTCCAATATTTAATTTTAAAAATTAATTATACAAATTGTCACTACAAAAGCACGTAATTGATCAATCACTAAATATTTATATTTCGAAAAAACAACATATCAAAATTAATCACCAAATCAATTATCTCATTCAGCTAAATCAATATCTATTAATTAATCCTTTCATTAATTATTTAATATTCTAGTCTCAAGAACATAATTAATCAATAAATATTTATCTCAATATTAATCAAATTAATTACTCATAACTAATCCCAAGATTTATTGTCATCTAAAGAACATAATTAATTCATAATTAATTATCTCAAAATTAATCAAATTAATTACTCATAATTAATGACTCGACTAATTATCATCTAAATCAGAAAATTAATTCATATATAATTACTTTAACATAACCAAATTAATTACTCATCATTAATGACCAAATTAATTTTCTATTTTGTAATCTCAAGGAATATAAATATTTCATTAATAATTATTTAATTCCACAGAAATGTAATTTAATCCAACAATTAATTCAAATCTACCAAAAGTTGTATATATAAAAAATCATTTTATTAATAATTGAAATTTGAGAACCTGCCTTGGGGTGGAATCATTTTTAATTCTCAGCATCTCGACATATGATAGCAACAAAACACAGACAACCTCCAGTCGCATGCACAATCCCTTATATATGTATAAATATATATATCAACATATATTTATACATATATATATATATGTTTGAGATCCAAGTTAACCATCAACATAAATTAAATATGTTACCAAAATCAACATAGTAAGGACAGATGCACATATTACTATAAACTAGGACTCATATAAATTATTAGACTCTTCAATGGACTGTGAAAACCCTATAGTGGTATAAATGCATACCTCTGAACCAACGTTAGTGAACCAAATCTTCCCAAACCAACTCAACTTATGTGGCAGTTTGCAGAACACGGACCAATGAGTCCTAAGAACCCCATTGCACAAACATTAAACTGACAAAAACCTGAAAAATTATGTTACCATAAAACCATAAAAAATATCCAAAAATTAATCAGTGTGGAAACTATATAAAACCGCAAAAGCAATTATGGAGAACATTATAAGAGATCCTACCTTGAGAAATAGGACTCGATCTAAGGAATAATTGGAAGAAATCGCTCATAGAAGGAGGAATCGGGAATGGGGGCGTCGTGTGTCATAGGGGAGGCCTCCTGGGGGGTGTCTCACAATTTATGGGGGTACGAATGAGGGAGGAGGTCATTCCATAGACAATGATCCACAACCATGCAAGAGAAGGGAGGAGCTCTCCTCCCAATAGAGGATGTTGGTGCACCTCCTATGAATCACACATCAATGTGCGAATGAAGGGGGGATTTTCTTCCTTTTAATTGTATCCCCCCTAAAAACTAAATACCCCCAATATTTAATTTCTATTAAAACTAGTCTACTAAAAAATTAATAATAATAATAATAATAATAATAATAATCACAATTTTATTATTATTACCACTCTTTTCATTTATTCATGTCCATCCAAACCCTTCCAAAATCTCTGTTATTATTATTCACAATAATAATAACAACCCTAATTAATGATTATTATTATTATTATAAAACCATAATAATAATAATTGAACTATTATTCATATTAAAACCTTTGAAAAAACCCCTAATTAAATTTTATAATTAAAAAATCCAATAATAACGATCATTTTAATGATAATAATAAAAATAGTATTATTATTATATTCATTTAAACATTAATTTATTAAATCCAATATCTCCAAATAATAAAACATTTTTTCATAATTTCTAAAACTCCTCATTTAATAAAATTGTTTTATTGAGATACCAAAAATCCATATTAATTTCACATAACTATTAAACCTCATTAATCATCTAATTAAAATATTTCAACATGAATATAATTTATGACCCCATAATAATAATAATAAAATTATTATTGTTGACACATTATAACGTAAACACAAATCTCCCATTTAATATTATTTAATAAAAATAAATAAAATATTAAACTGCGAAAGATGCATGCGGTGGACCACAACTGTGCACAGCCTATGTAGATCCATTAATGTGGACTTTTCCAGAGCTGCCCCTCCTGAGACACATACATACATCTATGAAAAATATTGGGTATTCACCTATGTCCAAAAACAATATATTTATGTGTTCTAACACTCAAAATGACGTTCCTGAGCTAATTTTATTAACCGACCCGTCGAAAAATGGAAAGCTTTTAGAAAACCATTGTAATTCATGCAATTTTAAAAAAAATGTGACTTTACAATCTAACCACCATAAAAACATATCACCCTGAGGAATTCATCAGGAACTACTACAATAATATCTACCCTACCAAGATTAAAATGTTTTGTTTGAAGGACATGTTATGCTTTCAAATGATAAATGTGCATTTAACTAAATCATATGAAAAATGAAAGAAATCATTAAAAGATGTTCCAAATATCATTTTATGATTTATAAAATGAAATTGAGCATATACACGAGTCCATTACAAGGACCTCATCAATGAAAATGGTTTAATCACAATTAACTTATAGAAACATGTTTCACCTTCTTTCCTCGAAAGATGTCTCGGAACCAAAAACCCTCACTCGTGTATAAACTAGGAATGTACCTTTAAACTATTCAATTATCAACTATATATACACTGAATCCTTTACATGAACTCTGATAAAATGCATATGTTATGCCTTTTAAGGCTATTAAAAAGTATCATGCCATGACATGAATAAATTTGTTTCCCAATGGAAAGAACACATCCCGCATAAAATCCAGAAAGAAATCAGAAAACAACCCAAAATGTTTAAAATGTTAGCACAATGTATAACTGACACTATATTAGTGCCTCCCTGATGAGTTCAAGATAGGTAATTTTCTCATCGCATTCAAAAATTTACACTAAGAGAAAACCAAGGTCACTAAAAATATTAGTCAAACTACTACTAGTCTACTCTATTCAAAATGTTCTGTATTAGCAACCAACATGTCATCAACCAATCCTCGATGCCAATATAACCTAAGGCATATGTGTCCATTTGAATCATACCACTGAAATATATAACCACCCTATTCTTTTTTGCATACATAGACAAGAGTTATTACATAAAACCATCACTTGATACAACATAGGATATCTAGAAGTCTAGTGACTTTGTGGAATAGGGACATTACATGACATCTTAAATTATAGAAACCAACATCTTATTGAAAACTTCATATACATTACCACTAAATTCCCTTATACATAGCAATGTGTAGGATAACCTATGGACATGCATAAGAAAAGGGTGAGCTATAAAGCCCAGTAAGGGAATAAACATGGAATAACATTAAGAATATAATACATGTTTGACAATAAGAATATTAATGGAGCACAAGATAATCATGAACATAAAGGCATGATAAATCAAGATAATCATAACATGGAGATGTTTCACCAAAACATAACATGGGATTTTTGTGGGCCAATCCGCATTGCACATAAAGCCTGAGTAAACTCAAATTTCAAAAGAAGCATGAGTAAAACCTAGTTTCACTTTAATTAGTATGAGGAAACACCCATTTCACATGGAGTATCATGATATTATACATTACCCAATGCATTGAAGCGCTATTAGGGAATACCCTTCTTAAACATTTCATTCCATGCAAATGTGTTCCACATGGATCATAAAACATGGACTCATTAATCATCATCATTTATTCCATGATAAAGATGTGTTGAATTAATACATGAAACTCATTAAACAATATGTAAATGTGCATAAAGGTTAATATCCTTGATAGTGAAGTGGAAATTTAATTCACTAAATAATGACTTTTTCTTGGAAAATCAAGGTGTAATTTTGGTTGCGTAACAAAGTGACATAAGAACTCATAAAAATGGTTGCTGATGGAGAAAGGATGTATCATCATTTGTATAAAAAATTTATAGTAAGGGGTCATATAGATACATGTCCCAACAGTTGAAATAGAATTTAGATTCATGATGTCAAATAATTACTTGAATATATATTAGTAGAGAGAGAAACTCATTATAGAATTTCAGCATGGTAACAGGGTTACATTGAAGGCCTTAATGAGAGATTTAGTGGATATAAAATTACTCAAACATGAAGAGGGACGTTTGGGGTAGGTGTGAAATAATTCTGCAATATTCATAATTGAAAATAAAATGGCATAACTATATAAGGATACATGGACATAAATAACGAATGTGAGAATCCCTTATATGGAAGTGTGATCCTAAAGGCTTGGGAGGGGCTTGAGAGAGGCTTCTTGGGAGCTTGGGGAACCATGGAAAGATTATAGTGGGATAAGGTAAGATTTTGGACGAACTCTAGAGGCATTTAGTGAATAGAAAGGGGAGCATGGGTGGTTTTATATAGGAATGGAGGGGGAATTCATTATTATTTAGGTTTGGGACACCACATATTAAAGTATTCGTGACCACAAAGCAGCCCATGGTTTTTTTCCATGGTTTTTTCCAAAGGGGAGTGGAAAAATATATTTTATATGTCCAATGTCCTAACTTATTAAAATTATTGGGTTTTTATGTGTAAGTGAGTCACACTCTCAAGGAAATCCATTTAAAAAGACATAACTTTTTTAAGCCTTGAAGGGTCCACTAAATCATATTAAAATAAATCAAGAAAACCTAATATAAAATTATTTTATTGGTAAAACATATAATTTCCAAAAATAAATTTTATATTATTTTATTACATCACTAATGGGTCATTATGATGTCATGAAACACGTTATATATTTAAAAGGTATATAATTTTTGTCCAAAAAATAGATTGTCTCAAAAAATTATGAAAAATTAACTATTGGATAATTTTGATGTTCTGATTCCAAAAATAATTTTCATTTTATCTAAATAATTTTATAAATATTAGAATTTTTACTTTTAAAATAAAAACATCCATTGATTGAAAATTTAAGGGTTTTAAAAAAACAGCTTTCAACACTTAATAAAAATTACAATTTCATTTTTAAATGTATAAGATAATTTATATTTATTAAAAATTAATTAAATAATATTATTATTATTTTATTTAAATATTATTAAATTCCAAAATCCATTAATTCATCAAAATATATTTCTATGTTGAATATAAACTTAAAATATAATTTGTGTTTTAAAAACTATTTACAATGTATCAATAATAAAAAGAATGTATATTCTCTATACAAGAATAATGTACGTTATCATAGTAATATGGTCTTGTTACATAACCCCTTGAAACTTATGCATAAGACATTATAATATGGTGCATGATGGGGACAGACTCTTGGGGTGGCTCTGATATCATTATTCAAGTGGTAGTCTCTATCAACTTACACCTCTCTTGTAGGTGGTTAGACTCAAGAAAAAGTATTCATGCTCGGTTTGGTCTTGGTCAAGAGCGATGCCGAATGATGTCAAATCATTTCGGAGCTCTGAGAAATTGGCTTTGTATGGGAAAATTCTACTGCATGAGATCATTGCTTCCTTTGACTGATTTAATTGGATTAGTTAAAGAACTATACATATACTAATCATTTGATCACGCTTCATCGACTATATTGGAAAAGGTAACAATTATTAATGGTATTTTAAAATACAATACATAGAACCATGTATGTGCACATGTTTTATATAACCATAAGAATACATTTAAATAAACCTATAGTAATTTTCATTAATTTATTTTTGGGTCATCACAATATTCCCACTTTAAGAAATTTCTATCTCAAAATTTCTTTTCCCACACTAAAATAGATGTGCGTAACATTCCATAATCACTTCCTCCAATTCCAAAATCGCTACTTCAAACTTGTTGTTTTTCCAAAACACCTTAACTAGGGGAATTGTCTAATTTCGTATAACTTTTTCTCTATGATATAAGATTTATATTTGTTTCTCCTCATTAGAAATATAATCCGCTAGTTGTAGTACCTTTGAAAAGTGTACATGTTAAGGGTATGGTATGTACTTACTTAAGAAGGATACATGAAAGACATCATGTATTTTGTCTATGGTATGTGGAAGTGCTAGTTGATAGGCCACATCCTTGACCCAATCAAGATTCTCGAAGGGGACGATGCAGGGTGGACTTAACATCCCCTTATTTCCAAACATCGTGACCTTCTTCCATGAAGGTATGCATATAAACACCATTTATCCAACATTGAATTCATTGTTTTTTATATGGTTATCTGCATAACTCTTCTGTTGATATTTTGATTCCTTGATATGATGCTGAATGGTTTTCAACTTCTCCGGCATTTATTTAACCATTTCTGGTCCTAGTAGCTTACGCTCACTGACATCATCCCAACATGCCAGTGTTATGTATCTCTTCCCATACAGGGCATCATAAGGTTCCATTAAAAATATCCAATGGAAATGTTTTTTATAAGAGAATTCAACAAGAGGAATATGTTGATCCAAGCCTCTTTTAAAGTCCATTGTACATTAACTTAACATATATTCCTTTGTCTCAATTTTTCTCTCATATTGGCCATCAGTTTGAGGATGATAGAAGTTACTGAAGTCTAGTTAAATATCTCAAGCATGTTGAAGACTCTTCCAAAACATAGAGGTGAATCTAGGATCTCGATCAGATACAATAGATTGTGGTAGTCCATGACGACATATTTCTTCCCTTATGTATATCCATGCCAGTTGATCTAATATAAAATCCTCCAAAATTAAAATGAAATGTGTAGACATGGTATGACATCCCACAATAACCCAAATCGCATTGTTGCCTTTGGATGTCTTCAGAAGACTGGCGAGAAAGTCAATTGTGATTTTATCTCATTTCCATGCTGGTTTGGACAATGGTTGCATCAACCCCTTAGACATCTTGCTCTCTGCCATCACATTCGGACACACCAGGAACATTGAGGTGTTCTCATTGATCTCCTTCTTTATATTATATCACTAATAATGATCTCGGAGATCTCGATACATCATTGTTCTTCCTAGGTGAATAGAGAAATTTTAAACATGTGCATCATCCAAAAGATCCTTCATCATCTTCAGACTTGATGGAAAACATATTCTTTCCCTAAATATCACGATTACTTTTTCATTTACATTGATCTCTGTGGATTTCACTTTTCTAATTGCTTAAAATTTATTTTGAATTCCCACATCATCCTTTTGATCATCCTTTAACCTTTCCAGAAGAGAAAGTTGAGAAATCATATTTGAAAGGATTTATGATGTTCCGTTCATTATGATTCTCATTCCCTCTTCCTCAAACTTAAGAATATTGAATTATTTTCAATTCACATCAATGATATAATCGATGGGTCCTTTTTAGATAAAGTATCTTCCACCTTGTTCTCTTTCCCTGGGCAGCAATGTATTGAGCTATCATAATCTTTGATCAGCTCTAACCATCATCATGGGTGCATGTTCAACTCTCTACATGTGAATATATATTAGAGTCTTTTGTGGTCTGTATATATTTCACACTTCTCCCAAAAAAGATAATTCCACCAAATTTTTAAAGAGAATGTCACCATAGCTAACTCCTGGTCATGTGTTGGATAATTCATCTCTTGAACTATAAATTGAATTGAATCGAAGGAAATTACTTCGTCATTTTATATCAACACATAACCCAGGACCCTCTTTAAAGCATCACTGAATACCACAATAAGTCCTCCACATGTGGGTAATGTGAGCACGAGAAAAGAGATAAGCCACTTATTCAAATCCATGAACATTTATTCCCATTAATCACTCCAAAAAAACATTACTCCCTTCCGAGTTAGCATGGTAAGAGGGATTGACAATCATGATAAATTTCTCAAAAATCATAGATAATATCAAGCTAGCCCCAAAAAGTTATATATATTTATTAATGATATTGTCCTTGGACATCCCTCTATTGCGGCTATCTTAGAGGGATCCATAGATATCACATTGCTTTTGAGGATATGGCCCAATAACAAGAAATACATAAACCAGAACTCACAATTGATGTACTTTTCATTGATCTTATCCTTTAGAAATATCTCTAGTATAGTTCTTAGATGCTCCTCATTATCCTCCTTGGTTTTGGAGTATATTAGAATATCATCTATAAAGACTATAAAAAATTTGTTGACGTAATATCTAAATACTATATTTATTAAGACTATAATGATTTTTGGAGAATTATTGATTCATAAAGGCATTACTATGATTTCATAGCGCCAGTATGTTATAGGAAAAGTAGTATTGGGGATATCTTCCTTATTCACCCTTACATGGCAATATCTTGACGGAAAATCTACCTTGTATTAATATTAGTCTCCACACAACTGATCGAAAAAGACATGAATTTTTGGGAGAGGATGCTTGTTCTCTATTGTTACTTTGTTAAGCTCACACTAATCAATGCAAAGGCATGTTGACCCATCCTTCTTCTTGACGAGTAAGACTGGTTCACTCCATGGTGAAGAACTTGGTCACATAAACACTTTATCCAGATTCTTGTGTAGTTTTTTCTTCCACTCCTCAAGCTCCAAAACAGCCCTTCTATATGGTGTCTCAGTTATTAGTAATTCCCAAGGTATAAGATCAACTAATAATTCAACATCTATTCTAGGAGAAAGACCAGGACATTCTTTGAGAAACAATTCATCGAATTCCCTCACAATGGGTATGTCTTCATGGATGTCTGCCTCCATAGACTCAATCATTTTAGCATGAAATGTATGCTCATAGGTCGTTAATATCCACTCTTGAGATGATGAAGCTAAAGAAGATTCATCTTCCTTCTTGAACTTGTACATAATCGAGGGTCGATTCTCCACATGGAGAGTAATTTCCCTCTCACGGAAATTTATGTTGGATCTATAGAGGGAAAGCCAAAACATGCCAATAATTGTATAACATTCAACCAGGGGGAGTATGATGAGGATCTTTGGGTTGTTAAATCCATCAATTATGATAGGGGATGATATATATTCATGGGATGCAATGATTTCCCCATTTATCGTAATCATCTACATCATTATTTCCATGATTTGTGGCAGTGTTGGGATTATTCTACAATACTTAAAGGATATAAAAGTACGCATAGAACCTGAGTCAAAAAGAACATTCACTATTCATTAATGAATAACTAGCGTACCTATCACCACATTGTATTCGGGGTTCACATCGGTGGTAGTGATGGAAAAAGCTCACCATTGCTGCCTTGGAGGTTGTTGGTTGCCTGCGAAAACCCTTGGCTAAGTGGACTGATTTACCAGAAGTCTTAGTTCATTGTAGGTGAATAAATGAACAACGAGCTATGATTCAAATGGGGCATTCCTCTCTTATATCCCAGCAGTTGGATTTTCTTGCATACAGTTAATAGCTAGATGTCCTTCTCTTCCACCCCTAAACCATTTATTCATCCCCTTTTGGAAATTTCTAGGGTTCTTCATTCCGCATCATTGGAAAGTGGGTGCTATATTTTCATAGCACCATTGGATTTATCCATCGGACTACCAAAATTGAAATCAACATTATGCTTCTTATCCCCATGATACCCCTAAGATTTTTCGATGTCCATTTTGACAATGAGGGAACATCAGAGAATTTTTTCCTAGCCGTTGAAGTAACAGATTGCCAGGTCATTCCACTGACTAGGTTTTATCCCATCAAAGAAGCGGTCAACCTTGCATTTTTGGGTAACTTCAAAGTTGGAGGCGTATCATGAAAACCTTGTGATGTTTTCGTCGTACGCTCTGACAGATTCAACATCTTTTTTGTTGAGGGAAAGGAAGTACCTTTTCATATAATGCTGGAAGGTGCGTGGAAAATATTTATAAAAAAACAAATTCCAAAAAATCCATCTATTCCAACACCTCAATCTCCTCCTCAAGATTCATATTTTTTATCAATGTCCACCAATCATCAACTTCACCCTCTATTTGATAAGTAGCCATGAGAACCTATTCATGTTCATATCATTGAAAGATGGAGAATAACTTTTCAATGGAGTTGATTCACGGTTCGATGATTGAGGGATCAGATGATCCATTAAAAGTAGGAGGTTTTTTCTCATTAAGCTCCTGATAGAAACTTGTTATTTCTTGGGGGGGGGGGGGGGGTTGAACATTCCTCTTGACCCATGTTTCCATTCAAAGCTTTAGTAAACTGAGAGATAATAGTGACAATGTTTGCAATTCCTTGTGCCATCATACTGTTAATCTCATTAGCACAGTCATCACATTGATCTTCACTTCAGTTGTTAGCCCAAGTCCTCCTATTATCGGCCATTTTCTAGAGTAAAAGAAAATTAGGGTAACTCATAAAGGGTAATCCTAGGTAAAACAGATGACTTATAAATTACATTTGTTTCATTTAATTGTGAATCTATAGGATTCAATCTATGTTATCCATGATCTACTTTCTAAAATATATTCTTATGGGAATTTTTTTTTATTCCCTTCATAATGGATCATACTAAACATGTGAATTTTCTAATGAAGATCCCCCAGGAATATCATAAAGAAGAGTTTATCAAGGCCTATTGTCATGTACTAGGATACCCTAGGTCAAAGTCGAAATACCATTTTTGAGTATTTACTCCTAGGTACATCTGTGCTAGAGCCGCCACTACCTGCTCTTATCCAAACATGGATATATATTTTTGATAAATAACATACTCAATACTCACCAAACATAGGGGTAATTTTTTATACACAGTCTAGTATCTAAAGATTCACTTGGGTTTTCTAATCCTAATACAAAAAAAATAACTAAACCTATCCTCTTATACCAAATATAACACCCATGTTCTTTATTACATACATAAAACATGATTTATTATATAAAACCATCACCTGATACAAAATAGAAGATCAAGAGGTATAGTGTCTTTGGGGATTAGGAACATTACATAATAACTTAAATCATAAGAAACAACATCATTTTGAAGACATCTTTTACATCTCCACTACGTTCCCTCATACATAGCATTACATTGGATAACCTGAGGACAAGCTTAAGAAAAGGGTTAGCTATAAAGCATAGTAAGGGAATAAACATGGAATAACATGAGGAATATAATTCATGTTAGAAAATAGGAATATCAATGGAGCACAAGAGAAACATGAACATAAAGGCATGATAAATCATGATAATCATAACATGGAAATGTGGCAACAACATTTTACCTGGAAGTAGCATGAGCCAAGGCTCTTTGTACAAGGAGAATGAGTAAACCCTCATAGAAAATTAAGAAAGAGTAAACCCTCATTGCAATTTAATTAGCATGATTCAACACCCATTTCACATGAAGTATCATGATACTATATTTTACCCAATGCATTGAAGCGCTGTTAGGTCCCACCAATCGTAATCATATCATTTCACTAATAATTGAAGCACATGGATCCTAAAACATGGATTACATAAACATCATCATTTATTCCATGATAAAGGAGTGAGGAATTAATTAATGAAACTATTTAAATAATAATTAAATCGGAATAAATGTGAATACCATTGATAGAGAAGTGGACAAGTTATTCACTACATAAAGACTTTGTTTTGAAAAATTGCAGTGCAATTTTGGCAGCGTAACAACATGACATAAGAACACATAAAAATGGTTGATGAGAGAGATAGGGCTGTCTCGTCATATTTAAATGTAATGGACATTAATGGGGTCATATAGATACATGTAACAAAAATATTAATGGAATTTAGATTCATGATACAAATGAATTACTTGAATCTAAATGAGGAGAGAAAAATTCTTTGTGAAATTTCAGCATGGTAACGAGTATACATGGAAGGCATTAATGAGAGAGAAAGAGGATATCTCATTATTTACACATAGATAGGGGAGTATGGGGTAGGTTATAAATCCTAACCCAATATTTATAATTGAAAATAAAAAGGCATAACAATATCAGGAAACATGGACATAAATAAGAAAAGTAAAAATCCCTTACTTGGATGTGTGATCCCAAAGGCATGAGAAAGGTTTGAGAGAGGCTTCTGGGGAGCTTGGGACACCTTGAGAGGATTTTACAGAGAGGAGGGAAGAGGTTGGAGGAAATACAAAGGCTTTGAGTGAAGAGGAAGTGGTAGCATTGGTGCGTTTATATTGGAAATGAGGGGGAATTATTTATTATTTAGGTTTGAGACACCTCACATTAAACTAATCAAAACCCCAAACCAGCCCATTGTTTTTGCACATGGCTTCTTCCGAATGGGAGTGGAAAACAACATTTAATAATGTTAATGGCCTAAATTCTTGATATTATAGGGTTTCTTATGTGGAGGTGAGTCATATTCTTGAGGAAAACAACTTAGAAAGGAAAAAATGTTTTATAGGCCTTGGAGGGTCCACTAAAGCTTCGCAAAATAAATAAAAAAACAAAAATGACATTATTTTAATTCTAAAACATATATTCACCGAAAAAAATGTTTATAATATTTTATTACATCACTATTTGGTCATTATGTTGTAATAAAACACGTTATATATTTTAACGGTATTTAATTTCTACCCATTAATTCGATTGTCTTAGAAAATTATGAAACATTTATAGTTGGATAATTTAGACGTCCAGATTCGAAAAATAATATTCATTTTATCTAAATGATTATTTAAATATGTGAATTTTTACTTTTAAACTAAAAACCGACTTTTATCGAAAATTTATGGGTTTTTAGAAAAATAACATTCAAACCTTATTAAAAATTACAATTTCATTAATAAATTTATAAGACAATTTAATTTTAAAAAAATTATTTTAAAAATAATAAATATATTTTATTATATTATTATTTAATTCAAAATTCTATTATTTCATCAAAAACTATTTCTAAATTCATTATTAACTAGAAATATTATTTGTGCTTTAAAAACTATTTACAAAGTTACAATAATAAAACCAATGTATATTCTCTATAGAATAATAATGTACAATATCGTAGTACTAGGGTATTGTTACATAACCCCTTAAAACACTCACAAAAGACCTTAGGGTGAGGTGCGTGATGGTGAAAGACTCTTGGGGTGTATCAGATAGCATTTCTCGAGTTGTAATCTCTATCAACTTCAACTTCTCTCATATGTAGTTATTCTCGTTCTTAACATATTCAAACTGAGCTTGGGCTTGGTAAAGAGTGAAGCCCAATTATTCCATCACCTTTCCGAGCTCTGATAAATGGGCTTTATGTGGGGTATGTCTACTAGATGAGACCATTGCATCCTTTTTTTGAGTAAATTGGATCTGTTAAAGCTCTATATTTATTCTAATCATGTTATCACTATTCAACAGCTACATTAGAAATAGTCACTATTAATATCGGTATTTTAAAATCCAAAACATAGAACCAAATAATTGATTACATTTAACATTACCATAAGAATACATTTTAACTGAACAAGTTGAATTTTCATTACTCAATTTTTGGGACGTCACAAAACTCGTCTAAAATTAATGATGTTTCTATTGGGGTAGGTAAAATTCCACACATATCAAGGTCATGCTTCCAAAGAAGCACTAAAAAGTTAACCAAAAATGATGTGATGCTACCCAAATTAAAATTATCGATGTTGTCGAAAAAATATTAGATGATCACCTGCTCACTATTTGAGAACATATTCAATGTACATATGTCGTTCTTGAAACCAAGATCACTTTCTTAAAAAAACTTGAAAGAAAACCACAATATAAACTTATAAGTGTTTCATCAAGCCCATATCAAAGGAGGTTCTCCCGAGTAGTGGGAAAAACATACATTAAGAGCCTCGATCATTATAAGGGTACTACCTACCTCGGGCTAGTCCCATACAAAACATAAACATCAACCATCTCTCTTGGTCACACAAAAATGACATCACTAATATCAAAATCAATTATTTATTTTAAAATTTTAATTTTAATTCATTTTAAACAATAAATATTTTAATGAATTTCACAAACACACGAGAACATTTTCAAAATAGTGACATGGTTTTTAATCAATGCTTTATGGATAAAAACAGGCATTATATGACTAACATCATCTTTAAAAATTTATCATTCAGTGTGATTTCATTTTATAAATGAAATTCAACATGTAAATTAATTTTACCAAAAAGGAAACCTCTAAGGGTCCCATTTATTCGATCTGAGTTCTTCAAAAATCAAACCCATAATAGCCTATTACAATTAAAACTCATCAACTCTACATTTATAACAATTTTTAAGCATACCACGATTATCTAAGGTTTAAAAAAATTGTTGTCCATCTACCAATAGTCAAGGTTCACATACACCTTAACATTAGAATTTGGATCCAATTTAATCATAATTTATCCACATTATGATTTAATTTAGTAACTCTCTTCCAATATTTCTTATAAACAGGTTTTTATTTTTCGTAATTATAACGCACCCACACACCTTACAACTGAAAACTAATTATGTCGTAATTGCTACAAAAATAATTTTTCCAAAGCAACCAATCATTTATCATCAATCTAACTTGTCACCAAATGTATCTAACACTATGAATATTTATTAAATCAATAAAACTTGTTATAACATATAGACATGTAACATATGAAATATAGGAAACATTCTATATCATCACCTAATCATGTTAATTATTTCACTGAAACATACTATCTATGAAGACTTACTAAATAAGTACAAGGAATGGAATATATTAATGTAACACAATCTATATTAGCAGGAATCATATCAATGGAACTACATGGAACTAAATCTTTGAATGGAATTTGAAAAGATGTATGCGTAACATGAATCATGAAATAAAACTTCCTTGACATATCAGACTAGGAAATATTTTTCAGAAAAATCATAATAAGTATGTAGTGGAAAATACAGCTGTCACTCTATGTGAAATCATATCAAATGTAACCTCAAACTGTATAAACATCAATTCCCATCCCTTACCACTTGCTAATTTCCCATACATGGGGTCATTAGGCCCAAGCAGGACTATTAACCCATGTGTTGACACATTCCAAGTCTCATGTTTTCTAACCACAAATTTTTCATTCAAAAGAATAGAAAGAAAACACGAGGCCTCTAACACCACATTGTAAAATCCAGACCCAACTCACCCCTGATCCAGTTGCCAGACCGATCACCACATGGCCTCAATCGTGTCTCCTCGTACGCTAGAGGATGAAAACTAATAGCGAGGGTCAAAGGATAGTAAGTAGGGATACTATACCATTTTATCAGAGTAAGAAATAGAGAAAAGTATAAATATAATGCAGAAGAAGTGTGAATAATGACAAATTAGTGGAAGCTATAATTTTAATAAAAGAATGTATATAACAAAATGGACAACACCAATGTTATATAATGCATGCATGTTGGGATGGTACAAATATGAAAGAGATAAAGAACACATAATTCTTTATATTTCAATAATGAAATAAATAATCAATGACTCAAATCCCTAATTCAGATCTCCTCGAGAATCCTGAGCTTTTGATCTATCATATTATCCTATATCCCATGTATATGAAAAAAACACAATCCTGAAAACAAATAAAATCTACTCGAGTACCCTAGTGCATTAGCATCTAAGGTAGTGTGTGAGATATAAATCTCAGAAGGCCAGGAAAGTCGGTGGCGACCCCAAATCCAGACATTCAATAAATAATTTAAATATTGTGATGGCATGCCCAAATAATTTATGTAGTGCAAAGTAAATATATACCCAAGTACCTGATTCAACCCCAAACTAGTGTCTGAACCTCCATTATAAATTTTTCATGCATATAAAACAATCATCACACATTAGTATTCCTTTATTAATTATTCAATCCTAGTTAAATTATATATGTATCACGATCGGGCATATGCCAGAAATCCCCTATATATGACACTCACTATAGATGTCTCTAAAGACCGTCTATTCCATCAACGTAACAACTGAATACCAGCATGTTCTTTGTATTGGATAACGGGTTATATGATTTTCAATTTAATCGTTAGAATAGTATGTCGTATACCATCCTCTTAATATAATTATTCGCCCATCCAATACAAAAATCTGAACCTGGCCACTAAATATACTAAATTATTCCTTGGTTCATCCACTAAAAATAGTGATTCACCCAATTCATATACAAGTCTGAGTAAGTGCCCATCCACTAATCATAGTGATTCTCCCCTAGGATTGTCCACTAAAAACTGATTCAACTAAATCATTAACATGTCTGAACCCATCCATTAAAGTAGTGATTCGTCCGGGACATTAACAATTAACATGAACATCATAAACTTCTCTAGTCAAAATAGCTGAACAAGGCATAGATATTTAGCAACCATCTCACATGGCATATTATATATTTAAACAACTCCATCATAAACAATGTAAGGGATGGATAAAACACACATAAAATGTCATTGTTGGCCCAATTGGCCATAAATTGTTAAACAAGGGAAAAATACACATGGGGTGTCCCTTAATTAAGGTAAACAGCCTTAATTATTTACAATAATTCATATTCAATTCATTTAGAATATGAACCACATCACATAATTAATTTATATAATTAATTATCTTATTCGAATTTAACTTCCCAAATTTAATTCCCAAAATTATTTTTCCAATTTTTCCATAAAAAAGAACATATGTAATCCATAATTATGTATCTCTATTTATCTAAAACAACATATTGCAATTAATCGACATATCAATTATCACTTTCAGCTAAATCATTATCTCATAATTAATCCATTGATTAATTTATTAAATATCCAGTACTAAGTGCATAACTAATTCATAATTAATTATCTGAAAATCAATCAAATTATTTACTAACAATTAATCCTTAGTGTAATTATTATTTAAACCATATAATTAATTAATACTTAATTACTTAATCTTAAACAAATAATTACTCAGAATTAATGACAAAATTAATTATCTATTTTACAATAGCAAGGCATAAATTTATTTCATATGTAATTACCTCATTCACCCGATATATAATTTAATCAATAAATATAGTCAACACTATCAAAAAAATTATATCAAAAAATGATTCATTTTATTAATTAGGAGAAGTTGAAAATCCTACCTTGGGTTGGACACATTTTGAATACTCAATAGCTCAACATATGTCGATAACCAAACACTGACAGCCCGCTGTCGCACACACACTCCCTTGAATATATATATATATATATGTATGTGCAAGTTTGTGTATCTGACTTTGTGTCCGTGCACCCAATAAAACATCAATAGAAATTAAACTGGTAACCAGAATAATTATAGAAAGGAAAAATTCCCCAACAGCTATAAACCAGGGACTCATATAAATTATCATACTCTTCAATGGATGGTGAAAAACCAACAATGATATAAATTCTTTCATGTGAGCAAACATCGGTGAACCAAATTGGCCCTAACCACCTCAACTTCAGGGGTGGTTTCTTGAACACATACCAACAAGTCCTGAGAACCCCATTGCACAATGATAAAACTGAAGAACCCCAAAAATATCATGTAACCACAAAACCCTATAATCAGCCAAACATAAATTGGTATTGAAATAGGGTCCAACTAAAAAAGAGAAGATGGATAACATCACAGGAGATCCTACCATAATGAATCAGACTACAAAAACTTTTTTAATCGAAAAAAATTTCTCGCCTAAGGAGAACCTTTGAATAGGGGTGTCATGCATCAGAGGGGAGGCTACCCGGGGGTTGTCGTGCTGGTGTAGGTGGTCTATCCATGGGAGGTATCCATGCTGAGGAAAAGGATACATGACTAGGGAGGATAAGGGAGGATCGTATCCCACCATGGAAGAGTCTTGTTCTCCTCTCGTACATCGCACCTCAAAGGGGGGGGGAAGAAGTGGGGATTTCAATCCCTTTCCATTTTACCCCACCTTAAACCTAATTACCCTCAATATTTAAATGAAATTAAAACTTGTCAACTAACATAGTAATAATAATAAAAATAATATTCAAAAGTTTATTATTATTAACAATCGATTCATTTTTTTCCAAATCAAAACCCAAATAAACCATTATTATTTTTCTTCAAAAAAAGAAAGACAAATATAATTAATAACTATTATTATACTCATGAAACCATAATAATAATAATCAAATTATTATTATTATTCAAACCGTTGATAAAAACCCTAATTAAATTGTATTGTAAAAAAAATTCAATAATATCAATGATTTTAATGATAATATTAATAATCATATAATTTTCATTTTCATTTAAACATTAAATTATTATGTCCAAAATCTGATGTTAATAAAACTTTTCATCATAATTTCTGAAATTACTTATAAGAAATGTTTTTTTGAGATACACAAAGGCCTCATTCACTTCACGTAACTACTATACCTCATTAATCATCCAATTAAAATCTTTTCACCACATAATAATTTATAAAACCATAATAATATTAATAAAAATATTATTATAAACAAATTATTCTATTTAAAAATTAATCTCCCATTAAATATTATTTAATTAAAAGAAATAAAATATTAAATGGAGTATGCTACACGGATTGGACCTCAACTGTACATAACCCATGCAGATCAATTACTGTGTAATTTTCTGGATCTGCTGCCCCCTTGACTTTCCGGTAAACTTGTGAAAATTATGATTTAGACACCCAAGTCTTAAAACAACACCTTTAAGTGTGCCAACACTTGGAATAATGATTCAGATCTTGGTTTAAAAACCGACCCAACGCTAAACAGAACAAATTTAAAAAAAATTGTAATTTTAACCCGGTTAAAAAACAAGGGAGCCCTTGTAGATCCATTAATGTGTAATTTTCTAGATCTTCTGATCTCGGGACTTATCAGTACACCCATGAAAATTATCTAGTATTCACCGAGTCCAAAAACAACACCATTATGTGTTCGAACACTAAGAATAATTTTCCTTAATATGGTTTAAAAACCGACACATCTATATAAGTAATTGTTTTCTGAAAATCTTTGTAATTTAACCCTAATTAAGAATATAAGACATTTGCAGTCAGGGATGTCTCATGCTACAAAATTCTATCATCAATATTTCTATCCTCATAGATGGCTTCACCAAGGCATGTGTTCTAAACTATATCATGTAATATCCCTGGTAATGATAGAATAAATCATTTTTATATTTATTAATATGAATAAAATATTTATATTTGTTACCAAAAATACTAAGTAATTTTTAATACAAATGGGAATTGATTAAATTAAAAACATTTCTTATATCAATATATTTAATATTATAACTTATATATTTTAGAATTTAGTTTGATAAAATGTATATTATTTATTATTTAATTATATTAGACTATACTATGGTTTGAATTTTGTTATTTTTATTGAAAATATCGATTTTTAGTGAATAGTGACAATTTCCATGTTTGGTAAAAAAATTATTTATTTTGTCAAATAACATAATATAATATTCAGGAAAATGTTATGAATATGATATCAAGTAAACGAATATTTATTTATGATATTTGTAATCCACTTAATTATATTTGAATTAATTTATATTGGTTTTTAATATAAGGTTTATTGGGCTAAAAGTTTTATTTTTCTAAAAGCTATTTTCAAATGAATAATGATTATCCTTTTTAGTTTAATAAAATAATACATAATGGGGGAATATATTAAATTATATTTATATAATATATTTCATTAAATATTATTTTGGTTTTATATAATGATTATTATTAATCATTAAGTAAATATAAAATTTCTTTTTCTTTAAAATTCTCTTCTTGAGAACTTGATGTCTCATAGAAACAACAAGATTAGTATGAAATGGATTTTCCAGTTTTAAATATTGATTTTTTTGAAAAAGATTATATTCTCAGAATATCCATAATTTATATTTTATATTAAGGTAAAAAAAATTTGTTACTAGGAATAGTATTAAAATACATTAAAATTAAATATTGTGATTATGCTAAAAACAATCTATCTTAGCGGTTAATCTTAAAAGATATGGTATGAAAATGATTGAAATCTTGTCTAAATTTTTTTTACATCACACAAGTATAACATTTCCCATATTTCATGTTATATAGTTCATTATATTAGGAAAATGAGGTAATCAATACCTACCAATATTGTTTAATTTGTGTATTTAAAATAATGTAACTTCTACTCCTCTAGAAAAGGAAATTCACTCTTCCAACTACCTCAAACCTACCAAGATATTTGGATCATCCATGAAATTTATAAAATCACTTAAAAACATCAATAATATCATCCTCAGAGCCTCACTCCTGGAATAAATTCAACCAAGTATGTCCATTGGTTAATGTCAAAAGGTGTTAACCAAAGATGGGAAACGATCATCATTGTGCATTTTTTTGTTTCCATCTACACAGTTAAATTAATATTATACCATGATAATATATTATGATAAGTATTATAAATATACTAATATATTATTATGTTATGTTAAAGACTAAAAACACATTAAATTCCATCAAATGGGTTAATAAATATTCATTCGTGTGTACGGTGGACTATTGCCTGATAAAATGATGTTGTTTGTTTTTTCATTACCACATCACATTGTTGGGAATAATAATAGAAAAAACATTTATATATTATATTTATAGTATTTATAAAACAATTAATCATTTTTCATAACAATTCTATATATATACAATTTACATTTCACACCATAGTATGTTTTTTATCATTCCTCATGTGTACGACGAACATGAGCCCCGCCAGATGATGTGAAGTGTTTTTCTATAACCTGTTACATAGAAGGTAAAAAGATTAAATATAATTATAATAAATTATATTAATTAAATAATTATTATATTCATAACATAATTATATTTTGGGAAACATAATATAACATTTTGTCCTTAAAGTTTAACACACTAAAAAGGTGATAATGTCGTCCATGGATGTGTGGACTATCACCTCCTCAAAGTGATGTGCTTATTGTTTTTCATAACCACATCACAAAAATAATAGATATATATATATATATATGAATATATAGTTAAATAATATTATATTTATTATATAATTATAATTCTTGAGTGATAAATGTTATATACCATCTTTCCCTAATGATCGTTGAAAATGGGAATGTAACTCTTGTGTACGTACGTCCTATCATCTCAATGATTTTAATGACGTTGAATTTTTCATAATAAACTTAAATTATTATTTTAAAAATATGAATAGATGTGTAAATTTTAGGATTATTAATTTATTATAATTTTTGATATATTTAAATAATAACCCCTTGAAAATAATTGACCTACCAAAGTCATTTTGAAACATAGACTGAATATAATTAAAACACACTAATAAAACATAATTGATTATGAAATATTATAAAAAAATTTAATAAGTGAAATATATGTTACAATAAATTGAAAACATTTCTCATTCAAGTATATAATTGAAATAAGTTAACAATTTAGGAAGATAGAGGCACATGTCGTGAATCAAATTGTGTGTAATGGTCTTTATCTCAATCTATTTCATTAAGGTTTATTGTGATGACATAAACCATGATTATTTTTTAAGGTTAATTGAAAAACTCTTTTAGATGTTATATAATTAATATATCTATTATGAATGTATTTAACATTTTTTATTTTTTCGATTATGTGAATATAAATTCATGTGTTTCCAAAGTGATAAGGGACTTTTTGATTAAATAATTATTATTTTAATCATTTCCATAAACACTAATTCTCATCCATTTATATGTTTTATCTGATTTCATATGGTAATAAATTATTTATAATATATATGTTTTACTTTATTAAATTATTTTTCAAAATACTATTTTTACATGTTATCCACTTAACATTTTGAAAAATGAAAAAAGGAATATTCTATTCTCAAAATTCACAATAAAAATGAAATTGTCAACTACTATGACCATTAATGGAATTTTTTATTCCATTTGACGATTTAGGGTGTCTTTAAATAACAAATTTATTTTCCATTTTATTTATTTTTTTTGGAATTTAAAATAGTTTTCAATAAAAAAGGTAACTATTAATTTGAAAACGAGCTTCAAAAAATGTATATTTTTTACCTATTAAATTCAAAAAGTTTTTAAAATTTTTAATGGTATAAAAGTGAAAGAAAAATTATATTCATGATATGGTACATTATCATTATATGATTTAGTTTCATAGATATAATTGGCTGATCCCATTATAGCTTACATAATGGGTGGACCATATAACATAGGGTGATTACATTACACCTTATACAATGGAGTCTCCCAGATAACTTCATGTGATCCCCTTATAGATTAAATGATTAGTGGATGTAGATTGTGATGCAATGCAATGGTTAATGTACATTTTCATACTATGAATGAAGCAAGGGTTTACCAAAGGGTTCCTCTGATGGATTTTAACATGGATCTAGTTACATCTAACATTAGATTAAAAAGGGTAATGAATTATTTTTTTTCAGTTACAATGATGGTTTTAAATTAAATTCAATGGGTTTTAATTATTTTCATTGAGATATATTAATAAGCATATTTTCTAAGGAAATATTTTATTTCATTTGATTAAATAACTTTTAATGTGAATATAAATGATATTTGGTTTTTCATATGTTTACTGGAGTAACATATTCCATTCATTTCTTTCCCATGTTGAGATTTTGTGCTCATACAAAAATTTTAAATGTTTTTATAAGGATTTAAGGAGGGGTAATGGAATAGAATAAGTCATATATAATTTGTTGGAGATTACCATGAAGATATGTCATTATTTATATCAAAAAAATTATTACGAGAAAATTGGATAATAAATATATGTGTCTACTTTGAATAGTCTGGATTTTTTATGTAAGATTTATATCCTAATTTCCTAAATCTAAATACCTGAAAAGGCTGTCAAATGAAAGAGAATGATATTTTTACATAAAACATAAGAAAATTTATCTATTAATGTTGCTTCATTATAGTTTGTCTCAAATTTATTTTTGGATAACATTAGAGGTTAGGATTATGATATTATAACTACCATTGTATATTTTACATTATGTTCAAGTATAAAATGTAACACCCCGAGCTTCCACGATACGCTTCTCATTCAATAATACAATAGCTTGCATTGTACGCAACTTCGAGTTCTAAAACATCGCGACAAATCAAACTAGCCGTTATGAATAGTAATAACCACTTTTTAAAATTATAGAAATTTTATATTTCAAAATGGACTTCATTTTTGTATTCGTAATATCGAAATTAGCCTATGTTGAATTTTTGGTATTTTTCTGAGAACTTCTAATTTTTTATGAATAGTGAAAAATACTTAAAACAACTTTTTTAATCAAAATAATTTATAGTGATAAGTTATACTATTGAGTGGATTTAATGTATAATTAGAATATATTTTTACCATTTTATCCAATGGTGGTCATTAGAATTAATTTAACATTGAATTTGGACATAAACAATTGCCAATCTTTTGATATAAATTGTTTCTTGAAAACACGCTATTTGTCGTAACAGCGGGAATTAATTATAAAATTAATTAATGCAACTTATATGTTTGGAATTTTGTAAAATAGACATCATTTTTGAATTCGGAATATCAATTATAGCTTAGGATGAAATTTTGGCATTGTTCTGAGAAACTTCAATTTTTGATGAATAGTGAAACCACTAAGTGGTAGTTAAATAACTGATTTTTCGTTTAAATGAAATATTACCACTTCTGTGATTTGATTTTCAAAAATCCGACATACATGGTTGTCATTAAGAAGTAAAATGTGGTTCAATGAGATTATAATAATTTTTTGGTGAATAGTAACTTATTAAGTTCTTAATCGCGATTAGTGGTAATTAGTGTAGTTTAAGGTATAGATAATACTTTAATAATATTAAATGACCTAGACACATGTCCCAACCTCATTGGTTGAGTCATGGCCGACCAAGACAAGCCATGGCCTAACTTGGGGACCCCATGGATCCACTTTTGTTGGGAAATGACATAAATTAGTTTTTATTTAATGTTAAAGTGAAAATGACACTAACATAAATTGTTCTACTAAAACAATTTTTAATTGGGGTTATACAAGTCCAAATTTTGATTATAAATAGTCATTGGAAAGCTAAAAAGATTTCCTACATCATAGTATTTGTTTTATAATTTTTAGACATTAAATAAATTAAAGTATTTATGACATAATAATGATGCAGCGATGACATCATTATTTGACGATTTAAATAAAATGAGAAGATAATGCAAAATCCGAGGCTTACACTTGTCCAAAGCCTATTGGATGAAGCTATTTCGAAACCTTATCACCTTAGCCTCGAATTATATAGATGTGGGACCTTTAGAATCCGAAAAGCATTTTGAAATAATGTAACATTTCATTACTTTCCAAAAGTGCCCCTCCTCTCCACTTATAAAAGGCCCCCACCTCTCCCACCTTATTCACACCTTCAAGCCATTTGGCTCGGCCAACCTCTGCCCAAATACTCTCCCAACATCCCTCTCTTACTCCTAGAATCCTCACTTTGGGCAGAACTCTTCCCAAGGAAGCCTTTGGCTCAAATCAAAAAGAGTTACCCGATTTTGAGGTAATGTCTTTTATAATGTTGTTTTGTTTTATTTTTCTTCTCCAACCCCCTAAACTCTTTTTATTCATTTCTTTTGTAACAACACCAGTATCCTCAATATACTAGGATGTTGTTATAAGAAGGATTCGAGCTACACTTACACACACCTACATCTAATGGTTAAAGAACATACGGTTTCTGTGGATGGCGAATTTCTGCCTCACGAAGCGATGATTGTTCAACACTCATATAACACCTTAAAAGGTGGCCATTAAGATGTCACTATTTTTATATATGATATATAATATGTTTTTGTTTTACTTATGCTTCTGTATTTCTCATTTATGGCATACTTTATGATTTCCATTATGGGTAAAACGCGATAATTTCATTTTAGGAAGTGCGGACTACCGCCCCCTCAAAGTGATTTGAATCGTAAATGCCATATGTGGGATGTATAAAGGATGGAGTAAATGGTATTATACACTATATTATACTGGAATTATATTATACATTTATATCATTATGATTTAATTCCATTAAATATGAAATTGAAATGAAAGTAGCGTTCATGCGTACGTACGGCTTACCGTCTCCATGAACGGTGCATTTCATTTCTTACCTCTAAATGTTACGTGACATTATGAATGAATGTATATACTGTATATATGATATATATGATATCTACATCATGAATATAATTCCGGATATAATGGATATTTCACCACATGAACAACTTGTAATTATAAGAAGTTTATTTTTGACTCAAGTACCAAAGATCGACAAAACGACCGTTATTAACTTAAATAATTACATAATGTTCATATCATTGTAATAAGTGATATAATAAGGATAATGAAATTGAAAATGGTTCTTAATAAGGTATATATTAACTCTAGTTTATTATTCAGGAGGTTAAAGAACGGTTGAGTCAAGTCAGACACGAGGTAAGGGAACTTCTTAACCCAACTTCCATTCTTTGGGTTAATCTCCTACTTTCAAATTATGTCATGATATTATTATGTCTTATTTTGTATTTTTACTTTCTTTATGTGTACCTATAGTGAATACACATAATATATCTATTTTATTTTAAAAATGATCTTTTTAAGGACTTCGTCTCAATCTCCTTTCATTGAGGCATATTTGGTTTTATACACAACTTTCTTTTATACGGTGTATAAACCCCTTTGACTTTTAAGTTTATTCAAAAGGAATCTTTTTATACGAAGCATTTTACTAAACGACAAAAAGGGAATGTTTTTCATTCCGTACTTATGCGGCGACAACGAATTCTCCGCCGCCGTGAACATTATTTGAGTTTCGGCTTCCTTTACAAGCCATACCTTTTTTTAAAAAGAAAAATAAATACAATGTTTTAACATTCTTTTATTTTGGTATTGAAAATGGTTTTGAAAGCGTTTTTATTATATCAATGTTTTGTATTGATATCTTGTGATTGAAATGTGGAAATGTTATGTTTCCTTTATGCATTGTTTATGTGATATGATTATGTTATGGTTTATGATATGTTTAAACCTATTCATATGAGGAATGCATTGGACTTAATAAGTGACGGGTGGAGCCCGCTATAGCTCCTCGATGCATCGGCAGGTCTCATGAGACAAACTAGTGTCTTGGCACGAGGCCTTGACAAAATCTTATTTGTGGTCTTGGCACGAGACCTTGACTACGTGGTTATGATAGTCTGGCATTATGCATTCCATCATTATGAAAGTGGTTATTGATATTGCATGTGATTATTCGACCAGTAGAATATCCATGTGAAGAAGAGAATGGCATTATCTCATTTTACTTTTGCCATATTATGTTGAAGTTCATGTTTAAAAGGCTTTTGTTTTAGTTATACATTGCCTTAAATGTTAATGTTTATTTATGAAAGCTTCCGCAATATTGTTATCCTTACTGAGCATCTGAGCTCACCCCTTTCAATGTTTTAATATTTTCCAGGATGTGAAGAAGTATTTTATGAATGACCTGCAGGGATAGTCGGAAGAGGATATGAGTGTGGACTATGGAGACTTTGTTATTGTAGTTTTTCACTTTTTGATGTAATGTAACGTTTACGAATGTATCTAGTGTTTCCAAGGCTACTAAACTAATCGGTCTTTCGAGACTTGATCCTTTGTGATCATGCCAATGTTACGAAGTAATGCACCGACTCTGGGTAGCTGGGGTCGGGGCGTTACAGTTGGTATCAGAGGCAGTTTAGTACTAACCTTGGAAGCTAGATTTAGATAAACTCTGATTAGAGCACATAGCCCAAAGATAGACTTTGAGGATTAGTATAGAAGAACTTCCTAGAATTTTAGTATTGTAGAGATGTTGTGAGTTTTCCGAGCAATACATCCATGTCTGGATACGAGCAGGTAGAGGTGGCTCTGGCACAGATGTACCTAGGGGTAAAACCCGAAAACACCGCTTTGAGCTAGACTCAAACGGGAACTGGTGCACGACAACGGGCCTTGCTGCACTCTTGGTTATGACACTCCCGGGGGATATGCTTAGGATAATTCTCATTTTCTTTACAAACCATTATGTAAGGTTTATGAGTACATACTTCCTCAAAGGAAACATTTCTTTTTATGATTATGGATTATATCCATAAATAGTTCAATTTATGTTAAGTATTATACAAGTATGGAATTATGTATTTTGATTCATAAACTAATCTGGATTATGCCATTGTTTAGAAATGGCGCCTAGTAGAAGGAATGGAAACTGTATCAATGCACGAACTCCGTGTAGGGATTGCCCTCCTGCTCAAGATAATTATTGTGGACCTGGAGATACAACTGGTGCTGATCAACTTATTACCATACTGGGACAACACACGCAGGTTATGAATAACAACCTTACTCGTATGGAGCACCCTGATCCGCAACGTGGAGGATCAATGCTAGACCGTTTCATGAGGCAACAACCGCCAACCTTCAATGGGAGTACAAATCCTACAATAGCTGAGCAATGGATAAATTCCTTAGAGAAAATATTCCATGCCTTGGGGAGTAGTGAAAGGGAGAAGGTTGTCATGGCAGTTTACCGCCTCACTGGAGATGCCGATCAGTGGTGGTCACTGATTCAAAACACAAAGGAAGATGATGACGTATCGAATATGGAATGGAGAGAGTTCAAAGAGTTGTTCTTAGAAAAATACTTTCCTCGTGACCATCGAGCAGATATGGAAAGGCAATTTCTGAGTTTGAGGCAGAAGGAGGATGAGAATGTCGCAAAGTATGAGGCTAACTTTACAAGGTTAGCGAGTCATGCTGCCGATTATATACGTAACCCAAGAAGTAAGATTGATCGTTTCTTTTATGGGTTAAAACCATTTCTCCGTCGAGCTCTAGTGTCACAATCTTTCTCAACATACGAAGATATAGTCTCATGTGCTATCAAGACAGAAAAGGAATTCTCTAAGTCTTATGACAACAAAGTAAAGCAAGAGAAGAAGAGAACGGTGGAACAAGAGACAGATAAAGGGAAAAAGGGAAAGAAGGATTTTCCATTATGTGATAATTGTGGGAAGAATCACCCTGGTACTTGCCTAAAAGGAATGGGAGTCTGTTATAAATGTGGAGAAAAAGGTCACCAGGCACGTGATTGCAAGGGAAAGAAAGAGGCTGTCAAAGTTGAATGCTACAATTGTAGAGAAATGGGTCATTATGCAAATGAATGTCCTAAGCGTCAAGGAAACTTACCTCAGAAAAGGCCAAGGGATCATGGAAAATCTTATGCTATTACTACAGTTGAAGCAGAATAACTAATGTATTGGTGCTTTTGGACTCATGGATTATATTCTGGTTATTAGAATAATGTGATCTATATAAGGATTGTACTGCAGTACTTTTTGATTTCAGTAAGGTTTTAATATGATTAAGGTAATCATATTTTTAGTATGTGACAATAAGAGAAACTTTTCTTTTTATGGGGAATCTGATGCTACAATTGATTTTGGAATTAAGAGACATTTTAGAGAAAGTCTGGACAGAGTTATTTTGGAGTGGATTAAGTTGATCTTTGGATAGTATGGTTTAAGGTTAAAAAATTAATGAAGATTGTTTTTGGAGTATTATAATACTATAGTTTTAGGAAAAGGACAACCTGCAGGGTGGGGCATAAACCGTCGCGTCGGACAAAGCTGTAGGAATCGAACCCACAATCAAAGTGCGACAAGCCTTTATTTCCTACCACTAGCCTACAGGAAGTCCCTGGTTATTACAAAATAATTTTACTAATCTAAATGGTATGTTTTAACATTTTGAACCTTATACAATTAGGATAAGTATGATATTTTTGAGTTCTATTATCTTTTTGAGTGAAAGATGAGTTGAAGGTTGAAACTCTAATTGTCAAGCATAAATATATATATACCTATCTCTTATTCAATGAATAAATTAATTCTTAAACTTTAGTAAAGGGATATTAAAACAAAAAAATGTGTTATCCTAATACCTTATGTCTTGTTGAACTGATGATATTTTAAATCAATATAGATTGAAGGCTTTGAGGCCCTCAATTTGACAGTTGATTGTTATTGATGACCTCAATCACTCCCTACAAATATTTACGTTTTTCCTCCAATTATATGTCTCTAATTGCCACCAATGTTCTCCTTATCGAGATTATAATTTGGTGGTGACTTTCTTATTTCCATTTACCTCTTATTAAGGCTAAATTTTATTAATCTTATTTCCGATGTGGGTTTTCCACAAAGGTATTTTCCCTTTTCAACCTTTTATTTTCCAAGAAAAATTTCAAATTGCGAGGACGCAATTTATTGAAGGAGGGGAGAATGTAACACCCCGAGCTTCCACGATACGCTTCTCATTCAATAATACAATAGCTTGCATTGTACGCAACTTCGAGTTCTAAAACATCGCGACAAATCAAACTAGCCGTTATGAATAGTAATAACCACTTTTTAAAATTATAGAAATTTTATATTTCAAAATGGACTTCATTTTTGTATTCGTAATATCGAAATTAGCCTATGTTGAATTTTTGGTATTTTTCTGAGAACTTCTAATTTTTTATGAATAGTGAAAAATACTTAAAACAACTTTTTTAATCAAAATAATTTATAGTGATAAGTTATACTATTGAGTGGATTTAATGTATAATTAGAATATATTTTTACCATTTTATCCAATGGTGGTCATTAGAATTAATTTAACATTGAATTTGGACATAAACAATTGCCAATCTTTTGATATAAATTGTTTCTTGAAAACACGCTATTTGTCGTAACAGCGGGAATTAATTATAAAATTAATTAATGCAACTTATATGTTTGGAATTTTGTAAAATAGACATCATTTTTGAATTCGGAATATCAATTATAGCTTAGGATGAAATTTTGGCATTGTTCTGAGAAACTTCAATTTTTGATGAATAGTGAAACCACTAAGTGGTAGTTAAATAACTGATTTTTCGTTTAAATGAAATATTACCACTTCTGTGATTTGATTTTCAAAAATCCGACATACATGGTTGTCATTAAGAAGTAAAATGTGGTTCAATGAGATTATAATAATTTTTTGGTGAATAGTAACTTATTAAGTTCTTAATCGCGATTAGTGGTAATTAGTGTAGTTTAAGGTATAGATAATACTTTAATAATATTAAATGACCTAGACACATGTCCCAACCTCATTGGTTGAGTCATGGCCGACCAAGACAAGCCATGGCCTAACTTGGGGACCCCATGGATCCACTTTTGTTGGGAAATGACATAAATTAGTTTTTATTTAATGTTAAAGTGAAAATGACACTAACATAAATTGTTCTACTAAAACAATTTTTAATTGGGGTTATACAAGTCCAAATTTTGATTATAAAAAGTCATTGGAAAGATAATAAGATTTACTACATCATAGTATTTGTTTTATAATTTTTAGACATTAAATAAATTAAAGTATTTATGACATAATAATGATGCAGCGATGACATCATTATTTGACGATTTAAATAAAATGAGAAGATAATGCAAAATCCGAGGCTTACACTTGTCCAAAGCCTATTGGATGAAGATATTTCGAAACCTTATCACCTTAGCCTCGAATTATATAGATGTGGGACCTTTAGAATCCGAAAAGCATTTTGAAATAATGTAACATTTCATTACTTTCCAAAAGTGCCCCTCCTCTCCACTTATAAAAGGCCCCCACCTCTCCCACCTTATTCACACCTTCAAGCCATTTGGCTCGGCCAACCTCTGCCCAAATACTCTCCCAACATCCCTCTCTTACTCCTAGAATCCTCACTTTGGGCAGAACTCTTCCCAAGGAAGCCTTTGGCTCAAATCAAAAAGAGTTACCCGATTTTGAGGTAATGTCTTTTATAATGTTGTTTTGTTTTATTTTTCTTCTCCAACCCCCTAAACTCTTTTTATTCATTTCTTTTGTAACAACACCAGTATCCTCAATATACTAGGATGTTGTTATAAGAAGGATTCGAGCTACACTTACACACACCTACATCTAATGGTTAAAGAACATACGGTTTCTGTGGATGGCGAATTTCTGCCTCACGAAGCGATGATTGTTCAACACTCATATAACACCTTCAAAGGTGGCCATTAAGATGTCACTATTTTTATATATGATATATAATATGTTTTTGTTTTACTTATGCTTCTGTATTTCTCATTTATGGCATACTTTATGATTTCCATTATGGGTAAAACGCGATAATTTCATTTTAGGAAGTGCGGACTACCGCCCCCTCAAAGTGATTTGAATCGTAAATGCCATATGTGGGATGTATAAAGGATGGAGTAAATGGTATTATACACTATATTATACTGGAATTATATTATACATTTATATCATTATGATTTAATTCCATTAAATATGAAATTGAAATGAAAGTAGCGTTCATGCGTACGTACGGCTTACCGTCTCCATGAACGGTGCATTTCATTTCTTACCTCTAAATGTTACGTGACATTATGAATGAATGTATATACTGTATATATGATATATATGATATCTACATCATGAATATAATTCCGGATATAATGGATATTTCACCACATGAACAACTTGTAATTATAAGAAGTTTATTTTTGACTCAAGTACCAAAGATCGACAAAACGACCGTTATTAACTTAAATAATTACATAATGTTCATATCATTGTAATAAGTGATATAATAAGGATAATGAAATTGAAAATGGTTCTTAATAAGGTATATATTAACTCTAGTTTATTATTCAGGAGGTTAAAGAACGGTTGAGTCAAGTCAGACACGAGGTAAGGGAACTTCTTAACCCAACTTCCATTCTTTGGGTTAATCTCCTACTTTCAAATTATGTCATGATATTATTATGTCTTATTTTGTATTTTTACTTTCTTTATGTGTACCTATAGTGAATACACATAATATATCTATTTTATTTTAAAAATGATCTTTTTAAGGACTTCGTCTCAATCTCCTTTCATTGAGGCATATTTGGTTTTATACACAACTTTCTTTTATACGGTGTATAAACCCCTTTGACTTTTAAGTTTATTCAAAAGGAATCTTTTTATACGAAGCATTTTACTAAACGACAAAAAGGGAATGTTTTTCATTCCGTACTTATGCGGCGACAACGAATTCTCCGCCGCCGTGAACATTATTTGAGTTTCGGCTTCCTTTACAAGCCATACCTTTTTTTAAAAAGAAAAATAAATACAATGTTTTAACATTCTTTTATTTTGGTATTGAAAATGGTTTTGAAAGCGTTTTTATTATATCAATGTTTTGTATTGATATCTTGTGATTGAAATGTGGAAATGTTATGTTTCCTTTATGCATTGTTTATGTGATATGATTATGTTATGGTTTATGATATGTTTAAACCTATTCATATGAGGAATGCATTGGACTTAATAAGTGACGGGTGGAGCCCGCTATAGCTCCTCGATGCATCGGCAGGTCTCATGAGACAAACTAGTGTCTTGGCACGAGGCCTTGACAAAATCTTATTTGTGGTCTTGGCACGAGACCTTGACTACGTGGTTATGATAGTCTGGCATTATGCATTCCATCATTATGAAAGTGGTTATTGATATTGAATGTGATTATTCGACCAGTAGAATATCCATGTGAAGAAGAGAATGGCATTATCTCATTTTACTTTTGCCATATTATGTTGAAGTTCATGTTTAAAAGGCTTTTGTTTTAGTTATACATTGCCTTAAATGTTAATGTTTATTTATGAAAGCTTCCGCAATATTGTTATCCTTACTGAGCATCTGAGCTCACCCCTTTCAATGTTTTAATATTTTCCAGGATGTGAAGAAGTATTTTATGAATGACCTGCAGGGATAGTCGGAAGAGGATATGAGTGTGGACTATGGAGACTTTGTTATTGTAGTTTTTCACTTTTTGATGTAATGTAACGTTTACGAATGTATCTAGTGTTTCCAAGGCTACTAAACTAATCGGTCTTTCGAGACTTGATCCTTTGTGATCATGCCAATGTTACGAAGTAATGCACCGACTCTGGGTAGCTGGGGTCGGGGCGTTACATAAAATTTATAGAATTTTATGATTTTTGTGTTTATTCATCTAAAATATGATTTTCAGAAAAATAACATAATGGAAATAGACAAAATGTAGTGGTAAGGAACCAAGAGGAACATATCCATAAAAATTAGATTCTCAATATGTTTGGAGTTGGAAAACAATGGTTTTCTGATGTGTTTTCTATGTTGACACAAGAAATAAGTGATGGTGGTATCCATAAAAGGGAGGAACCTGGTCTACCATGAAGGAACATGTATTTTTTGGGGGAAATAATGTGAAAACATCCTCCATCATTTAGCAGATCATCTAACCAAGTTTTACATCAAGTATGGATCAATGTTCAGGATTAGACATTAAATTTCATGAGATGTTTGAAAGGAAAAATGGAAACTCCTATATTTTAGTGTTTTTATGGTAAAACTCATTGATTATTGTCTTTTGTAAAGAATACCAAAAAACATATTTCTTGTATTCCATTTAATGGGGAAAATTCAACTATATTTTCCTTGATAAATAGTTCACTAAGGTTGTTTAGCTCTAGATGGAAATCAATTCCAGGAGATGAATAAAAAATAAGATGATTCTATAATTTCCTTTAATGAGTAATTCAAAAGATTGTCCAGGTATATCCTGTGATTTATTTAGGACTCTCGAGGAAAAATTAATAAATTTTACTCAAGGTTGAATCAGGGTTTATAAAGATAATCAACTTCTTTATAATTTTAGTGATATTAGAAAGTGGTTAATTGTGGAGGGAAATTTGAGATGGAGTTTACTAAAATGTATGTTACTTAAGATGAAAAATAAGAAAATTTAAATTTTCCTTGAAATGGAGAAGAAACTAGCTAGTAATTCTGATGTCAAACCACCAAAATCATCGATGTTTGGAAAATGGGATTTAATTGAATGTTTTATGGGATATTGGAAGTGTAATCGAGAATAAATAAACAGACACTAGTCCCACAATTGAAAGGAAAAAATTCCCATATATTCAAATAATGAGGTAACTTATATTCATTCAATGGAGAGGATTTCTAATTTTAATGAGTTGGTTTACTATGTTAATTCATTTATTATGTTATTTTAATAGAATAGAAGTCATCATGATCAAGAAATAAAACTGTGTAGAGAAGTCATTTTCTAATACTAGCATTGATGCGAGTCCATCGAATGAAGTGAATATAGGTATGTTACTTGTGTTTTTAGATTGTTCAAACTACATTTTAAAATCTAGATCATTGAATTCATTGATTATTATGATATTTTCATGTTAATAATAAATTACACCTAATGAATGCATGAGAGAAATTCGTGTGTAAACTCTATGAAGAATAATTAATGTAACCTTGATTTATAAGAATATTCCTATCATTATCCAAGGGATGTCATTTCTGGTAAATCATTAAATGATTTCATATTAGATTTTGACATCATTCTTGGAATGTGAACCGATGTCAATATACCATAGGAACAATCGTCGATAACTCTAGTCCCACTAAGCACTGCATAATCTCTATCCCTTGGGGACTCTATCAAAAGTTCGATCATCTACCCATGACAGAAATCATGCCGGAAATTCCTATAACAAGGTGAGTATAATAATACATTGTTGGACACCAAGAAATAGAAAATCATATAAAATAATAATAATATTCTTATATAAACATGTATATGTCTACAGGTAGTATAATAAGAATATCCTTATATACTCAATAGAGACACATACTCTCAACATAAAGTCAAAACTATAATGTTAACCATGTATTACAGATCAAAGGATCCATGATGTACTCTTCTAGGAAAAACACTCTATGATCCATATAATACTGATGACTTCAATTTGAGAGCTATTTCCCACCCTGTCTCACCATTAGAGGTAATATTTGGATGATTAAATGGATATGATCCATATAGGAGGATCAAACCTAAGTCTATGGGGTATACCAATATCTTAATCTGGGATAACCCACAATGTAAAGGATCAGTTCCCATGTAGTTTTAGTCATGATGATACTAATACCTCCGTCTAGGTAAAGAAGATTAAAGAGTATCTCAACTCTTTCCACGTGGAATAATAACAATAAATATATCCAAGAAGTCATACTAAAGGTACAAATATCTTATTTTTAAGAGGGGATTCCATAATAACCATTAGATAAAGGATATAGTGAATGATTTCTAATCAGAAGTTTCTGAGTTATAGAGGATACGAACATGATGACCACTCTTATGGACTACATGGCACGTACTTGGAATAAATGTAGTGTCAAATTCACCCAAGTACATTCCCATGAAAAATATATCATGCCCATGCTTCTGTAAAAGTACACAGTGTGTGGCCACCAATAATGTTTTGATAGTGTCTCAGTACACTGATTTTCCCATGTAGACATAGACCATTCATGTCTGTCTAGGAGTACATGTAATGCCTCCGGACATATACTCTCATTCCATATTCATTTACCATCGGAGGTACACACCAATTCATCAGACATGGGTCACATACCATGTGACTCTTAACTCATTCCCAATACCCTAACAACCACTTGGACACCCAAACATATAGTATATATCTATAGTGCACAACATGTTTTACATATATTTATAGAAATACAAATCTAGATATCGCATATAATCCCAGTCCTTTTTGCACCATGCATCCTGAATAATGTGAATCCATGGTCTTCTAAAATTTCATTGGTTTGACATTGGGATCCAACCCTTGAATCTGATTGGAAAACATTCTATCATGTTAACCCTTCATTATGCACAGGTGAATGAAAATCATGTTTCTAAAATCAATCTAATTAAATATAAATTCATCATCACACAATTTGATCTTTATATTTTTTGTAGATCTGTGATATAAATTTGATGTAATAAATAGTTGGTGTGAAACAATTGATTCCATGGTATTTGGGTTAAACTAACCATAAAATGAATCCCCAATGATGAATGAAGAATAATAAGGTTTAAATTCACAAGTACAACCATGAGGAATAAACCATGTGATATGTTCATTTTGGCCTCAATTCAATGACTTTGGAATAATGAATGATTAGATAAACAAACAAACCTACAAAAACTCCCTCAAAAGAGATTCATCTATATAACCCATTGAAAGGTGCTGGCATGGCCACTCTCAAATGAAGTGTGATTTTTGTGTACTTGGGTGTAGTAGTGTGGATGACCAAGGTCATCTCTCAAAGGAGGAAGTAAATTAAAACAACTTCTTAAAGGTATTCTAAATAAAATAAAAACACTACATAAAAATGATGAAGAAGTTTTATTACCATTAATAAAAGAAGAATAAGTATGTTGGAATGATATTTCATTATTTTTTAAGTGAATGTCAATTAATTAGACACAATGAGGAGATGTTTTTTAGAAAATATTTTAAATGGATTAATTGATAAAACTATAAAATTTATTTACTCATTCATCATTATCATTATAATTAATATCCACATATTTATAATCCCCTAATCTTTTCAACTCTCAAACCCTATTAAAGTTAACTTAACCACAATGATGAAATGAATTTTACCCTAGGCCAGCTTTTGAACATGCAATCAAAGAAACCTATCTGGATTATCATTACAGGGCTAGCTTATGGTCAGTGGTGAATTTGGGAACATATCCTCTCTTTAAATTAGGATTAATGTTTTTAGGTATTTCAATTGGTCTCCTAACACTTATCCCATGTGGGTTTGTTTTACAGATTAAATTTTTTCTCTCACAATTTACACAAATCTGGACCTCGTGTGTTTTTATATTAATTGATCAATTTACATATTATTTTGTTATTTTTTAAATACAAAATTCATAGATAATATTAACTTAATTTCATTATCCCATGGGTAAAAAATAAATTATTGAATTAGGTAAGAGGTCGATCAATTATTAAAAAAATACTCTTCTATGTGTGGTGTAGTCATCGTAGAAAGTAAATGCATTCATTACAATTTACAATGTGTATAACCCAATATCATTTATACTCATGATTTCCATACCATATAGAAATAATAAGGTAGAAATAAAATTTAGTGTAGTAGAAGAAATGGAAGACAAAATAATAGTTTATTGAAAGCAAAACAATATTAAAAGTGAAGAAGAAGAAGAAGAAGGATTCGATAAAGTGGTCCTATCTTCAAGAGATATCCCTTTTCAAATGCATATAGATATAGAATTAACGCAATTATAATCTACCTTAAATATCCCAATTCACATCCCAACCCATCCAAATGAAAAAAACACATATTTATATAGTGGAGTGATGTTAGGTTTTAAGTGGTTTTAAGTGTGAATGATGAAATTCAAGCAAAAAAATTAATACAAGCAGAACCACCTATTTTACCATCAACATGAGAAAATCATATATCCTTATATCCAAATTATGTTTTTGAAATTTTTCCCTCGAGATCTTCTCCAAATTTGGGGCCATTCAAATCACATATAAAAATTTGAGGGCCCAAATACTCATGTGACTTCCAATATGATGGGTTAGGCCCAACTTTGGCTTCATGGACCATTTTCTCGAAAATAATGAATGATTTAACTCCAATTTCCTTAATAAAAGTTGTATCCTATTATTTTTTGAAAACAGTTAAGAAATATTACTTTCATATAGTTCATATAAAATTATTTACGTTCTAAATACTACAGTGTGTTTGTAAATGGTAAAACTAAAATTTTCATCAATATTTCAAATTAATGTTCTAAAAAAATATTTTATAAATAAACATATTTAACACAATTTCAGGAAATTTATTTCATTTAGTATTAATAAAATATTTACAAAAATTGTCTTTTATCAACTACCCCACAATTACCCCTTTCCACTCTTGGTCAAAATCTCATATAATGTGTTTGATAAAATTCTGAAAAGATATACATGTTCATATTTCTCAATCCATGATGAATATATAGGCAAATTAAGAATCCCATCAAGTGTCAATATCAATAAATAATAAATATTTTTCTCATAAATTGTGTCAAAATAAAATCCAGTGAGATTCATAAAACTAATTATTGCGAAATAAGTCATTGTTCTACCATGCCACAAATTCTCCACATGTGTGTGTGGGCCAACCTTTCAATTCATATAAATACACCCTTTATTCTGTATATTTAAATATATTAATACAATTTTTCTTACCTATTCTGATTAACTGAACCGATTCAAAATTTCATTGGCATGGAATTTCAAGACCCGCTCACATAAGAATTCCCGAATTTGAAATCCTTAAGCTCCCAACCAATATATACCCATTGGTTTGACATTTCATCACTCCAATCATTTATAATTTTTTTTGTTTTTTTATGTTTTATATGGACCAAATCTCACAGTCAAGTCTTATTCCATGTTTGAGTGAAAATATATGTAGATACATTAATTACATAATTTACAATGAAACAATATCAGAAATAATGAAGTCAAAATATGAATGTATTTATAATGAGACCACCAATCATTTCATCGATGACATCAATTTTTATAAAAATCAACCCCTAATGATGAAATATTACACATTCTTATCATCCAACTAATGAAATTGGAAAACATGGATTTTCTATATATTCTACATGATATTGTTATATGATATCTTGGTTTTTTATTTAATTCATTATTTACTATTTTTTAAATATTAACCAAAATCATAATAGAAAATATACACAAAACACAAGATGAAAATCCTAAATATCTACCAAAAAATTTTGTCCCCTCCCCCACACATAAATAGTTCACTGTCCCCAATGTGAACTTATGGAATGATATGTGAACATGAAATGCATAATTTTAAATAGGAAAAAAAATATAAAAGTTAAAGGGTTAGGAACAACATGATATTCTCATGTGATAATGGGGGCATACAGTGTGATGAAATCCACTACATCTGTTGAATGACCCTCAATGTATTTCTCCAAGAATTCACCATTGACTATATGGATCCTCACAGTGTCCCCATGTGTTATCTCTATTTCAATATAATGAAAAACCTTAGATAAAATATAAGGACCTAACCATATGGAATGAAACATACCAGGCATCTTCCTTAGTTGTTAACTGTAGATAAGGAATTTATATCCAACATGAAACACCCTTTGTAGGATCATTCTATCATGAGTTTTTTTATCATTCCTTATAGATCCACGAATTTTTATATGGTGGAAATCGAATCTCATCAAGATCTTGATTTTTGAGTATCCTTTGTATTTCATGTTGGTCCAAATCCATGTAGTATATTTTTATACCGCAATTGGACCAATGCTCAACCTCCATGGGTAGATGACATGATTTCTCAAAAAAACATACTAAAATGGGGACGTACCAATGGGGGTATTGTATGCTGTCCTAGAATCCCAAAGAACATAATCCAAGCACTTTCTCCAATCCTACTTATTCGAAAATATTATTTTCATAAAAATTTGATTTCAACTCACGATTTGATACCTCGTTCTGACCATCTATTTGGGGGTGGTATATTGTTTATGTTTTTTCTATTACCCCATACCAATAATGGTGGGAAGAAAAAATATGAATACAGAAGTGTGAGACTGGGTCACTGATGATGTCCTTTGATAGTCCAGACATTCAAAATATTTGTGTCTTGAGAATTTCCACGACATATTTAGAATCATCAGTCTTTATGGCTTTATTCTCTGCACATGCAATCTCATTATCAAAGGGAACTAAAATATAAAAATAATGATCTAGGAAAAGAAACCATAAAATCAATTCCCCATACATATAAAATATCATAAAATAATATTGCTTGTTTGGTAATCTCGTGTCTCCTAAAAATATATCCATTATATAGAAAGAAAGAGCATGACATAAAAACAAATGAGAATCATGAAATAAGTTAGGCTAATATAATCCAGAATCTATGACATTTTTAGCTGCTCATTGGGGTCCATATTGTCTTCTACATGAATGTGTATGGAAAAATGAAGAACATACTCAATCTCATGATCAAGAACAATCATAATAATAACATGATCAACACACATGATCCAAAATTATGGATCATCCAAAACATAAAATCATGGCTCACTCTATAACTTTTGGACTTGATGCTTCATTAAATTTTTAAGAAATTAAGAGTCAAAGTGGTAGTTAACAAAATCAGCATACCAAGGATGCATAGCTGATATGGAATCTCATTGGGGAAGTTTCCCGAAGTGTTAACTGGTCCAATGTGTTAGCCTCTAATGTGTAAGTTATCCTAATAATATGGTCCAACACCAAGTTCAAAAATACCTTATTGGCCTTTATATCACTATCAAATTCCTAAAGAATTACCATCCATTAGATAAGTCTCGGATTTTCATTAGGCTTCATTAAGAGGTTCTTTAGAGTGTCTTGTTCAGAAAACAAAACTTCTTTACATCCCTAAAAATATGAACGAAAGTTATCAAAATAAAATATGAAATCAATAAACTACTTCTCCGTGGTTGTGTAGTTTGATAATGTTAAAACCAATTTCCACAAAGCATAGTCAATCACATATGAACATCCCCCCGCTCTTTGTAACACGAAGTATCCAACTACAATGTTTGAATCATCTCACATCATCTCAAATGGAACTCCCACCATAGGGGTTGTGTGATTGGTGGAATGTTTATACACTATTTTAGCTCATCAATTTATGTCCTGCAAGAATCATCAATCCAGAAATCAAAATACTTTTGATGTAATCAAGACATATGAAGAGAAATCTTATGAAAATAATTGAAGAATTACTGATAAAATCCTACATGCCCCTTGAATGATCTAACATCACACACACATGATGGATAGGGTAAGGATGAAATAATATCTACCTTAGATAAATCAGCCTATATCCCTTGATTTTACACTACATTACCTAAGACCATTCAATTATATACCATGAAATGTCACATCTCAATGTTCAAGATGAGATTCTTATCAATACAATTATTCAACACCTTTTCAAAACTGAATATACCATCATCAAATAAAGATTCATACACTGAAAAATAATCCATAAATACCTCCATGCATGTCTAGATGAAATATGAAAAAATAATCACCATGATATTGTTTGCATATGCATTGTAACTAACTCATCTTTATCATTTTTAATAATAGTTGAACCACTTTTCTTAGTCACTGTCTGTATCAGACTCACCCACTAGGAATTTGAAATAAGATAAATTCTACATTCCCCGTGAAATTTTTTATCTTATTTTTAACAATATTTAGAAGGGTTGTATTTATTCTCTTTTGTGGATGCCTAACTGTTATACACCCATCCATTAATATAATAATATTCTTAAAAATGGATAGGATAATACATAATATTTCATCAAAGATCCCCCAACTTTCCCTGATGTACTCCCTCGGATTATTTAAATGTTTTTCTTCATGTTCAAGAGATAGATTGTTCGAAATTATAATAGGTAATCTATCACCAATCAACAAGTATGTGTATTTCAGATTTGGTAGAAGTGGCATGAGTTTCAATGTAGGTGTGATGTATGGATGGGGAAATTAAAAAAAACTAAAATATTTGTACAATGAACATTATTATTAGAACATACCAAATCAAAATTAGTGAATAAAGAATCAAATTCATCAGCATACTCAACATCCAAGTCATAAGCAGAGATTAAATGATCAAAATGAAAATATGAATTTATTTCAAAATAAATATCTACGATATGTTTGTGCAATATAAACCGGTTTGGAAGTCGTATTACACATCAAACTGTTCAAAATTATCACAATTTCTCTTAGCATAGGAAAATCAAAATCCATGAGGTTACAGTGTTAATCATGCTGGGAATTTGGGGTTTTGGATATCAAGAGATCCATACCACAGTGAAACAAGTCATCTTAAGAAGGGAGTAGGAGAAAAAGTTCCATCAAGATCTGATCCGGGCGAGGCTGCTGACCAATATCAGTGAATTTGAGGCTATAGTGTCCCGAGATGAGGTTGATAATGATGCAAAGATGAAAGATCTGAAGCATATGATCAAGGAGAAATTTTTCCAGTAAATGAACCTTTAGCAACAGCTAGATACCGATACTTGGGAACTTGATCATCTTAACAATTCATTGGAAGGAATCCAAACGGATTGTATGAAAGCCATCGTAGATGCCTTGAAAGCACTCCATCAAGATAAAAAGAGTAAAGTTGGTCGATTGAATGAAAATCAAGTGGCTATTGATGAAGCTCAATATGATGTAAATCAAATGAAAAGTTATGTTGAAAGCCTCTTGTAATTCATGAAAAAGAGAAGATACTCTAATATGTGGACGTTATTCCAATCCTCTGCATCAATGTAAAAGACATTTCATCTTCAATCATTTGAACCAGCATTGTCTTGCTAACTACATAGTTAATTGAATCTATGACAATAGGACTAGTAAGTATAGTTTGATTTTTTTCTAGGACTAAACAAACAACCTGACAAAAATTGGATCTTTTTGTTGATCAATATTTCCTAAATCATACAAAATGTACGTTTTGTAAGCTAGGACTCGAATTTTTTTCAATGTTACTTTTACAGGTTCCCAATTTAATGAGTACCATGTATCTTGTTGTCATTTTAATGTCATGCAAGTCGGACATAAAAGGATAATTTTTAAGGTTAAATTGCTTTGACCGAACCGAATGGATTAAAATTGACTCAATTACTTGATAATTCGTTTGAAAACATATCACCACATTCATGTATGGGGGAAAACATGTAAACTATGACATAAGAAATTTTGAATCTGAGGGATGATATGAAACAAGGGATAAAAGGATTTAGAGGAAATATTTCCTAAGATTGAAGTTACCACTATTTGGAAAACCACTCAGGGGGTTGAATTATGCAGGGAAACTTAAGGGCATTGGCTGTATAGATAAATAATAGAATCTTTTGGTTGACAGGTCTGATATGTAGACTACTTATGTAATGCCATCTAAGGGCACGTGCTGCACAGTCAAGAAAAAGAACACTCAGAAATTTTACTTTTCTATTGCTAAAATCCATTGAAGGTTTATGGAGATTAAAATTTCCTAAATCATAGAGTCTGGTGTATGGAGAAAGGTACATGAATATGAAGAGGATATTACCAATCAATATTGTTAATGAATTGGATGAATTTCACTCTAATGAAGGTCTAAACAAAATGTAGGGAAGGGAAATATAAACCATATACCTGAAAACATTCAGATCATGAAAACAATTTGGGAGAAATATGTTAAGGATTGTTATTTTTGTAGATCCCTACATATCATCACTAAGACCAATAAAGACAAAAGTGGTTTTCCCCCCAAGAATGAAGTTACCACTATTTGACAAACCTGTTAGGGGGTTTGATTTATGCAGGACCACCTAATGGAATTATCTGAATAGTCAAATAACAACATCGTGTGGCTGACAAGTCTGTTATGTAGACTATTTATGCAAGGCCGCCTAAGGGCACGTGCTTCATGGTCAAGCAAAAGAATTTGCGGGTATCAGAAATTTTATGACCAGAAGTCAAAAAAGGATAATGGAGATCTAGAAGTATTTTAGGTTAAGAGTATGGTACATGAAAATGGGTATTTTCCAATGCATGAAAGAGATGCATAGACTAATGCTGACCATAATCATGTTGTGGCTGGGTCTTGAATTGAGATGTTGGACTTCACTACATACCTCATTAGGATGAGAATCAATCAATACGTAGTTCATGAAATATAGTTTAATTTCATGTGGTAAAAGAGTGTATGAGATCTTAATTTAGGGTCAAATAGATCAGACCATAATGAGGGAGATACATTGTGTGTTTGTTATAAATCTGATTTGAATAAAGACTAGGGTTTTCATAGCACATTCATGTGCTCGCAGTGGGACTTTTCAGCCAAGGGACTGAAAGTGGAGTTTGGGGTTATGCCCAAAGACTTGGGGCTATATTCGAGGGATGCTCGAACGTTCCTATGTATCCCATAGGGATGGTAATGAAGACATATGTAGTTCTTGAAATATCTTCTATTCAAATTTGGTTCCTACACGTGAATGTTGAAAGGGGAGTTTTGTGAAATGATGGTTGAACCCAGGATTAATTGTTCAGGATTTGAAATGTATGCACGTAGTCCTTGGAATATGACATGATTGGAGATCATTTTTAATAATGATTCCCTCTCAGGTGAGGTTTTTAGAGACTGTTGTAGTTTATTGTCACAAAAGACAAAATTGAAAATAGTTTTAGGTCATATGCATGAACCGATGCTGCACAGTTTAGCTTCACGTAGCTAGGATGTATTGTTATGTAGTTTAATTTCTTGTAGTGGGAAAAATGGGGGACTGTATAGTTTAACGACATATATCAAGGATGATGGTGATACAATGTAAAGATACTAGTTTACGGGGGGAATCATAGATCAACATCCTATGAGATAGATATGAACTGATGAAAAGATATTGGTTTTGCGGTTGAACCTCGGGAGGTGGCCTATGTACCCAGCCTAGAAGGCAAGGATCATAGTCCGCATAGTTTGATTGAGAATTAATTGGTGATCATGTTGTACTTGAGGAAAATGTCTCAATGATGGTGTTGGGACTTATGTGTGGTTAGTGGCCCATAGAGGGTGTTATGGTTGAAGATTACCCTAAGCACACGTGAGTCAATCATGGTGTGAGAAACAAGAGGTAGAAACACCCCTAACGATGCACAGTTTAACATCATGTGGGAAAAAGGGTGTTGTCCAGTTTAGCATCATGTAGCTTGGACATATTGTTGTGCAGTTTAACGTCTTGCAGGACATGTGCATAGTTTAATGTCATGTAGGACATATTAAGGGACATTTTTCACAGTTTAACATACTGTAGGATGAATAGGTACTGTTTAACGTCATGTAAAATGTAAGGTACTATTTACAGTTTAAAGTCATGAAGGATGATAGCATTTTTGTTAAAAAAGTACTTCTTCAGGAATCTTTCATTGGATGGAGTCGTGATGAGTTCTCCATTCATTGAGATTAATGAATAAGCTCTATTGGAGTACAACTTATGTATTTAATAAGGTCCTTCCCACATTGGTTGATGAATTGGAGTTCTACTTCCTGATATCCTTGGAGTTTTGAGGAACAATACCAATTCTCCTTGAATGAATGAATGAAGACAATCTTTTTTATTAAAATCATGTGCTATTCAATTCTGATAGACTTCGAAGTGGTTCATGGTGAATAATATTTTTTCATCTAATCGTTCCAATTCATCGAATCGCTTCTGAGATAGTTCTTCTATCGATGATTGATCAAAAATTGCTACTCTAATCAAAGGTAATTGGACTTCAATAGGAAAGAACACTTCTCTTCCATATACTAATGACAATGGAGTTGATCATGTAGGAGTGAAAGTGGTGGTCCGATAAGCCCATAAAGCATGAAAAATTTATCAGGCCTCGATTTTGTATCTTTATCTACCATATTTTGTAGTATGTTGAAAGATTCTTATTGAAGTCCTCTATTTTTCCATTGGTTTCTGCATGATACTGAGATGAAAGGATAGATTTGTTGTTGTATTCTTGATACAACTTTCTCACCTCGGATTAAAATAAGTTGGTGCCATTGTCTGTCAATATGTTATGAGGGACACCAAATCTAGTAATGATGTTAGAATTAACGAAGATACAAATGACTTTAGAACTAACTTCTATGAGAGTTATTTTTTCTGCCCATTTGGAAAATAAGTCAGTAGTAGTAATAATATACTTAAACTAGTTGGATATAGCTGGAGGATAAGGTCCTACTACATCCATTCCTCATGTAGAAAATGGCCATGAGTATTTAGCTGTACAAAGAAAATCTGGGGGTTGATGAATGAAGTTTTCACATACATAAAAAGAATCACACTTCTTAGTGAAATCAACAAAATCTTGCATCATTGAAGGACCAAAGTATCAAAGCCTTCAAATTTGACGAGAATGTTTATGTCCAGACTGGTGGGAACCACAAAATCCAGCATGGACATCACTCATGCCATCCATTGTCACTTTACCATAAATACATCTGAAGAGAATTCCATCAAAACCTTGCTTTTAGAAACATTTTTGGTGACTTGGGATATCATAAAGTGTAAAATTGACTACACATCACTGAACTTCTTATTTCCTAGCTCTATCAGGTGGGAGTCTTCCATTTTGATGGTATTCTGTGATAGGTGTCATCCTACCTTTAATATGACCATATGGTTCAGAAATGGGACTTATTTCATTTATTTCCACTGTTCTGATTTGAACAAAAGGTGAAACTACACGACGGTGGGCAATAGTGATGATTGTTTTGTCCCAGTTGGGATTGTCCAGGGTTGTGGCTACATTTTCCAGTGCATCACCTTGGGAATTGTTTGACCGCAAGACATAAGAAAATTTTGGTTCTGAAGGAAATTATACCAATAACCCTCTAACATAATCACACAAAGGGATTAATTCTTCCGTTCTGATAGCATAATTTCCATTGATTTGTTTGATTACCAAATCTGAATCACATTTTACCTTCAAGAGATTCACCTATGCCTGAAGATCCCATTCCAAGATTGCGGTGAGGGATTTATATTTTTCTTCATTTTTTGTACAGCCTTCCAAACAAAGAAGTAATAGGGTAGCACTACCTTTTCAGGGGAAATAAGAAAAATTTCTATCCCAACATTATTGAATTTAGGATCTTTCATTTTCTTCCCTTTTGGACTTCTGGAGGCACCATCAATGTTCATTTCCCATGTTTGTGGTTTATCAAGAATAGAGAGGACTTCCTCATCATGAAGTTCAATATTTAAAGATGTATCTTCTATATATGGGTGTTCAACAAGGAAATCAGAAAAATATTGGCTTTTTATTGCCTTTTGAGAAACATACTGGATATCAAACTGCTGCAAAATAACTGCCCACCCTGCCAAACATCCTGTAAGTATTGGACGACTAAGGATAAATTTGATCGGGTTATTGCGAGATACCAATTGGACCTCATGATGTTTCTAGTAGTGTCTCAATTTTTCAACTGCAAATATTAATTCTAGGAAGCACTTTTCAATACTTTAATATTGAGTTTATTCTTCAAGCATAGTCCGATTGAGATTGTAAAGGTTTTTTTCATTCCCAGCGTCATTCTTTTGGTGAAGGACGACACCCAATGATCACTCTAAAGCTCTCACATAGAGAATAAGTTGTCCTCCTTCAATAGGTGGCATTAATATCGATGGACTCAAGAGATATTTCTTGAGGATATCGAATGATTCTTAACATTCTTCAGTACACTAGTTGGTGACTCCCTTCTTCAAAAATATGGATAAGGTTAAACACTTTCCATCCAAATTGGAAATGAAACGCCGAATATAGGCCTAGTTCCCTTGATGTCCTCTTACTTCCTTCAAATTTCATGGAGGTGACATGTCATGGATTGATATTTTCTTCTCACGATCAACTTTGATACCTCGATGTCATACAACAAGGACAAGAAACATTCCCGAGGTTACCCAGAAAGCACATTTCATGGGGTTCATCTTCAAATTCTGTTGTCAAAATTTGTTGAATATGATTTCCAGATCGGCCAAGTGATTAGAAATTTTTCTGGATTTAACCACCAAATCATCCATGTAACATTCAAAAAATTTCCCTAAAAAGGGCTTGAGGATATGGTGCATGGCATGTTTATATGTTGCACCTGCATTCTTCAGGCCAAAGGGAATTACCCGATAGAAAAACACACCTTGAGGAGCTCTTAAGGGAGTATAATCTTCATCTTATAGGTCCATTCGTACATGATTGTACCCAGAATAGCCACCCATGATGGAATGAGCTTCATAGCCACCTTTTTCACCAGTTAAGAGTTCTATGATCGGAACTGGAAAATCATTCTTGGGACAATTCCTATTAAGATATCTGAAGTCAATGAAAACTCTAATTTGTCCATTATTATTTTTTAGAGAGACAAATTTGGCTTTCCATTTTCGATATTGAGCTTCTCTGAAGAATTTAGACTTGATAAGCTTATCAACATTAGCTTCAATTTTGGACGCATATATTGGGTGTGTTCTTCTTGCTGCTTTCTTGAATCCTCGTTGTTCTTCTCGCTAACCCAAATTAGGAGTGGAAAAATTGGGATAAAGACATGGAATTTATGTATAATCCCAAGTAAATACATCTCGATTTTTCTTTAGAAATGATGTATACATATCATGTTCTTCATTATTCCTGGCTGCACTAATTAAAGTGGGGTGTGGATCTTCTTTTATATCCGGATTTACTTCTCTGAGTTTATCCACAGTAGTAGAGATAACCTCTTTAAATGTTGTAGGAGCATCCTTGAGATCTTCCAATTCTTCTTCAATATGTGTTACTTCTTCTATTTCTACTAGCATAGTAGATGACGAAGAAGAATTTACATGGTCAGGGGAGAAGTTAAAATTTGAACATCTTTGAGAAGAGGCTGACATTTTTTGACCATATTGATAATGAAGGGTCTTTCTGGGGTGATAGAGAGGAGATAATGGATTGAGAATTGAAATCATTTTTTTCATCTGGTATTGCTATACCTTTTTTTGGCCTGGTAGATGATGTATAGAATTTTTGGATTTTAGTGGATGAAATGAAGACATATCCATTTAAGCCTTCATCCCTGCTTGGCGAATGAACAATTTCTCCCATGCAGTCTGGTTCAATTTTTGTAACTAAAATTATGGAATTTTAGATAAGAGTTTGTGGACTTAGGTGTATCCTATCAATTTGACTGATAGTAAACACATAATCTATACTCACATGTAAGAATGAATTTACTGTAATCTTTTCCAAACCACTTGGAGCATTCATTTTGGTAACCTTAATTGCCGTGGATTTTTCCTTTCCATAAATTTGGTAAAATTATGGCTCAATTTATTGATATTCACACATTTTAAATGAGGCGTTGTCACTATACAATGTCCCAATTTGTCCTTTGAAACAATATTTGAGACATTGGTGGTATGAAGATGCCACAACCGCATGTTGATTTAGCGAAGGTATTCAATAAAAATGTTGAAGGCTGTGTCCTGATGAACAACCATGAAATCTGAATTAGACACAAGATCTCCAAACTGAATTCGGAGTGTAATCTCACCTAGAGGTTCTTGTTCATTCTTATAGTATCCTTGCTATATCAAATTAGAAGGAGATAAATCAGATTCAGTGAGGCCCAATATATAAAGTGTATGAATAGAAATGAGATTGACTTCGGAGACATTTTCAAAGAATTCTCGTTGGATGTCTATATCATTAACTTTTCTGGATTGATACAGAGGTCTGATATGTCCATGTACAACATCATATTTATCTTCATCTGTAAAATATATAACTACATGGCATTATTCAGAATAATTCTCTATATGGTAGACCTCAGTCGCAGTAATTTCAGTTTCAAATTCTCGATGACATGAAAAAGCCTCAATAAGCCCCTCCCGAAGATCTTTTGATAGATTCAAGGAATCTGGAATTGATAATGTGGAAAGTACATGGCCCAAATGTTTCAAGACATCATTCTTTTTCTCCAAAGGACTGCTTATCCCATTAGGAAAATGTGGTTTTGGAGGTGCCTTGGAAGTTGATTCTTTGGCAGTAGATGCATCCCGTATCAGGGTAGTAGTTGTAAATACTCATGGCTTAGGAATATTAGACTGACTAGGTCTATCTATTTTCTGAGAGGAAGAAGGTGTGACCTCTAACTGGTTATCCACAATAACTGTGTCAGAACCAAATATACCATGTGTGGAAGAACATTCTTGTTCTTGTTGAGCCTACTGAAGGGCTTTGCCACGAGTTTTTTCTGCATATACAGTTCTAGCAGCGGTAGGATTGAAATAGTGGCTTTTGTAAAATCCATGTCTTCCCCTAAATCATAGACCTCTGTCTCTTACTATATTTCCTCTGTTAGATATAGGGAACTTAGGCTCATCCTAATCGAAATGGTCATTGGCATACGGATTTGTTAAATGAATCATGTTTATATAACCAAAGATCAATTATTCATCTGATGAATATTGTGCTTGATTAACAAGTTCAGGCTATGCCGTTTGGTGGGACGGTGCCCATGCTTTTGAAGTAGATGGCATAAAAGCTTCCAGAGTCAAAGACATCTTAGGATTTGACATGAGCTCGCCTTCTTCTGACTTCTCTTCTTTCTTCAAACTACGCTCCTTCTTTGAGGATTTTATTTCTGATGAAGGGGATTTTGTTGTGGCATTCATATCAGAAGACACAATTGGTTGATTAAATTGTGTTTGTAAAATGACATGAGTTCGGTCGATCATTTTCCTAACCATCAAATCTTCATATTTTCATGAATTTTTACTTTTGAATTTGTGACACCCTCCTTCTTCCTCTAGATCAGTAGCAGTAACACATGTTACATGGTCTAAAGAACCTTATAGTTTTACTTGTCCATAATCTACCTTCTTTTGCAGGAGTTCTTTGAAGACAAAACACTCTAGAATAGGATGCCCTGGAATCTGAAGAAATGTGAAATAGTTTGGGAGGTCTTCATCTCTTTTTTTGTTCGTCTATTTGGGCCTTCGAAACTGAACCAGATTGTTTTTCAGTGCTGAGATGAATTTTCCAGGAACATGTTCATTTTGGAAAGAATAAACTTTGTTCCTAAATATTAAAAAAGTTTTTCCCTTAATCATCTGATCATCTTGACATGGAGGCCATTTTTTTAATGCTCGTGAGGTGGAGCCCTTCGGTATGATGAAGCTTTTGAAGTGGAAGTAGGTTCAAGTTCTTGTTTAAGTGTAACTGTAGTAGTCTCTGCTTTCCCAATTCTCCTTCCTAGAACTAATGGAATTACATGAGTTTTAGCATGAGTCTTTATAAGAGAAGCTTCTATCTTTTGAGCTATTGAAGTAAGGTCTTGAAACCCTGCTGCGTATTTCACAGGGATCAACAGTGTGTGTAATTTTTCACGCATATTTTCTACCCAAGTTGGAAATAATTATTATTGAGGGAGTGATAAACATAAGGAATATGTTAATCCCTTCCAGCGAGCAATGAAATATGAAACTCTTTCATTTTACCTTTTCATACAATTTCTAAGATAAAAAACTGTTGTCTTCGGAAACGTTGAGCTAAATTGAAGATTAAAGCTTTGACGAAGATCTTCCCACCTAGTAGTTGACCAAGATTGCATACTTGTATTCCAGACAAAATCATGTCCTAGTAATGACTTTACAAAATACCTGAGCTTAACTGCTTCTTGATTCTGAGGAGTTCCCATCATAGGATCCCAACGAGAAACAGAACATGTTAATTGTTGTTCTGGATATCACGAATCATTATAAATTGGGAATGTAGTATTAGCAAAATTTTAGGTTGGAGGAATTACATCCACCCATTCATGGTAAGTTCTATTTTCTTGTTGAACTTTTGAACATTTTCCAATCATATCTTCCAAATAAGATGTTAATGATTTAATGGTTGTCATTATTTTTTGAGAAACATCTAGTTGAGCTTTGTCCTGGATAGGTGTGATAACTGGAGTTTCGACAGGTGTGGTGACCGGTACTACCACTGATGGTAGTATTGCCGGTTTCTGTCGGACATGACCCATAGGATTGGACCTGTGAGGGTGTTCCTATAAATGGGGATATTCTTGATCCATCCCATTAGATGCAAAAAATTCGCTTGATTGATTAAGTCCAGCAGGTTTAGGAGGAAGGCTATATTGAAGTAGTTCTGCATTTAACCTCCATAATTCCTTCATTTATTCTTCTTGATGTGTGAAACTTTCCTCTAATGAGAGAGGTTGGCCTCCTCTAGTGGTAGGGTGGAATGTAACATTTCTTTTATCCTTTTCCATGGCATGTTATTTTCTGTATTATGGAAGGTAATTACCCAATGGAATGTATTTCCGCTTGGCAACCCTCTATCTTCTGGTACACAGACCTCCTTCATTTATTTCTGTGTGTACAAGCTCTTGAACAAGAACTTCTTCATCTGATACCTTCTGTGTGAGCATCATGTTCTGGGGGATTAGTGATAATGGAATTGATGAAATTTATCGATTCATAATGCATTGCAGCCCTTCTCTCAACGCTTCTTCAATACTCTCTTCTTCTATGTACTTTATGAGACATTGCCTTTTGTTTGGTTGATCCCTCATGAACTTCTTGAAGAACCTTAATTTGAATGTAATCCCCTAATAATTCAGCTCTGTGTTTGTTGGTACCAAAATATTGGACGACAGAGGAAGAAGGAAAAGAAGCCCGCACGCTGCCCCGCGAAGCTCAGCTGTGGAGCGCGCCCCAGCAACGCGGCTGCTGTGAAGCTCCCAAGGCGGTAACGCTCTGCCAACGTCCTGACGTTCGCGTGCCCGCCGCGAAGAAGAGGAGGCGGTAACACTCAGTGAACGACCAGACGTTCGCGAGCCCACTACGAAGCACCTGAGACGGTAATGCTCCGTGAACGGCCTGACATTCGCGAGCCCCCCATGAAGCTCCTGAGGCAGTAACGCTCCGCAATCGGCCTGCCGTTTGCGCACCCTCCGCGAAGCAGAGGAGGCAGTAACGCTCTACGAACGACCTGACATTCAAGAGCCCGCCACGAAGCTCTTGAGGCAGTAATGCTCCGCAAACGGCCTGATGTTCGCGAGCCCGCTGCAAAGCAGAGGATGTGGTAACGCTCCGTGAATGGCCTGACGTTTGTGAGCCCGCCGCGAAGCACACGCCGCCCATTCGCGTCGCGTGTGCTCTGATTCACAGCACCCCGTGCCTATAAATACTGTGATCCCCCGGAGTCCAAGAGGACAGAAAAACTGACCATTCAGCTTCTCAACTCCCGAATCGCGAATCACCCTTCACCCCGGGATCATGAGCTCCGTGAGGTATTTTTTCATCGTGAGATGCCTTCGTCTTGTCTCGTTTTGAGCCCCTCTTCCGAGAGGGATGCCCTCCGTGAATCCTAAGGGCATTCGCGAAGGAAGGAGACTCCCAAGGGAACCCGGGAAGTCACAGATCATTTATGCTTCGTGAAACACCCATCCTATACTATTGATCCATATGCCATGGTAGGGTCGTTGTACATCGCGAAGCACACTGCTTCACAGCACCTTGCTTCGTGAGGCACCTCTGCTTCCCGAGGCAGTGCTCCGAGAATACTATTCCACTTCTCGAAATGACTCCCATTCACACCACTTTCCCATGCTAAGGCCATTGCACTCCACTTCACAAAGAATACTCCTTTTCTTAGAAATTCCTCTTCCCATGCGACCCTCTAGGTTTTCACAATATGATTTCAAAGTCCCATGAACAACACAACTCGTAGCGTTGCTTCGCCTATTACTTCTTAACATAGCCATGCTAAGGTGGACCCCTCAATGGTTCGCTCTACGACCCCCTTGACTAAGGTTTTGCTGATACCTTCCCTTCCATAAGGGGAAGAGGGTACCGGTTATGTAAGTCCTAGGGGTGTGGAGTAAACCCACTTCATCTGAGCTGTAGGACGTTAAACTGCCAAGCACCTCATTCTCAACACATGAATTTAAACTGTGATCCATCCCCTCGCCTTGCACATAGGGTCCCCCGGGCTCGGACATTTATTACGGTGCTCGTCTCCATGGGAATGGATTCTTCCTCACATGGAATGAGATCCTCCTTGTCATAGTGGTGTTTGTCCAAGGAGGGAAGGGCTGCCTTAGAGTGTAAGCCCCTAGCCTCTCTTGTGGGAGGTTGCACCCATGCACCTCCATACTTCCCCACTGCCAAGGACTATGGATCCCCTTTCCCACTGCGCTTTGTCACACTTCAGGCATCCATCTTGAAGTAGGTCCCACCACCATGGGCCGTCTAACACATAAGCCCCTCTTCGTTTCTCACGGACGCACCCTTCGCGACGTGATTGTCAGGTCTCTACTACCTCTTGTTTCTCACACCGAGCATGACTCACGTGGGCTTAGAGTAAGCATTGGACATGACAATACCTCATCCATCATGACGTTAAACTGTATGCCCTCATCCAGCATGATGTTAAACTACACATCCATTCGAACTACGAGGTCTTTGATCCATGACAAGAAATGGTATGTAGTAAGCCTACACAATGTTCAAGACCACCTACCATCATTCCTTTACGTAAGGTTCCACCCTCGTCCATTATGATGTTTAACTACATTCCAGTCAGACGATAAGACGTTGTGACCAACCCGAACTACGAGGACTTTGATCCATGTCAAGGCATGGTACGTAGGAAACCTCCCTGAGGTTCAAGCCCACCACCAATGGACCCACGTGTTCACCTCCATGTCGGTTCACTGAAGAAAAACACCACCGGATCAATGAGGTCTTTGATCCATGTCATGTAATGGTACGTAGGAAGCCTCCATGAGGTTCAAGCCCATCACCCGGTCGTTCCAACCTCATTCACGTTGGTTCACCCCCATCCCGCATGACGATATAATGTATTCCATATCTCATGTGAACTACGAGTACTTTGATCCATGATAAGACATGGTACATAGGAAGTCTTCCAGAGGTTCAATCCCACCATCCATCGGACCACGGACCACTTTCACGTCGATTTACCGGCGCCACCCCAAACTACGCAAACATTTATTCCCTACCACGGGGATACGTAGTATTTCTCTTCGAGGCTCATGTCCAACATTACTGTCGCCCTTGCGATGGTCCCACTTTATCCCCCCTACACTTCATCCATCAATCCATCCACCATCCACCCTGATTCTTACCCGGGCCGCCACATCCCGGTGAGATCATGCCACCTCATTCCACTCCACAGTATTCAGGAAGGGGCCCACATACTGGCCCCAACATCGGTGTTCCCCCTAGGTGTTCCTTCAATCAGATCCAATCTTGGTGTTCCGATCAGTCTGATTCGTCTCTGCAAGACGTTAAACACGTGGCATACCCCATGTTAAACATGGGAAGCTATGGAAAACCTCAGATGGTACACAATTCCCCGCGTTCGATGTGGGATGCCTCAGGCTTCTACGCCCTCGAGAATCCCTATGACAAGGGATAAAAGACAGACACGCCAATTCCCCAGCGTTCAGACACGATACTGATTCCTCGAAGTGACTACTCCCTCGACTGAAGGTTGCGTCCCTGACCGGACCCGTTGGAATTTCCTGATAGAAGCAGCGTAATTAACCAGTGTCCATGGAAACATGGCACTGGGAAGAGTTTCACGAACAACGTATGAAATCTATAAGGGAGACCCGGACTAGGTGACGAGTTCCGAGGAGGAATCCATGGAAGGAAGAACCGACATCCCATCATCCTGGTTTCGATCAAGGAGCGTACGTCCCTAAATAAGGAGCAGATGTCGTCTGCCTTTGGAAAGCAGGAATGCGGGGCTACAACAAAGAAAGTCGCACCTGTCGCGCCCCTGGTGGACGGACGCGCGCGCCCCTTTGAAAGCGTCAAAAACAGAAATGGTAAACTTGACGTGAAATTATTCTACTCAAAGTGGAGATTAATATCATTTGGGACATCCGTAGATTGACGTGTCACCAGATCCAGATATCCGGTGCTGGGCCCCGCCAAGCAAATAGGGGGCCAGCGTGAAAGTCACTGGAAGTAGGGGCAGTAGAACGTGGGGAATTTACTTCTACAATGTGTTGGCGTGGATTCCTCTCACCAAACGCGGAGGACGGAATGACGATGGGGCACTGGTTGTCGATCCTTTTCATCGTAGTACTGACGAGACAATCTCCCTACATCCCAGGAACCAGGTTGATGCTATGGAGACACGATCACCGCCCGCTCACCTACGCAAGGGTGGGGGCACTACCAGCATAGCCGCTCCGTGGGGCTCCACAGCTGCTACACATGGCTCCACTGCCGCCACGACGGCCTCTATATCTGTGAATACGGGACGCCCACATCCCCTCTTCCCGTCAGAGATCATCCAACAAAGGGTGATCAACAACCTTTTACGCAGGTACGAGGAGGAAGGGGTCATCCCGACTCAGGATATAGACCGCATGGACCTGAAGGCACCCATCCCCGCCGTCAACGCCGCCCTCAAAAGCCGCGCAGGGAGCCCCTGCTCCCCACCCCAACGTTCAATCATTCCAGGAGCCTGTCCCTGGAACGCCTCATCGACTCCTCGCCCTACGCTGATGAGGAGGGTGATGTCCGGCTCAGCTCAGTCAGAGTACCAATCCAAGGACACCAGGAAAGGCCCCCCAGCAGGCCTCATTGGTGCAGCTATCCAATCTTTCTAGATGAGTAGGTAGGCTATGCCCCTACACCGCTTGCACCAGCTCGTTTGACACGACGCCAGCGTCGGGACCGAGCTGAGGATGCCCGTAAATGGGCATCGACGTCAATAGCTACTATAGCCCAAGCCACCACCGGCGTGCATCATGGAGTCCCTGCATACACTGGGCAGGGGCACTCCTCCACCCGACTAGGATCGAGGCCTCAGCCGCCCCATGGGCAGGCTGGGTTGACTCTCAGTGTCGCAGGCCCCAGCAGTGATTACCGTGAACCAATCCACGGTGACATCACTCCGTACGAAGGTCCTCTCCATACCACCATTCCAAACAGTGTGGGCCTTCCCCACTCTGAAGCTCATCATGGGGGTATGCCTCGTTATACTCCCATCATGTATTAAGACCTGCCTCGTGGCAGTGACGCTTGGCGTGAAAGCCTCTCCCAAGACCACCATATAGGGAATGGAGTTCCTCCTACTTCCCCCAACCATCGATGTGAAGGCACTGCCCATTCGGTCCCTCTCCATCACAGGGGTCCTCCCTACATCCTCTCTGCAACTGGCGAAGGTCCTCCTCACCCCGGAAACCCAAGGAGTGAAGGTGAGCCTCGCTCCACCCGCACAAAGCATGGTGGTTCACCCCATGCTCCTGTTGGTTCCAACAGAGGTTCCACCCACATGGGTGTTGTCCATGGAGGTCCTCCCCATGTACCCTTCGACATTTTCCCTCGTGCCCCTTGCACCCCGGCTATCTCAAGCGGGAGTCCGCTCTACCATGGAGACAGCTCCATTCTGAGACTACATGTCCTGAATCCACCGTGTCCCGAAGAGCCATCTAGGGGTAGGTGAACGGGTCGTCACCCCCACAAGAAGTGTCCTGGGAAGGCCCGAGTGGAGGTCAAACCAGCCAGTTTTTCAAGTTCTAAAGCGAAGTGCGACTCAGTGATGGAACCTTATCCCCAGTCCTCCATGTCAAGGACTGCGGCAGGAACAAGGCATGTAAGCCTTGTTCTCTCAGAATGCGAAGTCCACCAGATTCCTGCCTCTCTCTGCAGGTACATCCAGGAGGAAGAAATTTTGGAAATTCTGCAGGTCTCGATCGTGCAATCACTACCGTCGTCACCAGAAGCACCCTCTACCTATACCAGAGATCACGAAGAGCTGTTTTCGGGACCAATGATGGTAGAGAAACAGCATGACCCATCGCTGGTGGCTGCAATTTCTGTGCCAGAGGATGTGGCTATCATCCCATCGTATCGTGATTTTTTTGGTCAGGTCACCTCACTCTGTAGAGGATGGCCCGAAATTTGGCGGCCAGTCTGGTTGGTCACCATATTATCTGCTGCCATGTTTACTATCCCAGTGATCCGCCTCAGTACCACTACCGGTCCCTCAGCTGCCTCCGGTTGGCGAGTGGGGAAATACAGGGCCAGATCCTGAGTCCGAGCCTAGGAGCTTCTAGAACATTCTCGCAGCGGATCACTTCCTGAAGAAGTTTTGGCCGACGGCAGCACCGAACCTTTGCACGCCGGAGTCCTTTACCCTAGAGTAAGTAGGGTTCTTCCCCAGAACCCTATGGCTGACCCACTTCCTCCTTCCTTATGAGTGGGTTGTGTACCCTAGGAGCCAAGAGCACTTTGAAGAAATCGGCGAGCAATGCCGCCTGATGGATTTGGCCGCACTCCCAAAGAATTTCTGGCCGACGGCAGCACCGAACCTTTGCACACCGGAGTCCTTTACCCTAGAGGAAGTAGGGTGCTTCTGCCGAACCCTATGACCGACCCACTTTTGCGTTCGTTATGAGTGGGTAGTGTACCCCAGGAGCCGAGAGCACTTTGAAGAAATCAGCAAGCAATGCCACCTAATTTATTTGGCAGCACTCCCTATGGCCCAGTGCCTTGAGTCGCCAGTCCGCCAGAGCGCCCTTCAATGGAAATGCGTTTAGAGTCTCAAAGTACTCCACAGAATCATCAGGGAAGATACCCCCATGTGAAGTATGTGGCTGAGGAGAATATTCCACCATCCTCTTCAGTCCTATCCTATGGAAGCATGATCCGTTATGCGTCATTGAGGACGTTCCCCCAAGGAGGGTCGCTGTCCAGATGGCTGACGTAGTGGACAAGGAGGATGAGCTTGAATTTATCGATGGAGACCTACCCTCTGAGGGTGTACCACCACTGCTGGACCCATCAGGGAGGGTTACCCGTTAGTAGAGGAACCTTGTAGGCCTCCCTATAACCACCGAGTCTCTGATACTCAGTCGAAAAGCCGGTAAGGGTATAGAGAATTCCAGAACCGTCAAGCACTCCGACCAGCCAACCTCTGTACAGAAGACGAATGAAGATCCTGAGAAGGCAGTGTTTCCCCAATAGCTCGCTGACCAGAAGAGGTTGGTTGACGAACTCCTGGTTGAGCGTGCTGCAGAGTGGCTACCCAACTATTGCAATCCCAAGCCGTGGCAGCAGGGGCAGGAACAATTTCCCACCGGCGAGATGCCTCTGGGAAACCCTGATCACGCTACTTCTGCAGATAGGGAAAAAGATGAAACTCACGACAAGAGTGCGTGATACGTCTCGCTAAACCCTCCGGAACGATGGGGAAATCTGAGGAATCCATCTCGGGTCCCCCCAGCCGCCACACAGGCTGTTCCGCCAGTCACTCCACAAGCTGCTGAAGCCATCTACCATGTCAAAGAACCCGACAATGCACTTGTGATTAGGGATCCCCGTCAAGACAGGGACCCCCACCTGGATGATCTAATAGCGGAACTCATTTCCCGCCTTGAAGCGTTGGAAACACGGTAGGTGGTAGTCCCACCGGATGGAAAGCCATATTCCGCATGGGTATATGATATGCCCGCACCCCCGGGTTTTGGGAACCCCAATTTCTCTCCTTTCAACGAGATAGAGGACCCACCACAGCACTTGTCCCACTTTTCTTCTAGGTGCGGCCCCATTCTAGGGACCCCGGTCCAGCAAGAAGCCGCCATGCTCCGATGATTCGTGTAGAAATTGGAGGGCCCCGCATTCGTCTGGTACAACTAGCTCCCTATCGGATCGGTGACCAGCTGGGAGGATCTTCGCTTGCAATTCCTATACCAGTTCAGCTCCACCATGTAAAAGACCAACATCACAGACCTCTTCAAGTAAAAACAAAGGCCTGACAAGCGAGTCGCGGACTTCATCGCCTGGTGGAATGGACTTACATACTCCCTCGACATGCCACTGACTGAGGTGAAATTACTGACGATGTGTGTAGGGAACGTTAAAATGGAGCTGGTTCTTTCCGTGATCACCCAGAACTACCCTGGAGGGTTTCGGGATTTCTCAGATAAGGCTCAGCGCCTCGAGGAGGCTCTACAACAGGCTAGTCAGACACGTCTGTTGCCCCCTATGATCCCAGCTTGGAGGGCTGCCAGAGACGAACCCGCCGCAATGGCACAAATAGAATCCCCTAGGCTACTAGAATTACTGCCAGTGGTGCCGGCCTCGCAACCCCGGAAAGGTCCTCCACCTCAAGCGCAGGCTCCTGCCCAGTAGCAACTGCTACAGAATCGACAGGTTCCCCCACACAATGTGCCACCACCACCTAGGTGAGACAATCAGGAACCACCTCCTCGGCAGGCCCCTTCAGTCCCTCGTCAAGGCCAGGCTCCCAGGGGCCCCTATCTAGAAAGAAGGCACCAGACATATTCATTCAACGAGAATCACGTCCCCGGTTACTTCCGAAGTGCTCTAGAGCAAGGGATTGTGTGTTTTCTCAAGTGCAGAAGGCCAGAATAGGAGAATCTCACCGATCAACCCAACTACTGTCTCTCTCATCAGATTTTGTTGCACACCCTCAATCAATGATATGTTTTTAAAGACTGGCTTCAAGACCAGGTCGACAACAACATAGTCAGGTTGGTCCCAGCACTGACACAAGTATTAGGTGTTTTTGTAGGGTCAGATATCGGTAGTGACAACGAAGGCGTGTGGCTGTAGGTTCCCAGCCATGGGTCCTAGAAATACGACGACTGGATGCCTCAAAAAACCATCACTCTTTCCCATGGTATCATTCGTGCACACCTGAATCAGCAGGAGCCTTCGAAGGAAGTATCCAGTACCTCTGCATCGTCATCATAGCCGACCTCTTCACAAAAGGGTACGGATCGGTGACGCCAGAATAAGCAATGCGCTCTACCTCTGGCATCGTCATCCTGCACTCTTGGAGAATTTATGCCCCCTAAAATGGGTACTCCTCTTAGATTCCTCCCGGTGGTGGATGAATCATCGAGTGACAGCCAGGGGTACACTTCAGTTAACACTGTGGAGATGGTAAAGCCCTATATGGCTCCCGACGAGGGGGAACGCCAGGCGGACTTCCCCAACATCCCCAGCCTACACCAACATCAGTGGAACCACAACCACACAGGTCGTCGAGGCAAGTCAGTGGGCACTTTCAGGAAAGCCGGGCACGCCACTGAAACCAAAAAACAGGTTCAGTGTAGAACCCAGCATGCACAACCTCATCTGATGCCCTCAACTCTACCTCCACCAACGTTTTTTCTACTAGATCAGGCAGAGCTGCCTCATCCATATCGCGGTCAGTCTTGCCCGGCTACAGGAAAATATCTGTTGTCCAATCCTAATCTGATGGCTTCTCTCTAAGCTTCAACTAGTAGGCAGCGGGATGTACCCAGTACTAGCAAGCCACCTGTTCAACCGGTAGGACCCACTATGCCTCCAACTACAGAACGACCTCCTGTAAGCAGAGGCTCGCTCTTGGCATGAAAGTACGATGTCTTGAAGCACCTGGACGGCATTCCAGCAAGGCTTTCTATCCTTTAGTCCTTTCGCCTATCGTCTGAAATGCGCGAAGCACTTGCCGAGGCCCTAAGGTTCCCTATTCAATTTGAGACAGTGGTAGTAGCTGCGGAAGCCTTCCACGCTGTGGCAATTGAGAACGCCAAATTCCAGGAAGTTATCTCATTCTCCAGAGATGATGAAGACCCTCCCATACAGGGGCATATTCTCCCATTGTACGTCACTAGCCAGTTCAATGGCATGGAATTCCACCACTACCTCATTGACATGGGTTCTGGGATCAACCTAATTCCGAATCAGACACTACGAAAGCTGGGTTTGTCGAAAGATGATTTAACTACCTCCGACCTCAGAATCCAGGGATACGACAGGACCGAGAAATCCCCAGTCGGCAAGATCTGCCTGAAGACCCAGTTCGGTGGCCTAATTGCCAGCACCGAGTTCATGGTAGTCTCCCAAGGCACCGCCTACAACGCATTGATGGGCAGGCCATGGCTCCACCTACATGCAGTGGTCCCTTCGTCGTACCACCAATGCCTCAAATATCCCCTCAATGGTCGAGTGGGAATGATCAAAGAAGATACGTCTCCTATCGCCTCTTCTGAAGCCCGCTATCTGGACGTCGACTATTACACGAGAAATGATAAGCAAATCCTACAAAGTGAGGATGAACCCACCCCGATCACAAGTGATCCCTGGGCAAGCCTGGATGACACCTACATCCTCCCAATTCATCAATTGGAGACCCCGACCCCCAACATGGGGCAGTGTTTTGTTTTTTCAGGTACGAAAGGAAGGCATGTTCCCATGTCCATGCAACGGCAGAAAATCACCTCGTACTCCTACACCAACCAGGCCCAGGTGATCCCAGAACCCCCTACCCCTGTGCGGTATCGGAATGTAAAGATTATGAAATTGGTTGTACGTCATACATGTCTCTTCTGCCGGGCTCGAATCAACTGACTCAGACCGACGCATCACCACTGCTTTGATATAATCAAACGTGGCCCCTTAGGCCGAAGGCTAGATGGGATAGGATCGACTGCCTTCATTGTTATAGTCTCAGTGGTTCATGGGTCTCCTGATATGGTGAACACTGCTACCCAAGCCGGCCCCAGCTGCCCATTAGGGTTTGATAGCTCTGAAGAATCTCCCCTTGTGGGAAATCCCTCCACGGGTGGAGAGAAAGATCTGGAGGACGCTCCCCCGACCTTTGAGGAAGGCGTCTCTACCACGGTTGATAAATTGGTACAGGTGAATCATGTCAGGGATTCAGATCCGAGACCCACATTGATCAGGGCAACCATGTCCCCCGAGGAACAGCAGTGGTACGTAGACATTCTCAAACAACACTGTGATGTGTTTTCCTGGAGTTACGGTGAGATGATAGTACTAGATCCTCATGTAGGTGTTCACCGCCTGGGCCTTGCGTCAAACCATCGTGGGTTTAAGCAGCCTTCCAGAAAGATGAACCCTTCTCACGGTGTCATGGTTGAGGCTTATGATGATAAGATTATCAATGAAAGCTTTGTCAAGGAAGTCATGTACCCAAGTGGCTTGCCAACTTTTTGGTAGTTAGGAAGAAGAACAGGCAGATCAGAGTCGGCATCGACTTCCGTGATCTCAATCGCCACTGCCCAAAGGATTACTTTTCCCTCCTGGTGACCGAGTTATTGATTGATGCCACAGCCGGGTTCCAGACCCTCTCTTTTATGGACGAGTTTTCTGGGTACAACCAGATCCGGATGGCCCCCGAGGACGAGGAGTCCACTACTTTCAGGGCTACCCAAGGTACATTTTGTTACCAGGTTATGCCCATCAGCCTGAAAAATGCAGGTTCCACTTATCAGTGGGCCATGCATCATATATTTAAGCCAATTCTCGAGACGCTAGTGGAATGCTACGTGGATGATCTAGTGGTGAAATCTCACCAGGGCTAGGACCATCTCAAAGACCTTGAGAAAGTGTTCTATTTCCTCCGTTACAGCCACCTAAAGATGAAACCGTTAAAGTGTGCCTTCGGGGTCACCTCTGGGAAATTTCATGGATTTGTTGTTAGATACCGGGGCATTGAGATCAACCCAGAGATGATCAAGGCCATCAACCAAATGCTTCCCCTGAGCAATATTTAAGAACTTTGAGGTCTCCAAGGCCACTTAGCCTATATACGCCGGTTCATCGCGAATATGGCCGAAAAGAGTATGCCCTTTTATCGGCTCATGAAGAAAGGCGCTGCCTACGAATAGGATGAATAGTGTCGGACCGCCTTTGAGGAAATCAAGCAGTATCTGCTCCAACCTCATGTTTTGAAGCCACCCGTCTTCGGAAAGCCACTGGTCCTTTACGTGACCGCCCTAGAATGGTCCCTCTGGGCAAATTCTCGCCTAGAGGAATAGTGAGGGTACCGAGAACAGTCTCTACTATCTCAGCTGCATTCTTCTGGATATGGAGATCAAATACTCCCATGTCGAAAAGAACTACCTTGCGCTCATTTTTTCCGTACAGAAGTTGTGGCATTACCTGTAGCACCATGAGGTACAGTTGGTCTCTCGGGTAGACCCACTGAAGTACATCTTGAACCGACCCATGTTGACTGGCCAACTAGCGCGGTGGGCGGTGATTCTCCAGCAGTTTGAAATCAGGTTCATGCCTCAGAAGGCCATCAAGGGGCAGGCATTGGCAGAATATTTAGCTGCCCATCCAACCTCCACAGATCAATCCCTGGACTTGGATTTTCCTGATGAGACTATAGCGACCCGGCCTTTTTCTTACATTACTATTACATCATTTCAAAGATAAACAACATAATAGTATTACACATGGTGGATCCAGAGGTTTAGTTTCTTGGGAAAACTAGGACCATACATGAAAAATACAACACCAACCATAAACAATTATATAATTTCATCTTCTCTAGCTTCTTATGGGCACTTGTCCTCTCCTTAGTACATGTAGCCACCTGAGGATATACATCAAAAGGGGTGAGCTAAAATCCCAGTAAGAGGATAGATAAGAACAATATAGCATGTGGTGATCATAATCATGACATAGGCAAAAGATCATGAACATGAGAGGAGCATAAATGAAAATCTTGATATGTGGCAATGCATAAAAATGAAACATCATGTCTTAGTGGTTAACTTCCACACATACTTGTGAAAAAATCTAGCATCATGTTAACACATCATTTCACATTTACGCATTAGATTCATCACTTTACCCAATGCATTGGAGAGCTATATAATTCCGGGCGCACCCATCACATTTAAACATTCATGTTGCGCTATATAATTCCGGGCGCACCCGTCACATCATAACATTGTCATTATCATGCTTGCCACATAGAACACATATAAAACATGTACATAAATAACCCATGGAAAGGAATGGGTGTCATCTTATAATAACACATTCATAAGCTTTGGGTTCCCAAAAGAAAGAGGGAACAACATATTTGAAACAAGAACCATCAATCTTGAATGAGAGGTAAAAGGTGAGATCTTGAAAGAAGAGTTATTTTGGAAAACATTTTGATGGACATAAAAACCAGTGACAAACATGTATATCCTAGAAAAGAAGAGGAAATTATGAACAAATGATCATTTATGAGTAACCATATCAAAAATGGAGTGAAAGAGGGAGAACCCGAAGGAAGAAAATTGGGTTCGAGATTTCCCCTTACCTTGTACTCGAATGCCTCCTTCTCTTTAATGTCCTGTGTAATGACATTATATTCATTAATTATAAATTCCATAACCTTTTAAAAATTAATAGGGTTCATTCTGGTTTCATTTTTTCATATTATGTTCCTTTGGATGACTTATAGAGTTTAAAAAAACATTGATCGGGGATGTTCGTTTTCATGGTTTTCTTAAACGGTCCACTTGTATTCTTAATTTTCTGTTTGGGTAGATCATGGGTAAACATCCAGAACTGATATTACATGTAATTAATGATATTACAGAAGCTTTAATGAGTTTATAATGAGTTATATTAGATCCATGCAGACTAATCATTAGATAAGAATTAAATGAAGATTATTTGGGTTGATTTGTGCGGTTTTTGGATCACAACGAACTCGTTTTAACATTTAACATTGTAATATGGACATAGGTTATTTCCAGAACATAAAATAGGCCATAATACATATAAAAAATTCTGGTTCAACCATAAAAATGGTTTCATTACCAGATTGAAGGTATAAATGGAAGAAGAGAGCATGTTGTTTTTGAAGGTGATAAATTATCACCACATGAACAACGTTCTCTTTAATAAAATAAAAGGAAGGGGGAAAGGGTGTGGGGTGATATAATATAACATTAGAATCATAATATTACAGTATATATATAATACTGGATTTACAGAACAATTTGGATGAAGATAGATAGGGAGAGATCAAGAAAGGAACTTGAACTTGAAAGGAAATTAAAGGAGAAGAGAGAGAGAAATTACCTTTAGAATCCTCCTCTTGAGATCCTATTTAAGGATGCTAGGCATGGTCTTTTGATGATACCAGAAGCTTTTGGACGTGGGGGATGAGATAAATAAGGTGTTTGGGAAGAATTTAGAGAAGGATTGGAGCTTGAGAGGTGTGAGGAAAAGAGGGAGTGAAGGGTGGCTTTTATAGTGGAGGGGAGAGGGGTTTCCTTAATATAAAATTGATTAGTTTATTAATTTCACCTAAGACAAGGAATAGTGAGTCTTTGATGAATATGAATAGTAAATTTGACTTGTGAATTTTGGATTTGGGTGCTTACATCACTTGTGATGTCAGGAATAGTGATTTTTAATTAAAATGTATTTATATGATAAATTAATGTATTCTACTATTCATCAAAAATTCTAGTATCTCAGAAAAACCCCAAAATTTTACACCAACCATTTATCGACGTGTAGAATCCAAAAATGAATTCCATTTTTCAAAAATAATTTTTTAAATATTTAATATTTAATTAAAATCATAATTTACTAAAAAAACAGTTTTTAAAATTAAAACTGATTTTGCAGTTCTTTCAAAAATTACTAAGGGTCTTATAAAATTATCTAAAAACTATTATACATTGATTCAATAATTTATGAATATATTTCAGGAAAATAAATATTCTTTTAAATTAATTAATTAATTATAATTAATTATTTATGACTTATAAAATACCAAAAACGTTTACTATGGTCAAATTATCACTTTCTATTATGTCTAAATTTTATTTTATTATTCATAGGTAATGTTACTCTTATTTACTATTCAGAAGGTTCATATTACTATTCATAAGGGTAGGTTACTATTCATAAAGGTAGGTTACTATTCACCAAAAATTATTTTTGTTTCATTGGACTCCAAAAACTATCTTGAACACAACTGTGAATGTTGGATTTTTAAAATTCCAAACATAGGGGTGAAAAAATTATGTTTAAAGGTCACTTATCACTTAGTAGTTCATTATTTTGTGTTTTTATCACATAGATATAAGAAGGGAATTTTCCATTGAAAAACTTTGGGTCGTTACATTCTTCCCCCCTTAAGAAATTTCACCCCTGAAATTTCACTTTACACAAATAGGTGAGGGTACTTCTCCTTCATTGCCTCTTCCGGTTCCCAAGTTGCTTCCTCAAACTTTTAGTTCCTCCACAACACTTTGACAAGGCGGGTTGTCTTGTTGCGTAGAAACTTATCACTTCGGTCCAGAATTTTTACAGGCTGCTCCTCATATGAGAGATCATCTTCCAACTGTACCACCTCTGAGTTTAGTACATGTGATGGGTCTGGAATGTACTTCCTCAGTAGTCATACGTGAAACACGTCATGAACTTGATCCATATTCAGTGGAAGTGCCAGTCGATAGGCCACGGCTCCTATACGATCAAGGATCTCAAAGGGGCCAATGTACCTTGGGCTTAGCTTCCCTTTCTTCCCAAATCGCATGACTCTCTTCCATGGAGATATTCAAAGGAAGACTTTATCTCCAACGTCGAACTCCAAGTCCCTTTGAAGATTGTCAGCATAGCTTTTTTGCCGACTTTGAGCAGCTTTGATATGTTTCTGGATGACTTGAACCTTCTCTGTCATTTCTTGAACATGATCGGGACCAAGTAGTTTTCGTTCTCCAACTTCATCCCAACAGGTTGGAGTTCTACATCGCTTCCCATAAAGAGATTCATACGGAGCCATCTGAATACTCAAGTGGAATCTATTGTTGTATGAGAACTCAACCAATGGAAAGTTCTGATCCCATCCACCTTTTAATTCAATAGAGCATGATCTTAGCATATATTCAAGTGTCTGAATAGTCCTTTCAGACTGGCCATCAGTTTAGGGGTGATAGGCTGTGCTGAAATTTAATTCAATACTCAAAGCATGTTGAAGGCTCCTCCAGAATTTAGAAGTGAACCTTGGATCACGGTCAGAGACAATCGAGAGTGGAACACCGTGCAACCTCACTACTTCCTTCACATATATCCTTGCAAGTTGTTCAAGTGAGAGGTCTTCCCGAATAGCGATAAAATGGGCAGTCTTGGTGAGTCGGTCAACCAAAACCCATATCGCATTATTTCCTCTTGACGTCTTCGGGAGACCCGTGACAAAGTCCATAGTCACATTTTCCCATTTCCACATGGGTATAGGCAATGGCTGCATCATACCTTTGGACTTTTGCCGCTCATCTTTAACTTGCTGACATACCAAGCACCTTGATATATATTCCACAATCTCCTTCTTCATGTTATCCCACCAGAAGTGTTCTCGGAGATCACGATACATCTTGGTACTTCCAGGATGAATAGAGAAAGTTGAGCTATGTGCACTATCCAATAGCTCCTTCTTTATTCCGGGTGATGAAGGCACACAAAGCCGCGTTCCGAACCGAATAACACCATCATCGTCGATATGGAACTCTTGCAGCTTCCCTTCCTTTACTGCATTCACCCTCTTTTGTATCTCCACATCATCCCTTTGTGCTTCCTTAATCTTCTGTTGGATGGATAGTTGCGCAATCATTTGGGCAAGGTAGGATGTATCCCCTTCCCTTACAATTCCCAAATCCATCCTTTGCATATCCAAGAAGATAGGGTCTTTCTCAATCCTCAACATGGATAGAGTAGCAGGTTCTTTCCTGCTTAGAGCATCAGCTACCTTTTTCACCTTTCTAGGATGATAGTTAATGGAGCAATCGTAATTCTTGATTAGCTCTAACCATCTCCTTTGACGCATGTTGATCTTGTTTTGTGTGAATATATACTTTAGGCTCTTGTGGTCGGTGTATATGTCACACTTCTCACCATAAAGGTAATGACGCCATATTTTCTAGGAAAAAATCACGGCTGTCAGCTCTAGATCATGCGTCGGGTAGTTCTGCTCATGGATCTTCAACTGTCATGAGGCGTAGGCTATCACATTATCATTTTGCATGAGTACACAACCCAAGCCTTTCTTTGAAGCATCACTGTAAATCACAAAACATTCTCCACTTTTCGGTAGTGTGAGTACAGATGTAGTGATTAGCCTTCTCTTTAGCTCCTTGAAGCTTCCCTCACATTCATCCGTCCAGACATACTTTTCCCATTTCCTTGTTATCTTAGTTAGCGGGCATGAAAATCGTGAGAAGTTTCTCACAAAACGTCGATAGTACCCAGCTAATCCAAGAAAACTACGGATTTCTGTGACACTAGAGGGCCGGGGCCATTCCTCAATCGCCTTTGTCTTTGAAGGGTCCACAGAAATTCCCTCGCTTGTGATCACATGTCCCAAGAACGTGACTTGATTCATCCAAAAGTCACACTTGCTGAACTTGGCGTACAACTTCTCCTTTCTCAATGTTGCCAACACAAGTCTTAGATGTTCTTCATGTTCCTCCTTTCTCTAGAGTAGATGATAATATCATCGATAAACACTACCACAAATTTGTCGAGGTAATGTCTAAAGACTCTATTCATCAAATCCATGAAGATTGCAGGGGCATTAGTAAGTCCGAAGGGCATAACCAAAAACTCATAGTGCCTATACCTTGTACGGAAGGCAGTCTTCTGAATATCTTCTTTCTTCACCTTTACTTGATGATATCCAGAATGAAGATCCACCTTTGAGAAGTATTGAGCTCCTCTTAACTTGTCGAACAAGTCATCAATCCTTGGGAGAGGATACTTGTTCTTTATGGTGATCTTGGTGAGTTCCTGATAATCGATACACAGCCGCATGGTATCATCCTTCTTCTTCACGAAGAGCACCGGCGCACCCCAAGGTGATGCACTAGGGCGTATGAACCCTTTGTCCAGATGCTCTTGCAGCTGCTTCTTTAACTCCTCCAGTTCGATAGGAGCCATCCTATAGGGGCACTTTGAGATAGGAGTAGCTCCGAGAATAAGTTCAATTGAGAACTCTACCTCACGATCCGGGGGAATTCTGGGTAACTCTTTGGGAAATACATCACCGTATTCCCTTACGATGGGCATTTCCTCAAGGTTGGAACTTTCCTTCGACTCAAATATTTGGGCGAGGTATGCTTCTTCATAGGGAATCATCACCCACACCATTGAAGGATTTCTCAAAGGAGATTCATGATCTTCCTTGCATTTGTAGAGGAGCATGGGATGGTTTGGAATATGAAAATATATTTCCTTTTCCCGACAGTTGATATGTGCTCTATATAACGAGAGCCAATCCATTCCCATTATAGCGTCGAATTCCACCAAGGGAAGTATAACGAGCTTTTCCAGAAGAATCTTCCCACATACGGCAACAGGAGAAGAATCAAACACTTGGGTTGCAATGATTTCACCACTTGGTGTTTTTACAGATATCTCTACTTCAAGGTTTTGGGGCTTCGATTCTATAGTTCTAGAAAACTTGAAAGATATAAATGAATGCGTAGAACCAGAATCAAATAAGACTTTTGCCATTCTTCAGTGAATAGGAAGTGTACCTTGTACGACTTCATTATCATGTTCCACCTCCGCAGTAGTGATGGCATAAGCCTTCCCTTGTTCCTTTGGCTTTGGTGGTTGTTGGCGCTGATTACCCTCGAAAGCTCGAGGTTTAGTGCACTGGTTTGAATAGTGCCCTAGCTCCTTACAGTTGTAGCATTGAACCACGAGTGGTTCTCTCCTTTCATCGGCTACATTATCCTTCCTTTTCATGTCTCTTTGACACTCATGAGCAAGGTGTACTTCTTTCCCACACTTGAAGCATTTCCCCATCCCTTTGAGGCAGTTCCCACTGTGCAACTTCCCACATTTTTGGCAAGTGGGTCGTTGTGTTTTCTTCCCATCATTATCACTAGATCCACCAGCTTGAAACTCCATATTTCTTTTCTTATCACCATATCCATGGGACCATTCTACAAACTCCATCTCCACCTTGAGAGCACACCGAACAACTTCTTCATAACTCCCAAAGTCTCGAATTGCAAGAGCTTTTCGAAGATGTGGTTTTAATCCACTAAAGAATCTATCAATTTTTCTATCATTGTTGATAACAAAACCCGAAGCATACCTTGAGAGCCTTGTGAAATTTGCTTCATAAGTTGTGACAGATTCTCCTTCTTTTTGCTTGAGCTCAATGAATTCTCTCTCCATCTCTGTGCGAAGAGTTCGTGGGAAGTACTTATTAAGAAACATTATCTTAAAGTCTTCCCATTCCATCTCTTCAATTTCATCCCTTGGCTTGGTGTTCTCAATCAATGCCCACCATTGATCAGCTTCTCCATCTAGACGATAAACGACTAGAGTCACCTTCTCCGTCTCGGAACAGTGAAGAACAAAAAAGATCTTCTCCATGGAGTTGACCCACTGTTCCGCAACTAGTGGATCAGAAGATCCACAAAACGTTGGTTTCCATTGCCGCATAAAACATTCGATTGCTAGATGCTCCCTCTTTGGTGAAGGAGGACGTTCCCCATTATTATGGTTATTATTCATAACCCGGGATAATTGGGTAATCATCGCCATGAAGTTTTGAACTCCACCTCCAAAATCATTGGGGGTGTCGTTTGGGAAATCTTTGCATTGGCCTTCACAAGAGTTGTTGGCCTGATTTCTCCTGGTTCCCACCATTTTCTAAAATAGAAAAGGTTAGAACAAAACATAAGTAAACAAGTCATGAATAACTTATCCTTTTAAACAATTATAACAAAACATAACATATGGGATCCCTAGGTAAATATCCTCGTGTGCATATTTGTACTTAGTCTCATGCTAGAGGTTTTCTTTAGGGTTCACTAATCCTAATTCCCAAATTAACTAAACCTTTCCTCGAATACCAACTATAGCGACCCGGACTTTTTCTTACATTACTATTACATTATTTCAAAGATAAACAATATAATAGTATTACACATGGAGGATCCATAGGTGTAGTGTCTTGGGAAAACTAGGACCATACATGAAAAATACAACATCAACCATAAACATTTATTTAATTTCATCTTCTCTAGCTTCTTATGGGCACTTGTCCTCTCCTTAGTACATGTAGCCACCTGAGGATATACATCAAAAGGGGTGAGCTAAAAGCCCAGTTAGAGGATAGATAAGAACAATATAGAATGGGGTGAGCATAATCATGACATAGGAAAAAGATCATGAACATGAGAGGAGCATAAATTAAAATCTTGATATGTGGAAATGCATAAAAATGAAACATCATGTCTTAGTGGTTAACTACCACACATACTTGTGAACAAAGCTAGAATCATGTTCACGCATCATTTCACATTTACTCATGAGATTCATCACTTTACCCAATGCATTGGAGCGCTATATAATTCCGGGCACACCCGTCACATTTAAACATTCATGTTGCGCTATATAATTCTGGGCGCACCCATCACATCATAACATTGTCATTATCATGCATCCCACATAGAACACATATAAAACATGTACATAAATAACCCATGGAAAAGAATTGGTTTCGTATTATAATAACACATTCATAAGCTTTGGGTTCCCAAAATAAATAGGGAACAACATATTTGAAACAAGAACCATCAATCTTGAATGAGAGGTAAAAGGTGAGATCTTGAAAGAAGAGTTATTTCGGAAAACATTTTGATGGACATAAAAACCAGTGACAAACATGTATATCCCAGAAAAGTAGAGGAAATTATGAACATATGATCTTTGAGGAGTAACCATATCAAAAATGGAGTGAAAGAGGGAGAACCCGAAGGAAGAAAATTGGGTTCGAGATTTCCCCTTACCTTGTACTCGAATGCCTCCTTCTCTTTAATGTCCTGTATAATGACATTATATTCATTAATTAGAAATTACATAACCTTTTATACATTAATATGGTTCATTCGGGTTTCATTATTTCATATTATGTTCCTTTTAATGACTTATAGAGTTTAAGAAAACATTGATCGGGGATGTTCGTTTTCATGGTTTTCTTGAGCGGTCCACTTGTATTCTTAATTTGCTGTTTGGGTAGATCATGGGTAAACATCCAGAACTGATATTACATGTAATTAATGATATTACAAGAGCTTTAATGATTTTATAATGAGTTATATTAGATCCATGTGGACGAATCATTAGATAAGAATTAAATGAAGATTATTTGGGTTGATTTGTGCGGTTTTTGGATCACAACGAACTCGTTTTAACATTTTACTTTGTAATATAGACATAGGTTATTTACAGAAAATAAAATATAACATAATACATAAAAAACATTATGGTTCAACTATAAAAATGGTTTCATGACCATATTGAAGGTATAAATGGAAGAAGAGAGCATGTTGTTTTTGAAGGTGATAAATTTTCACCACATGAACAATGTTCTCCTTAATAAAATAAAAGGAAGGGGGAAAGGGTGTGGGGTGATATAATATAACATTAGAATCATAATATTATAGTATATATATAATAATAGATTTACAGAACAATTTGGATGAAGATAGATAGGGAGAGATCAAGAAAGGAACTTGAACTTGAAAGGAAATTAAAGGAGAAGAGAGAGAGAAATTACCTTTAGAATCATCCTCTTGAGATACTATTTAAGGAAGCTAGGCTTGGTCTTTTGATGAGACCAGAAGCTTTTGGACGTGGGGGATGAGATAGGGAAGGTGTTTGGGCAGAATTTAGGGAATTCTTGGAGCTTGAGAGGTGTGAGGAAAAGAGGGAGTGAAGGGTGACTTTTATAGTGGAGGGGAGATGGGTTTCCTTAATATAAAATTGATTAGTTTATTAATTTCACCCAAGACAAGGAATAGTGAGTCTTGGATGACTATGAATAGTAAATTTTACTTCTGAATTCTGGATTTGGGTGCTTACATCACTTGTGATGTCAGGAATAGTGGTTTTTAATTAAAATGTATTTATATGATAAATTAATGTATTCTACTATTCATCAAAAATTCTAGTATCTCAGAAAATTCCCAAAATTTTACCCCAACCATTTATCGACGTGTAGAATCCAAAAATGAATTCCATTTTTCAAAAATAATTTTTTAAATATTTAATATTTAATTAAAATCATAATTTACTAAAAAAACAGTTTTTAAAATTAAAACTAATTTTGTAGTTCTTTCAAAAATTACTTAGGGTCTTATAAAATTATCTAAAAACTATTAGACATTTATTCAATAATTTATGAATATATTTCAGGAAAATAAATATTCTTTTAAATTAATTAATTAATTATAATTAATTATTTATGACTTATAAAATACCAAAAACGTTTACTAAGGTCAAATTATCACTTTCCATGATGTCTAAATTTTATTTTATTATTCATAGGTAATGTTAATCTTATTTACTATTCATAAGGATCATATTACTATTCATAAGGGTATGTTACTATTCATAAAGGTAGGTTACTATTCACCAAAAATTATTTTTGTTTCATTGGACTCCAAAAACTATCTTGAACACAACCGTGAATGTTGGATTTTTAAAATTCCAAACATAGGGGTGAGAAAATTATGTTTAAAGGTCACTTATCACTTAGTAGTTCATTATTTTGTGTTTTTATGACATAGATATAAGAAGGGAATTTTCCATTGAAAAACTTTGGGTCCTTACAGAGACGATCCTCTCAGTCGATCATGCCATCTCATGCTAGAAAATGCACTTCGACGGTGCCTCCCGGAGCCCCACTGTTAGGAGGCTCAACGATCCTAAGCTCAACAGAGTGGGTCTAGGTATCGTATTCATCACCCTGGCGCAAGACATTCTACCATACTCATTCCTGTTTTCAGAAGGATTCACCAACAACGAGGCAGAGTACCAGGCTCTCATCACCAGCCTTCAGTTGGCCCTCGATATCGATGTGCCCCATCTACATCTGAAAGGGGATTCCGAGATGGTCATCAAGCAGGTCAATGGAATCTATGTCGTCAGGAAGATGGAGCTTGTGCCATTACTAGAGTGCACCCTCCGTCTAATGGCCCAGTTCCCTTCTCGACCAGAGGTTACCCATATCCCTTGGTCACTGAACGGACGAGCATACGCTTTGGATGGCTTATATATGTCGCTCGCAGAACCCGAGCAAGATGATTTGATCATAATTGTGGCACACTGGAGAGTCATTGCCCCGTCACCCCAAAAGAAAATGACGGCTTGCGGGTAAGTCATATCACCGCTGGACCTTCTACATCATGGGTCCCATGTTCCTCAGACATAGTGGTTGAGGCCACTCCTGACTGGAGGGAACCTTTTGTCGAGTATCTCCAAAATGGTTGCCTCCTGGACAATCGGGCCGACCACGAGCAGATCCAACACCGCGCGCTGCAATTTACCCTCCAGAGTGGCCCAGTCTTGGCTAGATTCTCTATAAGCGGAGCTTCCATGGCATTCTCCTCCGTTGTATTAAAGGAGTAGAGAGTTCTCAAGTTTTTCAAGAGGTTCATGCTGGTTCCTGTGGTGCCCACCAAGCTGGGCCAAAGCTGTCCCATCAAATCCAGAGGTTGGGATACTTCTAGCCCTCTATGATCCATGATTGTATCGAGTTTTCCAAGAGATTCCATGCGTGCCAAGTTTACGCTAACTTCCTGCATCGGCCGCCAGAACCTCTTCACTCCACCAAGTATTCTTGACCATTTGCGGTGTGGGGACTCGATGTAGTGTAACCATATCCATCGGCAACAGCTCTCCAATGTAGGTTCATCCAAACTACTACATATTTCTTCTCCAAGGGAGCCGAGGCAGTTCCACTTAAAGAGGTCAAGGCCCGTTCCATCGTTGACTTTGTGAGCTCCAATATCATCCACCAGTTTGGAGTCCCTGATGCTGTCCTCACCGATAACTGTACCAACTTCCGAGCGGCCGAGTTGAAGAAATTGTATGCCATGTACAATAACCATTCGAACCATACCTCTCTCTATCATGAACAGGCAAAATGAAAGATTGAGGCATTGAACAAAACCCTCTCTAACATTCTACAGAAAATGGTTGGTCAGAATAAGAAAAGTTGTATGGACAAGCTCCCCAATGCCCTCTAGGCTTATCAGATGATGACTCGCAATTCATCCCTGGTGAGCCCATATTCCCAAGTGTATGGGGCTGAGGCCGTACTACCCATTGAAATCCAGCTGTCATCGCTACGCACTATAGTCTACGACCAGCAGGCATCAGATAAGGTGGCTAAAATCCGTCTAAATGAACTGGAAGCACTGGACAAGAACATGATTCATTCCCTGCACAATCTGGAAAGGCATCAGAATAAGATAGCCATAGCCTTCATCAAGATGGTTCACCTTCACTCTTTTTTGTAGGGTGACCTAGTGTTGGCCCTTTGAGCGCCCATGATCCCCGGTAGGAAACCGCCGAAGCTAGAGCCCAAATTGGAAGGACCATACGTCATCCATATGGTTTACCCCAACAGAGCATACTCCTTTGTGACCACATATGGTGAGTGCATAAATCATACCACCAATGCCAAATTCCCCAAGAAGTACTTTGCCTAAGCCCATTGGTCCTACATGACCTTAAATTGTATGGTCCTACACGACCTTAAACTATATGGTCTTACACGACCTTAAACTGTATGGTCCTACACGACCTTAAACTGTATGGTCCTACATGACCTTAAACTCTACGGTCCCGTATGACCCTAAACTGTAAATTACGGTCCTGCATGACCCTAAACTGCACTATTGTACTGCATGACATTAAAACTGTGATATCATCATGCATGACATTAAAACTGTGATATCGTCCTGCAAGACAATAAACTACAAAATGTTCCAATCTCTATGAACATAAACTAAGATCCCCCCTTCCTTACTGTAAGACGTTAAAATGCAAGCCAGTCAGGCCTCCCTGACCGAGGCTCATCCTCAGGACCCATGGTATCTTCGGGCCCCTGGCCCCCCGTCCTTACTATATGACGTTAAACTATAAGCTGGTCAGGCCTCCCTGACCGAGGCTCAGCTTTAAGACCCTTGACCTTTTCGGGCCCCTAGCACCCGTCCTTACTGTAAGACGTTAAACTGCAAGACAGTTAGGCCTCCCTCACCGAGGCTCAGCCTCAGGCCCCTTGGCCTTTGTAGACTAAGGATCTCTTCTGGGGTAGTACGGTTTGGTGTGGGATACGTCCTCATTCACGTCGGGTTACCCGTCGTACCGTACATATCCCAAAATGAGATGCATCTCTTGTCTAGAAAGACATTAAACTGTTCTTCAAGAACTACGTAGGGATTGATTCCCATCCTAATGGGATATGTAGGAATGCTCAGACATCTCGTCTTGAGCCCAGCCCCAAGCTCTTCTCTTTCACTGTCCCCCTGGGTATAGTTTCCTTAGAGGATACTTGCATCACGATGAGTATGATTTCTTAGCCCCGCCCATACAAGGATTATAAGGGTCGCAACCTATGCCCACTCCTGTTCTTCTATTATCCCACGTCTTTAACGCATGACATTAAAATACATGGCCTTCATGAACTACGTATGGCTTGATTCCCATCCTAATGGGATATGTAGGAACACCTGGAAATCTCGTCTGTTGGCCCAGACCAAAGGCCAAAATCTTTTCATCGGGTCAAGACATACGGCAGGGTGAACACTTCTACCCCAACTCATGTCGATCAAGCCTCAACCCGGTTGCACGTCCCCCTGGAGATGTTCGTCTCTTTCGTGGATAGGTACAGCTATGCTTTACACACTCCTTGACTGGGATTCCATCACTATCCCCACCCGGTGGGTCCCCCAAAGAACAGCTTGGATACCACGCCCAAGGGCTCTCCTACAGATACGGGCCAACACCCCCGAGGGTTTCTCAGCAACAAGCCGATAAAAGTCCAGCGTTGCGAATCTGGTCAACAGTCGACACTCGTTTGTTGTTCACATATCAGGTCACCATAGGAACGTTGTGTTTAGGACATGGTCAACACTATCCTAGATCTTCGGGTCCACCCTGAGATGTCCCAAACAACAAGTGCAGTGATTCGATCTACCCCATCCCAAAGCGACAAACATCCCTCTGGGTGGTGCCAGCGGTTGGGCCAATAGCCATGATTCTCTTATAAGGGATTTACAGCGTGGTGTAGGATTACGTCCTCATTCATGCCAGGATAATTTCCATGCCATACACATCCCCAGATGAGAGACTTTTATATCTTTTTCCTTTCTCATGGAAAGACGTTAAACTGCAAAATGGTCAGGCCTTCCTGATTGATGCCTAACATTAGACCCCTTGGCCTTTCTTGGCCCACGGCCCCCATCCTTGCTGCAAGATGTTAAACTGCAAGTTAGCCGGGCCATCCTGACCGAGGTCCAGCCTCAGGCCTCCCTCACCGAGGCCTAGCCTCAGGCCCCCTGGCCTTCTCGGGCCCTAGCCCATGTTCTTACCCGGAGTGTATGGTGTGGTGAGGGATTATGTCCACATTCACGTCATTTTGTTCTCCCTACCATACACCTCCTCCATCTAGGGGTTCCTATTCTCAGAACATCGTTCTTACTGAAAGACGTTAAACTGCGAGTAAGCCAGGACTTCCTGACCAAAACCCAACTATCAGGCCCCGTGGCCTTTTAGGGCCCCCTGGCCCAGGTACATTCCTACGGGACTGTGCGGAGTGGTGCTGTATTATCTCCTCATTATTAGCCACTCCGCACACGCCCTCGATTGGGTATCTTACCCCCTGGGTATCTTCTAGAACTATGTGTGGCTTGATTCCCATCCTTATGGAATACGTAGGATCACCTAAATGTCTAAGATTCATGTCTAGCACCACCTCTCGAAAATCATCATCCTACCTTGGCCCCTCGGCCTACCCTTACTACACAAAAAGATTATATGGTGTGGTGTGGGATTATGTCCTCATTCACGTCAGTCATGTAATGACCACGCCATGTACCTCTCCCTCCCGAGCTTCTTCGTCGACCATTTTTGGCGGTTCACCAATGTGCCTAAAGGTACTCTGGTTTATTACCTGGAATATCGGACTTTACTCAGAAAAGTATGCACCCGCATTTAAGTATTTTTGTATCTCCTTCATCAGGTCTTCCATCATCTTTCACACCTAGTGGGGCCTCAAGAATGTCCTGGATACCACACCCAAGGGCTCTCCTACCGTTATAGGCCAACGCCCCCGAGGGTTTCGGACAACAAATTGATAATAATCCCACGTTGCGAATACGGTCAAGGGTCGATGCTCGTTTTTTGTTCCCACCTCATCCTTACGTGATATGGAGACTATTTTTCCGCCATAGTTAACAGTTATCCTTTATCTCCACGCCAACCCTATTAATCCCAAAATGTCGGTTAGATGATTCACATCCTTCTCCTGTCTCATCATGTCCATGTAGAGTTTCAGAACTCTTGGTACTATTCCTCTATGAATGTATGCGCGTTGGTGGAACATAGCCTTGTCAAAGGTGTCCTTCGGGGCTCTTCACTAACTTCCCCATGACTGATGTTTTGGATATTGCGATAAGGATCTTCCCCCCTTGTTTCCCACACCGAGTTTAACTCACGTGGGCTTAGGGATCGGGTCGAGCTCTGCGCTTACCTGGAAAGTTGTCATCCGACCTAGGTCTGAGCTCTAAGACCATAAACTAAGATATCCTCAGAACTATGTTCAGCTTGATTCCCATCCTCATGGGATACGTAGGACCGCATGAACGTCTCGTTTTCGGGTCCAGCTCATTTGGGAGCTTGTCTCTCCCCCTTTACCTCTCACCTCTATGTGGGGCCCTCGGCCCAAGGTTCCCTCTCGGGACTGCGTACGGTATAATGAGGGATCATGTCCTCATTGATGTCAGTTATGTCACACGACAGTATACACATTCCCTTCTTAGCATCGTCTCTGCTACGTCTACACTCCATGACATTAAAATACATGCTTGGTCCTATCACACGACCCTAAACTGTGACATTATTGTCCAGGCCGCACGAAGAAAAACGGCACTGCATTGTGATGACCTCGTTGTACAGGACATCACGCTGGGTATTGGTCATGTGCCATGCCATTTTTCAATGCCTATCACGACTTGATTCTTGTGGCAACACCATGGCTTGCTAACCTAGGCATGTTTCTTCAGAAAAAAACCACTCACCTTAATGGACAAACAAGATTTATCAAATTCCACTTCTTTTGGTGAAAGGGCCACACTCGCATTTCCCTTTTTTCCCAAGAACTTTTATCTTACCATGCCACCATTTCAGAACTATGTATGGCTTGATTCCCATCCTCATGGGTTACGTAGGAGCGCCCGGGCACTTCCCTGCAGGCCCTACCTAACTTTAATGTTCGTTCCCTTGACTCGAGCACTCCCCAGAGAACCCATGGTAAGTAGAGATTATGTCCTCATTCACGTCGGGTTTTGTAAACCACCATACCATGTGCCCCCTGCTCTCCTTACTCCTACATGGTCTGAGCTCTATGACCTTAAACTAAGACTCTTTCGAGAACTATGTGCAGCTTGATCCCCATCCCCTTGGGGTATGTAGGAACGCCTTTGCGCTTTGGTTCAGGCCCAGCTCAACTTCAGCTTTCGGTCCCATGACCTAAAACCCCCCTCAAGGGAGGTTGTGTTGTGTGGTATGGGATTTTGTCCTCGTTCATGTCGGGTTGTTCACCAAACCGTACACACCCCCAGTTCCCATCCACGTCGGGTTTTCACGAGTACCCATGAAGTGCCTCCTGTGCTTCCTCTCACACATGGTCTGAATTCTATGACCCTAAACTAAGATCCCCCTATGGGAATGGACTCTTCTCCCTCTATCTAATACGCATAGTTTTCATGTTCAGATGTGTTTTGACAAAGAGCCCGAAGAGTGGTATTTTCATAGGGACCTTCCCCTCGTCCCATGATAAAGCTTCATGGGATATCTATTTGGATCCTCATCCTCTTCCACATCAAAATGGACCCTCAGATGAGATGGATACTAGGCTTAAGGTATCTCCATGGATGTTGGACTTAAGGGCCCTCCGATCGTTTCAGGCCAACGTCCCTACGGATCTCTGACAATATTTGTGACATGGTCCCGTGTTTCGAACATGGTCAACGGTCGACCCTCATTTGTCTGCCCCCATTCTAGGCTAACTCGATATGGATGCCGCATTTCCACCACGGTTAACAAGTATCCTCTATCGTCACGCCTCCATCATTATGATCCAAATCTCAAGGGTCATGATTCACACATTTCAACTTCTTCATGTTCAAGTGGGATTCCAACGTACTCGGCTATATCTCCTCGTTCATCTAGGTTCACCACATGGTCGTGTTAGTATTAAAGGACCAGTATTCACTGAACATCCCCTCACCCTAACCCGCCCCCTTTCTATGCCCGGAAAGTCCCACCACTACTTCTTGTTTCCCACACCGAGCACGACTCACGTGGGCATAGTTGTTTTGGACAGATGTGTACCAACACAGCCAGGATTTTCATTGTCCCGCATGATGTTAAACTGCACATTCAGAACTACATATGGCTTGATTCCCATCCTCATGGGATACGTAGAGACACCCTGGTATTTTTCCTAGGGTCCAGCCCATAGGAATCATTAATCCTATTCTCCCCCTTTCCGGCCCCCTGGTCGGACCCCTCGTAGAGGACCATGTAACTATGATTCTACGCTCATCAAGTTCAGGATTCCACAAGATCCTGTTGGGAAGCGACATACACCCTCGCCAGATAGGCCCTGTCCTAAAGAAGGAAGGATCCTTAATCAAACTGATGCGCCCATCTGGCGTACTCCCACCATGGTGGTGTAATTACATGAGTGTTGGTTTCTGTTCGTACAAACCATCATTCCATATTCCACGCACTGTGTGCCCCTTATTCGGACCCTTGTACCCATTCATATCTGAAGGGACCCCCTAAATTCCTGGTCTCATGCCGCATTGGCTCACCTACCGTCCTGGGCCAACATTACAGAAGACTGGTCATGTTTGGAAGGACCCCATAACAGTATGGATGTTCGACCTAGGGTCCGCCTACTGTCCTGGGCCAACGTCCCGAAGGATTGATCGCTAAAATTTGTGACATGGTCCCGTGTTTCAAACATGTTCAGTGGTCGACCCTCGGTTGTTGTCCCCTTTTTAGGCTAATGTAGTAAGGATATCATTTCTCTGCCACGGTTAACATTTGTCCCTTATTGTCACGCCATCCCCACAGTGTTCCGAATCTTGGGTAACGTGATTCACCCTTCCCATTTCCATCTGTTCAGATCGATTTTAGTACCCATGGTGTCGCACCGTTTATGCAAAAGAGCACATTATTGAAATGGTATTTCGGCAGTTTTGAGAACTTCCTTCTCTGGCCAGGCCTCTCCCATCTTTCGGAAATCCGAATTTGTTATCCAAACACCGGATTCCCAAATCTTTGTTTCCACTCCTATGTTGAGTGGGATGATGAGACAATTATTTCATATTTCTCACATTGGGCGTGACCTACGTGATCTTGGTTAATTATCACCGAACTTTCGGTAAAAATTGTAGGGATGTAATCAACTGACACAGACAGCGGAAATCGTGCATGCTACGTCATTCAAAAGAAGAAAAAATTGAAGCACAAATGTACCATTAAAGGTTTTTAATTTGTTACAGTACGCATGGGTCGACTCCCCACATGGACAGGTTGATCCCGTCAAAAGAGCGTTACAGCTCAGCCACCATTCGACTTGTGGGGTCCATGAATTGTTTCCGCTGACTCAGCTCCAACTCCTCCCCAGCATGGGTGGGGCGTAGCTCATTAGCCTTGGCCCTGACCCTCTCTATGCCAGCCTAAATGGAAGCCATCTTTCCAGAAGCCTTCCTCGTATGCTCTTATGCCTCCGCCATCTGGGCCTTAAAACGTGAGATCAGATCAGATTGTGTATTAAGACTGGCTGAGTGCTCATCCACCCGGGCGTGCAGCTGTTGGACCTCACTTTCAGCCTCCTGGAGCTTCATGGTGTTTTTCACCTTCCTCTACTTCCATCCCATGCTGAGCCCGCGATCATACACTAGGATCTTCTCGGCCATGAGATCTCGGATTAGTGCATGAGGACGTTGGGCATCCACTCCCCTATAGCACAGTTTTCATAGCTACGAGCGAAGTCTATCCATTTAGTTCATCCATAGCGCTTGGGGGTGTCCTTGATGAAGCGCATGATTATCTTCCATGATCGGTGGTGGACTCTGTTGTTGTCTTCTTTGTCGGAGGCTGTTTCGTCCCAGTCTGTGCGATTGGTAGGCTCATTTGAAGGATACGCTCGCAGGAATTCCTCACCAGGATCTGTATCTGTCGTCGAATCTGGTGCGACATCTGGCGCCGAAGCAGGCATGATGGGACTTGGGGTGGCCAGTTGATCCTCTTCATTGGATTCAACCTCAATAACCTCGATCACGACCTTACTGTTGGTCCCGCCAATGATGGTGTGTGATGTAGCTTGGGAGATGGGGGGACTATCTCGGCCATCACCAGCATTCCCCTAGGAGGGATGCCAGTGGACATCCTCACCAGCCTTGCCCCATCAGCCCATGCCAGTCAGAGAACATTATGACAGTGATGGGTATAAACGTTAGTTGGAATCATCTACAAATGACAAAAATGAATCTAGTAGAGGAAACATACGGAGATCGTACTCCTGGTGTTACTCTTGAGTCGACGCTGACGGGACCCCGAGGCATGGCCCTCCATATACTATAGGAAGGTCTGGAGATTCTGGAGGACCCACCTTGGGTGCTCTGGCCCCTCCAGATATATAACTGTAGACAGCCATAGGCGTGAGTTCTGACGGTCTTGCATCGTCACCCGCCAAGGGGTGAGAGCGAGGCCTGCATACAAGTTCCTCCTACACGGTTCAAACATCAGTGAGAAATCCATGATGGCCCGAGAACAGACCATGAGGAATGAAGCATATAATTCTACCTCGAGAGCCTCATCGAAATTATTAGAATCTGAGTCTTGGTCTTTGACTTCGCCCTCCTCCAACGGGCTCCCTCCGTCAGCCTCATCCTCCCGAGAGGAGTCCTCTGATTCTTCCGGCAGGGGGAAGCACTCCCTCAGATCGGCAGCTGACAGCTGTGGGTGAACCGTCTAATCCAACAGTACCCTCAACCAGTCTTTAAATGGGCATGGGACACCACTGGAGTGAATGTAGTCCTCCATCTCGTCCAAGTATTGCTCCGCCTCCGCCGGAGACGCTGTGAAACCAGCCCGGACTGGGCCTATGCCCAGTAACTCCATCCCGAGGCGATTCAAGTGCACCCACATCCCGGGTGGACTGAGGAATTTCTGGTTGACATCGAAAATGTCCCAGGCCTCCTGAAAAATGGCATCCTATAGCATGTCAATGTGGCACAGTCGCTTCCCCGAACCCTGAGTGGATATCCTACAAAATCCCCACGGCCGCCGCCCCTACGGATGGCTCTGCTCTTATGGAATCACCAGATCAGTCACTGCTGCCACACCCTCCGTCGGTGCAGGTCTCGCCACCAGGGAAGCCCCACCACCACAAGAGGCCCTTGATGACCTCCAACCCCGACCTTGGGATAGGGGATTCCTGCAGTCACCAACCCGAATGGTTGGCTGCCTCAACATCTCCCCTGCATAAGCGGCCTCTCAGCTGATGGAATACTCCCTCACCAATCTGAAAGCAGCGGTGGATGGAGGCAATGCAATTCGCATCTTCCCGTCTCCCCATGTGAACATATGCCACATCTACCTCATCAGTCACGGGTGATCCTCGTGACACACCTCCTAGTAGACATGCGGGGTCAGCCGCTGGAGGCACTGGAACTGCCTCACAAACCGATGCGGGGTGTACGGTTCACAGAGCAGCTGACGATCCGCTCGTGCCACCAAAACTCCACCCCAAAAGGACAAGAGATAAGCCTGATTCTCTTCCATTCCCTACCCGTCGTCAGTGAGTACGCCCATTAGCAATGGAAATGGGTGGATGTTATACTCATCCGCCCTCCACAACCGGTTCAACACCATCGGTATGATTAGTTTGAATGGGAATCTCCCAGCCACATTCAGAATAGAGGGGTGGAAGTTTGATCCCGGCAGCGAGATAGGGTTTGGATACTCATAAATCCCCCTGATATGCGCCACAATCCACCCATACAGAAGGTGGAAGGGCTTGCATATCCTTGGTGTCTTCTTTCCCTTGCTAACATGCCGCAACATCCTGTACGGCTTGGCGAGCATTGGATATAGCATCCAGCCTTTTTATCACATAAACTTTCATTACATTTTACAAAACTGAGGATCTTTAAGGTTCAGTGTCTTGGAAACCAGGAACTTAAAACAAGAAAACATAAAACATTCTTCTTAAACACTTGAAATGCTTCCTCTCATGTTCATCCTAGGTTCATTACTGCATCACATAACCTGGGGACATACATGAAAAGAAAGGGTAAGCAGAAGGCCTAGTAAGGGAAACAAGAGAAACATTTTCCATGTGAACATGAGATACTTCAATAAGGTCATGAAAAGAACTTTAAGGCAAGAGAATGAAATCATGAGGCATATCATAATAAAAATTACATTTTTCATAACATGAAGATGTTGCTGCAAAATTTAATATTGACAATCATTTATTTTCACCAATGTCCATCCCCAAGGTGTCATTAAAAATTACCAAGGTTATTCACCAAGGTATCAGTCTAAAAAGTCATCTCTAGTGATTAAGTCTTTGCCCAATGCATTGAAGCGCTATCTGGGCGCACCCTTGACATGTCTTTATTATAATGTGATCCACACATATAATCATCAATTATTTCATAAACAACCCATATAGCATAAAATAAATGGGTTTCATTTCATAATCATAACGTTTTAAAAACTACTTTAAAGACATGATCTTTATGTCACTTTAAACCCACGGAAAGGGAAAGCGGGTTTCACGTATGTAAATCCCAGAATTTAAAATAGAATATTTTGATATATATGTGAATACCCCTATAGAAATAAGAGCTTTGAGTATTCACTTTATAACATAAAATAATTTTGAGAAACGAGAGAGGCATTTTGAGACGAAAATTCTACAGCATAACGGCTATGCTTCGGGGTTTTAGAAATCATTGAAAAGAGAGGGGACATGGGTCAACCACTCATAAATGACCCATAAAACAGTATAGGGACAGAATATGAAGGATATATGAACATGGTAATGAAATTTTAAAGATGTACAATATGAAATGAAGAACATGAAAGGAAAAAAAATTAAGATTTCTCTTATGAAAATTCGGCAGCCTAACGACGTCACTTAAACTTCAAAAAAATGAATTAACGAGACGAAATAGGGTATCTCATCATATGAACATAAGAGTCCAGTATGATATATATAGAGATAATACCCCAACATGAAACTTGAAAGACATGGCATGAAAGTAGAATTTTGAAAAAGAGAAGGGTGAAAAAATCCCTTAAAAATTCGGCAGCCAAACGACGTCACTTAAACTTCAACAAAAAATGAATTGATGAGATCAAATAGGGTCTCTCATAATATGAACATAAGAGTCCAGTATGATAGATATAGAGATAATACCCCATCATAATAAAAAGGAACTTGAAATACTTGACATGAAAGTAGAAATTTTGAAAAAGAGAAGGGTGAAAGAATCCCTTAAAAATTCGGCAGCCTAACGATGCCACTTAAACTTCAACAAAAAATGAGTTGATGAGATCAAATAGGGTCTCTCATAATATGAACATAAGATATCAGTATGATAGATTTACATATCATACCCCAACATAATAAAAAGGAACTTGCAAGACTTGACATGGAATTAGAACTTTGAAAAGCAAGAAAGGTGCAAGGACCACTTAAAAATTCGGCAGCCTAACGGCGCCACTTAAAACTTCAAAATACTGAATTGAAGAGATCAAATGGGGTCTATCATCATATGATCATAAAATATCAGTATGATAAATTTAGATATCATACCCCAACATAATAAAAAGTAACTTGAAATACTTTACATGAAAATAGATCTTGAAAAATGAGAAGGGAGAAAGATTTTGTTACAAAAATTTCGGCAGCCTAACGGCGCCACTTAAAACTTCATAAAACGAAATAATGAGAGTAAGAGGGGATCTCTAATTATATGAAAATGAAAAGGTCAGTAAGAGGAGTATAAAATAACACCCTTTATCATAAGAACATGGAGCATAAAAGAAATTACATAAAAGAGATTTCTTGAAAAGAAATAGAGAGATCAAATCCCTTACCTTAAAACATAACTCTTAAAACACAAAGGTTGGGACCCTGAGGGCTTTAGGGAACCTTGGGAGGACTCCTTGGGAGGTAATGGGACCAGAACGTCGTTGGGGGAGAGTGGGGATTCGAAATGGATGAGAGGAATGACTGGTATTTATAGGGAAAGTGAGGGGACAAGGCATTAATGGTCAAGGGACACCTCAAAAGTGGTTTTCTCAAAACCATGTGCTTTCCCAAGATATTTCCCATGAATTTAGGCCACATGGCCCCCCCCCATAAAATAATTCATCAACTTTGGTCGACCATACCTTAAAATATCTCATGATATCATCATGATAGAGCTATGATGTCATTAAACATACTGAAACCCTAAAACTGTATTTTTACTATTCACTGAAAATTCAACTTTCTCAGAAAGATCCCAAAATTTCACTTTAATAAAATATCAATTCCTTGATTTCAAAAATGAACTCCATTTAATAAAAATATTTTTCTAAATATTTTTAATTTATTTTTTAAATAAATACACTATTCACCGAAAATTCATTTTTTCAGAAAAAACCCCAAAAATTACCATAACATAATATCGGTGCTCTGAGTTATAAAATGAAACCCATTTTATAAAAATAATTTTTTTAAATATTTTTAATTTAATTTTTAATTAAAAAAACCCTATTCACTCGAAAAAACTAATACGTGAATAATAATTTATGAAACCATTATTTAACCATTTTATTGAATCACATTATTTAATCAAGGTGCCTAGATTATATTAATACTTTATTTAAGTGAGATTACTAATCCATTTGGACACATTACTAATCCTAATCATAAAATCACTATTCATAATTTATTATTCATCAAAACTCAAGTTGATCTTATTAGACTCTAAATTTCGTACTGAACATAATTATAGAAGGCCATTTTTTGAAAATCATTACACATTTTAAATTATTTAAGTTTTACATAAACATTTTTAAAATATCCTTTTTCTAAAATTCGTCAAAAATATGCATACTATATTTATACGGTCGTTTAAAAATTCATAAACATCATCATAAGAAGAAATCCCAATTTTTATTTAAAAAAAATGATTACACAAGGAAGTTATGGTCTCCTTACATAGCCCCTTATCACACCAGCATAGGACCTAAGTGTAAGGTGTGTTAAGGTGAGAAAATCTGAAGGGAGGCTCGACCAACATCGCACGAGTAGTAATTTATATTAGTTTGAACTTCTTGTAATGATGATTCCGTTCTAGCTTCACACGATGAAGTTCGGCTTGGGTTTGGTCCAGAGCAAAGCCCAGTGGTGCTACCTCCTTCCCAAGATCTGTTAGATGGGCTTCGATCGGTCCAAAACTACTAGCTGAGGCCATCAAATCTTCTTTCTATAATAATTAACCTAGATTACTTGTATTTAGAGACAATAATCAAAATGTTTAGTTTACAGCAGTCATATTGACCAATGGTCATATAACCGTCTAAACCCAACGGTCTCATTTTAATTATACTCATGTTATCAAATGAATCATTTTTTTGAGTATAAAAATAAAATAAAATAACACATAAAATTTAGGAAACAAGATTTATTCAAAATTTTGGGTCGTTACAATCTTCCCCTTTAAGAAATTGCGTCGTCGCAATTTTTTTAAAATTGGGTTTTGAAATTTCATTGAAAGACCCACATCAGAAAAGGAGTCAGTAAAACTATCACTTTAAAAGAAAGAAATGGAAGTACAAAGGTCACCCGAGTTTACCCACACTAGGATTCCTTGTAGGAAAACATGGACATGGAGGAGAAAACAAAGGGTCATGTTCTGTGGGAGAGTGATAGAAAACATGATTAAAAGAAAGTTAACAATAATAAAATCCCAAACTTAGGATGTGTGTAAACGGTCTATGATTACCTAGTAGGAAACGTAAACCAACAACGTTTTTGTTTTACGTTCCTTTTCATAATTTTGAGGAATTCATTTACTACATAGAATAGAAACATAAGAAAATATACCTGTATCCATGTAGAGTTTCATCCTTTAATAAGTTTCTACCAAAACTAATCTTTTCTCCAAACGATGAGCATTCAAAACTACTTGGTCTCATCAAAACACAGGAATCATCTTCTAGAGAATCACGTAATCCACAAAAGATTAACTATCTATTTCTTCTATCTTTAAACATTATACCAAAAACAGAATGGGTAAGGTTAAACAACTCTTCAAAAAGGAAGAATCCCATAGGAATTGATACTACTTTTAAATATTCAAAGTTCCATGGTAATACCCAAAGTTCATCATAGATCATTCCATAAATAATGGTCCTTAAAATTCCTCAAAATAAACCAAACTAATATTGAAACCCAAATACAAGAAGGATTTGATAACATAGTCTTCCAAAATAAACATTATTGTTCATCTCCAAACAACATCAACCACTCCTAACATCTTATAACAAAAGTATCTAACCTAAACATATTTTATCCAAGATAGGTTAATCATTCCCACAAGTAACCTAAATTACTATAAGTCCACCATAAATTGATCGATTCTTCAAAATATAAGTGAACCTTACTCCTCAATGAAAATACCGTAGTAATCTATTTTCCTCGATCATATAGGGTCCCCAAAATAGTGAATGTATTCCAAAATAATAATAATATTTTAATCCCCAAATCATCTCTGTCGTATTAATAAGGAAATCATAGCATTTCCTATCACATTGGTTGTTGGGACATGTTCTTCCATTTCCTGCCATTAACTAAGAAAAGAAACTATAATTAGGGGCTTAAATACTTTGCTAATAATCATGAAAAGGAACCTAAAGCATATAAGGATAACTTGTAGAAGAAAATTATACCCTAAATTGTGATCCACTAGGTTCCCATATAGGTTATCCATGATAATATATTCTTATGTGAATCTTTATTTTATTTTATATGTGTTTCTTTATCAATGGCTCATACTAAGCTTATGAATTTACCAAAGAATATCCCCCGGGAGTATCGTAACCAAGAGTGCAGAAAGGCCCGTTGTCGTGTACCAGTTCCCGTTTGAGTCTAGCTCAAAGTGGTGTTTTCGGGTTTTACCCCTATGTACATCTGTGCCAGATCCACCTCTACCTGTTCTTATCCAGACAGAGATGAATTTTCTTGGAAACCCATTACCCAATACTCACCAAAATACCAGGAATATTTCCTATATATAACCTTTTCTATATGCTTCTTCCTAAAGTTTTCATATCCTAATTTCCACAAATAACTAAACCATCCTTTGATACCAACTATAGCATCCTGCCTTTTTATCACATAAACTTTCATTAAATTTTACAAAATCGAGGATCTTTAAGGTTCAGTGTCTTGGAAACCAGGAACTTAAAACATGAAAACATAAAAAATTATTCTTAAACACTTTAAATGCTTCTCCTCATGTTCATCCTAGGTTCATTACTGCATCACATAACCTTGGGACATAAATCAAAAGAAAGGGTGATCAGAAGGCCCAGTAAGGGAAACAAGAGAAACATTTTTCATGTGAACTTGAGATACTTCAATAAGGTCATGAAAAGAACTTTAAGGCATGAGAAATGAAATCATGAGGCATATCATAATAAAAATAACATTTTTCATAACTTAAAGATGTGTCTGCAACATTTATCATTGACAATCATTTCGTCTCACCATGGTCCATCCCCAAGGTGTCATTAAAAATTACCAAGGTTATTCACCAAGGTATCAGTCTAAAAAGTCATCTCTAGAGATTAAGTCTTTACCCAATGCATTGGAGAGATATCTGGGCGCACCCTAGAAATGTCATTATTATAATGTGATCCACACATATAATCATCAATTATTTCATAATCAACCCATATATCATAAAATAAATGGGTTTCATTTCATAATCATAACGTTTTAAAAACTGCTTTAAAGACATGATCTTTATGTCACTTTATTCCCACGGAAAGGGAAAGCGGGTTTCACATATGTAAATCCAAGAATTTAAAATAGAACATTTTGATATATATGTGAATAACCCTATTTAAATAATATCTTTGAGTATTCACTTTATAACATAAAATAATTTTGAGAAAAGAGAGAGGCATTTTGAGACGAAAATTCTGCAGCATAACGGCTATGCTTCGGGATTTTAGAAAACATTGAAAAGAGAGGGGACATGGGTCACCCAATCATAAATGATCCATAGAATAGAAGAGGGACAGAATATGAAGGATATATGAACATTATAATGAAATTTGAAAGATGTACCATATGAAATGAAGAACATGAAAGGGAGAAAAAAATAAGATTTCTCTTATGAAAATTCGGCAGCCTAACAGTGTCACTTAAACATCAAAAAAATGAATTAATGAGATCAAATAGGGTATCTAATAATATGAACATAAGTGTCCAGTATGATAGATATATACATCATACCCAATAATAATAAAAAGAAACTTGAAAGACTTGGCATGAAAGTATAATTTTGAAAAAGAGAAGGGTGAAAGAATCCCTTAAAAATTCGGCAGCCTAACGTCGTCACTTAAATTTCAACAAAAAATGAATCGATGAGATCAAATAGGGTCTATAATCATATGAACATAAGAGTCCAGTATGATAGATATAGAGATCATACCCCAAAATAATAAAAAGGAACTTGAAACACTTGACATGAATGTAGTACATTGAAAAAGAGAAGGGTGAAAAAATCCCTTAAAAATTCGGCAGCCTAACGGCGCCACTTAAACTTCAACAAAAAATGAATTGATGAGATCAAATAGGGTATCTCATCATATGAACATAAGAGATCAGTATGATAGATTTAGATATCATACCCCAACATAATAAAAAGGAACTTGCAAGACATGACATGGAATTAGAACTTTGAAAAGCAAGAAAGGTGCAAGGACCACTTAAAAATTCGGCAGCCTAACGGCGCCACTTAAAACTTCAAAATACTGAATTGAAGAATTAAAATGGGGTCTCTCATAATATGATCATAAAAGATCTGTATGATAAATTTAGAGATAATACCCCAACATAATAAAAAGGAACTTGAAATACTTTATATGAAAATAGATCTTGGAAAATGATAAGGGAGAAAGAATCCGTTACAAAAATTTTGACAGCCTAACGACGCCACATAAAACTTCATAAAACGAAATAATGAGAGTAAGAGGGGATATCTCATTATGTGAACATGAAAAGGGCAGTAATAAGAGTATAAAAGAACACCCTTTAACATAAGAACATAGAGCATAAAAGAAATTACATAAAAGAGATTTCTTGAAAAGAAAGAGAGAGATCGGATCCCTTACCTTGAAACGTAACTCTTAAAACTCAATGGTTGGGACGTTGAGGGCTTTAAGGAACCTTGGGAGGACTCCCTGGGAGATAATGAGACCAGAACTTCGTTGGGGGAGAGTGGGGAGTCGAAATGGATGAGATTAATGCTTGGTATTTATAGGGAATGTGAGGGGACAAGACATTAATGGCCAAGGGACACCTCAAAAGTGGTTTTCTCAAAACCATGTGCTCTCCCAAGATATTTCCCATGAAGTTAGTCCACATGGGCCCCCCATAGAATAATTCAACACCTTTGGTCAACCATCCCTTAAAATATCTAATGATATCATCATGACACAGCTATGATGTCATTAAACATACCGAAACCCTAAAACTGTATTTTTACTATTCACTGAAAATTCAACTTTCTCAAAAAGATCCAAAAATTTCACCTTAATAAAATGTCAATGCTCTGATTTCAAAAATGAAGTTAATTTTATAAAAATAATTTTCTAAATATTTTTAATTTATTTTTTAAATAAATACACTATTCACCGAAAATTCATTTTTTCAGAAAAAACCCCAAAAATTACCATAACATAATATCGGTGCTCTGAGTTCAAAAATGAAATCTATTTTATAAAAATAATTTTTTAAATAATTTTAATTTAATTTTTAATTAAAATACACTATTCAATCGAAAAAACTAATACGTGAATAATAATTTATGAAACCGTTATTTAACCATTTTATTGAATCACATTACTTAATCAAGGTGCCTAGATTATATTAATACATTATTTAAATGAGATTACTAATCCATTTAGACACATTACTAATCCTAATCATAAAATCACTATTCATAATTTTCTATTCATTAAAAATCAAGTTGATCTTATTAGACTCTAAATTCTGTACTGAACATGATTGTAGAAGAGCATTTTTTGAAAATCATTACACATTTTTAATTATTTAAGTTTTACATAAACATTTTGAAAATATCCTTTTTCTAAAATTAATCAAAAATATGCATACTATATTTATCCGTTCATTTAAAAATTCATAAACATCATCATAAGAAGAAATCCCAAATTTTATTTAAAACAAAGGATTACACAAGGCAATTATGGTCTTCTTACATAGCCCCTTATCTCACCAGCATAGGACCTAAGTGTAAGGTGTGCTAAGGTGAGAGAATCTGAGGGAGGCTCGACCAACATCGCACGAGTAGTAATTTCTATTAGTTTGAACTTCTCGCAAAGGAGATTCCGTTATAGCTTTACACGATGAATTTCGGCTAGGGTTTGGTCCAAAGCAAAGCCCAGTGGTGCTACCTCCTTCCCAAGTTCTGTTAGATGGGCTTCAATCGGTCCAAGACTACTGGGTGAGGCCATCGAATCTTATTTCTATAATAATTAACCAAAATTACTTGTATTTAGAGACAATAATCAAAACGTTTAGTTTCCAGCGGTCATATTGACCAATGGTCATATAACCGTCTAAACCCAACGGTCTCATTTTAATTATACTCATGTTATCAAATGAATCATTTTTGTTGAGTATAAAAATAAAATAAAATAACACATAAAATTTAGGAAACATGATTTATTCAAAAATTTTGGTCGTTACATTGGAATCCCTAGATTGACCCACTACCCCATGGCTAGCATATATGCCATGATGAATGAGCTGGGCCGCACCCCCATGATGTTATCCCTCATCGGTAGGATCCAACCGCAGATAAGGGCCGCGACGAACGCCGCCAGCTTGACTATCGGCTGCTGTTCAGTGCTGACACCAAAACCCCAAGTCTTCCATTGGTTGTTCTCCAAGAACCACCAATACGAGTGCTCCTTTCCCCGTTGAGCCACCATTGGGAAAGTTCGAGGCCTCAGAGGGAACTCTCGATTCTCCGTGAAGTTTAGGAACTGCTCCAACCACTTCTTAAAGGGGACATCCCTCACTACCTCCTTGTCCTCTCCAGGGACCAGTGCCATCAGTGCCGACGCCAGTCGCGGCATCTGCTCCGGATCCTCCCATGCGCTCATAATGGGGAGGAACTCATCATTCATGGCCCCCAAGATCAGAAACCCCAAAATCTGGTTGACATCCCATAGACTGATTCCACATCCCATGGTTTAGTTGAAAAGTATTGGTCGTAGATGACCATCTGCTCAGCAACTCCAGCATCACCTGTTTCGGTTGGTAAATGTGGAATTGGGAGGCCCATGATACCTCATACAAACCCACTCTCCTCAACTCGGCCCCAAAATCCTCACATGAGGCGCCTACCTAGTAGGCCCATGCCAAGTCGTTGATGAAGTTACCACCCTGGCACAGGTCCCACTCATCGGACCACCCCTTCTTCGAATCCTGCAAAGCAGCCTTCAGCATGGTGCGGTACAGAGGAGGGGACGTCTCCAGTTGTAGTAGCTTCCCATCAATATTGTTCACATGGATGTAGAGACAGTCAGTGTTGATGGGTGTGAAGTCCTCCCGCGCATGACCATCAGCCGCCCTAAACCACTGGTGCTGGCATGGTGTGCTCCTGAACCGGCAAGCTGGTTCGTCCCTACTCGCCTCAGGGATGAAGACATCATCCCTCAGCCCGAATCCATACAAGTGCAGATTCTTGCACTACGGATAGTTCTTCTGACTCTCCGATAGCAGTGCTGTCAAAGAATTATGGTCCGAGTGACATTACACCATCTCTCCAATGCCCAGACAATTAGCCATCTCATCCCTCCAAGAAGCGTCTGCAAGCACCCCCAGCATAGGTTCTCGATGGGCCATTTCAGTTTCGAAACTCGAAAAAAGTTCGGTTTGGGTCACGAAGGTCGCTCGCAAAGATCTCTCGCGAATTTTGGGTAAAAAACCAAGCCAAGAAGCCTGGCCTAGGCCGGAAAACAGAAGTTCATGTGGCGCGGTTGTGGAGTCGGAGACTTGTGGTTCGCCACGAAGCTCGATACGGGGAGAGAAGACTTGGAGTACACCGAGCTTCACGATGTTGAGAGCGCAAAAGGAAAAAATCCGTGAGAGGAAAAAAGAGTGGTCAGCCCCCCTATTTATAGGAGGCGACCCCAGAGCATCGCGGCGCGCCCCACCCGCACGGAGTATCGCAGCGCTTTCGGACTGTGCGGCCACTGTCCGTCCCGCATGCCCTCTTCGCAAGGCGGCATCGCGAGGGGCTGATAAATTAGGGAATTTTCTCTAAGACTTTGACCCTTGATCCCTCCGCAGATCCAAGTTTTAGGGGGGAATTATTAGGCACCAAAATATTGGATGACAAAGGAAGTAGGAAAAGAAGACCGCGTGTTGCCCCGCGAAGCTTAGCCGTGGAGCGCACTCCAGCAACGCAGCCGTCGTGAAGCTTCCAAGGCGGTAATGCTCCGCGAATGGCCTGAAGTTCGCACGCCCACTGCAAAGCAGAAGAGGCGGTAATGCTCCGCAAACAGCCTGACGTTTGGAAGCCGGCCGTGAGCCTCCTGAGGCGGTAACGCTCAGTGAAGGGCCTATCGTTCGTGAGCCCGCCGCGAAGCTCCTGAGGCGGTAACACTCCGCGAAGGGCCTGACGTTCGCGAGCCCGCCACGAAGCACCCACCGCCCATTCGCACAGCGTGACCTCTAATTTGTTGCGCCAGTTGCCTATAAATACTAGGCTACCTCTGAGTACAATAGGATGGACAACCCGACCTTTTGGATTCTCAAATCCCGAATCATGAAGCACCCTTCGCCCCGGGAATCATAAGCTCCGTGAGGTATTTTTGCTTCATGAGATGCCTTCACATTATCTCATTTTGAGCCCCTCTTCCGAGAGGGATGCCCTTCGTGAAGCCTAAGGTCATTCTCAAAGGAAGGGGATCCCCAAGGGAACCTGGGCAGTGGCAGAGCATTTATGCTTCGCAAAACACCCATCCTGTACTAGTGATCCACATGCCAAGGCAGGGTCGCTGTACTTCACGAAGAACACTGCTTCACAGCACCTTGCTTCGCGAGACACCTCTGCTTCGCGATGCAGTGCTCTGCGAATACTATTCCACTTCGTAAGAACCTCCCTTTCACACCCCTAACCCATGATAAGGCCAAGGCACTCCACTTTGTAAAGCATACTCCTTTTCTTGGAAATTCCTCATCACGTGCGACCCTCCAGGTTTGCACGATGTGATTTCAAAGTACCATAGACAACACCACCCATAGCGTTGCTTCACATAATTCTTCTTCACATAGCCATGCTAACGTGGAACCCTCGATGGTTCGCTCTGTGACCCCCCTTGACCATGGCTTTGATCATACATTCCCTTCCCCAAGGGGCAGAGGGTACCGGTTATGTAAGTCCTAGGGGTGCGGAGTAAACCCACCTCGTCCGAGCTACAAGATGTTAAACTGCCAAGCACCTCGTCCTCAACACATGAAGTTAAACTATGATCCGACCACGTGCCTCGCACATAGGGTCCCCCCGACTTGGACGTTCTTTATGCTGCTCGTCTCCATGGGAATGGATTCTTCCTCACATGGAATTAGATCCTCCTTGTCAGAGTGGCGTTTGTCCACAGGGGGAAGGGCTGCCTCAGAGCATAAGACCCTAGCCTCTCTTGTGGGAGGTTTCAACCATGGACCTCTATACTTCCCCACTACCAAGCCCATATGGGACCCTTTCCCACTACGCTTTTTCGCACTTCAGGCCTCTGTCCTGAAGTATGTCCCAGCACCATGGGCCGTCTAACGTGTAAGCCCGTCTTCGTTTCTCACGGATGAACCCTTCGCGATGTGATCATCAGGTCTCTGCTGCCTCTTCATTCTCACACCGATCATGACTCACGTGGGAATAGAGTAAGCATTAGCCATGACAATACCTCATCCAACATGACAATATACTATTTTCCCTCGTCCAACATGAAGTTAAACTACACATCCATTTGAACTACGAGGTCATTGATCCATAAAGAGGCATGGTACGTAGGAAGCCTCCACGAGGTTCAAGCCCACCGCCTATCATTCCTTCACGTCAGGATCCACCCTCATCTAACATGACGTTAAACTGCATTCCAGTCCGACGAAAAGCCGTTGTGACCAACCCGAACTATGGGGACTTTGATCCATGTCAAGGCATGGTATGTAGGAAACCTCCCTGAGGTTCAAACCCACCACCAATGGACCCACGGGTTCACCTCCACATTGGTTCGATGACAAAAACCACCACCTTAACTATGAGGTCTTTGATCCATGTCAAGGAATGGTATGTAGGAAGCCACCATGAAGTTCAAGCCCACCACCCGGTCGTTCCGACCTCAGTCACGTCGGTTCACCCCCGTTCTGCATGACGATAAACTATATTCCATATATCATGGGAACTAAGAGGACTTTGATCCGTGTTAAGACATGGTATGTTGGAAGCCTTCCCGAGATTCAAGCCCACCATCCATCGGACCAAGGTCTACTTTCATGTCGATTTACTGGAACCAACCCAAACTACGTGAACTTTGATTCCCTGTCACGTGGATACGTAGGAGGTCTATTCGAGGCTCATGTCTAACTTTACTGCCGCCCTTAATATGGTCCCACTTAATTCCCCCTCCAAATCATCCATCCATCCATCCTCCATCCACCCTAATTCTTACTTGGGCCGCCACATCTCGGTGAGATCATGCCACCTCATTCCACTCCACAGTATCCTGGAAGCCGCCCACATACTGGCCACAACATTGGTGTTCCCCTTATGGTGTCCTTCAATCTGATCCACTCTCGGTGTTCCGATCAGTCTGATCTATCTCCGCAAGACGTTAAACTCGCGGCATACCCCGTGTTAAACATGGGAAGAAGATGAAAACCTCAGATGGTACACAATTCCCCGTGTTCGATGAGGGATGCCTCGGGCTTCCACACCCTCTAGAAGCCCTATGACAAGGGAAAAAAGATAGAAATGCCAATTCCCCAGCTTTAAGACACGCTAATAATGCCTCAACATGACTACTCCCCCGACTGACGACTGCTGCCCTGACCGGACCCTTTGGAATGTCCTGACAGAAGCAGTGTAATTAACTGGCGTCCATGGAAACATGGCACTGGGAAGAGTTTCACGAACAACATATTAAATCTATGAGGGAGACGCGGACTAGGTGACAAGTTCCAAGGAGGAATCCACAAAAGCAAGAACCGACATCCCATCATCCCGGTTTCGATCAAGGAGCATACGTCCCTGAATAAGTAGCGGATACCGTCTGGCTTTGGAAAGTGGGAATGCGGGGCTACAACAAATAATGTTGCGCCTATCGTGCCCCTGGAGGACGAACGCGCACACCCCGGCGAAATCACCAAAAACAGTTTTCCTCTTGTGGATTCTTCCTAAATCGAGATAAGATTGACATTCACTAAGGAAGAGATTGAGAACATGAAAAATTCCCCAGTCCGGTGGACTGGGTCTATTCCTGTATTTAGGCTCAACTCCTCATATCATGTCTATTGATCCCAAGGGTTGGATTAAAAGAGTCCCCAATATAACTATCTGAGGTTTCTCTAGAGCTTCTAAATCTGAAAAATTATTAAAATCTCATTTAATTTTGTGGACTTTAGTCTGGAAATTATCTGGATGCATCATCCAACATCCACTCAAATCACCTGGCTCATATGACTATTGATTTATTTCTGACACTTCTTTCACCTGATTATGTGCATGCTCTAAACAAGAAGCCTATTCGATATTCCTATTTTCTTGATGAAAAAGTAATTCGACAACTTGTTCTTTATATGCATGACTTTGAGAAGAACTTGTTGAGGCTTGTTCTTGGGAAATCCTTTTATTACGCACAAAACCAGTTAGATGTGGCCATCCATGGGGAATAAAATTGTATAAGACCACTATTGGTGGGAATTGTTGACCAGAGAGCACAGTTAAATGAAAAGCTCCATGAACACCCCATCCCCTGATATGAATACCAAATGGGGCAATCGTAACTAAGTGACACAACCTTTTCAATGCACCAAGGTATGAACGCTGAAGGGATCTCTACTACTTTTTATCATTTGGATGTTGGGAAACTGAGAGTGATGCCAAGTTAATTTGGCAATGGAACCCTTCTATTTTCTTGACATGATTTTGATATTCATCATAAGAGAATATTTTCACTATTAAGTGATAAAGAGTTTTCCATATGTTGAGACGAATATCCAGAATATAATCTTCTGTTAATGTTTCTATAATATCTTACTGAGAGTCAGCCAAAACCCAAAACATGACTGGTATTTCACTATTCTCCATTTGTTTTCTCATATTCATCACTTCCTCTTTTTAATTTGATGAATATTCTTCTACCTAATTAGCCCAAAGCTGGTGCTTCTTTGTTTATTCATAAGATTCAACAAGAATGGTAGTGAATTCATTTGTCAAATTAGAATATGAATGACCCAGGGGTGGTTCAGAGAATGACCTACACCCCGGGATATATTCTTATTATGAAATTATTTCATTTTCTAGTGGTAAGGCATGAAACATGTCTAGCTTCGCATTTGCAAGTTCCTCAAGATAAGAGGGAATTATTGTTACTACACTGTCCATTGACTAATTTTCCAAGAAATGAAAATTAATACTGTAGAGAGGAATTGGGTAGTTAAATTATTTTTCATGGGGAGGAACCACCATGGTGGGTTACAACAATAGATGAAACCTCTTACACTGTGGTCTTTGGGCCATGCAGAGGGTTATCGTGGCTCTCATCTGAAGATAATACTTCGAGTTTGATCGAATTGTCTTGAAGCAAGCCTTCATGATGCAGTTTCTATTGAAGACCTTCAGAATTTTTTTTGTTACTTCCAGAACCTGAATATGAGAGAGTATAATCTTAAGTAGAAATAGACAATTTTCTGAGGGATTCATGAACTCCAGCATTGAGCAATGCCTTTTTATAGATTGGATCTTTATTTTTAAACTATTCTAGATGTGTCTTTTTATGGGACTCCTTCTTACTCACTTTTTGAAACCACTTGGGGGAGTATGCCCACAACCCTCCAGGACTGCAACAGAGGTGTGTATCTCCTCCGTAGTGTCATGTTTATGAGTTACTCCACTAATAGGGATATATTAAGGATTCTTTCCCTATGATGCTACTAAATTTTTTATAATATTCTGATAGGTATCTATAATCTAGGCATTGATTTGATTTTTCTCTTTCACCATTGTCAGAATGTGGTTGGTGACTTCAGCTGCAATAATGGAAATATACATCCATTCCATGTTTGGAGTTGGTGTGTGTTCCAGATCCATCCCTCATTTTCCTGTCAGTGAATTCTGATAGTACTCATGTGTGGGGGCATAAAATTGTGTCTGCCTCGTATTTGTCATTTGAGCATTCCAATTGACATCTACGGGTGCTAGCAAATGAGACTGTTGGTTATCTTGATGAATTGCAGGTATATATTCCTGATGATTTTTCTCCACAGAATATGATTGATGAACATTCTTCAATACTGGCAGACGATACTACTGGCAGAATTGAAGAGTGTATGCAAGTGTATGTGGTTGTTTACAGGTGGTCACCACATTTGATTGGCGAACTTCTATGGTTGCAGTCAAAAGAGCTTGCTGACTGGCTGATGAATTATAAACATGTGTATATTCCTTCCTATAGTACTCTGCTAGAAATGCTTACCAAATTGGTGCGTTACTTCCAGACGTGTCCGGTGGGAAGTAAAATCAGGACGGACAGGTGTATATGCCCGTTCGTTGTTTTCCATCTTGTTATATTGATGGAATTATCCGGAGGGGGTAGAGGCAAGAACTTTCTTTATGTTGGCTGAATTTCACCTCTAACTGTTCATCTTGCATTCTCGGGTCTGAGGAACCTGAGCCGAACACCTAGAGGTGATACCCTCATCATGTTGAGGGTGCCCAACAACACGAGTAAGGTGGTAATTGTTTGTGGGAGTCCTCAAGAAGGACTCCTATCTTCTTGAACCGAGGCCTTGAGTGACTTCTTCATTCACCTCCCTCGAATATGGGAGTGATTGATTGTTGTGTTCTAGGGATTAGGACCCGAAATGGTTGGAAATGGTGGTTGGAACCACATGCTTCTTAACCACTGGTCGTCGCTGTCTGGACAACTAGGGTGAGTTGTTAACTTCGAGGGATTGTCAAGTAGCCTCCAAATCAGGATGGTACCATGTTGATGGTATTCCCTTACCAATGCATTCGAGACCCATCGTTGAAAATACTAAGTAGGTGATGTCGTCCTCAGAGCAGATGAGGATCTATCAGGAGTAACGGTCGAGTCATTCACAACTGTGAACATTAAAGAATACATTATTTATTTCAATGAGATCTTGGAAAAGAGTGCCCGTTTAATATAGCAGACATAATCAAGATAGGTTTTTCCAGACTACATCTATTAGATAAATACATATGTGTTTTATTTCATTGTTGGCCCTCATATTGAGTTTAATAGTGTCCTAAAAAATAATTAAAACATCATTTAACATGGTTAAGGATTCAAATCGGGTTTACCATTTTTTTTCCTCTGGAAATGGGGATGACTGTGTTTTTTTAATGTTCAAACTTTCCAATCTGTTTCTAACGGGTTTATTCGTCGAACTGGAAGCACCCAATAATTCTATATCCATATAGACCAACTTTCCAAAGGTAGGTTCTCATTACTTGTTGACCGATGAGGTTTAAGACTACTCATTGGTTGAGAGGATGGGAGGTCAGGCTCATCACACCTTTTTTGGGGGAATTATTGCATACTCTGGGACTCTCTTATAGATTTAACTTATGTTCACGAATCTTTATTAATTCACCAAGAATGAAAATAAGTTTTAGAATTGGAAATCAATTATTGATATGTATGGGATTTATAGAATCTTATATTTGTATTTGAGGTTCTTCATCTATAGAGAATCATCTATATGTATTGGATATTAATAATCAATGGTATCCATAAATATATTATAAAGAAATATATTACTCACTATGATGACCATGCTGGTTTTAAAGCCGCTCAGTGGGGCACTTGATGTTTATTGTCATTAATAATGACAGGGATTATTTCAGTGTTGGGATCGTACTCGTAGATGGGATAGCTACATATCCTTGTTAAAAAGGAATCATAACCCACGTTTTTCGATAATAAGGATATACTCACTCCAAATTAAAATTTTTTATTATGCCATTTTAGGAAAAATGGAAAAACCAGAGTACACTAGCAATTCACCACTACGTGATAAAAGAACTTACAAAATGGTTAAACACAAGGATAATATTACATGAATCCACTACTCTGTAATGTTCCCTATGCATGATACCAACCTGTGGGTCATGATCCTCTCTAATAAGCTCTTCAAGGTGGGTAATCATCCATTCCATTGTATGAACAAATTCATCTATGTTTATTCTATGTTGATTGAATCCTCGAGTTAGTATTCTATCTTGTTTATCCAACCACACATCTTTCTCTTATTTGGCATAAACTTGTATCCTTCATTCATAAATTCTATTGAGATCCTCTTCTGAAACATTGGGACATATAGCATGCTCTAACATTGCCTCCTTGGAGTGCAGGATTAGTTTCAAACACTCCTCATCCTACTCTTATTTGTCTCTCATAAGGCCACTTGGACCTTCACATTCCCCTTCCTGTATGGATATTATTTCTTTATTCCTTCCCTTCATGTCCTACATGGTCTCCATTGGTTTTTGCATATGAAAATAATCCATGCGCCCCTCAGACTTCATCCCCTAAACCACAATGCATTCTCTTGAATAACTAATGTCTTTTTTCCCTTTCTTCTGTCGAGGGCTGTGAGGACCATTCCCTTTACACCGATCATTACTACCCACTGAAGAAATACTATAGGCTTCATCACAAGATGACTAATCCTCTTGAGACAATGGAGGCTCATGAACTTCCGAGCAATCAAAATGTATCCCCAACTGTAACGGTATGCCTTCATTGCAGTGACTTGGCTTACATATTATATGGTCGTTATCTGCCTTTTTTCTCCAAGCCTTTTCTTATACCCCCAGACCCAACCTACAATTGGGAAGCACTGAGGGAGTTTGGACCTACATGCTTCAAGATATTCACTTCGGAAAAATCCTCTTGTCCACTAAAATATGATGAAGTCGACAAGAAAGATTCCCCCTGAACCAATATTGATCCTATGGATTGCACATATCCATGGTCCAAGACCTGCAGTTGCCTGTTAGTGTCCACCCAGCATCTCTGTTCGGATCCACCGAGACCTTGAACCTCAGTCCCTAACAATCTTCCCTCACCTTCCTTGGTTGAGAGAGATGAATCTGAAGGGTTCACCGTATCCATTGCTAAGGTACATTCCACACATACCCCATAAACACTCAGATCTTATTTCAGCCGGCCAAAAATATCAACCACCGTCGGGCCTGCCTCCTTGAGCTACTTAGGCGTCACCATCCTTGAAGAAATCAGGGGAGGACACTTCTTCTACTTTTCCTAGGAACAGGGCTCTACCGCATTTGAATTATGGGGAATGACCAAATCCATCTATCCTGGAACCTCCCCGCGAGCCCCCTCATGCTCTCCAAAACCTCAACAACACGCGACAGTTGTTCCACCATTAAATCTTCCCGCTCCAATGATGCCTTGTCCTGGTTCATGCGATGACACCTGGAGGCCCCATGCTAAAGCCTGCATCATCCCAGACAGAACACATGCCTTGAATTGAACACTACTCACTGCTTAAACATTAGTTCTTCTCCAACTGAAATCCACAACAACTCAGTTGGTGATTTTGAAACATCATCCTCAATAAATGTGCGGGGCAAGATAGGATGACAAACCGGAGTGGTTTGATCATTAGTGCACAAGAAAACTACCAACTAAATTCCCTATCATAGAAATGATAGAAGGATTCTGGAAAGGTAAAGGAAAATCCTGAAAAATAACCCATATCGTAGCTGAAGGTGGATCTCGATTCAAGTTGAAATCAAATGACCAATGGAGGAGGAAGAAGCTACATCCATTGAACACTCGAGGAGCGCTAGACCAGGCGATGACCAAATCCTCCTTCGACGTGAATAAATCCATCAATTGATGTCGGTCGAGCAGACCCACCACCGCTCAGTTTTGAATCCCCCGAGAATCCAAGACAATTCTATCGAAAGAATCGACCGATGGAAGAAGACCTCTGATTCAAGCCACTGACATCGATTTGTGGAGATTTGTAGCTTCATTTTACTCCTTAAGAAAGAGTGATAGATGATTTTATCCTTCATGTATATGAGGAACCATAGACCTAAGAGAAATCGATGGAAAGGGAGGAAGGTAGTCCTGGTTGGTAAAGGGGAAGAAAGGACGAGCTGACGAGGAAAGGGTCCCCCCTCCACCCACCAAGGAGGAGGGGGCCGGAGCCTCGGTTATCAACGATTTAGGTCATTTCTGCAATCCCCTAGCTGCTTGAAATATGTGACGGAAAATAATTAATGAAATATGGTCTTGAACCTTATAATGGCTTCCAACTTACTCTACATTTATGGTTGAGATCAACATCTATGTAGACCGGGTGAAAAAATATGAGGTTGATTCATAGTAAATGGCCCAAATAGATATGTCGTGATTACTTTTATTCCCTAAGCTCATGTGAGTGATTCTCGGTGTGAGAAACAAGAAGTATCAGTAAATTTGACGATGGTACCAGGAAAGATGAAGATATGAGAAATGATGTAGGTATTACGTATGTATGACGACCCAACTAAATTAAGACCATGACTTATGAAAGAAGCCCAAGAGTGGGGTCCATAAAGGTATTTGTACTTTATGGAGATTTGGAATTTTAACCGAGAACATTCTCTTGAAAAGGAATTCCAAATTAAGAGGGACTTATGATCGGTTTTTATTCTTGAGAAGGAAGCCCATATCAAAAGAAATTAAGATTTTCGCTTACTCCTGTGGAGGATTCCAAATGTTTAGGGAAACTATGACTGGGGCTTACATCTGAGAAGGAGGCCCAGGTTAAGGGGACTTGTAACTTGGGTCTTACTCCTGAGAAGGAGGCCCAAATCAAAAGATCTTATAATCTCAAAGGATGAGGTTATATAGGAAACCCTTAACTATGGTGACATAAAGCTTGTATGTCATGAGGTTTTATTAGAGGTTCTCACAGAATTCCTTTCAGATAATGATGAAATCAAAGGAACCATTCCTTAAATGGATCTAAAGCGTGTTTTGAAGGGTCTGTCTTGAAGATGAGTGGTGGATTTGAGGAGAGGAGGTGACTAGGAAGGGGGTGTGATAGTATTGTTCTGGCGCGCAAGTCCTCGTCACCCAAGTAGACATGCGCGACATGAGTCACCTTGGGTGACAGAGAATCGATAGGGTAATACTGGGGCGACCAGAGCATGAATATGAGTTTTGGAAAATTTGTCCCCAAAATGGGGGGCCCCCAGGGGCTATTTATAAGCCACTGGGCACCATGGTAGAAATAAGAATAGGGCGTGTAGGTTACCTGCGTGACCCATAGGTAGAACATAAGTGACTTGTACGGTGCGCAGGAAACTTGCACGGCTCCCTCCAAATGGTTCCTAGTCCATGCCTTTGTAAATTTTTTATGTTCTTCGAATTGTGACCCTCATTGTGCTTAAGGTTTTCCCCTTTTCCATTTTTTGGACTCTATGATGGAAAGGAGCGTCAACAATGAAGAAGATGTAGAAGGCATCGATGAATGGATCTGAGCTTCAAGAGATCTCTCTATTCAATTACCTATTGAAATGGAGTGAAAAAAATTATACTCTACTTTAATTCTCCCTATTCATTTCTCAACCCCACCAAATGATAAAAACAACTATTTATAGAGTGGGGAGGACAGGTTTTAGGAGGTTTCAAGTTTTAATGGGGAAATTCATGCATATAAATTAATCCAAATTACCCCACTGGACCTAAAAACAAGTGAATCAACAGTCATTCAAAAGTAAATTATATCTTCAAAATTGGGTGCTTGATCTCCTCTTATTATTTGGTTCCATTCCAGGATATTATGAAAATTTTATAGCCCAAATATTGAAGTGATTTCCAATATAAAGTGTCTGGACCGAAGTTGATTCATTGTCCATTTTCTCCAACTAAATTAACAATTTATATTAGATGTCATAAATATATTTTGTATCCAATTATGTCAAGAACACAATTAGTAAATTTTATATTTCAGTAATTAAAATTAATTAATTTATTGTTCGAAATACTATAGTGGAATTGTAAAGGGTAAAACTAGAATTTTCAACAATTTTTCAAATGAATGACCTAATACAATATTTTTTATAAACATTAATATTTAACATAATATGTATATTTTTTTATTTATTATCAATAAAATGTTAAAAAAAATTGTTTTATCACCCATTTCACAAAATTATTGACACATGAAACAAAAAATTGGTTGATTTATGCAAGTTTATCATAGGAATTTAATGTAGGGGAAAAATATAATAGAAAAAATTCCTAACATGATTTCAGATCAATCGATGATTAATAATGAAGATGTGTCATAGATGTAGGGAAGCTCCTCTGATCAAGTTTCACACTAATCATTGATCCTCGATCCGGTTGTCATTCATCTATGAGAGATCATTCATTTCACTCTCCAATAGCTATAGTGTTATGTGGATAACCCAATAATTCCATCATAATAATTAACATATATATGAAATTATGTTTGTCCATTAGTGATTAAATAAATATAAATATTTAACTTATTTTATCCATTTGTATTCCCTCGATGAATATTTTTCACAATGGTCATATGCTGAAAATAGAAATGCTTCACATAAGGTAAAACATGGATTCTTAACTAAATGGATCCCTAAAAAATTATATATGGAAAACTATTTAGATATTATTCCACTTTTATAGTTAAAATATAATCACATTCCATTAAATACATTTTGACCATTTATTTTGAGCACACCAGGCCTAAGAATCGTATGTTCTCTAAATCCCATGTTTCAATAAATATCCATAAAATATTCAAAAATAATCCCTAAAATATATCATTCATGAAATTATCTTCATCAGGGATATTTTTTTCATGAATAGCCAAAAAATGTGGCTACACCAATACCTGTGGGTTTTGAGCACAAATATGATCCTTCCACTCCCATGTGCTCTCCTAAAGATTATCATGATACTCCAAGAACACACTAAATGAATCAAATGACTATATAGGATCATATCCTTTCAATCCTTTACCAGTATTGGGTATACATAAAAGGTATGTTTATCCTGGATTTCCAACTCACCCATTTAGATAACATGTGATTTGTCCTTTGGTTTTGTGACTCCATGAGCATGAAACTAATATGCCATGGGTTGACGACAACCACTAAGAAAGAACATCACTGATGTGGGAGACCTTAGATTAATTTCATACACATATACAAACATATCCAATCCAAAAACATGATGTAATGTAAAAACATCTAAACATACATGAATACAAACATCCATATTCAACAACCAATGTTTGAAAAGACGTAATGGAATGTAAATAGTTTCAAATAAATGCCGTCACAAAATTCCTAAAAACAATTCCAATGTGAATGTAAAAAATGGGAATGTTATCATGATAATATATGAATACACCTAGGTCTATCTTGTCTCCCTACACATCACCGGATCCTAGTCCCTTGGGGAGTCTTTCAAAAGGATTGTAATCTACACAAAATGTGTAACATGTTGGAAAATACCATCTAGGGGTGAGTATAACAATACCCAAAAGGACACCAAGAACCCACATACCATAAAAAAAATAATCCCCACATTTTTATACGTATACATCAAATATAAAAAGAATATCCAGATATAATCGACAAAGAGAAAAAGTCTCAAGGTAATGTCACATTCATAATGCATGTTTAGGACTCAATATTTAATGTTCCACAAAGCACTCATCTATGAGAACACACTCCACGAGTCATATATCACTTTTGAAATCTATTTAAGCGGTAGTTATCATTGGGTTTCACCATTATAAGTACAACATTGATGATTGAAGTGATGTGATACAATGAAGTGGATAAAACCTAAGGCCATGGGGTAAAACAACACTTCAATGTTTAATATCACACTTATTAGAGTATTACTTCTTGTGTTGTGTTTGTCACGATGATACCAATAACTCCACCAATATAAATATGATGATACAAGATCTCACCCCTATACTCATGGATGGATTAAATACACTATATCCAATAAGTCGTGTTGAAGGGACCTTTTTATAACATGTAAGAGGATATTCCATAAAAAACCTTTGGCAACGGATATAGAGACTCATTCTATTGAAACATTTCCATGATAAAGAGGGAAAGGGAACAAAGGAAACTCTAAAGGAGTACATGACATGATGTAGGAGTAAATGGTGTGTCCCATTGGACCTAAGTCCTACTCGTGTAAAAAATCGTGTTCCCATGTATGGTTAAAATTACACAACATGATTCATCCCATGTATCAATAACCATATATTCTTGTGAAGGACTGGAATGGGTATGTATGTTTGGGAGTACACAACATGACTCCAGCATTGTACTCTTATACTCTATTTCTGTACCCTCCAAGGTACATTCCATGCCATTTGGTAGGGGTCACACTCCATGTGATAGGGTTATATGTCGGGTGACCATTAACTCCATCCTAAAACCCTAGTCACAATTAGGATGATCCATCATGATGAGTGTCTCCACAGTACATGTTGTCCTGATCAAAATTTTCGAAAATCAAAGGTATTCCACCTATAAAAGCTATCTCAGCCACTACATCAGAATTTATTGTGAATCATTATATGAATCATAGATCTACTCAATATGATACTCATCGTGAACTCTCTCTACAAACCAGTCATTGAAGACAATATGAAAACACCCATCTTAGGTTCTCATCATTGTCTCACACCCTTATCGAATCCGAATCTTCAATATAGTTTGGTCTTCATGATAATATAATAGTCACATGATAACCTCACCAAACAGAGTTTGTATCTACTCTATTGAATCACTAGATGAATAAATATGTGTGAAATGATTGAATCCTCATTATATGGATCAAAATAGCATATAAATAAACCCATCAATGAATAATTAAATTAAGGGAGATATGAAAAATCATTTCTATTAGGTATGAACCTTGACAAATGTTCATGTTTTTTTAGACCTATTACCTTTGGAAAGAATAATTAAGAGACATACAAAATACCAAAAGTAATTCCCCCAAAAATATTCACATAAATAACCAATTTGACAAAAATATCTAGCTATGAATAAATATGTTGGTTGATTGATTTGACTTCATCATATAAATAAATAATTGGAAATATATCCAAATAAGAAAACATATATCCTCGATTCAGATCAATCACTAATGAAGAATAGAGATGCTCTATAATCATTTGTGAGATCCTCGAATTCTGGCTCGTAATAATCATCAATTTTTAATCATTTTATCATCCACACATTCCATCTCCTTCATTTCTCTCAACTAATCTATAGAAATTTAATGTTTTATTTATATAATCCTACAACTATTTCATAATCATGACTATATTGGGAATCATATAGTCTTTTTTTCATAATAAATTAAATTAAATAATTTTATTAATTTATTTATTATCAATTTAAAAACTGAATTTTCCACATATACTCCATGCTGAACAATGACAGGTTGTTTCTTGGGTGAGAATCACATTATAAACTCAATGAAATCCCCTAGATTTCTTATCATGTACTTTTCTTAGAAGTTATTCCACTTTTTTAGGAAAATCCCGTACACTTTCTATTATGTATATATATATATATATAATTTACTCTTCGTACACTAGGCCTCTAAATCCAACAATATATTAGTGCCCAATCTCAAATAATCTCTAAAATATCCAAATATTATACATAGAAAATATGATTCAATACAGAAAGGTTGAGTTTACAATTAAATTAATATATTGTGTTCAACCTATTTGAAAACACCTTATCCATTGTCTCATGTTAAACTTGTATAATTGAAAATAAATTGTATGAGTAATTAGATAATGGTTTAATACAATCTAGAAAATCAACAGGGGTGATCCTATCTAACTATTTAATAAGAAAGGATGTTCAATGAGACATTTAATTATTTTAGATACATGAAGAGGATCACTGTTAAAAAAAAGTATTGTGGGCCTTATATGGATGATATAATTTTCTAAATCATGGGAGAAACATTTTATTTGCCGGTTAAAATGGGGTTAGCGTTCCATCCATTTAATGTGAAGGATGAAAAAAATTATAAAGACTTGGATTTAGAGGACATATGATTATTATTAATTCAATTTTTTCAGTTTGGGTTGTCATGTTAACCTACTATTTTTACTGACCTTATGAATAGAATTTTCCATGAAATCCTGGATTTGTTTGTTATTCGTTTTATTGATTAATTTTTTATTATTCAGAAATTTAAGAGGAACGTAATTGCATCCCAATGGTATTTTTCAATCCATAAAATAAAGGACACTCAATTATAAATTTACAGTGTTTTAATTTTGGTTGAAAAAATTTCATCCCAAAGACATATTGTCTATAATGTTAGAATAAGTATTGAACCTTATAAAATGGAATTAATTGAATAAATTCAAATTGAAGTAAATATGATGTAAATTAATAGTTTTATTTAATTACTAGGTTACTATTTTGGGGTTTCTATGAACTATTGTCGGTTGGCTAGCCCACTAACTAATAAAACCAATGAAGGATTTTAAGATCATCCATACATACAATATATGATTGTTTTTAGGAACATAATAGAAAATTGTTGGATGTTATAGTTTTTTTCCTAACGTGAAGAAATGGTGAAATTATCATCTATATTGATACTTTTTTGAAATTACATGGTCTTGTCATTATGAAAAATGATTAGGTAATTACAAATGTATCAAGTGTGTAGAATCCTCATCAGTAAAATTTCTCGACACATGATTTTGAATTATCTATTTTTTATAATTTGAAAATATTTATTCCACCTTTTTATGTTGTAAATTTGGAATAGATAATGATCATAGTATTTTTATCTAAATAATCACTTAGAAAGAAATTTTTTTCAGGAAATCAATATGGTCGGAACTAATCACAAATTATGATTACACAATTTTTTACCATACTGGATAATAAAACAATATATCCAATGCATTTATTTGGAAATGCAAAGATACACTGATAATTTTATGTTTATAATGAGACCCTTTGGATAATTACTCAATGAAATTTTTTCATTGAATATTATTTTTTTTCGGGCATCCTCTATTTTGTTTCCAGATTCAGTAGTGTAGATTTTCTCTCAAGGAATTAAGGGAGCCCAGAAAGAAGTTCTGTAACTATAATACCATGACTCTTCTAGACCAGAGATGGTGCATTACTAAGTAAATTATCATGATTTTAAGGAATTAAAGCTGAAGGAACAATCAGTTCAGTAGTCTTGAAGATACTAGATACATATATGTAACTCAAATTACATTGGAAAATGATTCAAAATACAATAGATAACAAAAACTAAAAACTACAACCACAAGAACTCAATAAATGATCTCACCTTAATTTTTGTTGAAAGTAAAAAATGAAAATGGGTGACCTCTGACGCTCAGTAAGGGTTGAAAATAGCAGAATCATGAATCCATAATAACTGAATTGTAATCAATTTGACAGAATCAATATGGAATGGTGAATAAATGGTAAACTTACACCATTAATTAATTGAGAATGAAACTGCATACATTGATTTTTTTTCATTGTGAAAAACTATTGGATAGTAATATATGATGATGAATAAAGATAATTCATATTAATTGGAATTCATGTGTCTGGAATATGCTAACATTATACCATAGAAATGTTTTAGTTCTATAGGTAGAAACACGTCTGATTGTTGGAAACAAACGCGAAGGGTTTGTCGCCAAACTGATTTTCTCATTATACATATCGATGCATCGAGTGTATGTATCCCCCCTTCCCTCCAGTTTATAAAAATAATTATTTAGACATAGATTCAAAACAATATAAATATGAATTTACTTTATCCCTATAGAATACAGGATATATATTCATAAATAATTCCTCAGTCGAAACAACAATCAAAATAAATACCGTATGTAAGATGCTATAAGAATTAGAAAATTATAATTTATATGATATGAGAATATGGTCATTTTAATGGAATATAATTTAAATTAAAAAGTTATATCAATTGGTAATTAAGTACACTACATAATAAATAGTAGGTGCACAATACTAAGCAAGTCACTATGAAGTTAAAATTGAAACAAAGCATGTTACCACGTTGTATTTAATTGAGTTGTATGACCAAATGTTAATAACCCATAAAATAATTATAGATTACCATGAATATAAATTGAATCATGATTACATATTTAAAATTTCATTACACCTTTATTACATATAAGAAATAAGAGGCGAAAAATGGAAATCCCAAAGAACTAAAAGTGAGTTGAGAAAACCCCTTACAAACATTTCGGCATGGTAACAAGTGTTCTTATGATGGATTAATTAGAGTTAAATGGGTATCCAATTATTTATATGTCATATGGTATGTACGGGGGAGGTGAAAAAACATACTTTATCATTAGTTATTGAAAATAAAATGCCACAACATAGGGAAGATTCTTGAATAAAATGGAGAGAGAGGATCCATTACCTTATGTTTTACGGTGTTCATGATTATTCTTAATGACCTGAATAATAATATTTATAATAATTAATAAATAATTATAGAACCTCATCATCATGAAATTGATATGGTATACCCTTATTATTTTTGTTAATGTAATTTTCTATGGGTTCATTATTTTCAATTTTATTGTTTTGGAAGCATTTTCTTCCTTGGTTTTCATGATTCGTTTACCTGTATACATGAATGGATTCTTGTTTGTTATATGGATTATCATTCATAATTGTTATTATATATTATTAGTGATATTAAATAGATAAAAATTATCCTATAATGACTCTAGTTATATACCAATTGGATGACACATCTGATAAGTTAAAAATAAACGCTTGGATTTGGCATGCCGGTTTTGGGCACAGTAAAAGTATTCTGTATTATTATTACATATTATGAATGTGTAAGGATTACTGAAAATTAATCAAGATAAAATAAATTTATTATTATATGGTTAAATAATTTAAAATGATTCATGACTATTATTGATGATATTAATGTGCATTGAAAACCCGTCTTCCTTGAGTGTGATAAATTAACATATCTCGGATGGTGATTGCATTTGTTCTATAAAAGGAGGGGAAAAAGAGAGATTATGATGAAATATTCCAATAGAAAAATTAAAATCCAATACATTTAGGGTAATTTTTTTATCATTTAATTTGAATTAGGGGAGGTCATAAGGGAGAAAAAAATGGACTTTGTAAAAGAATTGAACGAAAAGAGAAGAAAGGTTCACCTCTTGAGTAGTCCTCCTTGAAAAACTCTCTATGGCCTTTGTTTTTGGCATTTTGGTGAGACTAGAAGGTATTGGATGTGGGTAGAGGGATTTGGAAGATTATTTGGAATAATTTAGGCAAGTCTTGAAGCTTGAGTGGTGTGGGAGGAAGAGTGGGTTAGGGGTGGATTATATAGTGGAGGGGAGAGGAGTTTTCTTAATATTATAATAATTAATTTCTTATTTCCTCTCAAGAAAACCAATAGTGAGTATTCCATGTCCAAGAACAGTAATAAATGAATGTGAATTCGAACCAATTGTGCTTATATCATCATATAATCATCAATGTCTCAATAAATCCCTTATTTAGCATTTATCATAAATTATCACATTTTACTATTCATAAAAATTCAAGTATTCTAGAAAAATCCCAAAAATTCAACCTAATAATTTTTCACCAAGTAGAATCCAAAAATGAAGTGCATTTTTCCCAAATTTATTTTTAAATAATATTAATTAAATATTTATTCATTTATTATTTAATAGAAATATATAAACACAAAAATTATTCATATTCATTTTTAAGGTGCCTAAATTCATTTATACACTCAAGGGTATGGATATAATTCATAAGATTCATATTAATATTCATAATGGTATGTTTATATTCATAAGGAATGTTACTATTCATAAGGGTATGTAACTATTCACTGGAAATTATGTTATTTCCATCTGACTCTAAATATCATCTTGAACACAACCGTGTATGTCATATTTTTAAAATTCAAATAAAAAAGCAGGAAAATTTAAGTTTAATGGATATGTTATGGATATCTGTTATAAGTAACATTATTTTGTTCCAAATAGGGTCAATGATTCATGAAACATAGGATATCAAATGAATACAATGTATTTAAGAGAAACATACCACAAAATGTTTGGGGTGATACATTATTCCTTCCTACATAAATTCTGTTCTCAAAATGTTATGTATAAAGACCACCAAAATGATGTGGGTGGTTCTTCTTCATGACATCCTCACGTTCCCATGTTTATTCTTCCATATTTTCGTTTCTCCAAAGAACCTTTACTAGAGGAGTTGTCTGATTTTTCAATACAAGCTCCCTTGTGTCAAGAATCCCGATAGGCTTTTCATAGTATGACAAATGAGGTTCTAGTTCTATTTCTTTATAGGTGATTACATGCATTGGGTATGGCATGTATTTATTTAACAATGTCATATGGAACACATAATGAACTCTGGGGAGATTTGGCGGTATCACTGAATGGTATGCTACAACTATAATTCTTTCCATAATTTCAAATGGTCCGATATACCTAGGGCTATGTTTCCCTTTATTACCAAACCATAAGACACCCTTCCATGGAGATATTTTCAAGAAAGATATGATCTCCCTCTTGGAATTTCAAATCCTTTCTCTGTTTGTCAGTATAATTATTTTGCCTACTTTGGCATTCTTTAATATGGTCTTGGATTGTCTTTACCTTTGTCATGGTATCTTCAATATGTTTTGGGCCAATATGTTTCCTCTCACCATCTTCATCCCAACATGTTGGAGTTTTACATATCTTTCCATATTACACTTCATATAGATAAATATCAATACTAGAATAAGAACTATTGTTTTAGCAAGAATCCACCAACGCATGTATTGATCCCACATACCTTGGAAGTCAAGAGAGCATGACCTCATCTTGTCTTCCAGAGATTGAACAGTATTTTCACACTGTCTGACAAGTTGGGGGTGATAATTATTACTCATACAAAGCATAGTATTGAAATACATTAGAGACTTTTCAATAATTTTGATGCAAATCAGGGATCTCGATCAGACACAATTAATAGAGGTTCACTATTAAGTCTTAAAACTTCATTAATATAAAGTCCTTAAAGGCTCTCAAGTAGAAAAATAATCTCGTATTGGAAGGAAATGTGATGATTTAGTGAGATGATCAACAATTACCCGGATTACATCATTCCTTCTAGCAATCATTGATAGATCAGTGAAAAAACCAATTGTAATGTTATCCCACATCCCCATAGGAATGGGTAAAGGTTGCATCACTCCTATGGGACGTTGTCTCTCTACCTTCACTTTTTGACAAACATGACACCTTGACACGTACTCGGCAATTTCCCACTTGATATTATCTCACGAAAAATGTTCGTTCAGATCTCTATACATCATTGTGATACCATGGTGTATGGAGAAATTTAAGCTATGAGCATCATCTAATAGTTCACTTTTTAGCTCAAGTACTGATGGAACCCATAACCTCTTCCCAAATTTCATCGCTCCTTCCTCATACACGAACTCTTCCAATCTCGCATCCTTGAAAACATTAATTTTCTTCTGTAGATTCTCATCATTAGATTGATAGCTTTTTATCATCTATAGTAAAGATGTTTTATCAGTCAATTGAAAGAAGAAATATTTTTCCCCTTTCTTAAAAATTCCCATATCCATCATTAGTAGATCCATGAATATTGGATCTCTCTCAATCCACATTTTAGTTAGAAGACCATGATCGTTCCTACATAATGCATCTTCCACCTTATATTTCTTTCCTGTGTGGTAGTGTATTGAACTATCATAATCTTTGAGTAACTAGAGCCATCTATTTTGCCTCATGTTGAGTTCAAAATATGTGAAAATTTATTTCAAAATATTGTGATCTGTGTATGTCTCATATTTTTCACCGAAAAGATAATGTATCCATATTTTTAGATCAAATATTACGACTAATAACTCATGTTAATGAGTTGGATATTTTTTCTCATGAGTCTTCAACTGTCTTGATGCCAAAGCAATAACATTATCATTTTGTATAAGGATTATACCTAGTCCATTCTTTGAGGCATTGTTTTATATTAAAAACCCCTCATTTCTATATGGAAGTCTCAAAATTTGAGCATTTACCAGTATTATTTTCAATTCGTCAAAAGGTTTATGTACAATCTTTTTTCCACATAAACATGACTTCTTTATGTGTGAGCTTGGTAAGCGGTTTTTCCAGTTTGGCGAAATTCGGAATGAAACGCCGATAGTAACCTATTAAGCCAATAAAATTTTTTACCTTGGTTATGTTTATCAGCATGGGCCATTCTTGTATTGAATTTTTATTTGTAGGATCAACATGGATTCCATCCAAAGACACAATATGGACTAAAAATACTGATTGAATCAAGAATTATCTCTTGCTAATATTCCCATATAATTCGTTTCTTCTAAGTGTTTTTAGAATAATCTGTAAGTGATTCTCATGGTCTACATATTTTTTTGAGTATACCATGGTATCATCAATGAATAACACAAAATCATTTACCAAGATATTAATTGAAAACTCTATTCATTAAATCCAAGAAAATATAGTGTTCATTTTTTAGTAAAAAAGGCATCATTTTAAACTCATAAAACATATACCTGGTTCGAAATGCAGTCTTAAGAATATCTTCCGTCCTCACAAGTAGCTAATGATATCCGGATCGAAGGTCAATCTTCGAAAAATATTGTGCTCTATGAGTTTGATCAAATAAATCTTCAATCTAGGGTATAAGATACTTAATCATTATCATAATAGCCTTGATTTCATTTAAATCATTTTCAAAGCCTCATGGATCCATTTTTCTTCTTGACATAGTGGATAGGGTCTCACCTGAAAAAACACTAGGTCGAATAAATCCATTTTCAATCAATTATTCTAGTTGTTTCTTTAGCTACACTAATTACAAGGTGTCCATTCTATTTGGAGTCTTTGTTATAGGTCTTGACCATAAATTAAATTAATAGAGAACTCAACTTCCCTTTATAGAGGATGTCTAGGTAAATCCTCTAGAAACACATTAATGTATTCTTCCACATTGTGCACATATTCAATTTGATGATTCCATTCATCACCCATAGATATTGGGTTCTCTTTTTCTAAAAGAATTTCATTTAACATAGCTATTATGGGTGGGTCTAGATAAGAATCGGATGGAGAGGTCTTTACTCTAAGGATAAGAAATTCTACAACATTTTTAAAAATTCTAACTTACTTTTTCTTGCAATATATATTTACATCAAAATTTGATAGTATTTTCATACATAGAATTTTATCAAATAAAGTCATTGGTATGATGATAAGGTTAACAACTAAAGTAAATTTATTTTGTCAAGAGGGGGACCAGTCGACATTACTTTGTGGCTACGATTCATCCCCTAGGAGTTATGACTGATAACCCCTTTATTAAATCAAATTGGACATGTCTAATTTTCTGGGAAATCTGGGAAGATATAAATGAATGTGATGATCTAGAATCAAAAAATGTTTTGGCTATGTTTGAGGAAACAATTAATGTACATGACACCACATCATTAGGAACTTTCACTTCTATAGTTCTAATCTCATAATCTCACTCTTACACTCTTGGATTTTTCTGATTAATTTTTCCTTGGTGCTTAGGACACTCATTTGCATAGTGTCCCCTCTCTTAAATATTATAGCATTGAACATCATCAAATTGTTTCTACCCCATGAATTCATGAGATAGATGATCCTTTTCTCTACACATATAGTAGACTCCCATGCCTTTAAAGCATTACCTGAGATGATTCTTTCCACATTTATCACTAAATGGGAATTTCATCGGTCCCTTATTTTTCTTTGGTGCTTCACCATTACCATGGTTTTCAGAGTACCACATTTTATCATTGTTTCCCTTGAACAAATTTTATCTAGGAAATTCCTCCTCTGTTTTGTGGGAACATGATACATTTTCAACATATGATGAAAATGTATGAGAATCCAGTAAACTTTGAAGACTTTGCTTAAGACCTTCAATGAAATGATCAATCTTGTCTGCTGAGTCATATATGTAATCTATAGCTTACCAGGATAGCCTTGTCATGGTAGCCTCATACTCAGAAACACGGTATTCTTCCCTTTCATTTAAGAAAAGGAATTTCCTCTTCATTTTGGTTCGTTGCTCATGAGGGAAATATTTTTCAAAGAATATTTCCTTAAAGGTATTCCATTCTATATCTTCTATTTCTTCTTCCTTTGTGGTATTATGAATCAACGACCACCACTGATCAGTGTCTCCCTGGATAAAATATATTTCTATTACTACATTTTCAAATTCATTGCATCTTAATGCCATGAATGTCTTTTCAAGAGACTTGATCCATTTCTCAGAAACCACTGGATTAGTAGTCCTGCTGAATGATGGGGGCTTCTGCTGCATGAAACGATCCAAAACAGGTGTGGAAACAGTTATTTGTTACAACCTTAGTATTTTGTCCCAATATAGTCATGGTATGATCCACTCCAACATTGACTGTGTTGAATTTCTCAGTGGGGAGATCCCTACCTTTCCCAGGAGTATTGATTCCCCTTCTTCCATTAGACTCCATTTTTATAAAATGGAACACCCTAGATTAGGTTATGAATCATTATGTATAAACTTAACAAAACAAAATAATTATCATAAATTGATATCCTATGCATGGCTAATCCCATAGCTAGAAAAATGGATTCTTAAAGGAATAATTTACATTTAAATCTATCATAATGGCTTGAAAAGATAATATGAATTATACTAAGAATATCCCCCAGTGGTGTCGTAACCAATAGTGTATCAAGGCCCATTTTTGTGTACCAGGATACCCCATGTCAAGCCTGAAACTCCTTGTTGGAGCATCCACTCCTAGGTACATCTGTGCCAGATCCACCTCTACCTACTAGTATCTGGACTGGGATGTATTTGGTAAAAATATTAACATAATATATTCCATACCAAAATACCAGGAGGTTCTTTTACATCCATCATCAAATACTACAATAGGTCTTCGTTCCCTAATATATGTTTTCTAATATAGTTTCCTTGTTTTCTATTAAACATCTTCTAATACCCACTATAACAACCCGACCCCTATAGACTGGAGTCGGTGAATTACTAAGTATATTGGCATCATTATAAGGAATGGAAACCCAAAGGAATTATCAATTTAGTAGTCCTGAAAAAACTAGATACATAGATGTGACTCAAATTACATTGTTAAAGGTTACAAAATAATATAAATAACAATAACCAGAAACTGCATCCATAAGAACTCAACAAATTATCTTCTATTAATTTCTTGTTGAAAGTAAAAAATGAAAAGGGGCCAGCTAAAATTCTTAGTTTGGGTTACAAATAGTGGAAGCAGGAATCATTAATAACTGAATTGTAAACAAATTATCATAATCCATATGTCATGGTGAATAAATGAAAACATTATGCTATTAATAAACTCTGAATAAAACTGCATCCATAGATTTTTTCATCGTGAAAACCTCATGGATAGTAATAAATGATAATGAATAAAGAAAATGATTCTTAATTGGGCGTCATGTATCTAGATCATGATACTGTTATATCGTTAAAAACGGTTTAGATCTATGGGTATAAACCCGTTTAATTTTTGGAAACAAACTTGGAGGTTTTTTCACCAAACTGATTGTCTCATGAGACCTACCAATGCATCTCAGGACATTAGTGGGCCACACCCACCTCTACATTCAATTAATTCATTATAAATATATTCAAAACAATAGGAATATGACTTTACCTTATCCTTATAGAATAGAGGAAAAAAATTCATAAATAATTCCACAGTCAAAACAACATTCCAAATAAATATGGTATATAAGATGATATAGGGCTTCGAAAATAATAATATCCATGATATGAGAATATTTAAATTTAAATGTAATATAATTTCAATTGAAAAGTTATCTCAATTGGGTATTAAGTACACTACGTAAGAAACAGTAGGAGCACAATACTAAACAAGTCACAACAAAGTGAAAATTAAAATGAAGCTCGTTAACACATGGTCTTTAATTGAGTCGTATGACCGAAAGTTAATAACGAACAAAATAATTTTAGAATACCATGAATATAAAGATAATCATGATAGAATATACCAAATTCAAGTACCCATATACCACATATTAGAAATAAGAGGCGAATAATGGAAATTCCACAAAATTGAATGTGAGATTAGAAAACCCCTTAAAACCATTTTGGCATTTTAACGAGTGTTCATGTTAGGGATTAATGAGAGGTAAAAGGGTATCCCATTATTTATATGTCATAATGGATGTATGGGGGAGGTGAAAAAATAATACATCATCATTAGATATTATAATCTAATGGGTGCAACAATGGGAAGATGCTTGAATTAAAGGGAGAGAGAGGATCCCTTACCATATGCTTGAAGGTTTTCTTGATTGTTCTTAACGACCTAAATAATCAAAGTTAGCTTCATTAATTAATAATTCCATAACCTCATAATCATTTAATTGACATGGTATAACCTTTTTAGGTTAGTTAATGGAATTTTTGATGGGATTTAGATATTCAATTTTATTGTTTTGGAAGAATTTTTTTCTTTGGTTTTCATGATTCATTTACTTGTATTCATGAATTGATATTTTTTGAAATATTGTTAAACATCCAGAATTTTTAATAAACATTATTTGATACATTAAATAGATATAAATTATCTTATAATTATTCTGGATATATACAGTGATGATGAATCATTCGATAAGTTAAAAATAAACGCTTGGATTTGGTTTGGCGGTTTTGGGCACAATAAACTTGTTTTGTATTATTATTAAATATTATGAATATGTAATGATTAATAAACATTAATCAAGATAAAATACATATATAATGACCTTTTTCAACCATTTAAAAGGTTTCATGAAAAGTATTGATGATATTAATTCAATTTGAAATCTCGTCTTCCTTGAGTGTGATAAATTAACATAACATGGATGATGTTTGCATTAATTTTACAAAAGGAGGGGAAAAAGAAATATTATGATGAAATATACCATAAAAAAAATGAAAATACAATACATTTTAGGTACTGTAAGTATCATGGAATTTGGATGAGGGGAGGTGAGAAGGGAGAACAATAGAATGGAACGTTTCTAAAGAAATCGAAAGAAACGAGAAGAATGGTTCACCACTTGAGTACTCCTTGGGAATCTCATTAAGGCCTTTGTTTTTTTCCTTTTGGTGAGGTCATAAGGTCTTGGACATGGAAATAAGGCTTTGGAAGTGTATTTGGAATAATTTATGCAAGGATTGAAGCTTGAGTGGTGTGGGAGGAAGATGGTGTGAGGGGTTGTTTATATATTGGAGGGGAGAGGAGTTTTCTTAATATTAAAATCATTAATTTATTATTTCCACTCAAGAAATCCAAAATTGAGTATTCCATGACCAAGAAAAGTCATAAAGGAATTTTACGTCGAACCAATTGTTCTTACATCTACAGATCCTCATCAACGACTGAATAAATCTCTTATTTTGCATTCGTAAATAATCACATTTTACTATTCATAAAAAATCAAGTATTTCAAAAAAATCTTAAATATTCACCCTAACCATATTTTTGACCTGCAGAATAAAAAAATGAAGTCTATTTTTCATAATTATTTTTATAAATAAGAATAATTAAATATTTAATTACTTCATATTTAATATAAATATATTAACACTTAAAATATTCATGTTCAAATTTGAGGTTCCTAATTTCATTTATAAACTCAAGGGTATGGATACCATTCATAAGACTCATATCACTATTCATAATTGTACAATACTATTCATAAGGACATGTTACTATTAATAAGTTTAGGTAACTCTTCATAAAAAATTATGATAATTCTATCAGACTCTAAATATCATCTTGAACACAACCGTGTATGTCAAAGTTTTAAAATTCAAATCTCAGAGCTGGAAAATCTATGTTTAATGGACATGTTATGGAAATCTCCAATAAGTAACCATGTTTTTTTTTCATAAGGGCATAGTGATTCATGAAAAATAGGCTATCTAAAGAATAAAATGTATTTGTGAGAAACATACCCTAAAATGATTGGGGTGCTACAATAACATCCTATTACTAACAAGTCAGGTACGTCTTCAACCTCATCATGGATTTCATTTTATCATTTTGTATTGGTATGATTTATAATTATGATGATACATATAATGGTGAAGTCACAAAATTTTTGGTCTCTCATCTTTAATCATTATTTTCTTCGGGCTATAGGAGGATTCCGCATGGTGTAACTATTGTTGGTTTCTAGCAGTGAAATGGATTCACCCTATCAAGGGTTACAAGTGTGGAGATATTTTTCAAATCGTGATTGATTTAAATAATGTATCTTTAATCCGGTGATGGATTTCATGGTGTACTTAAACACAATGGATTTTAAAATGTGAAAAGATTGAAACTTCTTTTAATTCCTTGTGCAGTGACGTTTTAAGGTGTTGTTTTGGTTTTGGGTCTCTATTTGAACACTTTTCTTAGTTTCACTCAAACCAAATATCCTCTCTGGCGATTTTTTTGGCCATAGTTCTGTGTTGATTGATTTTTTCAGTGCTCAATCATTATTGTGGTGCATATTACCTATTATGTGAATTTTCTGCTTCTCAATTTCTATTGATCATAGTATATCCCTTGGGACACATCATCAGATATTTTGAAATAATTTTTATTTCTTATTTTTTTATTCCTATATCCATTGCATGAGCTCATTCATGGAGCTATTCCATTTTCTTTTTGTGGTGTGGTGGTTGCTATTTTTTAAGGAATGTGTAGTTTCATCCACTCCAAAGACCCTCAATCTCAATTGGATCAATGCAAAGAAGTATAGGTTGAATTATAGGGTCATTTTTGGTTTTGTTGGGTTTTTTCGTTGGTGGATCAGGTGGAAAGCATGTGCAACTTGAGTTTTGAGGTAGGTGGTTCTATCTATTTCCAATATTGAGGAACCTTATCATTAATTCTATATAAATTGATTTATACATGGGATTTGAAGTAATTTTTTGTATGCATTGAATATCATTTTTTTAAAATGGTTTTCTATGGTTGATGATAATTGTAATGAAAATGCGTATTTTTAAAGAATTGAAATGGATTTTTTAAATTGGTCTTCAATGCATGGGAATGAACTATGAAAATGATCACATGGGTTTATTTGGGTAATTATTTTGATGTTTTATTTTGAGGTAATCATCTATGTTTATTGATGATTTTGAGGTTTCCTCAAGGTGATTTCATCTATTTTGTAGGCCTGTTTTTTCTAGGGGACTAATATTGACATAGTTGGTGGGTTTACTAATGGGGTATTCTTATGCTTTTTTGGACTATGTTCTAGGAGTTGTATTGGTCACTTTATTGATTATGGTATATGGGGAATGCTAGTCTGTCCAATAGTGATCCTTTGTGTTGATACTTCTACACCTAATTTTTACTACATCAATTTGTGGTTTTAGCCTTGATATACGTGATTATACCTATGAAATATGATATGGAAAATATTCATTGAATCTATATACCATCATTAATTTTAGAACAGTGATTAAGGGGGAATGTTTGCCATGTTTTCTATAAAACTACATTACTATTTATCATTGAATGTTTAATTTGAAATGGGCATTCGATAATTTTTATACAGTGACATTATATGGAACACATGGGTGAGATCCTATTTATGTTGTTATCTTACCCACAATACACCTCTTTGGTGGTGTGAATACCTATGTAAGTCATTCATTGTAGGGAGTGGTACAACACGATAGTGAGGCAATGAGGTTTTGTATCAGTGGGTTGGGTAGATGGTTGTGAGATGGTGGGATTTCATCAACTCAATCACAAGGATTTGTTGGTTTCTTTTAGTCCTTTTTAGATGGACTTATCTCTTAGAGGTTCTGGACACTTTTAAATTTGGTTGATTATACAGCCTTTCAGATAGTTATGGCATATATTTATTAAATTTTCATTGTTCCTTTCTTCCTTATGTATATATATGCCATTTGTTTTTTCAGGTTTAGTGTAATCATTCCCTCAAGATTTTTCTTCGATAACTAGGTGATTATTGCCATCCCATGAAAAGTAAGAACACCCTAAGGGTATTTGACAGAACAAATCAGGAGTCAGGTTTCATAGAACCCCATGTTAGTTCAATAAAAAATGGTATCAATGATTTGTTTATCCCCAAGAGTAATTATCATGGGACGTCTTTTATTCTAGGACTAGTCTTTCCAGAACATGAGAGCTATGTTGTGATAAGTTCATGCAAGCCACTTATTATGATGGGACTCATGTTTCAATGGGTGTTGAGATTCTATGCTCTGGCAAGATAAACATGTAGAATTGTTTTAGTAGTCTTTCAAAACCCTATTCATCCAATAGTTTTTACAAGAGGCCCTGATGATGGAATCATCTCCGGGGTTCCTCTCTTTGTATCAAGGTGAGTGTTTATTTTCAACATACAATAAATGATTTGTTTTTTATTGTCAATTTCTCTCTGTAGAAGGTGAAGAGTGACTAGTTTAAGGATCATAAGTACCTGTAATGTTTGCGGCTACATATCAGAACGTATGTATTTATATTGAAAATTTCATTCTATATAGGGATTGTAGACATTGAAATTATAATAGTTATGGACATGGAAAAAACATTGGGTTTCACATCCTTCTCATCCATCTAGTGGATGTTTCAATGATGTGCATGAGAAGAAGTGGAAGTGGAAGGATCATCCTAGGAGTGGTGGTGGTGGGTCTTAGAAGAGATCCACCACTCCACCATCTTCTACAGCTAGTGGTGTGACATTGGCATTCTATCAGTGTGGAAAAGTCAAAAAAATAATATGATTTTATCTTATTTTCTTGAAGAGATGCAACAACGGTGGACACATTGGTCACTTATAATGATTCAATCAAGCTAGGAATATTCCTTGTTATGATTAGGATTCGTCAGCTCCAATGGATAGTACAGTGAAGTTTGACGCTTCATGGACTGAAGGTATCCTTGAATAAGCCTCATGAGTAATTTGGTTTCACATAGTATAGTAGCGTCAAGATAAATCTGATGCAGGTCTGGAAATAGTGAGAGGTATTATCCTTATTGCGACTTCCAATAGAATTTATTTTTTTGATATTAGTTCCTCCCACTCGTTTATATCTAAAAAATTTTATAATACACTTAAACATATAATAGAACATATTTCCTTTTTGATAGAGTTATAAACACATCCTGGTAATAGAAAATATCAAGGGTTTTACTGTTCTTTTTTTTAATGATAGATTATACAGAGTCTGTCTGGTATTTTTTCAGTCCTCATATGGATCTCTTTGATGTCATCATTTGTATGGATCGAGCTGAGGTTGATTTTTATCAATGGAAAGTTTCATTTCATTCATCCTATGGGATCCAGATTGTGCTTCAGGGGTAGTGGGACCCATGGTCTAGTCATGCATGACATTACCATACATAGCTCAGATGTTTGTTATCTTCTATTTCAATTGTTCCTGATTATTATTCATCTATTTTTTTTATTCCCATTCTTTTTTGGGACTAATATATCATTTTTTCCTATAAATTCTATAGTATTACTTTAGAGTTAGAGATATGAAGAGTGTACAAGTGACTAGGTGCTCGTTACACATGAATTATAAATACCTTCTTATTGTATGTCAATATTATATCTAAAATATTTTAATATTTAACTTGATGACCTATTGAAAAAAGGCTCTACTTTCCCTAGTGTTTTTCCATTGGATTCCCATGTGCTCTTTTTAAAGACGGTAAATTGTTCACAATGGTTGTGTGTAGACTATCAAATAAGTAAACACTCATGTGTATGATTTTTTTGATCAGTTAAAGTAGAAAAAGTGGGTTTCATTGATTAATCATTGTTTGGGTTACAGTCATATCATTATTATGGTGTCTGAAAAGACGTAGAAGGATTTCCAGAGCATATATTCACATTATAAATATATCATCATTTTTTGGTCTAACTAATGCACATGATGTTTTTATAGATTTGTTGAATAAGATATTCATTTAATATCTGGAAACACTTGTAATAGTTTTTGTGGATGATATTCTCGTTTACATGAAATATGATCATGATCACAAGCTCCATTTGAGGTTGGTATTAGAAATTCAAAAAAGTCATCAACGGTATGGAATGATTTTGAAATATTGTTTCTAGATTCATGAAGTGAATTTACTAGGACCATGATTTATGAACATGTCTTATCAGTTGATCCGAAGATGGTGAAGGTTCTCTTTTCATAGAAGGAACAATATAATTTCTTGGAGATATAAAGTATCTTTTGACATTCTAGATACTGCCAGTGGTTTTTTAAGGGTTTCTCTAAAATGGAATCATGTTTGAATTCTCTTACATAAAATTTAAGGAAATTCACATAGGATGTAAAGTGTCAGTATTCTTTTTAAGAACATAAAATTTATTATGACATCATCTCTTATTCTTATCTTACATGATCATTATAAGTGGTACATGTTGTTTTTTGATGCTTTTGGTTATATTTTTCGGTGTGTTCTTAAGAAATATTTCCATGTGGCAGCTTAGAGCTCTCCTCAGCTTTAGAAGCATGAGATGAATTACCCAACTCAGGATTTGGAGCTTGGAATAGTTATGCATGTGCTAAAATGATAGCATCACTATATCATTTAGGAGAGAATCAGAATATTATTTTATGATAGAAGTTTAATATATATATTTTATCATAAGGACTTGACTATAATTCATACTTGATTGGTAAAATACCTTCATACATTTGAATTTGATATGCATACCCCTCCGGGAAGGAAAATTTCATTTTAGATGGTCTTAGTATAAAAGTACAATCATAGGATATTCTGGAATTGAAGGAGGAGTGGAACCTTATAGGGATTTTTACTCAGTTTCACTTAGATTCTCAGTTGGATGTTTCACGTATGGTTCTAACTAGTGTTTTGTTATCATAATATCCCATAGAGTCTGTCTTTAAGAGTTATTAGTAGGATAATAAGTAAAAAAATTCAACGAAGCCTTTATAGTGGGGAGACCGTTAAGGGTTGTTCTCTCTCTCTCTCCAGGTGTTATAATCCACATTGGTAAGAGTGTTATCATCCTAAAATCATTAAAGAGGTTATTCCTATCTAATTGTCACATATCATAGTGGTTCAATCATCCATACAAAATGTATATGTATTATGACATGATATTATGATTCTAGTGGCCGGGTATGAAGTGTGACATTACTTATTACGATTCCTGATATTACACCTACCTACAGATGAGGGTCGAGCACATAAAACCCTATGGTTTACTTAAGCTTATTATGGTACCAGTATAAATAAGAGAGGAGGTATCCAAGGATTTTATTTTTGGATTACCATGGAATCATAGAGGGTGGAATTCTATCAAGGCAGTTTTGGATCGGTTGGTGACGTTTTATCATTTCATTATAATCAAGGATACCACTATGATTGATGATTAGGGTAATATATATGTGAAGGTTGTGGGGTAACATGGGAGTACTTATTCTGTTTTTTGTATATGAATATTAGGTTTACCTCAGGGTTCTGTGGGATTATCTAAGAGGAAATGAGAACTCATGTAATGTTGAAAATAATATACCATCCACTGACATATGTTTACAAGGAATGAGTAATTTAGATTCTAAAAGAAATTCTTCATGCTAGTGTCTTGCTCATTGGTGGATCTTGAGAAGGACATCCAGGATAGCTTGTGTTTTTTATAATAGTTATTTGGAATTTATCAGAATATATCCTACTGCAGTGTTGTATGGTCACCTTTGCAGATCACCACTTTGTCGGGATGTGGTGGGTGAAGAATCATTAGTTTCAACATGTTTGGATCAAGAGATGTTAGTGAAAATTATAGATGTACATGGACATATATTTACATCCAAGAGTCGATAGAAATCATATTCGGATCAATGAAAACATCCATTGGTGGTCTCCATTAGTGAATTGGATATCTCGAATGTTTCTCCTTAGTTTGGTCATTGACATAATGGAAAATAGAAACAATTGGCTCTGAGATATGTAGAACCATTTGAGGTTAACGAGTGGATGAGGTAGGTTAATTATCAAATAGAATTCCTCGTTTAATTGATAGTTATTTATGTTATTTTTCAAATTTCATTGATTAGGAAGTATTATCCTGATCCCATACAAATTTTGCGATGGGAATAAATTGAGTTAGATCAATATGTTTTTTATAGGAACCAGAGAGATCAATAACTCTCAAGTGAATATATTGTGGGGAAAGTTGATTCCATTGGCCATAGTACTGTAGATACACTATTATATTCTAATGAGAAATTTGAATTTGATTTGTTGATAAGGGAGAAGTAGCCTCATATTTTTCCTAGGATTAAATCTTCACTATGACATCCCTAGAATGTAAAGTCTCTATGGTGGGGAGGTTGTAACATCTCATTACATATATTTCAAGTACATTTTCAACCATGTCATGTTTTACCATTTTGTATTATTTATATGGATGATAAGTAATTGAGAGGATACATATAATGGTGAAGTAAAAAAAATTTGGACTCTTAGATTTGATAGGACTTTTCTATAGGATGAGGAGGATTTCATGTTGTGTAATTGGGATAGAGGATGCGTAAGTGTTTATGGTTGTAATCCAAGGAAGTGATTCACTACGTTAAAGGTTACACAATTTAAAGATATATTTCACATTGTGAATGATTTAAAAATCATTATATTAATCTGATGTGAAAATGTTTCTTAGAATACAAAAAAATCCATGGATTTTATGAGATTTAATAGACTTACAGTTCCTGTAATTCCCTGAGTAGTGTGGTTTTGGGAATTTTTCATGTATTGTGTGACCATTCAATCACGTGTTCTCATTTTCTCTTGAACTAATGATCATCTATGAAAATTTATGGAGTTATCATTCCTTCCCAGTAAATATGTTCAGTGCTTGATCATTGTTGAATTTGTGGTTTTTCTCTCTAGTTATGGGATCTTTCTACTTATTTTTTCTATTTATTGTGGAATCTCCCATATTTTGTGTCATTGGATACATTAATCTAAATGGTGTCTCTTTTTTTTATTTTTCCATGATCCATTGTGTGATCTCATTCTAGAGGTTATTATCTACTCGGTTGTGTTGCAGTATATGTATTTTAATGAGGTATGTGGTGTTTCCTCTCCTCCACTGACCATCTTTCTCAGTGTTATCAATCCTATTATGTTTGGATTTTATTCTAGTGTATATATTTGAATTTTTAGGTTTAATTGTTGTTATATCCCATTATAGGAATGTGCAACCAATGTTTTGAGGTAGATGGTTCCATCTCTAGCCTATGTTGATGAACCTTATTATTCATACATTAGAAACATATTTATATAATGGGTATTTTCTAAGCATTGAAATCGATTTATGAAATGGGTTTGAATGGGTTTATCATAGCATTGGAATAGATTGGGAAAATGAGCCCATGAGATTTCTAGGGTACTTATGTAGAAGGTTTATCTTGAGACCATAATCCATTTTTTTATCTGAAGGTTTTCTCATGGGGTTTACTATGTTTCCTAATCACATTATTCTGGGGGACTTATATTGACATTGTTAGGGAGGTTTAATCATGGGGTATTCCTTGAAATCAAAGGCCTATGTTTTGGGAGATGGATTGTGAACATGATTGATTATTGAATGAGTAGTCTTCTAATCTAACCTATAAGGACCCATACTACAGATTCCTGTGATCCTATTTTTCATTGAATATAATTTTTGTTTTTTTCCTTGATATGCATGTTTATACTTGAGATTGATTATATAGAAAATGTTTTTTGGAATTGATATACATTATTTTGTTTTAGAATGGTGATAAATGTGAAATAAATACCATATTATTTAGAAAAAAATTCGTTACATTATATCATGACCTATTTTATTTGAAATTATAATCAATAATTGTTATAAAAATAATTCATATAGAACACCTTGGTGGGATCCTATTGATCATGTTAGCTCACACCATGTGCACCACTTAGGTGGTTTGTATACAGATGTATGTTTTCCAATGCAGGGAAAGCCAATACATTGTACTTAGGTTGTAAGGTTTGATGTCAGCTGAGTTGGGATGTTGGTGGTGAGATAGTGGGAGTTCTTCCATGCCATCACATAGAGTATCTTTTTGGTTATGTTCATTTGTTGTTGGACTTGTTTCCTAGAAGTTTTCACTACTTTTAAAATCAATTTTTTGATTGTCCTTATAAATGTTATAGAATATATTTATTATCTTTTCACTATTCCTTATTACTCTATTTATATATATTTCATGTGTATATTTATTTTTTGTGAAATTGTTCCCTCTATTTTGATGTTTGATGCATCAATGATTGTAATCATCTCATGGTGATCGGGAACTCCCTTAGGGTAGGTGACAGAATGGTTCAAGTGATAGAATTGTGGGTAACAAGATTTGGTTCATTAAAGGATCAATCATTGTAGGAAAAGGTAGAATATAGTTTATAGGGTAAGCTTCATGATTTTAAAATTGGACTTATTAGGTGTTCTACAATTTGGAAAATTTTTGTGTGTGTCTTATGATACCTAGTTCAGGAAATATTTTTTGATTTAAGATCATATATGTCTCTTTTCCATTATTCAATGATATAATAATATGTAAATATATCTTCAAGAGTATTACAGTGGGATAGAATAAAAAGTTAATTTTTTTAATTTATCGTGAATTGTTTGACTTGCTGGAAGGTTGATGAAGAATTATAGTATTCGAAGGGGATGATTCAAAAACTTATCTAGTAACATAGTATAAATGGGATAATTTATTAATGTATATTTATTTTAGGATTGAAAAAGAATTCCCAATTTTTTAAAATGATTTGGTTTTTCATTAATCAATTTACTAAATATTAACATTTCATTCCTAATCAATATATAAGGTTTTGAGATAAAAGTTTATGACTATATCTAATGGTTAAAATCTGGAAACAAAGAGTGCCTCTCTCTATTGAAAAAGAAATTTACCCTAGGTTTAAATCCTATTTTATTGAAAGGATGTCAAAAGTCCTTGGTACAATATTAAATTTAATTATATATTTTCACCCTATATCTATTGGATATTCTATGTGGATATTTAAGACCTTGGATGATATGATTCATTATATCTAAATGGATTTATAGGGATTTTAGAATAAATATCTTTATTTTGTTGATTTTTTATATAATAAAAATTCTTCTTCCAGTATATAGATGCAAACAGTTGAAGAAAAACATGAAAAGTGGTGTTTTACATCATCTTTTGGTGTTGAAGTTATAGAAATAATGTTTATGGGAAAATATATGGTAGAGGAAATGGATAGGAAGGTGTAGTGGATTCTATGACACATGTGGATATAGTATAGAATATAGAAAATTTATGTGGAAAACCACAAGAAAGAAAATTATTTTGATGTAGATGATGATGTCTTCAATAAGGTTTCCCCCACGAATAGTGTGATGTGTTTTTGTTTTTAGGGGAATTAGTGTTGATTATTCATTAGACAATCTGAAATACTATAGAATGTTAGGCCAGTTTTCTATAGAGTGTCTTTACCTCCATGTTTATATCAGGTACACAATGTATTTCAATATTAAATGTTAACTAAATATTTTATCGATTCATCTCATGTTTTGAGCCCTATATTATTTTAGTTGGAAGAGAATTTTCATTTGAAAATAACTATTTTAGGATTTCAACCACAATGATAATGTGTTTCAAAATAAGTTGATTCATTTCGTTTAGGTTTTATGAAAACATCATAAAGTGAAAGGATTTATAAACCAAAGTAATGATATAATAAATCATTTTCATATTTAATAATATGAAATATATAGTTAAAGTAGTTGTAATTATCTTATATAATTTTCATTCCAAAAGGAAATTATTTTAGTTAAACTCAATTATTTTAAAATTTAATTAAAATAATATTTAAAAAATTTAAAAATTTAATTATATAAAATAAATATTTTTTTCTAATTCCATATTTCAAAATTTACATTTGGTGAATGTTTAGGATTTTTTTAAGTATTTAGTTTTCAATGAAATGTTAAAAATTTGTATTTTTCAAAAAGTTGTTTATTTTGATAAAATATGTAATTTTTGAGTCCCAATATGTTTTGAATATTATTTAATGTAACCATAGAATTAATATGGGATATATATAATCAATAAAATTACTTTTTGAATCCTCTTTATTTTGGTTTTTTATATTTGATTTATTTTGGAGTTAACGACAGTTTTTCATAAAAGTTATATAAAAAGGTATAATGATTCTCCATCATAATTAATTATAAAAATTGATAATGGGGACTTTTTTAAATGATTATTTTTCATATAATTGGTAAATATTATTTTATTTTAATAAAATTATATTACTAGACATTCAGTTAATATAATGTCAAATTTTTTAAAAGAATCTTGAAATCACGTTGTCTTGTAGCAACTACGGTATTAATATCAATAATTATTTTTACACTTCTATATATTGAATATGGAAAATTTTATTCTAATATTTTATTCATCAAAATTTATAATATCATGTAAATTAAACCAATTTTTGGGCCAAAAAGTTTTGTAAATTTATTAAAATTAATTATATTGAATATAGTAAAAATGAGTTTACATTGTGGTTAATCTTAAATGATATGGTGTGGAAATGTCCCAAAAATAGTCCAAATCATAATTTATGGAAATATTTATACAATAAAATTAATATTATTAAAAAAAATCAATATTAGAGGCACATGAGTTAATGGAGACCCCCCAATAGTGTTTACTTTTTGTTATTTCCTAGAATTCCACTCTGAATCTACTATAAAAGTGAATTCACTCTCCCAAATTATTAACAAATACATATAAATTTAGATCAAAAAATAAGTTCCAACATCACCTTAAAATTTCTCTCCAATAATCTTTGAATCCCTAGTTATGCATACATCCATCCATTTTAGACTTTTTTGTGATTACCAAAAGGAGTTACCCAAAAAAGAGATAACATTCATCAATCTTTGTTTTTTTCCTTCTCCACCACAATAAACTCTTCTAATACAATGACTATATAAAAATATCAGGATCATAATTATAATGATATATATTTATTTTAATATTATAGAAATAAAAAAATACACGTCTCCAACAAATGGATGATGAGATCAGTATTCATGTGTACGATAGACTACCACCTCACGTATCGATGACGTCCTTTTTCCATTACAACATATCATTGATGTGAATAACGATGGAAATGTTGTTTACATATGATATTTATAAAATCCAATCGATATTAATACCTATTTAATCATTGTATATTATAAAACCATTCTATATTTCATACTGTAGGGGATATGATAATATCGCACTTTTGTACGATGGACTAACTCCTCACGAAATAATGTCAAATGTTTTAACTAACGTGTTATATGCAATTTAATAAGGGTAAATATAAAAATTAAATATTATATAAAAGTAATAATAAATACATTAATTACATAATTTTATTTCTAGTATAATTGTATATCAATTTCTCCTTACCTTTTCATAGACTGACTATGTGATAACATCTTTCATGGATGTGTGGACTATAGCCTTCTCAAAGCGATGCAATTTTTCATTTTTCATAACCACCTCAGAAGAATTATATATGTAAGTATATATAATCATTTAATATGGTATTTATTATATATATTAATTATTGAAAGATAAATTTTACATTCATTCTTTTTATACTGATTATTTAAATATGGGAACATTACCCATGTGTACATACTACCTATTTTCAATATAATTGTAATGTTGGTTTAATTCCTATAACCATATAACCTGATTTTATTTAAATGAATATTTTTTATAAATATTTATATTATATCACTATAATTAATCTATATATATTCTAATATTATCCCATTTCACTATATTCGACCGACCAAAGTTATTCTTGACACAAGAAGAATAAGGTGAAGACACTAGACATAAATTTAATTGATCAATTATTGTATAAAATGTGGTAAAAAGTGAGACAAAAATAATAATAAACATTAAAATAATTCTAAATAAATTAAAAATTTAACATTATATTATTATATAAGAATATAATTATATCCATGACGTATCAAACACATGTTTAGGGACATCATCTCAATCTTCATTCATTGAGGAATATCATAAAGTTATAGACCATTATTATTTCATAAGGTGTATATATATACCATTTTTCATGCTATATCAATAATTTATCTATTATAATGGTATATAATGTTTTGATTAATTTTATTATCATATTTTTAATGAATCTTGTGTTTCCTAGGAAGTGAGAACCAATTATTTTATGGATATCAACTTTTAATGTTTTTCCAAAAACTCACACTACCAAAAATTGATATGTTTTAAATGATTTTATATGGAAATAGGATATTTATAATCTATTTTATATTATTTATTTAAAAAAAATTCTATTGTGATCATCTTTATCTATATTTGATGATTTGACAAACAAAAAATGTATTGTTCGTTTCATAATTATCTCTTCGACAATGAATTTTTTGGAGTAATGAAAATTATTTTGTTTCTGGATTCGTTAGAAATATTTAATTTTCCTTCAATGAAAAAACATTTTCTATTTTATTTTGGTATTTTGGTATTTATTGTTTCAATATAAAAGATTATTTTTATATTTAAAATAATTTTTAAATGAAATGGGTATTTTTTTCTTATGTGTATAAAAGATATTAAAAATATTTTACGATGGAAAATTGAAAGCATAATCTTTTTTTATTCATGATATGGTACAAAATAATTATATGGTGGGGTTTCATAGATAGTTCTTAGTTATATATTTATAGATATTATAACATCTGGGAAATAGAATGTTAGGTTATCCTGTTACAGATTATAAGATGGGGTGTCCAATATAGTGTCGGGTGAGCCCATCATAGCGTAAAATATGGGTGCACCCATATAGAGATTCAATGAATTTGAAAATAATTGTTTTATTAATAGGAAAGAATTAGGGAGATACAAAATGGTTTATCTAATGGATTTAAATGGGATCTAGTTACATCTAACATGGTTTTAAAATGGGTTATGAATATTAATCTATAACATAACATGAAGTGTTTATAATTGCATTCTATATGTTTTAAAAAATTTATTTCATAAATATCTTTTTATATTTTTCAGTTGAAAATGTTTTATTTCATATTGTTAGTGAACATGGAGATAAAGGTAAATGTTATATGGGTTTTCATGTGTTCACTGGAATAATAGTTTTTCATCAATTTATATCCCTTTCAATGCATTTATATTCATCCCAGGTTTTTTATTTATTTTCCCATGATGTAAGGATGTGTAATGGAAATGGTGAAGTCAAATTGAATTTTTTCTTGATTATTTATGAAAATAAATCATCTTTTTTAAAAAATTAATATAATGAGAAAATGAATACTAATAAAATGTTTCCACATCGTATTTTATCGAATTTATTTTTAAGAGATATGAAATAATTGACTAAAATTATTAAGAGGGTAAGATTCTCAAATTCCAGTGAATTAATGTTCTACATAATACTCTAGATAATTTAATGTTTAATGATGGGGACTTATAAAACGTCAATTCAGAGATCCATACATTACATTTTTTTTCTAATGATGGTGAGGGGAACAATTGGAATGTGACACCTAAAATAATCCATAGACATAGATCTATTATATATATTTTTGAAATGACGACATACATAAAATCATATTTATTTTATAAAAAATAGTATTATAAATAAAAACCATGAAATAGTAATAATTTAAATAGAAATAGAAAAAATACATTATTTATACAATCTCATTAACAATAATATAAATTCTATAGTCCCACATTCATTCAATCTAGATTTCATCTCAAATTTCACCGTATATTACGATAAATTTATCATAAATTAATTACCACTCTCATAACTAATTAAGTAAAAATCTATTTTAATTATCAATCTAATATGTCATTGATTTTAAAATACTCTAATAAAATATAATTTTATATATTTAAATTAAATATAATTAATTTAAAATCATTTAGTTACCTGACTTGTAATTAATGGAAACATTTTATGTACCCATATTAACTACAATGTCCACTGTTTTCTCCTTATTTTGTGTTGTTCAATAAAATATATAGCTTATATAGTGTGTATCCTATTAAATAACATGCAGTTCTATGTTTAAATATATCTATTAAAAATAAAATTTATGGAATATGAAATGCACGTATATATACGGTGTGTAATTCCATTAATATTTTTGTGAAGTACTTGATATATAAAAGGATCATACAGGGTGAGTAATTTTGAAATAATGTATATATTAAATAGGAATCTATTATTCTATTTAAATTTTATCAAGATATTAATATATTCTTTACAATATGTATTTGGGTTAAAATTACACAATTAATATCATTCAACGTAATTAATTTGTGTGGTGTAAAAAGTTTCACGGAGTATAATCTGTGTAGAAGGGAACGTGTTTCATGAAATGTATGAACTTCTAAACAAAATGTATGAACATTGATTAAAATTTATGAAACATTCCTAGACAATTTCTGTGGAAAAGTTTATAGTATTTTTTGATTTCATAGTGTGTATAGAAGATAAAAATCATGAAAACATTTTTTCATTATATTACATAGAATTGATTTAACATATTTCTTATGATGTAATTACTAACTATTATCATTGGCCACATTGTTATGTGACATTACCAAGTGTTTTTTTATTTCATAGTTATGTAAACCTATAATATTTGTTCTACCCTATTAGTTAATACATTTTCTTATTAATATGAAATTATATATATTGTATTAATCTCCAATATATCCTACCATGATTGATGAAATTGTGCACTTGTGTGGGTGATTAAAACTATACGACTTGTAATTACATAACAAGAATTGTAATTGGGTTATATGTCTATCATGTATAACACTATTCAATGTAATCTATCAAGTTTATACTAATATTTATGTATATAATGTAGTTTAAAACATGTTTTCTTGACATATTGGATTAATAATGAAAACTAATTTAATATGGAAAACAAATCATGATAATGATCAATAATATTAAATAATCAAAAATATGATTATGACATATAAGATAACACAAAAATATTTTAGTAGTATCATAATTTCCACTTAGGCACGTGCCTATATTTTCTTTTCTAGGAGACAATAAATAATCAGAAATAACATGGTAAAGGATCGACATTTATATTCAATAAACTAATATGAATTAGGTAATAATCAAAAAACTATGAAGAGGGGATATATCACGTTAAATGTATAATTTACATAATTATAAAATGACCTTGATATTGTGATATTTCATCGATTTAGATTCTAATTATTCAAATCATGTTTATTTAGTAAAAACATTATATTGAAATGATCCCATTTATAATCCATATAATTGTATACACTCATGCTACTATATATTTCAAAATCACTAATATAATGTCATGTGTTACTATGAATAACGAAATTATATCGTGTTTTTACTCAATTACAACCCAGTATTTTTGGAATGGCTTATTGACTCTATTTTTTCCTTATTCTTAATTGGATAAGGTTATGATTTAATTCATTAATATATGGGTGAAACCAAAGATTTAATCTTCAATAAGAGAAATCCCTTGGATAGAATATTGTTCACCACCGCAAAAATAATTCTACTAAATGAATTCATAATTAATAAATACCATTTCAACGTAAAATATATATCTTGTGTTTATTATTGAAAACTTTTCAAGGTAATTTCATCCAATAATTAATACAATACATTACCTATGCCATGTAATAATATTATCCGTATTATAATGTTATTATATCAATAATTGCACTTATTTATAAAAATATAAATGTTAATAATATAATTAATTCTACGTTTATTTAAATGATATGTATGATTATATTAATTATGTTATCGATATATCAACTCATCTATTTATGTTTACTAGTAACTTTAGTAAACATTAAATACTATATAAATATTATTCATTTGATAAATAAATAAATATTATATTCACAATCATGCAAAAAAAATATTTATTTAATAATCTAAAATCTAAATAAGTATATATTTAATGAATATGTTTTATAAATTTAATTGATATTGGAAATTTAGATAAATAAATATTATACTTGATGGTTTTATGAATATATATTTATTTAATATTCCTCTTAAATTATTATGTTGATTGATTATAGAGAGTAGTAAATCATGAATAGTAAACACTCCAACTATTTGTGATTAAAATTTATTTCCATTTTAAACTAAAAAATACTTTTAATAAAACCATTGGATAAAAAAATTGTTTTCCCTCTAAGACACATCCTTAGTGGGATTAGGTGGGATTACCTAAATTCCATGACAATTGTCTATTCATGACACCCTTTGGGGGAACTGTATGTTTTCTTTTAAGCTAGTTTTTTCTATTTTTATGATCCCAAAAATTTCGTATGTAGATGGATAAAAGAATGTATATTTAATGAAAATAAGATAGGAACAAATTTAGTGGTAAGCATATATTAAATATGTTTATTTGATCTTTTTTTTTCAATTTAGATTTTCTAGTTTTGAGGATGTCTTTACAAACTATGCTAGTACCCCGAAAAACAGTGCAGGTGTCTGGATTTTTTATAGTGGTAGTTGTAGTGATTTATCATGCTTTAAAATATTACAGAGATATTTCTATTAAAAGGGATTGTATCTACCGCATGGTTTTTTGATGGATTGTCTAACTATATACAATAACCATGAAAATAAAACATAATCTCTTAATTTTGGTAATTATCCCGACTCCCTCAGAAAGTTTTATGCCTTATCTACATTTAAAACCTTATTATATCCAACCAACCCCTCCATAGGATATATATGAATTTTCATTTATCTATCATTGATAATTGATTATTTTCTGTGCATTTTCAACTATTAGTTGGTTTCCTCACTCAATTTCTCAAAATCCCTCTAGATATAACCCCGGTATATTTTTCAATTAATTTTTTGAATCCTAATCAGGCTTTTATTGTTAGTCCTAGAGGGTTTGAAATTTAAATTATGATGTTTCTTATGGATCTAGTATTTTGAGGAATAAATATCCATAATTCAAATCTCTATTTTAAATGGATATCATTTTAATCTATTGGTGAGGAATTTGTGTCAATATAATTGTTCTATCACATGAATTACACGTCGTTCTTGAAGATTCTTTCCATTTTGTCAATGTAATTTGTTGATTCGAAATGTATGACGTATAGTTTGTATTATTGTATCATTTCTTTCAATGGGAAATTATTTTGAATGGGTGTTTCATTAATATTAGTATTACATTGATTTTATATGTTTGATAAAATGCATCAAATAAGACTTTAAAAAAGAAACTGGCATTCTAAACATAGATTTATGATTAAAATATGTAACCTTCCTATAAAATTATGATATTTTGATTCAAAAATGTTTTTAGAAAAGGGATAAAATGGGGAACCTTGGTTGAGTTGCGATATAATCCAATAAAATACTTAGTGAGTGTGGAATCACTATAGGGATGATTTTTTTTCAATGGGTTATGGTTTGACTCATTACTGGTAGGATTCATTGTATTTGAATATTTTTTCCTTCAAATGTTTATGTAAATACTTAGATAAGACATATACAAACATATTTTCGGTTTATTACATGAATGTTTTATTTCTAATATGTTTTTCCACATAATTATATTTTTAGTTGTGGATGTGTTCATTACTACAATCTATAGTATCATTAATTTTTATATTATCATTTTTGTATAATTGAATATGGAGAGTTCTAGAATGTAATAACTAATGTTTTTCTTATATAAAAAAATTTCAAATGAAATAGATTTATGAATTAATTTTTTGTTTTGATATTTTACTTACAATTGCATGGTGATAGAAATTTTAATGATTCATTATGGTATCTAACTCGGTGATTACCATGCACTCTTTATATGCCTTGGGTTTATAAATATAATGTTTTCTAGGAAATAAGTAATGGGAATATAATCATGTAGATTATCTTACTCACTTTGTTGATGGAGTCTTTGTATTGATTTGGATTTTTCATTATGGTTGGTCATGTTATGATATGATTTGATTTATAGTTATGTCTACTTATAGGTTTATCATTTTTCATTATCATTTTAAGTATCTTGGAATCAGAATTTATTTCAATCATTTACTCTGGTTGTTTATATCATTTCATTAAATCTTGAGCCTTTTTTAACCCCACCTTTTGGTGGATCATCTGAAGTGTTCGTACATGTTGAACTATTATATTTTATTGAAAAATCTAATTAAACCAATTACCAAGCTATATTCTCAATGAAAATTAATGTGTTTTGTTCATTTTTTATGGTATATATGAGTGAGGACTGTTGGAATTCAGATAGTATGTTTGTTCTGGTGTCTTTATAGCTCACATCCATGTTTGACAACAAAATACCATGGGTTGTCATGTATTTTCATCAGTATTTAGGCCCTATTTTTTTCATTTCTCTACGATAATTTTCCTTTATAATTTTTTTGTACCTTATTAATTAAATCCATGGTATTAATAAACAAAATTCTTTAGATTCATTAATGTGGATTCTGGGAATTTATGTGTTTATTACTTGTTTTTGTCATAAGATAGTAATGTTTTTTCTTTTGTAATTTTTAGGGAATTTCTCATAGAATAGATCATCTAAATCTTGAAGTGGAATCTATCTGAATTTTGTTAGTTGAATACTCTGGTAGCACATCACTGGTTGATGAAGTTATAATAATAATCCATATGTGATGTAAGAAAATTAATTGTATCCCAGGTTAAGTGATCTATAATTATTAAATATTTTCCATCAAGAATACACTTATCTTCCATAGTGACAAGGGAACCTAGAAATATGAATAGTGGATAAAATGGATTGAGTGAATCATCTACATCATAAATACTCAAGAGGACAAAAATATGGGATTCACCACTTACTTGCGTAATGGATTATGAATAAAATGGAATGAATCTATTAGGAAAGATTATTTTTATCAGGATCATACCTAGACAAAATTCTTGAATGTATTCAATTATTAGTTTATGTTGAAATGTTTTAAGATCCAAACACTCAGGAATTTTTTAAGATTGAAAAATGTAACTATTATGTTAGGGATATTTCCACTTCATTCACTAAGTTGGTTCACATATAAAATGATCCTTTTTCAAATGAGTACATTAAAGATCAATGGATTGAGGATGGTTTGAGGGCTCAAATATTGTCGATGATGGTTCTCTTTTACTATAAATCTTTTTGAGGTGGTTAAAAAATAATCAATGGATGAGGGAAACATATTTTAGAAATAATTTTTATGTCGATCATATCATTTATTTGGAAGTAGAAAAGGTATTTTTTCTAGCCATAAAATGTGGGGAACTAATTTTGGTCGTATTATATTGGGTGTTGTTTTAGGATCTTCTTCAAGATAGCATCAAGTATTTTTCTATTATTGTCCAAGGTCTAGAAATTATAATATTATCTCTATTAAAGCACCATTGAAATTCCCTCATTGTGTAAAATATGGTCACATTAATAGTTAATGTGGAATCTTATCCTAGAGTAGTATGTAAGGATCCTCTCCCACAAAAGGATCTCATTCTCAATTAGATGTATAAAATAGATATGGATTTCATTCACTGCTCATAGGGGATAATCATACTATGTATGACTTTTAGGGGTAGTTAAGGATAAAAATATCCATGTAGTAGAGTATGTATCAAAGGAATCCAAATCATGTAAAGAAACTGTTATATGAACTTTTTTCATTCAATCCTATATTGTTATATCTTTTTTGAAATATGTACATTTTATTATTTTACCTAATCGATGATTATTGAGATGTTGGGATTACACTCAGATCTCATGTAATTTTTTTTATCTTTCTACACCCTTATAAAAGATGAATTACAATGGTTTAATGTTTCATGAAATCTATGTTATATTTTTAGAAACTGAAATTGTGTCAAATTACATAATTCTCAATCTTGATATCATAAAAATATTATTTTTTTGGATTGGAAAATTAGTGTGGAGTCCCATATAGATTTTTACTATTATCAATTTTAGTTTATTTCTTCCTTTCGGGTACCCAATTTCATTAAGTATGAGTTAGACGATAGAATATGTTGGGAAGGTCCTATTTTCCATATTCTCTTCATATCATTCAAGATATAAGATATATTTCATGATTTCATTGATAAAAATTTGAGTAATCCACATCATAAAATAATTAGTACATAAACTCAAGGACTTTACGGACGATTTTTATTCTTTATTTACCTAGATATTATTTGAGTTAAGTATTGGCATGTTCCCCTAGTTTATGTTAATTTATATTACATCATATCATTTAGCTTCTACCAAGTTAACAAAATGTAAAGTTCATATTTGGTTCTAGTTTTCTATGGATTTATTCCTCCAAGGGGAATACTATTAGTTTATCCATTTCACATTAAAAATAATATAGACAAAGCATTAGGATTTTTTATTTTTAAAAAATATTAATCATGTGACTTTTATGAATTTGATCCACACTACATAGATTTTTGATCTATTTGATAAACTTTGACGAGAATGATGGTATCTTAGAATGTCTTGTAAAATTGGTAGCATATATAAAGAGACATCAAATGGTATATACATGAAATAGTACTTAGGAGACTATTTAATAAAATTTAGTTCCTATTTATTCCATTATATCTTACTAAAATTCACACGGTATTAATGTGGTTGATAAATTTGATCTTTCATATGATGTTGGACTCATTATGTATCTTTTTTCTTTTGGATTATAATTTGACTTAAGTCACGTTTAAGGAAGTATATAAGGAATATTTTTTTCAACAATAGAATTATGAAACTGAGTCATCTATATGAAAATATTTCAAAATATGAATTTTGGTTGAAAGAAGTGAATTTCCAAGGATTTTTTATTTCTATGAATTCCTTTTAGAGTATCTTGAAAATATTAAATAATGATTTCCAGAAGGAAACAAGAAATGTTTTTTATATTTATAGATGCATGGTATTTGTAGTTTATTATAGGAAGTTTGTTTAGGATTTTTCTATACAGGTATCTACGATGATAAATTAGAACACTAAGGTTTTTAGTGAAATAATTAATATAAAATATATATTATTGAGATAAATGGGAAGTATACTTCACTCCCAATGAATGGTTCTTATAGAATTTGATTTGGACAATGATGTTTTCTATAGTTCGTTGGGTATGTGATTGGGGAGAGTATTGATGAAGATAAAATAGGTGGTGACCTATGGAACACGTTAATTATTATTTCATGAGAAGAATTTTCAAACCCATGACCTTGTGTTTGAATCATTGATGCACATTATCAAAACGTTATTCCACTATCCTTTTAGATAGTGATTTAAAATATATTTATAACATAATAGCTTGAATTAAATTGTTTCAAATAAATAAAAATTTTCGATTGAGATTAAATAATTAGAATCATTATATTTTTGAATTTGATATTGAATATACAATTTAAAAGGGATTATGGTAACAAACCCATTTAACATGAAGCTTTGATCCCACTCCATGATTGAATTTGTGGAATAGTTATATCTGATTAGATTGTTTTTTAATGAGAGTCAATGTTGATGAGGATAGAGTCTAGGTCTTAATAGCTTCAATGATGTATAAATCAACCTATTGTTCTTGGAATAATCTTGTATAATTAATATTTATGATTTATAAAATTCAATAAAATTTTAAAAATTTTGAGTCCAATATTGATTATACTTGGTCCCCCATTGGTTATTTTTTTCTATCTTATTTGGATACATAAATATCTCTAACAAAATATTTGATGGATAAAATTCATCAGTCTCGTTGGTCCAAAACCTATTGTACTAAAATGATTTATTATGAACTGATACATTAGTATTTGTTAAGGAGGGTGATTTGTTCAATTTCATTCTTTGGGTCAAAATACCTTGCATGCTATATGATTAAGGTAGAGTAGAAAATTACATCACGTTTCTTGAAAAAATTACCAAATCTAGTGTGGAAGTGGAATATGATATCTATGGAAATCAATATATCTTTACTATAGACTCTTATAATAATGGATGTGACTTTGTTGATTAATTATTGATATAAAAAATAAAAAAAATTATTTTATTTGATGGATGATTAGTAAGGATGATCTTATATCATTATATGTCAGGGAGATCCCGAAGCTCTATCGAGTTCCTACTATAGTTATTTATGATATAACCTTTAGTTTAAATATAATTATTTCAATGGTTTCTAAGTGGTGATGGGTACCTTGTTTAAATTATGCATGGTGTGCCTACCTTACAAAGATAGGAATTCTGAGCGATCCACTCGGATTCTTGAGGATATACTTTGAGTGTGTTTTTATTATTTTTCTATCATGGGAAAAGCATTTTATTTTTTTAGAATTTCTATATAGTAATAGATATAATGATTTGATTAATGTATCTCCTTTCCAAGAATTATATGGGAATAAAATTTGGTCTCATCTGTATAAGTAAGTGTTTGTATAACGGAATTTAGTGATATCTAGTCTTCATCAAAAAAAGATACAAAATTAGTAGTTGATCAAAAAGAGGATATAGATGGTATAGAGAATAATAAATTATATGTGGATGATCATCTTCGACTATATATGTTTTTTGTGGATCATTTTTTTCATAGTTTCCACTATTAGGGACATTTTCAACTATTTATGCGGGGTGATTTAACACTGTGGATTGTTTGACCTTTCATGATCACTGAACATCAGGGAATGATGTCTTGTAATTTATAATTTTTATCCTTCACGAAATTGATTCATAATGCGTTTCATGTATCCCAACTGAGGATATGTCATCAAGACCCATCCCATGTAATTGAATTGTATGATTTTGTTATTGAGAATGGACCCTCTATACATGAGAAGACCGTTCAAATTATGGTTCACAAATGTAGGGTTCTAGATGGAAAATCCATTTTCAGGGCCCTCATATTTTGATGTGTGGATATGATAACCATGATAAATGGAGCCAGAAACATTATTGGGATGGTAGAGGCATTCTATTTTGGAATGTTCAGAACTATGGTGACTATATATGGGACTAACATCTCATGGTATATAGAATTCTGACGCCCTTCGTGTCACGTAAATGTTTTCATTTGTGTTTTTTATCAGTTTTGAGGTTTTAAATGATATAAAGAGTCATTTAGTTCACATTTTGGTAATTTTGAGAAAAATTGATATGTACATTGTTTTGTTTCATGATTAGTTATAACCATGTCATAAAAGTGAGGACTGGATCTTCAAGTAATGATTTTCATTTTTTAATCATGGTTTTTTCTAAACATGTGAGTCACTAGATAGACTGTGTGGGTGTTTGGGTTTATCCAAGAGGATTTCCCATATAATGAAAATTGTTTTTAAAACTATGTAGTAAAAATTAATAAATCATGTGACTTATTATTCAAGGGTTAGTAGTTACAAAACATTTGTAATATTGATTATCTAACCATGTACTGAAACATTGTGAACCAATCCAAATATATTAAAAAATAAAAGTACTCCAAATAACATAGATGTTTTTACTCTAATATCTTCTTAATTAATCATTTTCTCAAACGATCCCCTTTAAAATGATCTCAATGACTCTTCCCTTTATTCTTTGGTGATTATCAATCATTTTTCATGATATCATTGAGGTATGTTCTTTTGCATATGGATTTATCCTCTTCTCTATAGATCTATCTTTGATTTTGTTTCTCCTAGTTCTGTTGGAACCCAATTGGGACACAACTATTACATATATAGTTTTTAATGTGAATTTGGTAATTTTTCATATGGATCATTGTTTTTTTAGGTATAATCTCATAAATTTCAATCTTATTTTTCAATGGAGACATGTTTTTTTATGTTGTTGATGTAGGTGACTTTATAGAAGAGTTAATTAAAATTGATTACAAGAAAATATTGAAAATTAATTTCGATTCATTTATTTAATTGATTTATTTGAAATCTAAGTGTTTTAATTTACATAACTTTATCTCTTTTGTCATGGGAAATGATTTAGAAAGTGGGGTTTCTTTAAAACGTGTGTTATTCATATCATTAGTTCATTAAAATTCCTCAAAAATGATTTTTACCATAAAATATTTATAGAACTAAATCTGTGATAGTATTATTAGGGACATGTTTTATGAAATTGTCATAATTATTTTCATTATTGTTTTATTAATCATAGAACATTTTTAACAATTAGTTCATCGGGTTGGGGACATATGAAAAACAAAGTGAGTATGCATGACTAGGGGAATTATTTTAATGTTAGTAGATTATTTTTGGAATCTTTATCGATTGTAATCATAGTATTCTAATCATGGTATTCATTTATATGTTCCAATAATACTCTTATAGACTAGATCCCAACTTTTTCTTGCTTTATTACATGATTATATATGTTTCATGATAGTTTACTCACATATTTATCTTTTGAGATATAGATGTTTCAGCTAATTCCAAATATATTTTCATACATGTTTATATACATATTATTTTTTATTTGTATATGAATTTTTATTGAATGGAGAAACTACATAATGTTATAGATAAAATGTATTTTATGGAAATTTATTTATAAATCATGTTTTGTAAAGAAGATAAAAAAGTGTTTCATGTTGATAGACAATATACAGATTCATGGTGGTTTCATATGGATATTCTCCCCACACAATGCATATTCTATTTGGTGTATACTAATATGGTTTTATAACAAATAGGTAAAGGTAAAAGAATTATGAATCTCACTAACTTATATTTATTGATGTCATATTAATTGTGTGTTGGATTAGTGGTGATGGTTAGTAATATAGATACATTGTTGGTGTTTTTGTTTGGTATTTTTTTCATGTACAATCCCTTCGAAAAATCCCAATATCTCTCAAGGAAATTAATTTTTGTGTTATTTTTAATCTAGTTTTTCACCACCTATTAGTTAAAATTGTAATTTTTTTCATTTTTTTGAAATTCACATGGGTCTGTGTCATATTATGGGAAATTACCAATTGACTGAGTATGGTTTGATATAATAGAAACATGACACTGAACACATATAAGACTATGTTAATTTTATAATAACAACAAACACCAAAGAATTATTACAATGTATTATAATCCCTTTAATATGATGTCTTTTAAGGAATGTTATACAATATTAACATAAACCTATAATTTTAATATGCCTTTATTTGTTGTCGTAAAACAATCCTTTAGATCACCGTGGGAATTTAATTTTGTTCAATATTACCATTTCAGATCAAATTCCTGTGATACAATCTATTGGTATCGAAATGGATAAATAATTTCATGACATATTTAATAATGATATAACACTCATGATACAATCAATATATCTAATATCATAATTAACATATAGAATCAATTTTTTCCAAAATGTTACATGATATATAAATCATGACAGGAATTAATATTAATCTTTTGTCAAAGGAAGAATAGACAAATTCATAAAAAAAATATAATAGCATTTTATCATGTAGAATTACTATTATTTTATATGACCACATAATCTCATTTCCTAGATATTTCCATCTGAATAAATTATGATATGAGGGATAACCACTTTTGAGAATATATCATCTAGTAGTATACATTTCCAATGTCCCCTTAGATGACGAAAATTGACCATTGGGTGTAAATGGTCTATAATAATTCCATGGATCATCAAGGTTATCATAATAGTTTAGAATAAATATATTCTTTCCATATGAAAATACTCAAAAGAAATTATCACATTATTCTATTAGAAAACAACAATCAATATGTCAAAAAATTTTTTATTAATATTCAAGTAAATAAAAATATATATTTATATAATTGAATTTAAAACTTAGTTATTTTAAAATACCAAACATCGACACATAATAAGTTATTATATTGGATAGAGGGTGTGTCACACACACCAGAAATAAGTCATACCTTCATTTGTATTTCACATAACATCATATTGGGTGTTTAGTTCAATCTATATGAAATGAAATTATAGACATATAATTCAAAGGTTCAGTCCTTTTTATTTTAGATCGTTTCATTTATGTTGTATGATATTAAACACCATATCACCTATAGTCAATATTTTATGACCTTATCCCACTTATAGGGATACATATAATTTTACCAAAATTCCATACAAAAATATAAATGTTTATAAAATATCCCATTATTGGATTCTGTATAAATAATCATATTTTTGGTACATTTTAAATATTTCTTAATACTACCTTGGAACAGTTCAAAAATGTAAGATAATGATAAAAAAATCCCAAAAACTACTAAAAATTAGCATATGATTTGTGATAATTAATGTTGAACCAATAGTGAATAGGTTAAGTGAAGATTTTGATTCCATAATTACATATAGTTATCAATGTTAAATGAAACCAAAACTACTTGGTTTATGATTTTGTAAGTGATAGATTAAAATAATAATGTATTGGGTAGATAATTTCAAGGTTCTTGATATAATAGTTTGGAGGATAATAAATTATTTATTTTCACATTTCCATGTAATCTCCTTGGAGAGGGTAATTACTAACATTATCAAAAATTTTCCTTTTCTTATGATAAATAAATTTATTTTTTTAGTGATAAATATAAATCCAAAACTTTTTTTAAAATAAAACCAAATCCCTGCCAATGTTCATAGATAAGGATTAATTATAGTGATGTCAATAAAAAAATTAATCACTCCTCATGACATGGTTAAGCATGAAGAATATGGAAATGAAATATGATAATTTGAAAGTGAAAACCCAAATTTTAGTGAATCATCCAACCAAAAATACAACTAGGTTTATTACCCAAACAATTATATTCTCAGTATAAATAATTAAACCTCTTTTTCTAATCATGGAAGATTAAAAAAATTGAAGGAGAAAATACTATATAAAAAGGGAACCATGATGCTATAATAACTCCTCAAAATTGTTTCTCACAATGATTATTTTGATATAAAACAGTTCCACCAATTTAAATATATACTACATCTATGATATTATAATATATACCCATTTATATTTTATAAACCTGACATAATTCTCTCGTTATTATCTACATATCTTTACCTCTTTCTAATGAACCACAATCTCATCAACCACAATGGTATTTTAAATGTTTCATACCCTAAAAACTAGTAAGCCATTGAATAATTGGGATTGTGAATTAATAATTGAAAAAAATAAAAATTTATATCTAATGACATTATGTTTTAATTACTAACATAATTCCCCCCACTATGATTTCCCTAGGAAATATGACCTCATTATAAAAAAAATTTGGTTGTAAATATTTAATTTTTTTGTTAAATATATAAATCAATAGTCAATTTTGAGTTAGAAGTTCCGGATTATGATTAAATAACAGTTCAAATCCTTTGATTTAATGGAAACTATAAATGTATTCGTTTTTACCTTCACCTATTGGAAATTAAATTAGATTCTTTTAATATCCATTAAACTGTATTAATTTTCTATTACAAAGAATATATCTTTCTGATGTACCTTACAAAAAATTCACTTCTCTCATCATACAGGGTAAAATTTGAATAAATTTATACTCATACCCCACATGTATGATCCATACCATAATATTTCAATGAATCATAAAAGTCATACTTGTAAATCCATATTTCAAAATTAATCATGAGTACTTCATATTTGTGATCAAAATCATAGAAGTATAGGATATATGGGTAAGGATTTGTAAACATTTAATCCAAAAAATGAGTTAATCTCTTAAGAACAATTCATAAAAAATGGATTATTTTAATTAAGTACTTATATTCCCAATATAATTCTATCCCCCACATTCAAAACTAAAAAAATTGTCTTTTAAAGTACTTTCACTATATTAATTTTTCTATAATGTTTTTCATTCCACTAAATATTTACATGGGAAAAATATCACATCCAACACCCATTTTTTATTATATCTCATCACAAAATAAAATGAAATATATATGAAAAGATCATATGTAAAGTAATTTACATTTTTACTCTTCAAACACATAGACCATGTTATCATTTCCCCCTATTTTTTCAAAAAATATTGAGAGAGGTTATTATGAAATAGAAATGTCGATAACTAATAAACCATTCCCTAAATATCATAACATAACGAATTATCTTATCCTAATAAAGTGAATACCCTTCTACCATGGATAGTCTCTCCCCTAAACTATTCAAAGTGACTATTACAAAGAACAAAAAGTATAGCTATTGAAGGAATCTATGGTCATATAAATTGGATCATTAAAAATATGTTCATTCATATATTATATTGAAAAAATGAAGTTTAAAAATTAAAATTTTGTCTCAAAGAATATGATAAAAAAATACTTCAGTCATATACAATATTAATTTTTAAAATTAGATCCTTTAGAAAATACAATGAAATTTCTACAATGAAAACATGCCATACTTTATCTTTTAAAAGGTGTGTTAGAATATATTTGGTCAAGTATCTTCTAGATAATGGGGTAATATGAAATAAAAAATAACTCCTCTCTACATAATAATAATAAAACCTTTCATACCAGTTTCCAAATAACAATGAATGAAACATGTTAATGGGAATTTCATCAATAAGAACTAACCACCCTCCCAAAAAATTAGGAATAAAAATACTAATACCCCTATGTAATATATATTTATTAAATAACTAATCATACTCCCAAAAAATTAAATAAAAATGAAATATAAATAGAGATTAAATGGGTGTTTTAATTAACTTTTGATGTTTAATTGAATCAAATTAATGAAAAACTAATTTGTGAATTATTTTTATATTTAATACTTAAAATATAATTAACTAAAATATAGGGTCATAAAATGAAAATAATTAATATGAATTCATAATCCCATTACAATGAAACTCCATCACCTTTATTGTTTCTCATTTTTTATAGGGGACCTTAAAATTGAATATACATTTGTGAGAGAACACAATCAACTATTATATTTCTCAAAATTTAAGGGTAGTTGAGCTTATACCTAATATATTTCACTAAATTAACACTATATTCCTAAAAACGAAATTCATATATAGGAATTAAATATTAGGGATTCCTCCTATAAAGTGATTTATTTAATTTCATTTAGATTATCATCCCATCCATTTTATTTGCATAAGTGTGTGATACAATGTTACCCAACAAGTAATGATCTCTGTCTAAATCCAAATCTCATCTGGGAAATAACTTCTTCCACTCCTCATTGAAAACTTATTAAATATTTAGGGAGGTAATTTAAACATTCATTACATACATTTAATTTGATGGTATACATTACTTATCTAGTTGAGGTAAAATACATTTTATTCATCTATATTTAGTTTATTTTGATTAAATTCATAAATAATGTTTTCAACCTAATCAATCTCCATATCATCTATTCCATTTTTAGATACCTTATATATCAATATTGTTTATTTTTTCAAAATTGGTTGATTTCCCTCCTTATTATTCATCTTATTCTCATGCAATGAATACTTCCTCTTTTTTACAACCTCATGGTATATGGTGGTGAATTTAAATTATTTCAAAAAAAAAACTCATCTTTCCCTCTATATTTTCCTTGGATTCACACTTGGAATCAGAATCAACATTTGATCTCTATTTATGTTCTTCGACAGGTTTAGATTTCTTAATATATATCTCATCTTACTCCTATTCATTTATTAACAAGTACTCTTTAATATTTAATCATAATTTGAATTTTTAATCCCTAATGTAGATAATAAACTCATCAAAACATGGTTCTATTTATGGGACCAATTTTTGATGTTTTCATTCGCATAAATTCATTTGGATTTTATTTTTTATCCCATCAAAATTTTTGTGATATATTATCAATTTTCTTTACCATGTAGAAGTGGGGATGGATATTTTTTTACGGGAATCCACGTCCAACAATACTAAAGTGCATATAATAAATTTTAAAATAATGAAAACCTACATTAAACCTAGTAAATAGATTGTGGAGTAAGAAATTGTCCTAATTATCAAACTAATGTTTCTCCAAACCCAATTCCCCATAAACTCTGCTAAAATGTTCATTAGACCGAAGGCATCATTACATCATACAACATTAGAACGATATAAAATATAATGTGAATAATAACAGAAATAAATATAACAACAATTAGTATATAATATATTATTATTGAATTCATACACACCAATATATGGTTAATAGATGAATTATATTTTTATAATTATAAAAAATAATCTATATTGAAAAAATATAAAGTACTTATATTTTGATATTAGATTTATGTGTGAAGAAAAATAAATAAAATATAACAGGTATCTAATTTTTAGGTTCATTTAATAGTATTAAGATTGTTAATAATTTAATATTTTTTCATCATAATTAGGTCGTATCAATCACCTTTTTTATCTATAACTGTTTTTCTCAAAAATTCCTCTCTTAATATAATCATGTACTTATTTATATTGTTGATAATGGTAACTCCAAACCATTTGTAAACATATCACTCAACACCACAAAATTATCATAGGGAAGGTTAAATTCTGATGGTCATATTATTGAAACATATCCCACATGGTATATAATGATCATTGAAAAAAGAGTAAGATACACAAAAAAGGGGAATTTGATTATAAAAACCCCCAACGTGGAATGAAACATAGAACCAGAAATATTAAAAGAACAATCAAACCTTAAAATACATTATTAGTACAATTATATCACCCTTTTTTTTATTCTCGTGAGGGTGATAAAAATACTAAAGAATATCCTATAAAAAATGAATATCCCAAAGAAAAAAAATCACCCCTAGTCAGTTTCTCAAAATAGTTATCCTCCAATGGATGATTTTGATGTCAAACAAGACCACTTATTTATAAAAAAACTTCTTATATTAAATCCTGATATATAACCATTTAATAAATAATAACTTAAACTTTAAAATTTCATCCTAATCCTCATATCTCAATTACATTGGAATCAACCATGAACTCCTAAATAGAATTTTTTTTAATTGTCACTTTCACAATAATGACTAAATCATTAAATAATTGGAAAAAATGACTTAATAATAATTAAAAAATATTAATTTAAATTGAATATTTTATACATATATAATTATCATCATACTAAGATATAGTTAATTTTTTCTTCCCTATAATGATATAAATCTATATAGATATCCTTTTTTTGTTTCCATGATGATTCAATGGTAATGGATATAATACCATGCCCTCAGGTAATGTTTCCACAACATGTGACAAAAACTATACCGTGTTATACCAATGTCTGAAATAATATCTATTATCACGGGATATGTAAATTTACCTAGTTCACCACTAGTGGCCCATTCCATAAATTATTTTCTTACCCAAACATTTTAACAGTACCTAAACCCTCACTAATTCACTCAGTTCTATGATTGGGTTATCTCATTGTACATTTGATCCAGATCTACAAAAATGCCACAATATAATGTTCTTCAGATTATTTTCCTAAATATCATAGAATCAAATACCATTTCACCTAATGTTAAACTGTATCACATAAGGATTATCTTACAAGGTCGTGAAATACATTTAGTGGTCAACCGTATGTGACCAAAAGTTGTGAAATATATCATTATTAGATATCTCTATATTTATAATTTAAATTTCCCCCATGTTTATTTTTTATACCCATTTCATATCCCTCTGTCTCAATAGTTGATATGAATGTGTTTGAATTTGACTACATTGTTTACATATATATCCTAGATTTAGAATAGAATGATTCCCACATATTAGTAAAACTCTAGGTTGGATGATTTCTATTAACTCAATATTGGTAGTAATTCTAGGATTTTCTATGTTAGGCTGAGCCACAACTTCAATTTCTAGATGTTTTTCAACACTAGTAATGAATATTTTCCTAAATATGTTTTATTATTCATTTTTACGCCACATAGATCAGATAAATTACATCCTTTATCCAATATAGATTACCATATATTTAGAAATTGATTCAAAATTCAATAAATATGTATGGATTTATTCTTGTTATTTTAGGATATGTAGTGATTCACATGTATACTGACCTATTCCCAATAGAAAATTATAAATAAACCCCAAAAATTTCCCTATTGTTTATTCCCATATATTTAGATGGGGGTTTCTTTCATGTGATAAATAGTAAGATGAATCCATTTTACATTGGAAAATTTACTTATATATAAAAAGTCTCAATATTAAATTACTCATCATATGACTAGGAAAACTACATATCATTAAAGTCTATTTTTAACTACATTAAACAATATCGAATTGGACTTCATTATATAACCTTAATTATCATTACATTTGGGTTTTTTCCAGGACATTAAACTACATCACACATGGCCCAACCTATATAACATTAAATATCTTATATTTTCACATCATATACAACCAAACGTTTTTACATGATAGTTACATCCATGTGAGGGAAAAAATCATATGTTATCTATCTATTAATATACATAGTGGTAAAAATCCTTATTATTTAGGAATCATTGATCTTTTATCCGAGTTATAAGCTTTGGATCTTCTCCTAGTCCCTATCACATACAATATTTATAAAAAATTACATTCAGTAAACATGAGTCTAATTTATATATGGATTACTGTCACACCCAGACATCCGTAAATATTTTTTTCAATATATATATATATATATATATTCAGGCATTAAATTTTTTTTTCAAGGTACGAGCTGATCCTGAATGAAAATTTTGTGCTTTTGATGATAAACAGATGTTTTTGGATTGGTAATGTTGGACGCATGAATGGGACACGATCAAAGTTTTTTTTTCTTCACCACAACACCGTGAGGCCTATCTGGTGCGCTATAAGTTATTTAATGTACTGGATTAACATGAAATTCAGTGAAAATAAAAAGTGAAAAAAAAATATTTTCGAACGGTTTTAATAATAAAAATAATAATAACGTTAAGATTATTATTATTATTATTATTATTATTATTATTACTGTCATTAATATTTTAATTAGGTTAATATTTATGTTTAATCATTGAAATTATTATAAAATTATTAATGTCAATGTATTTTTATTGTAATTTCTAATTATAATTATTTTTATTTTAAGGTGGTTGAGAATTTCATTTATGTTTTATTTGATTTTGATTTCTATTTATCTTTTTTCACTCATTCACCCTCCGCCTATCTAACTCATTTCATAAAAGACCTCCCCCTCCCCCTAGTTCATGCTGGAACCCTGCCCCCTAGAAACCCTAGCGCTCCTCCTCCATCCCTTCCTGATGGTGCCATTCCTCCCCTCCGGTCGACCCTCCTCGTGACCTCTAGTTTCCCAGTGAACCCCCATGCGGTGTACACTACTCATCCATTGGCGCCTCCTCATCCTCCCTCTCTAGTAGGGAACTCCAGCTCCCAACTGTCAGGTTCCCTTCCTTCATTCGGTGAACACCCACCACACCCCTTCAGTCCGCCTGCCAATCCACTACATCAGACCACTAAGACCCAGACTACTTCTCCCTCCTTGAAGTATTTTCTATAGGGACACACCCCCGGAAACATCCTTCAAGTTCCGACTATCTTCCCACACCTTCTTTTAAGGTGACTTTTCCTTTAACCCAGAAGTTTCTTCCATTTTGGAGGTGGCAGGGATATGGTTTCTCCGACTTTTGGTCATATTTTGATGCAAGTGGTGAGGTGTGTTTATTGTAGGGTGTAGCCATATTTTTTGAGGTGAAATTTGCATGCGATAGTCTTTACATGCCAAAATCACAAATGTAGGATCATTAAAGTTGGGTTTTCCACTAATAAATATTTTTTTGATGAATTAATTTGTCTGGTTAATTAATTTAGGGTTTTATTTAATTAAATTTCATTGTAATTGTTTTTATATCTCATATAAATTGTTTTAGTAGTAACTTGTTTAAGCGATAAAAGTGTAATTTTTTTTGAAAAAAACATGTCGAGCTGGTTATTAGTGATTTTTAAATTGTGAACTTGTCTTATTAGATCATGAAATGGATGCAGATTTTATGTCATTATGTTGTTATTGTGCGTTTGATACTAAAAATGGGGTTTTGGGTGTGTTTTTATGTAATCCTATGTGGTGCTTCATGGGTCAATTTTTATAATTTTCAAAATGATTAATTAAATGATATTGGTGGTGAAAATCATGTTCTGATAAGATTAATCTGTGTGTTGGGTTCTGAAGTGGTGTTTTAAATGAAACTAAATGTATCTTGAGTGCAAACTTTACTGCATCATTTGATAACATTTCTTTTAAAATACTCAATTTTTTTTCTATAATTAGTTTATGTAGTGTATATTGAGCTCTTGATGTGGTGTTGTGTATGATTGGATAAGAAAGAGGGTTTGGGTTTGTCTAGTGTTTGAAGAAGTTTTTTACTCTTTAATATTCATTTGTGAAATTTTTTTTTTATCAAATAATTATTAAGGGTAATAAATTATTTTAATTAAATTGCATAAATGTTTTTAATGCATAAAGCCACATTAATTGTCTATAAATTGATCAATATGTTATTTTAATGGTGTTTTTGTGATGAATATGATTTCGTTGATTGTGCAGTCATTTTAATTGGTTGTGTATGTGATGCAGATTTAGTTTTTTGAGATTTTTAGTGTTTGTGTTGTTTCAAATGGATTTTAATGGTGAAAATGTAGTTTTTGGTGTATAGTTTCTTGTTTGGTTTGATTATATGATTATGACCTATGACATGAACTCTAATCCACTTGAAGAAAAAAGGGAATCCTACGTACTGATTTGGATGAATAGGACTAGTCTGCTAGTGATAAGGAAGTTTCATCGGCCTGGTTTCACTTAGATAGATTGACTACTACAATACTAACTAATGTTTTGGATGATGTTTGGAAAGCACTATGTTATGGATGTGTTTCTTTACTAGTGTCTCGTACACGAGAATAAATATTTTTTTGTTTCTATACCATTGTTCACTAAGACACGGTGTTCTAGGGTCCCATTTTTCCCTAGTATCTTCAGGGCCTCTCCCTTGTTTTGTGCTCTTCTATTTCATTGTGCTCACTGTTGGCACACAATGTGATGTGGGGTTACCGTGAAATTGTGTGTGAGAGTGATTTAACTGAAGTAGTATTTTGTTAAAGTAGATTTCCTTAAATCTATCTTCATTAAAATGGTTTAACTATTTATTTATTTTTCTTCTGTTAAATTGCAAATGTCTTTGTAATTTAATAATTATGTGTGGAACCTTTTATTAGTGGCATCCTATTGGGTGTTTAGATCACACCCTATATACACCATTGGGTGTTTTTAGATCCTCTTTATTTTTCATTCTAGTTTGAGACATCGAGTTTAGTGACAATGGTGTATGTTGTATTGGTCTCCTCGTGAAGGTTAGTGGTGGTGGCTTGGGGATGTGACACCTCATGTCGCAAAGAGGGTTGAGTGGGAGTTTTTTGTTTCCTATATTGTAGAATATTTTGGGTCTTTTAGTTTAAGTTGTCAAAATTTAAATCTATACATATTTTAAGCACTTCTTTCATTTTCTGATTTTAGTTTTAAATTTAATCATCTTGTTGTTTGTTTTATGGTTATCTATTCGGGTAAATCATTCCAAAGATAAATTTTCGATACCTGGGCACTCATGCTTGCTTGTGAGGATCAGGAACACCCCTCGGGCCTGGACACATACCTGTTTTGGTGCTAGGTCGGATGGAATCCCGACATGGTTCATGACAAAATGATATTAGAGGAGGTTTGTTCATGTAATTTTGCGTGTCAGCTACATCAGAGATAGGACTGTTGGAACTCGAGGGGTAGGTTCTAGAAGAGTGACACAAACTCTTACTCATTCTTATCCACATGTATCCAGGAGTAGTATGTGATTTTGGTTTTTGGAATTATTCTGTGTGGATGGGGGATGACTGTAGAAGTAAACTGGAACTGTGCACGGTCTCACATAGAGTAGCACCCCATGTGATGACCGAGAGTATGATTCGACACACCCATTGGTTGGTTATCACATAGGGAATGGTCTGTTAAACTCCATAATCAGTTTATACATTACCAATAGTCCATCGTCTAGGTTCATTAATGTTTTTGATGTCTATCTTCTGTTCTGGGTTGGAATGATAGTGTATTTTTAAAGGAAACTAGACATTGGGGTTTCTATTATTTAATTTTTGGTGTTAGTTTGGCATTATTTTTGGGGTTAATTTCTTATGAACCATGATTCATGAAGTTGTAATTTTATTTGTCAAAGATTAATTTCAAAAAGAACGTTTTGGGTTGTTTGAAACTGAAGTGAGTTATTTAGGAAATGGGAATAATTTTTAAAATTTGACTTCAATTTTATAAATGGTTTTGGAAAAGAAATATTTTTGGAATATTGGGAATGCTTTTTTTCAAAGAAGAATATCTTTTTGAAGTCCAGTGGTATTCCTATGGGGGATCGCGTGTGAATGTGGATGAGACTAATGGAAAGTTGGTGGATTTTGTAGATCGGTGTATAAGCGGGACAAAATGCATATTTGAGATGCATCATGGAATATCAATGGTGTGTGATTGATTTCAGAGGTTGTTTCCAATTTCTTGAAAAGTGGGTTTTTCTCTAAAATGGGGTTTTTTGGTTAAATGGTTTTTGGAAATTGGGAAATGGTTTGGAGTCCAAAGTGAAAGCATTGGGTTCAAAAGAGTTTTGGGCTTCATTGTATTGTGCTTTGTTTTTCAAGCGGGTGTTTTTCTTTAAAAATAATTGGTTTTTAAATAGAAATTTTCTAGAAATCTATCTAAGGTGTGGATGTTTATTTTGTGAAGTGTTTGGTTTTAAGGAAGGATATTTTTGTGTTTCATGTTTAGGATATTCCCCATATAATGTTAAAATGGGTCTTAGTAGGTTTATAGGTTCTTGGGTCAACCCAGACTCCCAGTGGAGTGGCGGAGTTAGGTTCTGCTCGGTTGTGAAGATTTTTTGTAGATGTCAAAATTGGTTGAATATTACTGCGTGATTTGGGTAAGTTGGAAGTGTCTCCAGTTTTTGATGAAATCCAAAATTTGTTTGGGTGTAAGATGTCTCGAGTATGTCTGGTGGAGCGAGACTGGACAAAAAAATGGGGATTTTTCTGTTATCGTTGCAAATGGGGAACTCTTGAGAGATCCATAATACGAGCATCATCCCATGGTAGTACCTAAGGGAAAAAATGTGGGGGAATGTTGTGGATCTCATTGGTGCTCGACCTGTCAACAAGCAGAGACGGAGGTGTGTTCACCTTTATAATTAGCCTATTTCATGATCCCCATGGGTTGTGTGGAGAAATCAGATTAAATCTTGTAGTGGTCTTTAGTCATGTTCATGTCGTGGTATGTGAAGGCCCCTCATCCATTGAGGAGTGTGAACCAATGAGACCCCCTATTCTTTGAGTTCTAAATCCTTCATTTTGTGGTGTGCGTTTGATAGACCGCTCAATCCCTGTCTCTAGTGTGGCCAATAAAACACTCTATGTCATTTGCAGCAATTCTCAGTAGTTATGTTGACGGAGTGGCTGCAAGGAACATGATAAGATGTATGTATAATTCATTTACAGTAGAAGAATTTCCAATTAGAGGTGGTCAGAATATGATTGTGTGGTGGTAGTTGCTTCAAACATTAGTCCCCCAACAATAGTTCTTGGGGTGAAGCTTGCATGCAATCGAAAATTTGATAGATGTAGGATTGGATTGGTCCAAATTGAGTTTGTAGTAACTGGATGTGGACGACATAAATTTCCCTATTGTGGTATCACCTCTAAATGATTCAATTTTTTTATTTGGGGTAGGAAGGACGTGTATATTTTTGTGGTCTTAATTTATGGGAGTCCCTCTTAGGAATTTAGGTGGTTCAGAAAATCTGTATACTTGAAAAGCCAGTGGGTGTGCACTGTGACCCTTCTTGTGGTCGCTTATGGATAGAAATTTCACTCATTTCATAGATTCTTAGGTCTTTTGGAATTGATGCATGCATGTCCAGTTTTCTGTTAGGTTAGGGGTTTCTGCTATCAAATCCATTTCATGTGGTTGAGGGTTGGCCAGTCTAGGAATCATTCGTGCAGGTCAGCCTGTGTGGTGAGTCGTGAAGAATACTTCAGTTTGAATCTCTCAAAATAAACTAAGAATACCCCCATGGGTTCGTGGTGGTAGAAAAATTCTAAAATGGTGTGGAGACTCATTTTGGGTCTCCTCGATGTCTCCTCTTATGTTGTTTTGGTTTAATATAGGGAGCATTGAGAGTCATGCTATTGTAAGTGGTTTTATTAGTTTTTGAGTCATTTTGTCTTAGGCATCCAATGTTGGACATGAATCCCAATATGGTGGGGAACCCACCATAAGACTATCATGGGGGAAACTATATTTTAAAATTTCTCTTAGTGGGGAAACCCCTTACTTTTTCTACGCATGACCTTTGCCGTGGTATTTGGTTAGCTGGGATAGTGGGTCTCCTAATGAGTGTTCTAGGAGATATTGAGTGGTCTCGGTGATCTATATGTTAGGGGTCAAGGTGTTCCATGTTTTATTTTTGTTTAGAGGTGTATTACTTTCTATTGGTTATGTTTAATGGTAATTATAGTTATGATATGTTTTATTTTTAGTTTATTGGTGTTTTTAATGGTCGGTCTCCGGGTGATTGAGGTTTTGTTTAATGTGTCTTTGCATTATTTTTTATAACCTGGGTAGACCTAGTCTTTTGGGACTTTCTAGTGGAAAAAAGTTTCATGGTGGATAGAATGTCCACAACGGGGCATTCATAATATTTTTTCATTATATATATATATATATATATTATTGCTTTAAATATGTTTTTATGAGGTGTGGGCTGAGCCCAAATGGATTTTTTGTGCTTTTGCTGTGAAATGGGTTTTTTTTCATTTTAATGTTGAAAACATTCACATGGCTTGGTCAAAGCCGTGGGGCTTTACCACAAAACTGTGCATCCTGTCCAGTGCATTGATAGTAAATAAATTATCTAGATGAACATGAAGTTTAGCACAAATGAAAATATAAAAAAATTGGAACTGTTTTAATAATAATAATAATAATAATAAATATTATTATTATTATTATTATTATTATTATTAAATTTGTTAATTTTTTTATTTAGGTTATTATTTTTATTGAATTGTTAACATTATTATAATATACTTAATGTCACTATTTGGTTTTTTAAACAATTTATAATTATTTTTATTTTTATTTTATGTTGTTTGAGAATTTATTTTATGTTTTATTTTATTTTTATTTTTATTTATCTTTTTCTTCCACTCTCTCCCCTCCCCATCTCCCCTCATCTTTCACAAGCCCTCCCCCTTCCCCTTGTTTGTGCGGCAAACCCCACTCCAAACCCTAGCGCGCCTCCCACAACTCGTCCCTTTGGCACCCTTCCTCCCCTCGGGTTGACCCTCCTCGCACCATCTGGTTTCAGGACAAACCACCATACGACATGTGATCCCCCACCCATGGGCCTCCATTACAGTGCTAATTGTTTCTCCATTCTGACTCCCCTCACACCAGAGCCTCCTAATCCCCCCCAGTGGGGCATGCCAACACCCAACTGTCCACCACGCTCCCTTAATCCGACCAACACCCCTACACCAGTTTAGGCCGCCTCGAACCCAACCCATACCACTCCACTACCCTGGACCACTTAGACCCATTATTATTCTCCCTCCTATAAGGCTTTTATTGTGCGACACACCTCTGGAAGCTTCCTTCAAGCTCCTACTAGATCCCTCCACCTTTTTGTAGGTTTATTTCCCTTCGACCCAGTTGTTTCATGCATTTTGGAGGTGGGAGGGTTATGTTTTGTGCTAATTTTAGACCAATTTTGATTCGTGTGGTGAGGTGTTTTTATTGTTAGGCTTAGTAGTGTTTTTTGTGGTTTGATTCGCATGCGATGGTCTTTAGGTTACAAAATCACAAAGGTTCTTACATAATGTTATGTAGTTCTGCTTATTATTTTATTTTGAAGAATTACTTTTCAGTTTTAATTAATTTAGTGTATTATTTAATTACATTACATGGTTTGAAATTGTTTTTTAGATATCATATTAATTTTTTAGTAGTAATGTGATTGTTTTATATGAGTGAGTTTTTTTTTTGTGAAAACCCATGTCGAGCTGGTCATTAGTGTTTTACTAATTGTGCAATATTCTTATTACATCATGCAATGGATGAAGACTAAATTTTAGTATGGCGTTAGTGTAATTTTGAATCTAAAAGGGTGTTTGGGTGTGTTTTGGATGTAATACCATGTGGTGATTCTTGGTTCAATTTTTATAAATTGTAAAATGTTTAATTTAGAGAAATTGGTGGTGAAAATCTTATTTGGATAACATTACATAGTGTGCATAGTTCTAATGTGGAATTTTAAATTAAACCAGATGTATCTCTAGTGAAAATGTTATTGCATCGTTTGTTATTGTTTTTTTAAAACTAATCAAATAGTTTATTTAATTGTTGTAAGTGGTTTAGATTGATCACTTTATGTGGCGTTGCGTATTTTTGGTTATGAAAGATGGTTTGGGTCGGACTAGTTTGTGAAGTATTGTTTTTCCCTTTAATATTTATTTGTTAAAATATGAATAGTTTATTTAAATAATTATTCCTGGTGAAGAATTGTTTTGGTTAAATTTTCAAGTGGTTATTGATTTGTAAAAGTCATGTTACACGTGCAGAAATTTATCTATACATTAATTTAATGGTGTATCTATCGATGAAAGTGATTTCATTGATTGTGTAGTCATTTTAATTAGTTGTGTATGTGATGTAGATTTAGTTTTATGACATTTTTAGTGTCTGTTTCGTTTCAAATTGATTTTGTGTGTGAAAATGGTGGTTTTGGTGTGTCTTGTGTCTTGATTGGTTTGAATATATGATTACGAAATATGACATGAACTATGAACCACTTGAGAAAAAACTAAAAGCCAGTGTACTAGGTGGGCGGACTAGGACTGGTCTGTTAGTGATACAGAAGTGGCATAGGCCCAATTTCCCATACCTTTATAGATGACTACAACACGAACTAAACTTTTGGATGATGTTGGGAGACCAATATGTTATTTATATGTTTCCCTACTAGTGGCACATGAATGAGAATGTATATTGTTTTGTTTCTATACCATTGTTCACAGAGACATGATTTTCTAGGGTCCCACTTTTCACTAGTAACTTTAGGGCCTCTCCCATGTATTGTACTCCTCATTTTCTTTGGACTCTCCATCGGTACATGGTGTGATTTTGAGGTTACCATGATTGTGCGTGTGTGTGTGTGTGTTAATTTAATATGTTTTTATTTTTTGTAGTTTTCCTTAAAAATGTTTTCATTAAAATTGTATAAGCATTAATTTATTTTTTTTCTATTAACATGAAAATATTTTTGTTATTTAATAATTATGCATGGAACCTATTATCAGTGGAATCATACTAGGTTTTTGGCTCACACCCTACATACACCTTTGGGTGTATGTAGATCCAATTTCTTTTTCATTTCAGTTTGAGGGATCAAGCTTAGTGATGGTTGTACAAGTTGTATATGATTCCTCATGTAGGTTTGTGGTGGTTTCTTGGGGATGTGACTCTTCATGTAGCAAGGAGATTTTAGTTGGAGTTCTTGTATTCTATTTTTGTAGTCTCTTTTGTGTATTTTAGTTCAAGTTGTAAAAATTTAAAACTAAACATGGTTTGAGGACCTATTTCATTGTATGATTTTAGTTTTAAATTTATTCATCTTACCATTTGTTTTATGTTTATCTATTCGGTTAAATCATTCCCAAGTTATATTTTTGATACCCGAGATCTCATGCCAGCCTGTGGGGATCAGGAATGCCCCTCAGGCCTTGCCATGGACCGGGTCAGGAACCGGGTCAAATGGTGACCTGACTTGGTTCTTGATAATTACTACATTAATAAATATTTATATTTGGTGTATATTAATCCCATGTACATAGTTTCTTATAGACCATATATATCACAATCAACTACATAACATAATCCACCAACTCACCTTTTATTACTGAACATTTGATAAATATGGTTTTTTAGAATATTTTGTTAAAATGACCTCATGAATATCATTTCTCGTTGAGCATACATAATTTATATTGTGCATTGAATAATTATAATCCATGAATATCTATCAGAAACATGTGTTTTCAATTCCAAGGGTAATCACTTCATAGTTATGATATTTGTTCCACAATAATTGTAATTTCCAAAAAGGTGCATGTTTTCATCCAAAAGAGTAATTCAACTAATTTATTAATTCCTTAAAAAAAATTTAACCCACCATTATATTATTTTTCATTGATAATACTTTGCTTAGATGTCCCATATAATCATATCTTGGATAAAATTTCATTATTTATGATTGAAATCATTTCTATATCATTTCAAAAAAATATATTGGGCACTCTTATCTCTTCATCCCCTTCTTTGAAAAAGTAAACCCTTCACTCTATAAACATGGACCTTTCCTCACCAGTAAATATTAAAAAATATGAATAAAATATAAAAGGCACAAATTTTTTGGGAATTACAACCTAAAAATGTCACAAAAGAACAACATAAAATAATAATTAATAGTCCTCCATGTTATATGAGTTTGGATAAATTAATGTCTCATGAAAAAGAATCAAACCTTTAGGGGACCACTATCTATACCTACAAAAATTTTGTGTCCTTCTTTTCTAGGTCCCATGAACTGAGAAAAAATTATGGGAATCTTATATTATTCTAATAATTGTTTCTATAGTCATTGTGAAAGATAAAAATATTTATTGTAAGGGACTCATTTCCTATTTATAATTTCACTCCCGACCACAAAATATACCCTTAATTATGTTTATTTCACTTATTTACTCATCTCCCATTTTTGGATTGAATAACTCTTGTAAAATATAATGGTTTATATGCTTCCATACTCATCTCAACGATACCCATTCAAGATCCCACATATGGGAGGAAACCATATTTCATATCAATGTTCTCTAACCTTATATTATGTCAATCTAAGATATATCATTATATATGACCATCCAACATCTATATAATTTCACATGCTCTTGAGGAGAACAAATCCTGTATTCCTCTATTTCGTAGACCCACACTAATGTATGTTAATTGTTTATGTGCTACAATATTTTCCAAACTATATACCTTTTAGGGTGTATGTACATAATAAAATTTATTACTCTATATATTTTTTAATCAACTAAATTCTTTGAGGATTATGATTTACTCTACCAATATTCATAAAATTTTCATGAGGGATGACCTATTATTGATATTAATCATCATGTGTTTCATAAATTCTCATGGTCCAATGATCACAATTGGATATAAAATTATCAATAACTCATGTTAATGAATTTATATAAATTATTAGAAGAAAATATATGTATAAATGGTAAATATTCTCTCTCATCGTATATATAATGAATAATGTATTGGAAAATTGGTGCACTATGATATATATTGATTTATAATGTTGGATCAGTGTTCTATTTGAGTTATTTATTACTTTTTATATTAAGAAATTCATTGTAGTTTCTTCCTATATATCCTTCTATAAGAAAATATACCTTTTAGTACTATCCATTATTTCCCTTTATCATTCTCTAAAAAAATTCTAATCTTCAATATATTTCTTAGTGGAATACAACAGTAGTTAGAGCATTAAAATAATTTGCAAGGTCATTCAACCAAATCATACCTATTCATATTCAAATCCATATATTCAAAACCTAACAACTAAATGTTGAGAGGCTTCATTGAGTACTATGGTTCTGATATTAATAAAATAAGATAATGATTCAATAGTCGTAATATTAGATTATAACACTATTATTCTCTCCAAAAAATTAATCACTTCAATATAAATATGTTTGACTATGATGTAATTATTGTCAATACATATTAAAGTGAAAAACATGAAAAATAGTTGATTTAGTTTTCCACGAATAACACTAAGAGGTATATGAATATCTAGATATGTCATTTTCACCCATATTGTCTATTACATCCATTGTAGGAGTGTGAAAAACCCTTGGTTTGAATAAAATTAAACCATAAGGATATTCATATACACTAATGATAAATCACATTATGATTGTCTAGTTTCCATATCTTCTAATTCATTTTAATCCAATTATGTCAATACCATTATGGTTTTTTGAATTTAGATGCTAGATAAACAACATATTGGTTAAGTGGGGACTAATTGTTTCCTATTAAAATAAAAACCAAGAATATAGTTGATTTAATGGAAAAAAAGAGGTAAAATAGTCCAGAGGTGCATATATACATCTTTATATTCAGGAGAACTACCCACCATGGCCACATCCATCAGATTGGATAGTGGAAATAGATCATCTTTCCTAGTGGTACAGTCTCTGGTAGTGAAGAGGGCACAAAATGTAATTATTTTCTAGATAGATAGTAAAAATAATAAGGAAAGACTACATATAGTGACTCCAAATAAATATATTTTTAGTAGAATATACACAAATATATTTTTCTTGTACACAATCATATAGAATAATCCAATTGAATGGAAATTATGTGCATTGAAAAGATCACAAGGATATGACATCACATAAAGTCTACATGGCTACCACAAATTACTTTGTTGATTAATTTATTCTCAAATATAGTCAGCTCTTAGGAAAATTAATTCAAAAAATTTAATTAATTTCCATAATGGACCATTCAAAAATTATATCAATATGTGGGTAGGAACATTTCGTATGATACTATTTTCATGGATGGAGTTCAATCTATAAATATCTTTATAGGAGATTCATGAATTGAAAAATTAAGGTCCCTAAATACCAATTTCTTAGGGTCGGGCCACCATTATACATATATTGTATATTTAGTTAGGAAAACTATCATCCTCAAAATCAGATCCTTTACATGCCATCCTATCCTCATTTTGAGGTGTCTCATTTATTAGGCCCAAAATATTTTGGGGTTGACTTGTAATAAATGTTAGAATTCATATTAGAGGATAAAAATATGGTAAAGGGATATAATACTAGAAGTATAAGTTGCGAATGATATTTCCATAAAAATAAACCCACATGGTCATGCTGAAAATTAACATTATTATTTTTCAAACACATTTGAGGAAAGAGTTAAACCAACAACCACTTTTATGTTAAAGTGATAAACAAAACATGACTTCAAAACCAACCACATTAATTCACCATGAACCCAAACCAAAACAGTCCAATAGAATCAGCTACATATCATAATTACTCTACCCTTCACCACATCCATCATATGGATCCTCCTATGCAATGGTTGATTCCCACTTGGTAGTCATGTTGTACTACAAATATAGACTAGAAAACTTCATTTTCTCCAACCAAATAGGTTCCATGTATGGATGATAGACCAAAAAATATTTTTTTAAGAGTGAGGAAAACCCCTCTTTCCATCTTAGACGAAGACCAGGTCTTGAACAGCTTCAGTACGTAAGAATAATCCTTCCTCATCATTCTCCCTGAATCATCAGTTATAATTTATTCACATTCAGGAATCTTATTTTTCCTTTTTTGAAAAATATCTCTATACAAAGGTCCTTAAATTCCACTTACATTTTCATTATCATTCCAGGATACATCTCCCCATTTTTCAATGGTATGCACAGAACAATTACTCATGAGTCCTTATTTACATACAAACATCAGTGTGTGTGTGTGTGTGTGTATTAGTATCTATCAGAACAAGACACTACACCGCATTTTCATGCCCATCAAGGGACTCCTTGTCCTTAGAAACATCCTCAACTATTTCTGGATGATTTTAAGAAATATCCAACATTCTAAAATTTCCAGGATTTTTAGTTTCACCTTACTGTGTTTTCATCAGTTTTTTGTAATTGGGAGTAGTCCATGACCCCCCTCACTTTCTTCGCCTTTAGTATCTTCCCCTCCAAATGAAACTTCAAAACTCTAGAATTCTCTTCTGACTCCACACCTTCTGATGTTTGTCCATCAAGATCGTATGCTGACTCCTATGTAAACTCGTTGGGGCCCATCCATACAAAACAATTGTGAGTTTGTATACCATCACAGACTAATATGTTCATGACTGGAGATCAATTGTAGTTGAGTGTAATGGTTGGTTCATGTATACATAGTTAATTTATCCTCAAAATTTTCCATTATAATTATGTGAGTCCTCCAAACTCACATGTTTCTGATCAGGATATTTTCATTTTTACATGAATGACCTTGTCCCATCTCTCTCATAGACCCCCTTTTCGATTGAACATTCTTTTAGTTTCCATGATGCTACTTAATCATGATCATGTACCATTTTGGGGGCACATACATATTATGTGACCCAATTCATCTGAAATATGGTTATAATTTATTTTATATATACACCTAGCAAGTAGATTGGAAGGATATAGAAAGGGTCAAACATAAACTTTTATTTCCTTTGATAACTTTACATGAGATAATAATCACAGTATATTTAATATTCATCATTTTCTCAATAAATTAGCTAAATATAATAGGTAATCCGAAAGTTGAATCTAAATAAAATAGATGGAAAAAATTACATTTTAAGGTTCCCTCATGAGACCCTCCATAATGTTACCATGCGGGGAACCTTTGTGGCATTCATTCATGAATATCCTATCATGAGGTATCTTCATAAGGACCCTCCATAAAGTTCCTTTATAATTCCCCATTAGGAGTTTCCATTAGATTCTCCCATTTCAAGGTTTATTAATGAGGTCTCTCCATGATATCCTTGGATAATAAATTTCTCCTGAACACCATTTATTGGGGGATATTCATGAATCTCCTTTGGAAAAGGATTTTTTTAAAAAAATATTAGTGATGTATAATTTCTCATAGATTATAATAATTATATAGAAATATTATGGTCCCCAATTTACATTTCATACTCATTGAAAATATTTATGGTCATTAAGCATTCAATCCAAAGATGTTCAAATCATGAATCAATCCAATTATGGTTAACCAAAAATATTTGACATTTTTTTCACGTATCTCATCAATATATTTTGAATATACAGAATTGAAATTATTTTATTTCATTAAAAAAATTTATAACCCATTAATACCCATTACATCATGGATATCACAAAACAAAATATATTTACATATTCTATTTATGTGCATCTAGAAGACCCAAATTGATCGCATATTCTTTTGATAATATAATTATCTTTAAAATTCCATCCCAACTAATAGGGTCACCATTATAATAAAAATATATCATTCCATTGATTAAATGTGTTCTAATTATGAGAATACCTATAAAACATTATCCATCTCATTTTTCCATGTTTTTCCAACCCATAACTAGTATTTCATCTATCTGTGAACTTGGTAGATTTATTTATTCCACTCAATAGGATAATTACATATTCATAGGCCTACTCATATTTATCACCACAAAAACCCTCCTTCACATGACATACATGATAGGTTTTTCATACCTAGGAATAATTATTGAATGTTGATCAAAAAATGTATATTCTCATGTCAAACATATATCCATCATGTTTTAGGTATGATGTGGACATCCAACATTATTGTAATCCCCAATCATCATCTCATTAGGTATCTCACCCCTATGATCCATTAGTGAGCCATACACATATATAGTCTGTGATGAGAAAGAACAAAAACTTCCTATATATCCCATGAAACCTATCCCATTTGGTTATACTTCCATCGGGTAATCATAAACTCAATGGTCCATGTTCTCGGTTATCCATCCAACCAACTCATATGTAGTTATTTATAAATATGATGAACCAAAATGGTCTTCCATATATAATTCCCAAACAAAACCATTTCAAGGAATCATTCTCCAATAAACCATATCTATGTGACATTAAATTATATATCTTATAATTCAAAACACATTATTTTTAATTGTATGAACAAGTCCTTCCACTTAATTCTAAATCATGAAACCACAAATTCATTGTATTTAACTCATGTAAACAAGTAAATGTTGAATTACTCCTTGAGGATCATTACCACTTCCACGTGTGTCATGGATCCAAGAAATTAATATTCACCTCAATTTAACCTGGTTGCATGACATGAAATGAATATCACCTGATCTTGGTTTCATACCAATAAAAGGAACGAGGTTGGTCCTTACCACATGACCATAAAATGTATAGTGTGACCCTGTTAGTGGAAACGAACTATGTGGGTTATCATAACCCTTCAAGGGTTGTGTTGGGATCCTATTTATAGGGTTTGATTATCACTCCACGACACCCACCACCTTCTTTGATGGTGATAAAATATATATATCCCAATATTATGGATTCAAAACATAGTTTAATAAACATGTCAAAGAATGATGGAGAGTCTATGATATATAAAGATGGATATATAGATAAAAGTCACTAACATATATATATATATATATATATGTATATATGTATAATTTTATTGATGGAGGACCTATGATATGTGAAGATGTCCAAATAGATTCATGTTAATCAAAAATCATTATAAAAAAGGTAAATAGTTCCAGAAATTTCATTTGGAAAGATTAAAATTTATAAATTAAATTATTATTAGAGTACCGGAATGTGTAGTGATCTCCACAAAAAAGGTAACTATTCTCAACCACTAACACGCATGACTAATATGCCACCTATGAGTTGTTAGTAAATATTCAATGACCACATTACTTTGAAAATATAGTTCACATAAACTCAAAGAAAAATTTAGGCACATCATGCATCAAAAATAGTAATCCATTACATGACTTGTCATGTCATGAAATATACATAATTATGGTCATCATACCATGGTTTAATTATTGTAAGTGTATATATTACAGGATATCGTGTTATTGAACCTATTCATACTATGATATGATATCATGAGTAGTTATATCATTATATGAATATAGTTAAAAAAGTTTGAATAAAAAAATGGATTGATTATATTTTTATAAATTATTTGAAGGATTCATCAGATATAAGGACAAGAAATATTTGAAATATTTTTGAGACATTTAAACTATAATTTGGTCATTTATGAAATGGTTGAAATTTTAATCAGTCAACATATTCAATTCCTATCCATTTATGATGGATTACATTCAAATATATGATTCATTATGTGAAGATTCTTTAACCTGAATCTCTCTTTATCTTTAAAATTTATTCAATCCTTTAATCAATGATTTTAATAAACCATGTTTTGAATAACATAAATAATGAAATTTAGATATTCATGAAGTCCATATATTTCCATGGAGGATTGAATTTATTTGTTACATCTATGGGATATATATCAATCTTGTGTATAATATCATTGAATGATCATATTAATAGATAAAATGTTTTACAATTAATATTATTTAATCAGATATATGTTACTATATATTATAAAAAAATATGTTTTAAATAAATTTTTTATTTCATTTTGATCAAGATTAACCCCTTCACAATCATTCATAATGCTCCTGAAACATAATCCTACACTTATACCATAGTGGGAATAAATACACAAGTACACAAGAGATACATGTGGTAGTTCCCATCTCATAACAATACCTATGTTTATTATTGAGGAGATATATGTGCTCATATCCAATTGAAATATACCTTAAGTAACACTAATCATATTATCCAAAACCATCAAACTATATTCTTTACATGAAAAAATTGTTCAATATATCCCATTAGTCATCTAATTATCTTCCAAAGAAGAAAAATATATAATTGAACATGGAATATTGGTTATAAAAAACAATGATAAAATAAATAGGTTATAAAAATTAATACGAATCATAAAAAATTAATTATATGGAATTTCAACGAGGTTAAAAAATAATAAATTACAATATAATAAAAATATCTTGATTAAAATAAGAATATAGAAAATGTATCCAATTTGGGTCAAATAATAATCCAATCATTCATAGTATACACTATATCAGCATTATTTAACCCGTGTATAAACGTTTTTCTTCGGATATAGTACAAAATTAAAGATCATATAAAACTATGTCTACAAAATGAACCCTCAGACTAAACATCATTATATAATTATTGTTATCATCTATGTTATTGTGGTCACCATCTTACTCTAGTGAAGCTTGGTCTCAAAAAGACCTCATCTAAGAAATGCATTTTTACATTCTTTAGAAGATTCACCCTACCCATAGAGTTCTAAATACACCATATCACTACGTTTAATTAACAATATAGACGAGAAAACCAAAGAGAGAATATATCATCAATTTATTAAATAGGAGTCAATACAAATAAACTCACCAAAAAATAAGTCTCACTACAATTAATCTTATCCAAGATCAAAAAGTTAATCATTGACATTTACTCCAACTCTAGGTTTATCATGGATAGTAGTTTAATCTATGAAATCCACTCAATGATTTAGGTCCCACACTAAAAACTTCACCACCTCGAAGAATATGTGCCCATATATTCTTCCTTATATTAGAGAAATCATAACAAAATAAGGAAATAAATCACACCCCTAAAATCCAATGACCATGGTCTCTATTATAGATCATAAAAAACCATGGCCAATTTCCTAAACTAGAAATTATGCACCAAGAAAAAATAGGTTCTAACCTAAACAATATTATTAATTTACCACAAGTTCAGTAGTGATATCAATCTCTATCTTTGAGTAAGTATAACGTATCTTACATAATCTAAACATTTATCTCAGGAATCTATCAACCTTGGGTGTGATAAATTAAAAATTAATTATTGGGATACATCGATATTGGTGAATGGTGTTTGGGATTATATGATTCCTAGGATCATGAAAACTCCAATGAGAACCATCCAAATTTCCACTATTAATCGACCAACCAAAACTCAATACACGACTCATCATAGTCTAAAATTATATCATAAAATTCAATTTATATATATTGTATATGAATAAATTTATTGAATCACATAAAAAATAACGTATATTTAGAAATATTTATTTAATTCCCCATCCAAGGAACCGGAAGACTAATCCAGTTTTTGGGCATTGAAATACCTCATGCGCACCTTCCAATATATTAGAGGTTATTAAATAGGGATGAATGAATACATATAATTATGTGGGAATATATTATAGAATATATCAAATTAAAAAATGAATTAATAGAATAAATATCATATATCATCATAGTATACATGATAAAAAACTATGTTATTACTATAAAAAATAATAACATTAACTTTCTATAAATAATTATACAGATCCTCAATAAATATACATACATAACATAGATCACCCACTAGACTGATCAAGTAATCCAGTAAATTTAATCTATAATGAAGGGAGACTCAACTATGTAAAATATTCCCTCCATGGATTATCATCTAAAATCTCTATCTAAATAAACTATCTAGATATTATATATACCTTTTCACATAAATTGTTACCATAAATACCAACATGTGAACCATGGTATAGGTAATGGGTGTGGGAAATAAATAATAGATGGAAATAAACAATGGTGTTTCTAGGTTATTCCATATTTTATTATTTTTTGTTCAGTGAAAATAAAAACAAATGTATGTATTCCATTTAATTGTGTGATAATCAGGTCACAATGACACATAAACTCACTTTATTAGGGCAATCTCAGTAGATGATTTCATCTCACATCGTAACCCATCCAAGGACCTACACTCACTAAAATATTTAATGATTGATCCACAAACAATCATCACATAATCAAAAAAGGGTATCATGATATGTCTTGAACTCATGTTCGACTTTGTGAAATCCTTCTCTCACATATAGAGATGTCTCATTCTACATATCATAAAAAACCCTCTCATAGTGTGAGGTTTTTTGAAAACCTTCCCACAAGGAGTAGTGAAATCCATATGTGTGAATTAGTTATTTAGAATAATTTTTTATTTTAATAATTTTAAATAAAATATTCAACTATTTATATTCAATTAAATAATTTTTAAAATTCAAACATTCTCACACATATTTTGTTTTAAATTTATAAGCTTCAACATTGAAAATGAGAAGGCTAGTCCTTGTTGTGATTCAGAATAACCTATTCTCAACACAGTAACATATATAAACCTCCAAATTATAATTAGTTAGGTGTATACATATAATCATGAAATTATTATTATAAAAGTGTATATATGTCCTAAATAATGACAATGATATAATTTTGTTTTATTGTAAAACGAATTTTCTCTATAAATTAAATCTTGAATATTTATTAATTATTCTAATTCTTACTCATAAAAATAAAACCTTATATGTCAGTTATATTTTTTCTTCTATTTTAAGAATAAATATATAATTAAAATATTAATCCTCAGCTAATTTAGTAATATCTCCATGATAAATTGGATCTTAATTATATCAACATATATATTCAATCTTCTTATTTATTCATGAACCTTTATAATTATTTTATTAATCATTTTATACTCAAAAATATGTGAACAAACTATTTCAATAACGGAAAATATAAACACCCAATCAATCTCAACTATATTTTAATTCCATTGCATAATTTTTTGTAATCCCCACATAAGTTATCATAAGTAATAATTTTGAATATTTGAATTTTGATCCACACTCCACTATTTTAATAAATATTTAAATATCGACTCCTCTTTTCATTGATCATGTATTTGACCAATAGTTGTGATGTATATGGTGTAAAAACAAGAAAATAATCTTATAATTTGAATGTATTATATATATTAAATTATTTAATAATTTAAATATCATAATTTGTTTAGCAGAATGTAACATTTCTATGTACACAACCATCCTTATGAAGCACCCATCCATATTTATAAAAATTTAAATAAATTTATATTGATTTTGATTCATCCTAATAATGTTGGATGGAGTCATTATGATATGGGATGATCCTTAAAAATAAGGACAATGATCCTTAAAATGAATGTGTTCATCCATACAAACTCTGGAGTGATCATTATATTAATTTGAATGATCATTATGATGTTAAAACTTATCATTATTGATTTTTTGATCATCCATATAAAGTCACTAATCATCTTTATAAAATCATTCCTTTACCATATTTTTCTATATCATTTTATAAAATAATGTTGGGAGAAATCAATCATCCATATGAAAAACTCATGATGTAAAAATGTTTTATGTTTCAAAAAAATATTTACTTACATCAAATACATTGCTATTGTTGATCTTACCTCCCAATTTCAATGTAAAATATCTTCAAGAATTAAATCAAAATTCACATCACATATTGATATTTTTTCCATGTTAATTTGAAAATAATTTATTTAATTTCGATTAATTATAACATATTAATTGTACTCACTTAAACACTGTAAATTATTATTAGTATTATATAAATGATGTTAAATTATAAAGATGACTGGTTATTTAAAATTGAATAACAGTAGATTCATGTTAATCTTCCATATCCTTATTAAGGTATCAATATCTACTATTCTGTATAGTATCTCCATTTTATTTTTTAATCAAATTTGAAACATAAATCACATTCAAAATCAGTACACTATGCAATCAATAATAATCCCATATTTCATAGCCTATGTGAACTAACATGGTATATAAAACAATAATATTAATAAAACATATATTATTAAAAATATAGTTATTTATATTCATCTCTTAATATCCTTCAATACCACATGTGATTCTTCATAAGAAAAAAAATTCTCCCACATCTTCTATTTCACAAATATCTTTATTAAACAAGTAGGAAATACATTCGTGCTTCGATGATCATAAAAATATTAAAGTAGATTAAAAAACATAATAATCATAACATTTAAATATTATATCATATAAAATTTAATAAATATCTCTAAATATATGATCCTCCAAAATAAAAAAACACATACCAATGAATACTACCCTGGTATATTTTTCTCCTCCTTTGTGTGTAAATTAAAATATTTAAAATAAAGGAAGTTTTGTTTCATTTTCAATCCCATTTGTGAATGATATATAAATAAATATTTTAGTGATTAAATAGAATCATTATGACATAGCCTTGTAATAAATGATGTTGAACTCTGATTTATATCCTCAAAAACTATAATATCTACTTTGGATTTAGTTTTGTGAAGAAATCGTCAATTTTATCCATAGTATGAACATATTAAATATTCAAAAAACGATTCCTCATGACCTCATTAACTATTTGATATTTAATATCAATTTTCATGGAACATAAATGATGAAAATGACTCCATAAAATATTAATATAACTTATATTATCACATCACAAAAGTATTCTTATATTAACCCTCACCTTGAGTAATTCAAACTAAGTCATCATTCATATCATTTAGGTTGCATGGGGAGTTTTAGACAGAAATTTACCCTCAATATTTTTCATGTTTATAGTATTATACTCCATTGTGTAATAATATAAAAATCAAACATAATTCCATTTATATATCTGGGAAATATTTTTTATCCGTATGATGTTACATTTTGGAGTTGTTTTAAATCTTGAAGAAAGGGTGATAACATAAACAATATCCATTCTTGAAGATATCATGTAAAACAATCATTCAATAATCTTCATAAAATTTTAGGATAATCATTATTTCATTGCATAACCCTTTTAAAATTTTGATCCATCCTAGAAATGCATAGAAAATAGTTTTTAATCCACTGTTCAAAACATCATTATAGTATCATAATCATAGTTCTCTTGATGAAGGAATATTATATCTTCTTATTATGAATTTTATCAATATAGAAACAATATCATTTAAAAAATAATAAATATTTCAAAAATACATCTTAATTTATATATAAATAAATTCATGTTCACCTTATTCATGTCCAAAAAATAATATCACCTATATAATCAATCACGATGTGTGATATCTTGTTGAAATAATTTATGTACATATTTTGATACACCCATAATTTTAGAAAAATTATAATCTTTAGGATATTTTCCTTGAATAAATACCAAGCTATTGTAGAACGTTTTACCCTATATAATGCCTACATTAACCTAAAAATATAGTTATAATAAATCCAATTATTTAATTCACATGTTTTATCATTGTAAACCTCTTCATTTATATCTCTATTATTGAATTAATAATTGAAATTAATTTAAAAAATAATATATTTAATTTTATCTATAATTGAAAAAAAATTCTAATGATTTTTATAATATAAAACATATAAAATAGATATATTGAAAATAATACCACAAACATGTTAATACTCATTTTAAATAAGTATTTATTTATTTCTCACAACAACTCTCATAAAATTAATCTTTTTCCAAGACACTTTTTTTTCAATAAAATTGATGTATTAGGGATTGGGTACTTTCCATGAGGTGTCATTCCACACCACATGACTCAATTAATCATTTTTCTAATCTACCCACTAATGATGCTACAAATATTCACCAATATTTCTTGTTTCTTCATGAGAAATAATTGATTTCTACCCTTATATCATAACATTTATCATCGTTCAAAACTATAATCCTTGAAATGAAATAACTTTTTTTGGAACTCCACCAATTTTTTTGTCATATATTAACTGAGAACGGTTTCTCTTTATCCATTAATTCAAATAAATCATCCTTTTCAACTTTTACTCATTCATAAAATTTATTATTTTTAAAACTATCTCTGGCAACTTAAATAAAATATTTTTTTCTTAATCACTTATATGGATTTCAACATCATTTGAATCATCATTCATAGAATGTTCTAGTAATTTTATATATGTAGGGTTAATGATTATCCATATAACATTTTTTTATCTTTTTCCTCCTCTGTTTATAGGATACCTCATAAAGATATAACTACAAATATTTTGAGAATACGTCCATGATTTAGCCCCATTGTGATTGATATTAAAGAGGCTTCCAAAAGACCTTATGTACTGAAAACATGGGTTATTTTATTAATTTTACATATATAGTGTCTAAAATAATTTTTTCTATATAAATAGTGACTTTTAATGTCATCTACTAGAAATATGGTCAATATAAAAAACAATTGATTAATATCATCCTATATTTACATGGTTCATGGATCTCCAACAAACATCTATTTTTTCATTCCAACACACCATTATTTTGTTGTGTGTATTTTGAAATGTGTTTAAAGTTAATAATATGATCCTCAGAAAACATATCAAATATTCCATTTTTATATACTTAACCAATATCCATTTTCATCCTCTTTAAGGTGTAACCATGCTATTCTTCATTATCATTCCAGAAACAAATGAACATCTTAAGTGAAAATAATTTATATTTTTTAGTCATCATGAAAGAAATATGATTGAGTCAATAAATAATGGAAAAAATAATTATCTCAATTATTGAATTACATTTTCTCGGATCAATAATATTAGAATTAATATTATTCAAGCGATTAGATGTATGAATATAAACTCTATTCGATGAAAAATTTATAATAATATCCTTATCAAATATAGGGCATGTATATTTCTATAATATATATATATATATATCTAATTTTTATAAAAATAATACTAAACTTTTTGTAATGAATTCCATTAGTATGTTATATTTAATTATCATCATTCATACAACATATGCATGAATCATGAGAATCTCCAACTTCAAAAATATTACTGTAAGTTTAATATCTTCTCCAAATTACCAAGAAACCGTCTTATTCTCCCATAAAAAAATGTTTTTCCTAAACATCACATCATGTCCATTATCATGATGATTTTAAAAAATAATTCGGTTCCATTTTTCCCATCAATAAACCTAGTATTAGTAGAAATTAACTTATCCTTTTATAAAAATAATCTTAATAAATTTATTTTGAGAAACCCTTAATTCCTAATAATCATTAAGAAATCATTGTATTCTTAAATTTTCTTTTAATATTCTATGTCACCTAATATAAAATATGTACATCCACTATGAAACATCCATTAACATTCCCATCTTGATTCTATAATTAAAACCTCAATAATAAAATATTTTTACATACCATTCTTCATTACATCTTGATACTTCTTTGAATTTGAATTTATGAATTGTTTTTTTTTTACATGCTCATAAAAACATTAAAATATTCATTATATATGTCACATCTTGCATATACGTATTCTAAAATATGAAATATGTTCAATTTATATAGTATCAAACATTATTCATTCCATTAAATATTTCATTTATATGTTGATGACTCTCACAAAAATTATTCTTCTAGAATCTACTAGATTTATATGAATAATTATGGTTAAACCAATAAATTCTTATTGTGCTTTCAAGGCACCCATAGTTCTAATTGTATAAAAAATAATTTTTCTTCCTTAAAAAATTTAATATGTAGAAGATAAAACCTATATTTTTTCCTAGTAGTGTGAAAACAAATTATTTTGGATTGAGAAAAAAAAATTATGAACCCCCCCAATAACATTGAAATTATTCTTTAATTTATATTATTTTTTTATTCCCCATTTTTACTAGTTTTCTATTTCTATATTATATCCCATGAATTTATATATTTCAAAGAATGTTTTTTCTTGTCCACTAAATTTTTCTTCTACACATATTCCTTCAACATATGAAACTAACATTTTCTAATTTTATTCCTCTTCTAGGGTATATCGTTTTTTTTATTTTCATGATAATAATTATTGTTAGGACATTTTTTGTCTTCTAAACTGAATATTTTAAGTGAATATGTTCTTTTAAAATTCATTTTCTATATTTATGTATTTTAGTTGAAAAATATAATTATTCAACATCTATTCCTTCTTTATTTTTTTTATCTAGATATTTTTTTGTCTTTTCTCCATAAAAAACATTATTAAATCATAAAATAGTTTGGAAACATTTATTTTTTTCCAAATAAATAGATTCAATAAGAATATAGTTCTTGTTTCTATTCATCAATTTTATTAATTTGATTCACCATTTTGGTGATCATTTTAATACACCTCCTTCATTAATTCTTCATAATAAACACTATGAAATTGTTTCATTTCATAAAACTTCATTATATTTACCTAAAATATGATTTTATTTAGTTATATTAGCTTTAAGTATATTCTCATCAATATCACTACATGTTTCAAATTATTCATCATCATGAATTCATTCAATTTCTTTTGTATTCTATAATAAATTTATCTTCATATTTTTCAAGAGAATATTAACCTTTCATTTTAAACATAACATTGTCCAGGATTTATTCATCGTTGATAACATTCTTTGTCTATTGTAATCATTATTATTGGATTCCTCAAACATTAATTTTGGAGTGTTTGTTGAAAATTTTAATGGAGCTTTACAGTTGAGTCCTTTTAGTGAAATATTCCTCTTGTACTTTACCATTCTCATTATAACATTACTAGAGTTAAGAGATGATGTTTATGTAGTTTTTTCATCAAATTATCCATTCATTCTAATTTACCAACGTCATTGTATTTAACATCTTTCTTATATTTCTCATTCCATGTGGCTTTAAAAAATAATTCTTTTCAACCATTCCTTTATTTTAGGTATCACTATCCTTCATTGTCTCATTTTCTCTTTGAAATATATGAAATTCATCTAGAGGTGTAATAATCATGTATTTATATTTATGGGATGTGAATTTAGTATCAAAACAATGAATAAAAATGTATAATATAATCCCAGAAACAGTTGTATTCTACAACATCTCTTCGATGATTCTGAGAGTGTTCATAATTTCATTCACCCTTTTATGAAAATATAATTTCATATTTAGAATCCATTATCATTAAGTATTCATATTTCAATATCAAATTCTATACTTTTAATCACATAACATAGGTAATACTTTTAGAATTATTCCTTGGTTTATACCATATGACATTATATTTATTTAGTCCGTTTACTTTTAGCAACTCATTCTCTAATAAGGATGGTATAATAGAATTCCAAGAATTCCCATAATATTCATGATTCATTCAATAATTTGATGACATGATATAACCTTAATTATTAGAATTAAATCTTTAAGATACATATCTAAAATATTTGTTATTATTATTAAATGATAAGTTGTTATTTGATGATTTTAGATGGGATAATTATTACTGTTAAATAATTTATTTTTTTATTATTCATTTATGTATAAGTATACACTGTTCAGAAAAATTAATTTACTAATAAAATATTTAACTAATGTGTAATCAACTGTTATTCTACCTTTGAATCGTAGTGAGTCACCTAAGGGATCTTATCAATATTTTCTCTTGAGAATCCACCCATGGGGTCAAAAAGTTCACTAAGACTATTCTAAGTTAGTGATGTAGAATATTTTAGTTTTTTTTAATCATTCCAAATATTTAAATGTTATTAGAATTCTATATTATACACACCCATTCACACACAGCGAGAGTAATGATTAACATTCAAAAATTTCCTCAAAAATTAAAAAGGATAATCATGTGTGTGATTAAGAGTCACTTCAGATCTCAAAATCTATAAGTTTCTAGATATAGTTTATAAAGATCATATTATATCCATGTACTTATGTTAGAATTCCTATCAATTGGTATTTCAGTATCAAAAATTATATCAATATATATAGTTTTTTAATAAAATATATTTCTCCAAAATTTGAAACATCATTTATGTCTCCAATATTTCTCTTAATTCTTGTTGAAATTCACTCTCCTGATATTATTATTCTTAATCATACATATTGTTAAATAATTTAGAATGATCATTGTAATCATATTTGTCTTCATTTATCTATCATTTCTACATTATTAGTTCAATGTATCATTATATTAGTTCTCTCTTATTTGTAATTTTAAACCCTTTCATCTTCTTATTTAATTCATTTTTATTTCCAAAAAAAGAGTGAATATTTTTTCTAAAAAAAATAAAGACCTTGAATCAATCCTAAACACAAATTAATGAGTTTTAATTAATTCTTGAAACACATGTAACAACCATCAATGATATATGTTGGGAATATTTTAATTTTTAGTCACTATCAATTTTTAATTATGATCCTCTCTTTTAAAATGTAATTTGTTATCCCCAAATATTTTATATAATAATGGATCTGACAGATACCTATTATATTTATGGTTTTTTAACTTGAAAAGAATCTCATAATTTAAATTTTTTATTCAAAAAAAAATTTCATGAAAAATCATAATTTATACAGGGTTACTTATCTTTATGAAGTTCACATTCATTATTATGATACTCTATGATGTCATTCCAAATATGAAATAATCCTATTTAGTTGATAAATTCATCCTTAAGATGTAAAAAATTAATCCCCGCAATGAGTAATTATCCTTATGACAATGAAAAATCACCCTTACTTAGTTATATTTCAACTTTTTGAACTCAGGTATGATCCTTATGTCGTGGAAAACAGTCTTAACAAATATAGAATTCTGACTTATGGATTTTTTGACCAACCATTTAGAGTCACTAATAATCCATACATCCTTATTCTTCTATATGTTTTCTATATATCATGTTCCATAATATAGAATTTACAGAAATGAATAATCTTTAAGGTGTTCTCATTTACTTCCTATATTTCCTTTTCAAACTAGTGAATTATATAATTACATCAAATTCATATCCAAACTTATTTGAACCCATTCATATAAACTGCAAATATATTCAATCTCCCACAACCTCCACATCAGGAATTAATATTTGATACATTAGTTGAATATTATTTATGTATTTTAAATAATATCCTACATAATAAGAATATTCATTTTAACACATACAATTGTTCTTCCACAATTAGAACGCCATATTCTATATGAAAATTCCTCTTCTATATAAAATCCTAGTATCTTCATCTTTAATCATCTATAACCTTATTAATATTTGAACATCTCTAGGACAAACACCATGTATTTCATCACATTAGACTACCCACTATTTGATGGAATGGTATCATAGATAAATCATTTATCAATATCATCCCACTTAAGAAACCATATTCTATTACCCTCCCACTGAAGGATAAAACTCATAATAACATCTTGAGATAAACAACCAACCACTCATAATAAATTATGCCAATAACTTCCCACTTAGGGGATCACCTCTATAACGTCCTTAAAAAACTACAAAGGGGAGGAAAATACTCCCAAAAGTTTTATGAAAAAAATAATATTCCAACTCGATCGAAAATTTGAGAATAATATTCAATAAATCAAATTTAGAATAGGACCAAAGTGGTCCTTGTAATGTTTTTTTGAATGGTCTGTAGATGGTATCGCCCGCACACCAAATGCGATGTGGATAGCCCGTGAAACATTGAAACATGAGGTGTTGGCTATCAAACCAGACAATTTACAGAATAAACGATGAATGGAGTCTATCCCCCAAGAACCAATTTATTGGTGAAATGGAGGTGGGAAATTTTACCCATGACCAAAGGCCCCGCATTCCACATCGTGGGAAAAAACATAATGGAGAGACATGCCACCACACACTGTCCCACAAGCTCAGTTTGTGTACAAGTTGAGGTCGGCAGTGATCCACAAACCGCATCATTCATGAGATTGAGGCATTGATTTATGTCACAGTGAACCGAAGCCATATAAACCCTGGATATTTGAGTCATCCGAGGGCTGAAGGATTAACCCATGGGATTTCACAAAATTTTCCATGTGAGATATATATATATAGCCTCCTCACCACTCAATAAAATGACACTAATGGGAGGAATAATGGGAGGGAAGGGATTGGATTTCTAGAGAGTTGGGAGTTTAGGAGTGGAAGACTATGAATGAAAACAAAAAATAATGTATATAGCCACAAAAAGTTTCAAGTAGGTATAAACCCACTACAAACCATAAATAGAAGGAATAATGATAAAATGTGAAAATCCCCAAATTGAGTAGGTGAACCAAAAACTATAATCCCTTCATGGAAAACATCTCATCAACTAGAGGAATATTTTCCACTCTCCAATCCGGCATACCGCATGGCACATCTCTATGTGTATGAAACCCTGCCCTGCATTGCATTTGGCTGCACGGATGGACTCTATCACTGCATAATGCTATGGTATGTGGAATACATCTTGGTCCACATACCACTTAAGTATCGGGATACCATCCAGGATCGCATACCACGTGCCTACGTAGTTCGTGTCCATGTTAACGTACAAACTCTGTACGCAGATGGACACTCCACTTGCATAAAAAAATACTATACGGAGGATACCCTACCACTCAAGAACAAATAGTACATGGAATGGGTTGCCTCAGGTTTCCACCGTTCAATACTAATCATGCCCTTATGTATTCATCCACTCTTCGGAATCCCCTCCACTAACTATTCCATCTCCATCATGTAAAAGCCTCTCCAAAGCTACCTGACTCATATGAAAAACCATTAGTCGCATCAGAGATAACTTCTAAGCTTGTATACCTACGGTTACCAGAGTCACATGGGTAATCCTTTCGAGGGTGTGGACCATGAATTGACTTTATTTCAACATTCCAAGTGTATCTTGGGGACCAACCCTAGGAAACTCATGTAATCCTCCATATTCTAGGGATCAAGATTAATAACTAGACTTTCCATTGAATTGGGGACAATGATAAGTGAAATGGATCATGCCTTCTTTTCCTTTTGATGAGGTGTGGTGCTTCATCCTTTTCCCAAATCCATCTATATGGAAACCACCTTATGGTGATCATATAACTTTTATATTATAGGAAACAATTTTGTTCCTCTTAGGATCAACCTAAGACATGTGAGGATAGTTTTCCAAATGTTACTATGTTGGATATCAACACAGGGTGAGAGATGACACATTCAAACCCCCCCCCCACCCTCTCAGTAAGCTATATCCCCTTCCTCTTTTGTTGTCATCCACCTTCTCTATTAGATGAAAAATGACGTGTTTGGTTTGTCAGGTATATGGATTCCTCCTGTTTCGCATACAAAGAATGACTCTTTTGGGAATATATTTTAACAATGACCACATCATCCACAATATATCCAAATCAACTATGAGAACTATTATTCCTACACTAACTGGGATATGTAGGATTCATGTATAAAGGAATGATCTCAAAGGGGATCATTTTTTATGGTTAATCCCTAATCATGAACCCCACAAATAGGTCCTCCTTTATGGTAGAATTCCCAACATAAACTGAATTATGAGTGATTTTATTCCCAACTCTGTAAGATTCGCTGGTAGCCTCCCTAAGGTCAAAACCCAACACCTAAACCAACTGAGTGTTCGTCGGTCAATATCTCCAGTAGGTCTATATCCACCGAGGAGAACATGCCTCTCCTAATAATTTTCGATAACTTTATCGTAAGTACCAAATGATATCTTGACTATGAATCTTTGTCCTAGATGCCCTTACCACATGATGTTAAACTACATGGATGGTTCCTTGTTGCACCACCTTAAAAGGTGAAGTTTCTTGTAATGTGGAAGTAAACTATGTGGGTTCTGATTCATCTCATTAGGATTTTTTGGAATCTCATATTATTGGTTCAACATAGATAGAAAACTACTTATTTCCTCCATGGATAATGATGAACTCCACAACCCATCATTATACGGAATAAGCAAGCACTGTCTCGGTAATTCCCAACCCATGTGTATCCATGATTTATTTTTCAACCCATGGTTAACTTGCAGGCACATACTTGGGAATGAACTAAGGATTATGTAACATATGTAAATTATTATATCTACTATAGAGATCCAAAGTATGAAATACTTCCCCCCAAATGGTTGTTATAATCTCGACCTCTCATCCCTTCGACCAATGGATTCTTTATGTTTTTTTGGACAAATATTAATCAAATTGGAATATTACATTGGAGACCAATTCCATGATTCATGGATAAAATGGAAGTTATTTTTTATTGGATCAGCAAATAAACCTATTGGATACCATATGAGGACATCGTACCCAATATGAAACCCTTCATAATAATGGAAAACTAGTTTCTAATCATTAGGCCAATCTATCTGCCCCAATGGTATAATGTGAATTAGGAAAAAATAAAAATGGTGAACACTGATTTGAATCCCTAACCAAGGTGGTGGTATTATCCCACTACATGTCCCTTATATCCCAAAAGGAAGAGGGAAAAGAAAGATAATTAATTATTCATTTAATCATGATATGTAACATTGATGGAGTTTTTTGTCTTTATATGTCATATATATATATTGCAGGAATTTCTGAGAGATCTCTATAATACAAATGGAATCTCGAAAATTTTCATAGACATGAATGTCCACGGAAAAAAAGGTGGACAATTCCCCAAAAATAAACACGAATCCCAAGCCTACCCATCATCTTCAATTCTAGGTATCAAATGCAGAAATCCGAGAGTACCACCAAAAGGGTACTCTCCCTAGGGTAGAGCCTCCACAGAATAGCCTCTAATTAGTGAATCCTATTTAGATACATATTCAGTCGTAGCCGGTAGTCCAAAACATGATGGTTCCAATAGCCATCTCAAATAGCTTTAGTATCATGTCTCATGAATGTTACAAATAATACCTCCCAAATCATCGAGAGACTTATTATGTTGACACCAATGACTTCATAAAAACTACATAGGAACCTCGGTCGAGGGATCCTGCCAACGGATGTCTCCACCAGTGGATTATAACCAAATATCCTCGCTCTGAAGAGGATCCCTTAGGAATGGAACATTTTGATGTCCAATGGACATGGTCCCCTTAGGCTACCCTCTATGGGTGGAAATTACGTAATCAAGAGCTAGTTATCACCCTGGGTCTTATGGATGAGTTATTCCACACAAATGTGGTAGAATATAATAGGCAGGAATAAAATTATCCCCCTCCAACTGAATCCTACCACAGAAATACTGAGTCAATCTACAAGCAGATGTATATCCCTCTTTTCCCCTATGAAGCCCACAATTGGACTAGAGTTTCACAATATAAGTAAACAAACATTCTTACCAGTTTTAACCTGTCTTTCAACACAATGATGGTTGATATTTTTAGGTAGATTCAAATCTATGCCAATGGGAAAGAATCCCTTAATACATATAAAAAGTAACCTGGCTATAAGATGGCACAATTTCATACTAACGCACACCAATCCCACCATCCATATTGGGTGGAAAATTATGGGTAGTCATATAACATTGTCGATGTATATGAATCCCACTAGTGAAATACTATAGTAGTAAATAGGTATTTGAAAATCTTTTCCTATCATAACGCATCCCACCAGTAAATACAATGGCATGAAAATATTAGCATAGTAAAATTCTTTCTAATGCAAATCCGGACAATGAGTCAAATAGTGTGGAAAACAAGAATATGAAAATGAATACATGCAAATATGAATCCCACAATCCATATAAAATGGAATCAGAAAAATGTAGATGGTGGAAAACTCATTCCATTATCCTGACATAGGATAACTACAAGTACCCACATGAAACCTATTGAAGACCAAAGCATGCACAAACACCTGCACCAAAATCATAAGTGTGATTCGTACTCGTTTATTATAAATATGATTATCAACACATCATGGACATTATGTAGGATTAGTTTTCAATCCCAGACTTCATCTTCCAAACATGTCAAGGCTTCTTTTTGTTAGTAGAAAAAGTGAGGAGTCGTTCCCAAAATCTTATCTACACAGGTGGGTGATTCATCCAAAAAATCAGATAGTGACCTAGAAACAAACGAGAAACCCATAATTAGTCCAAGAGGAAGGATGGATATATTCAATGATATAATGGCAACTAGATTAGAAACAAACACTCATTCCAACTAGGGGACACCGGTCTAATGTTGTGACCACTACAGGGCCGACATATATCCCTAACAGCATTCTAGATGTTTGTCGACTTTTCCCAATAAAATCAAGGGAACCAACAAAAAAGGTGCCCCATATATGAAATATATTATCAATAGAATGCATCTAAAATTTCCCAAACTAGATCACCCAAACCAGAAACGTGCCAAAGGAAACTAAAAAATATTCATTATTCCCCTCTAATGGAAGATGGAGTTCTTGAATCAATTAAACAGCTATCAATTTATGCTTATGATCTTGTTAGTCCATTTCCAAATTATAGAAGTGTATGTAGCAGTTGTGAAGGGCCCCCTATAATGTTTCTACCAGTAGCTATAATGGTCCTTCCAATAGCACCCAGGGGCCATACGACATGGGTCTCAAATGATCATTCATGAGATCCTATCTCTGGATTTGTGTAAGGGTTTCCCTCCCATTGACCAGAAGATTAAATAAAATTATGGTTCTCCCGTAGATTTTGTCTGATTTGATGGTCCTCCATAGGTTATATAGTGTAGATATGGTTCTCCATGTAGTCATACGTCATGCTGGGATGGTATTCTATGACATGATGGAATTCACTACAAAGGCCATCCCCACAACCCACAATGAAATTATGAAATGTGATGGTCCTCCCTTCATTGTAGTTCATCATAAAGGCCCTCCACGGAATGTACACTATAGATACTCTACATGTATCTAGAGCTATGATGGTAGTTCTCACCATGATAGTAGACATTTTGAAGCCCCCCCTCCTCAATGGCTCTAGGCAGTAAGAAGGTCCCCCTTAATGTGGTTTACCCCAAAGGCCCTCCCCGTTTATACACCAAAAAGTCCTCTCTACATGTGAACACAAAGCTGTGATGGTAGTTCTCACCACCACATCACCAAATACGATGGTCCTCCCAGCAGTCAAAATTTAGGCCGACATGATGGTCCTCCCCTCATCTTGTAAAATGAAATAAATCCATCGTACAATGAGGAACTAAGGAAAATGAATTATTACATGTCAGATACTCTCTTCATTACAAGAAATATACGCTCTCAACGAAAGGATGGACTAGGGCGACACACATATTCTGAGACACCCTCATACTGTACACAGGTTAACAAGATTCCCATTAACCCCACATCTTGGAATGAAATGTTTATGGGGTAGTCAAATTGGATTAATCAAGTTGAATAGTCCCTTGTGAAACCACTACTAGACATGTTTCATGTTAGAATAAAACTACCTAGGGATGACACATGGGTGATGTATTATCCCATGGATAGTTCTCAGTTCAACATTATAAGATAGTTTTCAAAAGAATGAATGCATAACATTCACCTCAATATCTGGACAAATCTCTACTTGTTAAAAGAAATTTTTATCCCAATGATGGGTTTGAAGGCCATGTTAATGTAACAGGAATGAATTTCTATCAAATCATCCTTGAATCCCTTTTGTCAACAAGATATTCACCATTATAAAGGAAAAATAAAGACCTCGAGATCACATGACTCCATACGCTACATAATTTGTCCTACCTTATCATCAATTCCCTGTCTGGTGTTTATATCCATGGATGCTGAGAACACATATCTCTGCACTTAACCCTACACCGCATCTAGTATATCCCATTAGAAGTGACATCTTAAAATTGTATCATTCCTCGACGACATTCATATGAATTCCTTTCTACTAAATGGTGGAATGATCGATAGACACTAGCCTTGAGAAAGTCTCATAAGAACGAGGTCCAATGAGATAAGGCCATTGAGAAGCTCTTGAACCATACCACTGAGAAAATCAAGTATGCCTCTCATCTAAGGGAATCCAATATATGAGCATTTCACATGTCCTTGGGAGAAAAAAAATCATGTGAAGACCTGACACAATATCTCTCCCACACCAGCATTCGAATATGTGAGACCATGATGGTGCCAACATCAGTAGTAGCAAAAAACATGAGATCAATCCCAACATGTAGTAATAGATGAATTTTTAACAATATGAACCCCCATAAGACCACAAAATCTGGGCATATGCACATCAACTACTGAATGGGAATGACCACAACCCACAGGGCTGGGGGCATGTTTACCTAAAATTCCCACTCAACCGACGTATGTGTTCTCCCGTTAAGGGAGAACAAAAATAGAGGGCTCACCTGTTCCATCCATTCCCATGACACACATATTCCGAGATGGAGGCATAATGCATGGTCAAATCTGGGATCTCTCCGAGTCAATATTTTCCATGAAACACAAAGGGAATCAAAAAATGGCCAGATAAGTTCCAACAAAGGATGTGAGAAGCACCCATACCATTCCGCACATGGTACGCCACCCCCAACGTTGTATGCATTATTTATCACCATCGACATCATACCTACACTCCTTAATGAAAATGAAATAAATAAAATGGATATAAGAGATGAGGGTTCCCTTTGTGAGACATTCCACCCCATTCCAGGAGGTGTGCACACTAGAAACCCGTGATTTGTCTTAAATATGGTCACACACTTAGTCAATATACCATTACCTCTCACATGACTCCATAAAAATTAAAATAATAATATAAATACCTTAGAACAACTACCTAATCCTTGTGTAAATCATTCCCCCTCACATGAAGAGAGGTTTTATTGATAAGAGGAAGAAATGAAAGAGAAAATATGACTCAACACTGAGCTGCTAAGGTCCAGTCATCCTACGGGGTATGTCCCTCAGGTGGAGTGTCAACAAAATCTTCTAATAAATGTCTCTCTACCTCACAAGTTCATCTTAATAGATGAACCATTTTATGAAATATCACTCTTGTTAGAACTAGTACTATTAGACTACCTGAACCCAATTTTGAGAGAATATTATGATTTCCCTCCTTTGGTGATGAAATTAAAACATATTCATAAGAATCCACAAAAGATTCGCTGGATAGGTATCCTTCTCAAGTTTTCAGAAGTGTTGATAGATAAAATCATTCAACATGTTTTACCCACTCATGCATTGGTCCGATAGGACACACATCAAGGGATCCTAAATATGAACATGTCATTGACAACTCGACTAAAAGAAATGCAAGGAAGATTTTCTCCAATACAAATGGAAGGAAATATCTTCCCTGATTGGGTAAGAAACTTCCTCCACCGCCAAATTTTAGGAACCCTGTATTCCCAGTGTTCAATGGCTCAAGGGACCTCGAGCTGCATCTATCACACTACTCTTCTTACAATGAACCCATGAATGGAACCTCAGAGTAACATTAATCTATGAATCTTAGATTCTTAGTGCGAACCCTGAATGGTTTTTACTTTATATAGTACAAAAATTTTACAGATAAATCTATAAAGGGAAGGAAGGATCTATAGAACATGTTCCTTTTCTAGTTCATCTCTATGTTTCCAAAAACCATAGTCAGTGATCTGATGAATTGAAAATAGTGAGAAAACGAGGGATTTTTAGACTTCCTTCCGATATGGAACGGTCAGACTTACTCCTTGAAGTAGCCACTCTTCATAGATGAGATGATTTCCATGTGCATCAATAGTCTCCATGATGGGTAATGAACACCACTTATTCTGGTGAAATATACAAGTGGGTTTTTAGAATTATTTTCCATCACTCAAAGGATATTAGATTCATTGTAATGGATGAGTTTCAAGTCTCAGGAAACCCATTATCCCTCATACAAAGAGAAGGTAGAGCTGAAGCCTCTTATAACATATTTAAGCCACCCCCTACACCAGCTCGGCCTCCACACCCCCCAAACTCTGTAGGGACCTCTAGATATGAGTAACATCCCCCACCACATCATGAAAAGTGAAGGATAACGAAAAGAAATCAATTATATGAATATTTTAATAAACTATATCCATTCTAGGATAACCATGTATGTGGATACTCAATTTCACCCATTAATTTCAACATTCTTCGATATCTAGATCTAAATAGGGATGTTGATGTTGGTCATGATGATAATCCATATTAATATACCTTCCACCATATATTTTGGAGAATATACATGAATTATTTTCCTTCAAAGACCTCTAGAAAAAGATGAAATATTCTATATAATTCAATCTGGTAACACCTCCAGCATAAGTGGAAGATGTTTCCACCACTGATCCAGATAAAGAGGGGAAGAGGAAAATTTTTGTAAAAAAAATCTAGAAAACTATTGATATTTGGTTGACTCAGAAACTAATTAATCGATCCCACAATATCTTCCAAACATATATAAATAAACTGAATATAACACTAATAGCTCCTGATACAACACAACTAAAATTTGCATCCCCACAAACCTCCAAAGGCTGACCACCCAACAAGTATACTAATTAGAAGTGTGGAATTCTTATACCGGAAGATGGACTTTCACAAAAGAGAAATTTGACATTGAATCTCTTATATTTCATTCCAAAGCAACTAAAGATAAGGGAACTTCCTTGGAAAACAGAACCACATGAGGAAGATGATGAGGCGAAGTCATCATCATAATAGAAGCTGATTTTTGGCTCTGTCAATGTCATCCACTTGATGGATCCCTTCCATGATGATGAATATTGTAATAATCCAAAATTCATCATGCCCAATTGGGGGGATGGAGAATGAAACTGCAGAAGCTCTAGATGTATAAGTAGACACGTACATGATAGAAATCATGATTATGGCCAAACCCCATCTAAAACCATCAATGTTGTTGAAACTCATGGATATACCCTCCATCATATCTTACAAGGACTGTAATATTCTCCCACCCTTGTAAAAATCAACAAAAATTCGTTCCTTCTGAAATATCTGTCAAATGATGAATAGTTGAGTAATTTCATCAGTAGTAGAGAAGACATGCCCTTCCCAATCCAAAAATTAGGGAAGTTCCTTCACCTCTAATCCAAAGGCCTGACCCATCATCATCAAATTCTCAAGAATATAATGATTCTGTGAAGGATAGTCACCATGTTGGTAAGCATCGTACTATAGACCAGAAATATGATATACAGAAATAGTTAACATCAGTTCCGACAAACCTCGTAATAATGGATGCACTTAATCTATCAGAAGATCTCATTTAATCACACATTGAAGCTTTGTTATGTCCCTAGGAGTTTGAAGTCAATGTGTCTACCATCGAATACCACCAGACAGAGACCAATCCTACAGAATTCCATGCAGTTATCTCCATCATAGATCAAGATGAATACGCCATCATGAAAGAGCACATAAAACTGTAATATGTGACTTGTATAATAAATGGCATTGATATATTAATATCAATAATCCATAATGGATCATGAGTTAATGTCCTCCCACTTTGGACACATCGTCATCTAGGTTGCATTGAAGATGATCTAACACCCTACACCACGACTCTATTGGGATACAAAAAATGAAAGAAGAATCTATTAGGTATAATCAGGATCAAAACCTATATTGGTGACCACATAGCTCACCAATAATTTCTTTTGGACCGAAATATTATGGCCTTCAACACCCTCTTATGGAGGTACTGAATGCATAAACACATAACATTCACCAATTCGTACCATCGATTATTGAAATATAGCATTAATGGATTGACTGGGACACTACATGCCAATATGCCACCATTTGACCTCTGTGAATAACACTATAATAATGCAGGGTTATATGAACCAAAGAAGGAACAACACTCAACTAGCAGAATGGGTTGGGTTTTAGCCCCAAATGGTTTGGATATTTTCCCACTAATCCACTCAGACATCTCGGAGAAGAATATGTACATCCCATAAATCATATTGAAAGCACCAATCCAAATTCGAACATATATTAAGTAGTCCTAATGATATCATTTATGGAATTTTAACCTGATAATTTTGAAAAGCTCCTTGACTCCCAAGATAATGGTGTGGATTTGGTTCAAAATTCCATTGTACCATTATAAAAATCCCATAAAATTCCCACCTCACCCGATGAGGTAAAAGTAAGTGTCTTGTAACTCCATGAAGATGATGATACTCTTATACCCATCACTACATATTCTCCAGATAATCCTCCATCAATGTATGAGAATGAAGAGATGGATTGAACAACCAGACACCAAAAATTTAAATTCTTCCCTCAACTATGGAACAATTATCTCAAGGATTGTTTCCCCATTAGAAGATGAAGACGAAGATGATGATGATGTAAAGGATGAAGAATACGACCTAGAGGATTCCCCTCAATCATTTGAGGAAGGAATCTCTACCACCATTGATGAACTCAAGTAAACCAACGTGGGAACAAAATTAGTCCCACGACCAAACCTGGTTAGTGTGACCATGCCTTATGATGAGAATGAGGTATACACCACTTTCCTATGGAAAAATCGAGATTTTTTCACTTTTAATTATATATTAATTCTAGGTCTCAATTCTGAGGTGGATACTAACCAACTAAGGCTTCCAGAGGACCACCATGATTACATGAAAGCTGCAATTAGGACTCACCCGACACATGATTGAAAAACATAGGCTGAAGCTGACAAGATCATCCGAGATGACTTAATTTGGGAGATCCAATATGCCATCTGGAAAGAAAAAACTCTCCTTGTTAAGAATAAAAATGTAAGATCAGGGTTTTCATTGATTTTAGGGAAATTAATCGGAAAATCCTGAATGATGATTTCCATGTCCAGATTAGAGAATTTTTGATCGATGAAACTCTTGGGTATGAGGCTCTCTCTTTCACATATTACTATTCAGGATGTAACCAAATCTGAATTGACAAATAAGATGAAGAAGATACCTCATTCAAGGATACCCATGGAGTTTTATTTTATAGGATGATTCCTTTCAGTTTGAAAAATTCTAGTGCCACATATCAAGTGCCATGCACAGCATTTTCCAAACCTTCCATAGGAAAGTTCACTAAATGATATGTTGATGATCCAGTGGTTAAATCATGACAAAACAAAAACAATATAGATCTTTAAACCATCATCAATAAACTATAACTGAATAGACTGAAAATAAACCACCAATAATGTTCTTTTGGAGATCCCTCATCGAAATTCCATAGCTTCATTGTACACCCCAAGGGCATCGAAGTCGAACCAAAGATGTAAAAGGACATCCTTGGCATGTCACCTCCTCACAACCACACTATGTTGATGGAAAACTAAGGACACATGTCATACATTCGACATACAATTTCCAACCTCACAGTAAAATTCTTCCCCTTCACAATGTTAATGAACAAAGGGGTAGAATATCCTTGGAATGAAAACTGTCAGTAAGCATTCAAAAATATCACGAAATATTTTTTATGTACATCAGTGCAAATGATTCCTATTGAAGAAATACCCCTAATTTTGTAAGTGACAACCTTATATTGATTCCTATGTTACATCATCGTATAGAAGATTTATTTTGACATCAAGAATAGTCTCTATTAGCTCATCCAAATCATGATCAACACTATTACTCGTTATTCTAATATGGAGAAGAGATTCCTTGAATTAATATTTGAGGTCCAGAAGATTAAGCATTTTAAGAATCAGCACTAAGCCCACTTGGTCTCATGTAGAAACCCACATAAGTAAATTATTAGACATCCAATACAAACTAGATTCTTTTCATTGTGGTTGGTCGTCCTATAGCAGATTGATAGACTATTCATAACATAGAAATCAATAAAACAATAGGCATTAGAAGATTAATAGGAAGAGAATGACTCAATAGAGGTTTTCCTATTAGTTCATGATCTACTTAATTAGGAAGTGTTATCTATTCATGAAAACTACCATATGTGGGAAATGTAATCATCGGTGATCCGATAAGCTTGATAGAAAAAAGAATGGAAGACCCCATGTTCAACAAAGTGGGACTTGTAGTCATTCTCATAAACCAGTAAAGTTGTTCTTGCCTATTCCTTCCTATTGTAAGAAGGATGTATGAATAATGAAATAGAGTACAATACTCTCATTGATGGCCTAGATGTGGCACTTCAAGAAAAGACTGATCACCTAAAGATTAACGGTGATATAGAATTGGTCATCATGAAAGTCAATGGTTACTATTCAATCAAGAAAGAGGGGATGATATGTTTGATGAACCATTTTCAAGAACTGGTTAAATAATTCATACAAATGATAACATTGATTACTATTAATCAACTTCAAAATGCACAAGTTGATGTATTAAAAATGTAGCCATGACTTTGTCCGACCCAGATCAGAACAAAATAGTCATCAGTATGGCCCTATGATGGATGGACATACCCTTTATTCAGGATAACATGGAATAAAATAATGAAATTGGCCCCATAACTGAGTCGTAATGTCCCACCACTAGGTATGTATGGAAGGGATGAAATCTATATATGGTTGACCAACTTCATGATGTATGACAGGGAAAATCAGTACATGCTCTTTTATAATAGAGTCCTTAATGGAGTCTTTATTTGATGCATTGGTGAAGAATTCATTGAAACCATCATAAAAACATCAATTTCATAACAAACATAGAACATCAATTAAGATCCTATCTCTCACAGTAGATTTGATTTCTTGGGTACTATTGTCCCACCAAGATACAGGATTGCTCCACAGTAACTAGGAACCACATTCCATCCAGGTTCATGAAAATTTCATCCACCGGCCCCTAGTGTTACATCACATAGCCAAGAGAACCTATCCATTTTACATATGGGGAATACATGTCAGTGGACCATACCCTCATTCTTGTCCAGACAATTCAAATATATTCCCCAAGAATGAAAACATATATTCCAAATGGGAAGAAGTTGTACCTCTCAAAGAGGTTGGGGAATGAACCATTATCATCTTTAGGAAAGCCAGTATCATCAATATTTCTACTGTCCCTCGTACAATAATGAAAAACAATGACACAAATTTTTGCATTGATGAATTGGACCAGGTATATCAAGATCAAGGAATAATGGACCACCATTATCCCCTCTATCATGTAGCGGCCAATAGGTATATAAAGGACTTAAAGAAAACCGTATCCAATACACACCATAAGATAGTTAACCAGGACATGAAATCATGGATGGATAAGTACATTCATTCATTTTGGGATTACCATACCATGACTCGCGTGACCACTCATGAAACCCCATACAAATTAATATATAGCATAGAGGTAGTTCTACACATTTAATTTCATTTAAAATTGCTTTGTGTTTCCATATCTGATCAATTTTCCACAGATGAGTAGTCTCATAAATGGTTCGATGAACTAGAGAGTTTATATGGTAAAGGATCTCACACTAAACACCATTTCGATGTTTACCATATCCAAATTTCAAAAGCCTTCAATAAGAAGGTTTTCCTATGATCATTCCTTTATGGATAAATGGTTTCATTCCTCATTACCCCAATGATAATCAGAATAAAACCTCCAATATTAGATCTAAAATGGGAAGGACCATATGTTACATGCAAGGTCTACTCCAATTGATCATATTCATTAATTTCCATTGATAGACAACTCACCACAACTCCCAACAATACGTTGTTCCTACAAAATTACTTTTTTATAATCGTATCAAACCTTTCATAGATACGTGATGTTAAAATGCATAGTGCCTAATATTTCAATGAATACATTATGTCGAACTATAAGGAAAGGGTCTGGATCCCATGACATTAAAGTGCATAATGAACCAAATTTTCTGCAAGACATTAAACTGTATAGAAACATTTTAATCCATATTATATGATGTCAAAATGCATAGCATTATAATCCATTTGGGGAAAACATTAAACTATAGGGTGATAAAATTTTATGGCACAATGACATGTTTCACATGAATCTGATCTATGTGAGGGAAATGTTTAAATGCCCCATTTCTCTGTATTGGTCAGACATGAATAGAGAGGGTATCATATAACTACACATATTTTGATTACCATTCATCAAGGGGATATGTAGAGGTGCATGGATTCTAGATCCTAGTATACCCACCAGGTGAGGCCATCAATTCCCCTATCCCTATGTACAAGTCATACATGCACATGGGAATCCATGAAAATCCCTAAGCAAGATAAATTAAACTTTTGGGTACCTCTTGAACAATGTATGTATTGATTCCCATTCATTAATGGAATATGTCGAGACACATTGAACCTATGTCTTTTTCCATCCACCACACAATACAGATTCCCCCACTCTATGCACTGGATATACTAGAATGGATAATTATTTTGAACTATGCGTGGCTTGATTATCACCCTATAATGATATGTAGTGATGACCAAATCCTTTATCCAAGTCCTTCCATTATTCAAAAAATCATTTTTCTTGGAAGTAGGTCTAACCGGCCTAGGAAACGTGTTTTCAGAACTATATGGACATTGATTCCTAGCATACAGGGATCTGTAGGAAACATTTATGAGATTCAAGCCCCAATATTCACTCACCTTATCCTTTTCATGTCAGTTCACTCTTGTCCTTACCATTTTTTGTTAAACTACATTGGATACTAGAACTTTATAATGATTGTTCCCCCTATATTAATGGGATATATATAAAAACATTGACCCTATGTATAATTATATCCACCACACTAAACAAATACCAACCCCTGTATCTACTCCTATCTTATGCCGGAAAATTCTTGAGTCCTAGCCATAATATGTCAATCTTCATGGACAAAGACTACTTAACCAGACAAAATTAAACTCTAAGGTGTCTCAAGAACTATATATGTATTGATTCTAGTAATAAAATGATATACATATAATATCATGCCGAAAATCAATGTTCCACCACACTGAATAAAAACAATTCCTCCAATCCCCTATGTAATTAATTAAAATTGATGTATAGGATTTCAAATTTAGACTTTTTCATTCAGAAAGTGTCAAAATGTCCATGATTCCCATTACATACAAATCTGATCAATGTAGAGGATCTCATACATGAGAACTAATTATGGTATAGAGATCTCCCAAATACCCATACATATCCATTTTGTCCATCAGAGTCCATACACCTAGAAATCCCGGGTCACCATAATCATCGATAGTTATCAGAAATGGACAACTAGTGTCTTGCAGAAAACTTTGTTTGACAATGAATAAAATTACATGGATACTCTACATATGTTTCCAACAGAAATGTCTTGACAGCTAAAAGAAAATTCATCCTCGGGAGAGTTTGTTTCCAATTCCGTACACCCATTGGATCATAATCCTCACATCATCCCTCCAAACTCAAGGGCTCCCAGAATCATTGTTTACAACTTCATCCCCTAATCATGTTTGGGGAATTCTAGGAATATCTTGACTTTGTTATTTCATATTTAAGCATGATCCCTTGGATATTTCATCCCAACAACCTATCATTAAATGATTATATAATTGTTTTTTCAAAAACACATAAAACTGCATGGATGCAGTACAACTAGATCATTCACATCGATTCACCCACGTCCTCACTACATGACATTAATCCGCATTTCCAAAAAATGAAAATTTCATTACCATACCATGGTGGTTGATTGAAACCATTTCCACCATATGATTCTGAAACTGAGCATAGCCCATGTGGTCTTTGGAATTTTGGAAGGGAATTGCACATAGTATTAGGACGAATCAATCAACAATGACTTACCCAACTATAGTTACATTAAAAGAAATAATAATGTTTTCCCCTCCATATAGGGAATCCAAAATTTCAAAAAATATGAAGTTAAATTGGAAGGTACCCAACATATAGCTATAATTTTTCCAATCATTGCACAATGGCCAAACACATGTAGGATATCGGATCTTGGTACACCTGTATCATAAAAAATGGGCCATGATAAGATAACAGATTTAAAATGTTCCATTTAACATAGAGGTCAAATCAGTGTAGTGATAATCCGAAATCGGTGAATAATCATAGATTGAGTGTTTCTGATATTCCCAAACCAACACTATCTATTTGTCAAGAAATTGGGTTTTGATGGAACATGGATCAACATAATACTTCATGGATATCAGTAATGTAAGGTCAGTGTATTATGGAATACATTGTTTCACAATGAACACAAAGACCTGGAGGCTCTTATAATGTTTCCAATAAAACGCCATATCAACCGAATGAAAATTCTTCCCCATGAGAGGTTTTCTTAATTTTATACTCCCAACGGCCTTCAAGACCCATTTCATTAATCCTAATCCAAGGGAACATAAAACCATGGTTTAAAATATTCACTCTACCCATTTCTGGTACAAGCTAGAACATCCTAGCTATATTACCCTCCATTTATTCAGGGATTCTATATCAATGTCCTAACTTCATAATGTTTAAACTGCATGATACTCAATACCTGGTATTAAACCTTAGGTCAGGTCGCGTCAAAAGGATATTTCTCCTCATGGACCTACATAGGAAATGAATTTATGGATAATAGTTCAACATACACTCCTTGTAACACCCCAAGATTTGGAGAATTTTTTTTTCAAATTAATTTCTCTTTTCAATAATTTTTTTCATTTCACGTGACATTGGAAATAGTTCATTATATATGTATATGAAAACATAGTCAAATATTCTTTTGACACACATAATCAAATTGTATTGCAATACCCACACACCAAATTGTAATTAATTACTTGTAACATTAACTAACCGTATGTTACACGCTACACAAATATGGAGTATAATTCATGAAACACTATGTTTTCATGAAACATCATTATACATATATATATATATATACAATTATTGAAATGAGATAATTATAATGTAATCCTTAAACATATTTATATGAATATAAATAACTTCATATCAAATATTCCATTAAATTGTTTTATATAAATAAATAATATGTATAATGGAATATATGATTTTTTGTAATGACCTTTTTATGTTTAAAAACATTGTTTTCAAGAATGAACTACTTCTAATAATGTAATTGATTTTAGAAACATTTAGAAATTTAATTTAATGAAATAAAAAAAATTAAATTTTGAACATTTAAATTATCTTATAGTGATTTTTTTGGGGTTTTCTGAGAAACTCCAATTTTTGATGAACAATTTAAATACTTTTTTTAGTTAAAAACAAATTTTTTCTATTTATTTATTATTTATAAATGATATTATATATAATTTTTACATAAAAATAGGGTAAATATTATGTCTACTATTACAATGTAATTCATTATAATCAATTTCACTATGAAACTGAGTATAAAATTATAACAATATTTTGGAAGTTTTTCTTTTTTAAAACCCAGTAATTTTGTTTCGTCTGCAAGATTAGTACTAATATTAATTTTTTTACTTCTGTGAAGTGATTTATAAAAAATATGAAAGGCACCATTATATTCATTATAATATTTATTTACTAATATGTCCGTGTTAATTTCTGACCAAAATGATTGGTAAAAGTGATTAAAATTAATCACAATAGTTAAGACCAAATTAAGAATTATTAGGGACTAAACCATATAATTAAGGTACAAAATGACATATACACTTGTCCAAAACACATTGGATTTCCATATTTCGGAAATTAGCCTTCTATTATTGTGTTTTAATGAATTGGTTCATCTTTTATTGTTAGAACATGTGAACACCTAACTTGTTTCTAGAAATTCCAAATGAGTCCTTTTCTTTTTCTATAAAAGGCCTCCACCTCTACAATTTATCACACCTCACAATTATAACGACCCATAATTTGCATACATTGTTAATACTTCATAATTGAAGCATACTTATTACAACATATAACAAAACCACGAAAGGACCGTAGAGTTATAGTGTCTTTAGAAACTGGGAAACATAAACAACTTGTTCATAAAGCGTCTACACTGTCTCCCATTTATTTCATCATATCTATAGTCCCTTTTGGCATATCTTACTTAATAAACTTCTTCCTGACCTGGGGAAAGAAAACATACAAAAGGGTGAGCTCAAATGCCCATTAAGGGTAAACAAAAGAAATATCAATCACATCGTATACATAAGCACATAACTTTTGGAAATCTTAACCTGGAAAAGAGATCATAATTTCATAACATGGGATAAATCATGGCAGTAAAATGTAATCCCAATAATTATAACTTAAAACATTAAACTTTTTGGAATACACACATAATCATAGAGAATCATTTCTTATTAGTCAAGACTCATTGCCAATACTATCTTAGTGGACAAAGTCCCTTTCTGAACCGAGTCACCCTCGTTTCAGTACTGTTTCCCTGAACCGGTATAACCTACCGTTCCAGCCATGTCTATCTCATGAGATATAAAATCTTTTCACAATGCATTGGCGGGAGATATAGGTCCCACCCATCTCATAATGATACCATTCTTATGTGTGCCACAAAACCATAAACCATACATCCTTGCATAACCCATGTATTAAAAATGGGAATCTTAAACATCATGACATCATAAAACAATTCATATACGATAAATGAATTCATAAAAATAATTCCATCACAACATAATCAAATCAATGTAATAATAGGGTTAAAAACATAACCCTTTATTATCATAGATGGAAAATAATTTTGATAAAACACTTGAACTCCATTCTTAAGGAAAATATCCTTTCTACTTTAAAACCCTTTTTCCTTTCTTAACATGTCATACAATTTTAAACTAAAATAAGTTGATTAAAAGTAAACATGAAAACTTGTAAAGGATTGTTCTAGTAAATAATGTTTTAAAAATCCATTCATGCCGTATAAGTTAAAAAAACATCCTTCTCATACTTTTTCCGGAAAAGTCAAAAAGTACCTCGTACGAAAAACGACAAAAGATTCCTTTAATATCTTTTACTAAAAACTCACCGAAGGGTAAAATTGGATTTAAACAATTTTAGGTGGATGTAAATAATATTACATATTGAGGAAACATGGATGTGGATGATAAAATACACCCCAGTAAATACCAAAGTATAAACAATCTCAGATAAAAATGAGATTGTGATATTTCCCTTAACTTAGGTCCGATATGCTTTGTACGTGTCTGAACCTCCTGTATAATGATTTAAATATTCTTATTGCCTTATTCCAGAATCATACTTATTTTTATGATATCATATATGGTCATATTCTTAGCTTCTTAGTAGTAATATTTCATTTCTACTTGTTATTCGGGTGTTTATAACTTTTTTTTCTTATGCGTGTCTTGTCGAATAAATTATTATTATTCTCTTTAGGTTATAGATACATCATTTCCAGAATGATATTACTGTAATATATATCATATTCATTCATTCAATTCATTTATGAAATGAAGATCATGTAGAATGAGTCGCATCACATCGTGGAGATGGTATTCCGTACGTACGCATGAGTGATGATATCATTCCTATGATCGTGGAATTGTATTGGAGTGTATGTATACTATTTCAGAAGCAGTATTACATTATAATAGTCATATATAGTCATTATTTACACCATTATACCCATCCAAGTAAGGTGGTGGAAAATAGATTACACCACGGCGTGGAGACAGTATTCCGTACGTACGCACGTGCGGTGATTTCTTTTTCCGTAGGATGGATAGATGGTGAAATAGGGTTGTTTCATACTTATAATAACATATCAGTATATTAGTGAAACTGATGTTATTACTTCATAATTAAACAACTAATTAAGATGAAGTGGAAGAAGAAATAAAGATGAAAGAATCGGTAACTGACATTACCTCTTCTTTGAAGTACTTCTTTGAGACCTCCTTTTAGGGAACTAAAATGGGTCTTTGAAGAAGACCAGGACCTCTAGGATGTCTCTAGGGAAGTGGAGAGGTGGAATTGGCAGGGGTTGGACGATCTTGAAGGCTCAATGTGGTGTTAGCAAGAGGGGGAGGCGGTTCCCTTTTATAAGGGAGGAGAGGGGCACCTTTGGGAAAACTAAAAATATTATTTTATTATAAAGTCAAGTTCGGTTTTAAATAGATCCAGATTGATATATTTTGAATCCAAGGTGGGGATGGGTCTAAATACTCTCATCCAAAAGAATTTAGACAAGTTTAGGTTCCTATTTTAACCTTACCATTTAGATTTAAGATTAAGTTAAATAAGATTACTTTTACCGTGTCTTCTTGTGTTCTTATACTATAAGGTTAATAAACTCACTATAAGCATCCAAACGAACCCCAAGTTGTTTATTATTAATATATATAACCTTATATAAGTAATGTTTCCAAATCGTAGATTTTTAGAAATAAAATAACAATTACTAATATAATATTTGTTTTAAAAACTATTTTATGTCAATTTTGACACTATTTAGTAATTGATTTTTGTGAAAGTCATAAAAGAATTATTAGTTCGAACCAAGTTAATTAAATCAATATTAACATGTAATATTAACCTATAAAATTATTGGTATTCATAAAAAGTCTCAAATTACATTTATTTTGAGGTTTATAACATTAATTATATCAATATTTCATTAATAAGATAATTACTGCATCAACTTGTGTCATAAATAAATTATATTATTTAATGTCTAAAAATTACAAATAAAATACCATTATGTAGGAAATATTTTTATCTTTCTAATGAATACTTATAGTTTAATTTATCTTATGTATAACCCCATATTAAAAATTATTTACTTATTAAACTTTGATTTTAACTATTTTAACTCTTCTTTAAATAAATTAATAATAAATGTCCTAATCTAATCAAAGTGGGCCTAAATGGTCATATTTTAATCCTAAGTTTTTTTTGGTCGAACTAAACTTGTCCAATATAATTAGTACATGTGTTAGGTTAATAATAATATCATCCTTACCCTTAATTACCCTATTTACTTTTAACCATGGTAAAAAAAAGTAAAAAGTTACTATTCACCAAAAAAATTATTTTCATCTCATTGAACTATATTTTACTTACTGATATCAATCGTGTCTCTTGGATTTTTGAAATTCCACTCACAGAAGCGGTAAAATTATGTTTTATGAAAAATTCAGTTTTTAACTACCACTTAGTGGGTTCACTATTCATCAAAAATTGAAAGTCTTCAGAAAAATACCAAAAATTCACCCTAAGCTAATTTCGATATTCCGAATCCAAAAATGAAGTCCATTTTGAAAAATAAAATTTATAAAATTTCAAAAGGTGGTTATTACTATTCATAACGGCTAGTTTTAATAATATTTTAATAACATATCGTTGTTTAGTGAAACTCGGTATTGCGTACGATGCAAGCTATCGAGGAAGGTCGCGATTTCGTGTAAATCAAGCCAAGCAAGTGTTGTGTAGAAAAATATTTCTTTGATGATTTATATAACATAAAAGCCTCGGGTGTTACATCAATACATTTAATATCATTCATGATCTGACCATGTAGACTTCCAAAAATCCTATCTTTGGCCATGAATCCTCTCTTTGGATAGAATTCATCACAATGATTCCTTTTGGAATAAACTAAAAGGAGTTCCCTAATTATTATGTAATGTCTTCTCTAAAGATCTTTTGTTTTTTTTACTTCTCCACCACACCAATATTTTTTTCCATTATTTTGAGACAAATCGAATATCGTACATATAATAGAATTTTTCTTTAAAAAGGTGAAATCCTACACTTACACACACCTCCATCAAATCGGCGTTGAAGAAAATTTTATTGTGTACAATGAACTACTTCTGTCATGACCCGTCCTCGGGGCCCGTGCCGTGACTACCCCAAGCCTGCCTTCCATAGGCCAGAGGGCTAGCAACTAGCACCAAGGCGTAAATCCCGGTAAAAAGGGAAGGCATTGCCTTTGTAAAGTAAACTAACACCACAGAGTAAACAAGTAGTAGAAGTAAACACTATGTAAAAGCTGGTACAAGGGTAAGTGCGGAAAAGTAAGTGGGCCAGTATACAAACCCAAACTGAAAGTAAAGTACAACTCGAAAGGGAAAACAAAAACTGAAAGGTAAAGCCACCACAATGAGATGTCCACTAGGAATCCCACCTGAAGGGTGGGTACAGAAAGCCTCCACAGCTCCTCGGGTCCAGCCTACTGCTCCGAGTACGTTCCGCCCAGTGGTCCACCTCCGAGTACCGTCCTGCTCTGCAAGCCTCCACCACGATCAGCGATGTCCGTCGTCTGCAACCAACAAAACGTAGTGCGGGCATAGCCCGTGCAGGGGTGAGTATAAGCTACTCAGTAGGGACCCCAAGACCCCCAAAGGTCTCCCAAAATCCAAAAAGGATAAACCACAAAGGAAAGATACAATCATGAAGTAACAACCGATACTGCTTAGGTATATTCCCGTACATATACCTAAGTCATCAATTCTAATACGATCAAACCACTGATCCCAAGTACAACCCAGTCCACATAGAAAAGAATACATATTCCACATAGGAAAGAAAAACGTAATCCACATAGGATATCACAACACAATCCACACAGGAAAGAAAACAGGATTCAGCTCACACAGGTATACTTCTTTGAAAGACGACAGAGATGATCACTGATCCATCTATGTCGTCGGACCCACAAATGATCGATAGGTACTAACCCCCGCAATGAACTACATAGGATCGAACCCACACAAGATTGGTAGCATTGATCCACATAGGATCGCTGAGTTCTGTAGTCTTCGTCGTCGAATCCACTGAGGATCTCTGCACAGTCGTCGTCACAGTCACAGTAGCAGTTGTAGCCAGCTCTAGGATTCCTGCACACAGCAAGCTCATTCGGGAGGGTCCGCTCCACGAGCCGAGAGGCTGATACATCACCTGACACATAGTCCAGAGTTTATGTGTCCAAAAGTTCTGTATCGTCAACAGGAACTCAACGTCGCAGACGGCGCGTCAATCGGATGCCCGGTCTGAGAGTTATTGGCTTTTTCGTCACAGGGGCCCTGTTGGTTTTTTTAAGGAAAAACCATCCCGACCGTACTCCACCTGCATCCAAACCTCGGGCAGAGTAAGCCAAAAGATCTGTCTCACTAAGAGGAATCCAAAAAAGTCGACGGCACATCATTCGGACGTCCGGAGCTTAAGATACGAGTGTTTCCGCTCCGAGGGCCCGGTTGGTTTCGTGTACGAACCAACCTGGCCGAACTCAAAGTCATCCGAAACCTTGAGTGTGATATACCAAAACGACTGTCTCGATTCAAGGATCGCATCGAAACTGACGGTGCGTCGATCAGAGGTCCATAGCCCATGTTATGGGCAAAAGACCGAAGACGGTCCGAAAACGGGAGTTTTGGGCCCGGACCGACCCGGCCCGAGACCCCCCGGTCGGCCCGAACTGGGTCGACCCACCCCGGGTCCTGGTCGGCCCGGCCCGCCGTGGCCCGGCCTGGGCACAGCGCGCCCAACGTGCTGGCTAGCTCGGCCAACAGCCGAGCCGTTGGCAAATGGGGGGGCGCCTGCCCCCCTGGTGTAACCACGACCCCCCAATTAAGGGGGCGGTTTTTGTATGCCGGTTGGGGGAATTAATTCCCCCGACTCCCCTTTGTCAGGCCGGCCTGCACTGGCTGGCCGGTTATGCTGACAATGACCGGCGACGGCCAGTCCTTCCTCCATCGCCGACACCGGCAGCCCGGAACTGGCCGTCGGTCACCCTACTCCGCTGCGGCCAGGAACCGGCCACAGCTTGATTCGTCCGGCGTGGTGCGAAGGCACCGCGCCCCTCCACCGCGGCCCCGCTCCAGCCATGGCGTCTTCGGTTTTCTTTGACGCAGCGCGTCGGCGTCGCATCCTTGTTCAACTTCACGGTGTGGTGCGACGGCGCCGCGAATTACTTGTCGTGCGATTTTCGCGTGGTGCGACGACACCACGCCATTCCTTCCAAACCCCAATGTATCAAACAAGGATAAATAGGAGGGTCGGTCGTGTTTGTGCGGTCTGGCCCCCTCTCGTTAAATGATAACATTTAGTCGTATATCCACGAAGAACGACAAACTATAATCATGAACGGAAATAATAAAATAAAATAAATCCCCTACATTGATTAAAGAGATGAGTAACGTCGGCATCGCGAAGAGAGGATTCGAAGACGTTGATGGAGATTTCGATTCGAGAAAATCGTCACGAAAAGAGATGTCGCGGGAGAATGACGTCGTGGAAGAAGCCGTCGCGTCGCAGGTCGGTGTCGCGGAAGACGGTCTCCGAGGGCTCGTCTCTCCATGTCGGAGTTCGTTCGTTCTTCGCATTCTTTGTCAAAGAAGAATAACTCAAGACTACCTTAGCTTTTTCTCGAAAAGCTCTCAAACAACTAAACACCAACCCAAATAAAATATGTTCTCCACGTATTTTATTAACACAACAAGGCTTTTCAAATTCAAGGGTTTTAATTTCAAAACTCACATTAAACTTACTACATTAATGTCATAAGTTTAATAAACATAAGATAACAACATTAATGAGTGTTGAGGGGGTTAGAGGATATGAAGGGGTGGGGTTCGTGTGGGCCCCACCACCCTCATAACCTCCCATGGGAGGTTGGGTAGTTACCCAACTTCCATCCATAGGATTAAACAATTAGTGTTAAAATAAATATTGTAGAATAATTATAAATTAAACTTCCACAATTTTGATCATAAAATCTTGTGAAAACGCAACTCCGGAACAGGTGTTCCTAAGCAATTACCGGTGATACGGTTCTATCGGTGCCCTCAGAATTCGATTCCATGCACCAGTTCATAAGTTAGAAAAACCCGCTCGTCCGTTCGCTGAACGTACCCGAGCTAAACTTCGGATTGAAGTTCCGGGCACACCGGGCCTCGGAATCAAGTGCCGTCTAAAACCGCGTTCTTGTAAAATCCCAAAGAAAATTAAGAAAAAATGTTCCTTGAATTTTACGGGTCTTTAAATTACTCCCACCTCAGGACTTTACGTCCCCATAAAGATACATCGAAAACTAGGGAAACAAATGTGGGTATTGAGCATACATCTGAGCCTCCCACTCCCAAGTGCTCTCCTAGATGTTCACGTGCTGCCATCTGATGCACACTAGAGGAATCGACCGTCCACATAGGACCCGCTCCTATCGATCCTCGATCTCCACTGGGACCTCCGCAAAAGTCGCCCCATCATCAACGTCAAGCTCTCCATGGTCAATAATATGTGTCGGGTCGTGCATGTATCTCCTCAGCATAGATACATGGAAGAGGTCGTGCACCCGGTGCAACTGAGGTGGTAGAGCCAGATGATATGCCACCTCGCCAATCCTTCCGAGGACCTGGAATTGTACGATGAAGCGTGGAGACAACTTGCCGCCTCAGCCAAATCTATGTAATCCACGTCGAGGTGAGACACGCAAGAAGACGTGGTTGCCATTCTCGAACTCTAGTGGCCTCCGCCTCATGTCAGCATAAGACTTATACCGGCTCTGAGCTGTTCTCATCCACTCCTGGAAGACCTGGACCTTCAATGTCGTGGCCTGGACCATCTTCGGTCCCACAAGTGCTGACTCCCCAGGGTCTGTCCAGCACAAAGGAGATCCGCAAGGTCTACCGTACAACACCTCGTATGGTGCCATCCCGATGGTGGAGTGGTAGCTATTGTTGTACGCGAACCCCACCAAGGGTAGGTGGTCCTCCCAGCTGCGACCAAAGTTGAGGACAGATGCGCGAAGCATGTCCTCGAGAGTCTGAATTGTCCTCTCTGTCTGACCATCCGTTTGAAGGTGAAAGGCTATACTCAGACGTAGCTGCGTCCCGAACGCCTCCTTAAACCCCTTCCATAACCGGGAAGTAAAGCGAGAATCTTTATCGGAGATGATAGATTATGGAACACCATGAATCCGCACAATCTATTGAACGTAAAGACGTCCCAAGCTCTCTACCGAGCCCTGCTCTCTGATGGGTAAGAAGTGAGCCGACTTGGTGAGTCGGTCGACAATCACCCAAATGGAGTCGTTACCTTTGGAAGTGAGTTGAAGTCCAGTCACAAAGTCCATAGATATCCCATCCCACTTCCACTATGGGACCTCCAAGGGTTGTACCAAGCCCGCTGGTACCTGATGCTCTGCCTTCACATGCTGGCAGGTGAGGCATCATGAAACGAACTCTGCCACAACCATCTTCATGCCCGGACACCAGTGCTATCGTCTCAGATCCTGGTACATATTCGCCACTCCAGGATGTACCACAAAAGGAGAAGTGTGAAACTCTCTCAGCACCTCCTCTCGTAAAGTGACTGGTACCAAGGTACGTCCTCTAAAAAGGATGTCGTGCTCTACTCCAAAGGAGAAACAATCAGGTGCATGTCTTAAGGATATCTGTGCACACCGCGTCTCACAGTCAGTGTCCCCACGTTGTGCCTCTCTGATCCTCTGCATTAGTGGAGGAGTGATTGTGAGAGACTGAAGGAAGGCTGCTCCATCTCTATCCACGAAAGATATCTACAAAGAGACTAGCTGCTCTGTCACCTCCTCAAGTAGCTGAATGCCCGTCCTCCTACTGAGAGCATCAGATACCACGTTCCCCTTCCTAGGAGTATAGACTATCTCAAAGTCATAGACCTAGAGGAACTCGAACCATCTCCGATATCTCAGATTCAGATCCTTCTGATAGAAGATGTATCTGAGACTCTGATGGTCAGAAAAGACTGTAAAACACTCACCCATCAGGCAGTGTCGCCATGTCTTCAGAGCGAAGACCACTGCTGCTAACTCCAGGTCATGGGTAGTGTAGTTATGCTCATCTGTCATCAACTGATGTGATCCATAGGCAATCACTGCCCGCTCCTGCATCACGACACATCCGATTCCGGTCTCGGATGCATCGGAGTAGACTACGTACCCTACTCCCTCCTCAGGCAACCTCAAGATAGGTGCACTGGTCAATCTCTGTCTTAGCTCCTGGAAGCTCTGCTGACATCTGTCTGACCACACAAAGGGTTTCCCCTTCTTCGTTAAAGCTGAGAGTGGTGCTGCAACTCTGGAGAAGTCTGGCACAAATCTCCGGTAGTATCCAGCTAGACCCAAGAAACTCCGCACCTCTGTCATGCTCCTGTGTGGCTCCCAAGCTAGCACTGCCTCGATCTTCGCAGGATCCACTCCAACTCCCGCCTCAGAGATGACGTTTCCCAAGAAGTGGACCTCACGTATCCAGAAATGACACTTTGAGAGCGTACCATAAATCTGGTGCTCTCGGAGAGTGTCTAGTACAACCTGCAAGTGGTAGGCGTGCTCCCCCTCAGTCGTTGAGTAAATAAAAATGTCATCGATGAAGACCATGACAAATCGATTGAGGTATGGCTGAAAGATCCTGTTCATGAGGGCCATGAACACTTCTGGAGAATTGGTTACGCCGAATGGCATAACCAAGAACTCATAGTGGCCATACCGACACCTGAAGGTCGTCTTCTGCACATCCTCGTCTCGAACTCTGAGCTGATGATAGCCTGACCTAAGGTCTATCTTCGAGAACCACTATTCTCCCTTGAGCCGATCGAAGAGGTCCTCAATCCTCGGTAGCGGATACTTGTTCCTCACTGTCACCTGGTTCAAGCGACGATAGTCGACAAAAATCCGCAAGCTCCCATCCACCTTCTTGGCGAACAATATCGGGGAAGCCCATGGTGAAACACTCGGTCAGATGAACCCCTTTCCCTGCAAGTCCTCTAACTGTACCCGCATCTCTCGAAGCTCATTGGGGTCCATCCGATATGCTGGAGTCGATATCGGGGTTCTCTCGGGGTACATGTCAATATAAAAGTCTACCTCTCTATGAGGAGGTAGCCCTGGAACGTCGTTGGGAAAGACGTCCGCATACTGATCCACCACTGCAGGAAAACCAGGACTCTGCACGTCAACTGCTCCCAGGATGAGACTAGCCAACTGATGAGTGATGGGGTGTCCTCTCCTCTACGGAAGTCCATCCTATGCTGCGAAGTCTCCCTTCTCGCCGGTGATGGTGAACCTTCTCCCGTGAGTGCGTACACTTCATATCTTTCGCCTAATACAGTAAATCTGTGTATGGAATGTAGACAACCAATCCATACCCAAGATGACGTCGTAAGGCCTCGATGCTGCTACAAGAAGATCCCATCCGAAGCTCTCGCCTCCTAGAGTAAGCTCACACTGCCGGCAGCAGTGCGTAATTGTCGATTCTGCTCCCATAGAAGTCTCTAGCCGTAAGGATTGAGCCAACGGCTCTGTCGGAATCTCCGAGCTCCGAACAAGGGCAGTGGCTATGAAAGAGTGACTCACTCATGTGTCTTTAAAAACTGCAGAAAGGGTTGAATAGACACAGATAGTATCTCGAATCATCTCGGGTGCGCCATGGTCATAGGACTCCGCTGCCTGGAGTTGTGCCTATCTCTACCCGCCAGCTCCCTGTGGTCGGGGTGGACCTCCTGGTGGTGGTGGTGGTAGAGCCTCAAAGTGTCGCCCACCACCTGCCGCTCGTCCAGCTCCTCCACCTCGTCCGCCTGTTCAATGCAGACCGCCACGGTCGACCCTCTGCCTCTGCCTTGGTGGTCCCTCAACCGCCTGCCGCTCCTCGGCACGGCTGGTCGGGAAATCACGGACCATGTGGCCCTGCCCGCCGCATGAGTAGCACTGCCTGCCTCTCGAAAGACTAGCTACGCGCTGTGTGTCCCGCACTGCTGAGCCAGTGTCCTGAGGTCGTCTGCCTGAGGGTCTAGTCTGCCTGGACCGAAGAGTCATCCGTCAACTACCTGCTGCAGAAGACTCTGCTACGTGCCGCCCTGCGGTGGGTCTTGGCACTAGTGTAGACTCAGCAAGAAAGCTCTCGATCAAAAGGGCTCACTCCAGAACTCATGTCTGAGTAAGAAGGCTGAGGGAGATCAGCGATGCCCTGATCTTGTGTCTCAATCCCTGCTCAAAGGTCCGGGCCCGGACGAATGGGTCCCGTACCATGTTTGTAGAGTAGGGCGAGAGATCGGTAAATCTTGCCGAGTACTAGGCGACCGTCATGCTGCCCTGCCACAGCTGAAGAAGCTCCTGAATGTGCACCGTACGGAGGGTGGTTGGGATGATCTCAGAGCGGAAAAGGCTCTCAAAATCCTTCCAGAGAAGAGATGTGTCATCGTGCACCTGGAGCATCAAGCTCCACCATCTTCCTGCTGCTGCGTGCAGTAGGCTCGCTGCGAGGATCACCATGAGGTCTGCTGGTGTCTTCACTAACCAAAAAACTCGTACCACTGCCTCCAGCTAGTCCTCGGCTGCCTGGGGGTCCGTCTCCCCACAGAACCCGGGCGGTCGCTGGCGCTGGAACTCATGCAGTGCACTGAGGTGACATGCATCGTCAGTGGCTGGGGCTGGAAGCATCGGTGGCTCGGCGGGTAGAGCTAGCGCAGGTGCCACCACTGACAATGGGCCCTGCACTGAGGCCTCGTCGCTCGGTGGGCTGTCATCACGCTCGACTCTTAGAACCCTAGCTGGCTGCCATCGTGGGGGCATCCTTAAAAGGAAACAGGTGCGCCATGGTCAGAACAGTATACCTGGTGAGCTGATACAATGTAATCACAAAGAAAACTTGAAACACACACGCAATCAATGTTTTCGTGCATTAAGTCGGATATCAGAAGTCAGGGTCCTGGTGTACGGATAAGTCGGCCGCCGCACCAAAACTGGACTCCCTGGACTGATAACCACACCCAATTTGCTAAACACTATTGCTTCACATAGAAAAGATCAGAGTTCGCGGTAGAACCGAACTCCTTTGATACCAATTTGTCACGACCCGTCCTTAGGGCTGGTGCCGTGACTACCCCAAGCCCGCCTTCCATAGGCCAGGGGTTGGCAACTAGCACCAAGGCGTAAATCCCGGTAAAGAGGGAAGGCATTTCCTTTTTAAAGTAAAATAACACCACAGAGTAAACAAGGAGTAGAAGTAAACACTATGTAAAAGCTGGTACAAGGGTAAGTGCGGAAAAGTAAGTGCGCCAGTATCCAAACCCAAACTGAAAGTAAAGTACAACTCGAAAGGGAAAACTGCAACTGAAAGGTAAAGCCGCAACGACGAGCTGTCCACTAGTAATCCCACCTGAAAGGTGGGTACAGAAAGCCTCCACAGCTCCTCGGGTCCAGCCTACCGCTGCGAGTACGTTCCCCCCATTGGTCCACCTCCAGGTACCGTCCTGCTCCACAATCCTCCCCCATGATCAGCGTTGTCTGTCGTCTGCAACCAACACAACGTAGTGCAGGAATAGCCCGTGCACGGGTGAGTATAAGCTACTCATTAGGGACCCCGAGACCCCCGAAGGAGTCCCAAAATCTACAAAGGATAAACCACAAAGGAAAGATACAATCAAGAAGTAACAACTGATACTGCTTAGGTATATGCCCATACATATACCTAAGTCATCAATTTCAATACGCTCCAACCTCCGAGCCCAAATACAACCCAGTCCACACAGGAAAGCATACGTATTCCACACAGGAAAGAAAAACGTAATCCACACAGGATAGCACAACACAATCCACACAGGAAAGAAAACATGATTCAGCTCACACAGGTATACTTCTTCTAAAGATGATAGAGATGATCACTGATCCATCTAAGTCGTCGAACCCACAAAGGCTCGATAGGTACTAACCCCCGCAATGACACACACAGGATCGGACCCACACAAGATCTGTAGTTGTTGGCTCACACAGAACCGCTGAGCGCTGACCCACACAGGATCAGACCCACACAGGATCGGTAGCACTGATCCACACAGGATCGCTAAGTGATGTAGTCGTCGTCGTTGAATCCACTGAGGATCTCTGCACAGTCGTCGTCGCAGTCACAGTAGCAGTCGCAGCCAGCTCTTGTGTTCCCGCACACAGCAAGCTCGTTCTGGAGGGTCCGCTCCACAAGCCGAGAGGCTGATACATCAACTGACACATAGTCCAGAGTTGATGTATCCAAATGTTCCATATCGTAAACAGGAACTCAACGTCGCAGACGGCGCATCAATCGGACGTCCGGTCTGAGAGTTATTTGCTTTTTCGTCCTAGGGGCCCGGTTGGTTTCTAAGGCAAAACCAACCCGACCGTACTCCACCTGCATCCAAACCTCTGGAGGAGTAGGCCAAAAGATCCATATCTCTAAGAGTAATCCAACAAAGTCGACGGCACGTCATTCGGACGTCCGGAGCTTAAGATATGAGTGCTTCCGCTCCGAGGCCCCGGTTGGTTTCGTGTACGAACCAACCTGGTGGAACTCAAAGTCACCTGAAACCTTGAGTGCGATATACCGAAAAGACAGTCTCTATTAAAGGATCGCGTCAAAACATACGGTGCGTCGATCGGAGGTCCATATCCCATGTTATGGGCAAAAGACCGAAGACGGTCCGAAAAAGGGGGTGTCGGGCCCGGACCGACCCGGCCCGAGACCCCCCGGTCGGCCCGGCAGGGCGCGGCCCGGCCCAGCGCGGCCTGGGCACAGCGCGCCCAGCGCGCTGGCCAGCTCGGCCAATGGTCGAGCCGTTGGCAACGGGGGGGGGGGGGGGGGGGGGTGGGGGGGGCGCCTGCCCCCCTGGTGTAACTGCGGCCCCCCAATTAAGGGGGCCATTTTTGTAGGCCGGCCGGGGGAATTATTTCCCCCAGCTCCCCTTTGTCAGGCCGGCCCGCACCGGCAGGCGGGTTCGGCAGACAAGAACCGTCGACGACCGGTCCTTCCTCCATCGCTGACACTGGTGGCCCGGAACCGGCCGCCAATCACCCTGCTCCTCCGCGGCCCGGAACCGGCCACGGCTTGATTCGTCCGGCACGGTGCGACGACACTGCACCCCTCCGCCGCGGCCCTACTCGGGCCGTGGCATCTTCGGTTTTCTTTGACGCGGCGCGACGCCGTCGCATCCTTTTTCAACTTCACGGAGCGGCGTGATGGTGTCGCGAATTACTTGTCGTGCGATTTCCGCGTGGTGTGACGGCACCACGCCATTCCTTCCAAACCACAAAGTATCAAACAAGGATAAAGAGGAGGGTCGCCCGTGTTTGTGCGGTCCAACCCCCTCTCGTTAAACGATAACATTTAGTCGTATATCCAGGAAGAACGACAAACTAGAATCATGAACTGAAATAATTAAATAAAATAAATCCCCTACCTTGATTAAGGAGATGAATAATGTCGGCGTCGCGAAGCGAGGATTTGAAGACGTTGACAGAGATTTCGTCGCGAAAAGAGATGTCGCGGGAGAAAGATGTCGTGGAAGAAGACGCCGCGTCGCGGGTCGGTGTCGCGAAAGACGGTCTCTGAGGGCTCGGCTCTCCACATCAGAGTTCGTTCGTTCTTCGCGTTCTTCGTCGAAGAAGAAGAACTCAAGACATCCTTAGCTTTTTCTCCAAAATCTCTCAAACAACTAAACACCAACCCAAATAAAATAAGTTCTCCACTTATTTTATTAACACAACAAGGCTTTTGAAATTCAAGAGTTTGAATTTCAAAACTCACGTTAAACTTACTACATTAATGTCATAAGTTTAATAAATTTAAGTTAAAAACATTAATGAGAGTTGAGGGGGTTAGAGGATATGAAGGGGTGGGGTTCGTGTGGGCCCCACCAGCCTCATAACCTCCCAAGGGAGGTTGGGTAGTTACCCAACTTCCATCCAAAGGATTAAACACTTAGAGTAAAAATAAAAATTGAAGAATATTTATAAATTAAACTTCCACAATTTTTATCATCAACTCTCGTGAAAACTCAACACCAGAACAGGTGTTCCTAAGCAATTACTAGTTCTACGGTTCCATCAGTGCCCTTGGAATTTGATTACGAGCACCGGTTCAAAATTTTGAAAAACCTGCTCGTTCGTTTGCTGAACGTACCCGAGCTAAACTTTGGATTGAAGTTCCGGGCACACCGGGCCTCGGAATCAAGTGCCGTCTGAAACTGTGTTCTTGTAAAATCTCAAAAAAAATAAGAAAAAATTTTCCTTGAATTTTACAGGCCTTTACAACTTCCTCACGAAACTATGATTGTTCATTTCACCTTTAACACCAATCATGGTGGGAATTATTATGGAATAACTATATATATTATTCATTTATTATTTATTTCTTTTATTTAATATTATATATTCCTTTTACAAAAAATATCTAATTTTTTTCCAAATGGTGTTAATGCGATAATCTCGGTTGAGGAAGTCTAGACTACCACCCCCTCAAAGCGATGTTATTAATTCACACACCAAATAGAATTTATTAAAGATGGTATTAATGAAATTATATGATATATATATATATTCATTATAATCGAATAATTATAAATATATATACCAGAACATATATATACATATGTCATTTACACGCTTTCTGTAAATACAACAATAAAAACGGAAATAACATTCACACATATGTACAGCTTAGTATGTCAATTAGTGGTGTATTCCATTTCCTAATCCAATATAATATATATTATTATAAAACAAATATAATGTATACATTTTATATTTATATAATTTTTTACATTTTTCAATAATGATATATGTTTAAGGATCAAAGATGTAACAAATTATGGCACGGGCAAATAGTAAATTGAATTTTACCTAAAGTGAAACTTTAACATTGGATCTTTAACAATATCATAATATAAGGTCACAATAAAAAAATATAAATTGTTTTATAAGAATATTATTTTTTAAAATATTTATAATAAACATATATATAATACCTGATCATTGTACATGTATGGAAAGAGTTAAGAAAACATTTAAGGGGATTTCATCTCACATTCAATTTATGTATGATAAAATCAATTTTTTCCACACATTCCATTTTTGTGGTGTTTGTTCCGAACATGATTTTATAATATGTATTTTTTAGATAAATTTATGCTTATTCACGTTCTCATTTTATGGTCCTTTATTCAGGGTGTTTATGTTTCAATGGTTACCAAATTGGTAAAAACAATTTGTCTCAGTTTGCCTTTTTTGAGACTCATGATTTGTTATGCACCTAAACATTATTTTCATGTTCATATACATCCATTTTACATTCCATAACATGAGTATAAATATTTCATGATATTATATGATTAATTTAGTTTCATTTCCTTTCATTGAGATTGTGATTCCACGATACCATGTAATAAGTGATTATTGAGACAATCTCACTACATTTTTAGATTTTTTATGTTTATACTTCCTTTGGTGTAATATGATGACCCATATCTACATAATATCAATGAGTTTACATATATTATTTTATTTCATTATATACGAATTTATGTGTACCAATGTATATAATACAGTTAATAAATTATTTTTTAGGAGAGCCTGACCATACCCTCTCTTTAGTCAGAAATCTATGATAAAAAATGGTTTTACAGGAATATTTTATCAGAAACCTATAATATCTAAAATAAATTCATACACTTTTTTTATTTTACATATATATTCAATTGGATATTATTGTATCTTTTAAAGAAGTCACTTTTCAATCCAATTTACCTTGTAAAAAGAATTTTTTTCTGACCTCATACGACATATACGAATTTATCTGTCGTCATTTCTTCAAATAACTCTATAAAGTTTTCAAATGATTAGAATTTAATAAAATGTTCTTAAAAAAAATTTCATGTAATTTCTTTTTTCAAATTGATCCATACATATTTTATATGTTTTCATGGAAAAATGTTTTCAAAGCGACTTCCAATCATATTTAAAAGTATTAAATGTTCTTATAGAGAAATGATATTCATAATGTTTTGGTTATTTTTAGATAAGTTTTCATGAAAAATATTTTATAAAAAATAAATTTTTATTTATATGTGTTCAATGTATTTTAAATGAAATGTTTTTCTATACAATTTAATTATCTCATTAAATATTTTGATTTGTTCTCAATGGAAATTTGATTTAAATGTCTTGAAGCTTATTTTAATCGTTTTCAAGGAAAAAGGATTTCAAAACAATATCATTTATTCCTTATAAGTTTTCAAGGTATTTAATATGAAAATTATTTTCCATTGGTTCTTTGTATTAAATATCCTTTATCAAATAAAAAATGATACTTTCCTCAAGAAATTTTTTTACACTATATTTCAGAATTACTTTTCATCTCAGATGAAATCAATTGATGTTTCTCATGCATTTCTAGGAAATGAAATAATGGTTTCATTCATATACTCTCTATGAATGTGTTATGCATAATTCCAGGGCATTTATGAAACCCATTTCTCCTTCAAAAAGAATATTATTATTAAGATCAATCTATTTCATGAGTTATATGCTTTTAAAACCTTCTTTCTTTCATGGGTTATGTTTTCGGTGAAATAATTATGAAACCTGTCTCTTTCCACATGTTATGATATGTTTACATTGTTATGATCCACATTTAATTTCATGGGCTATGTTATTTTAATTTATGATCTTGTGGAAAATGTATATATGATTTCATTATCGGATGAGTGGGACTTGTATCCCCCTCTAATTTATTGTGTAATGATTTATATCTCATGAGATAAAGAGGTATGTAATGAGGGGTTTATAGGTTCTATAATAAATTACGTGAATGAGGTTTTACATGGTTCAGTAATATAGGGATGTAACATGGGATTACATGGTTTAGTAAAATTGTTCTGGAACAAGGGTTTGCTATGTTTAGAAATATAGGTTAAGAACGAGGGTTTACATGGTTCATTAATATAGTGCTGGAAAGAGGGTTTGCTGGGTTCGGTAATGAAGGTATTGAATTAGGGTTTACTTGGTTCATTAATACATGGATCTAATGACTTTTTTACTTAGTTCAATAAAATAGAGATGGAATGATGGTTCACTCGGTTCAGTAATACAGTGTTGGAATGGGGGTTTTATCATTTTTGTAAAGGAATTTTTCCACTAAGATAGTCTTGGTATTAATGACTTGGATACTATGGAAATCATATAATAATCTTAGGTGATTCTATTATTCCATGTTATATTCCTATGTTATGATTTTAGGGATTATTCTATCTACTTAATTATAATTAATGTCTTATGAACTTCCAATCATCATTCCACGATCTTTGTTATAATCTTTGATATGCATAGTATGATCTTCTATTTTCGTGATCACATACTCATACCCTAAGGGTCATGTTTATTCTGACATCTATCCCTTATTTTCCCTTACTAATCATTTTTTCTCACCAATTGTATGTTTCCTATCCCAAGGATATGAAAAATGGATTAATCTAAAAGTAATAAATGTGGAAATATTTATTGGAGATGTTGAAGATAATTTAACAGGATATAATATTTTGTTTCCATGATACTAAATACACTAAACTATTATACTCCTCAGGCATGTATTTTTGTAATGTAATGAATATTCATTTTATATGATGTAATATCCATTGATGTCAAGCCGGGATGCTATAATTGTTATCAATGGAAAGGATTAGTCAATATTTAAAAAATGGGAGAGGAAAAATTAGTGATATCCCCATATATATTTATAAGGAGATGTCTAGGAATGTCCCTAAGGATAATTATAAGTATGATTTCACATTTCGGAAAATGTCCGGGAATTTTGGAGAAGGATAGAGTGAGTAGTTTCCATGAAATAAATTCCTCTTTGGATAGTACGAGTGGATGTAGATTTGGAATAGATGTACATAAGTGTAACAACTCCAACAAGATGTTCCATACGTGACTTTGTGTAATATGGTGGAAGAAAATGGTTATTATTTCACACCTAGTTTAACATTCCCATGGGATACGCTTTGGGAACTCACAATATCTTTATGAAGATTCAAGATGAATTTTGATACAATTTATCTATGAATAACCAAGGATAAACCCAAGATTTCATATATTATAGAAGGTTTATGGATTTATAAATCATACATGCAATTCTTTTCATAGAAATATTGTTTTTTACAATGATAAGTAATGCTCGCACTATCCTCTTGGTGTTTTTAATGGAGGGAACCATAATAAAATAGATTAATATTGAATGTGATCGATTATTTTCCAATGACCACTAAAGGGGAATGATCCATGGAGTGAACTATTTCATAATCATGCCTAATCATTATTCACAGAAAATGATTAATATTTCATACCTTAACCAACACTCAGACCCAACAAGGAAGGTAAATAAAGAGTTTCCTGAGAGTTTGGAAAATTTCGACCATGAAGTAAAGATTATTTGGTTACCATTATGTCAAGAATGTGGAATTAATAACCTAATAGAATTTATAAAAATAAAAATATGATTTTTCATCATTTGAATAAGAAGGACACAAATTAATTGAATGCATGGGAAAAATGAAGAGTCGGGTTAATGAAATGGGTGGAAATTTTTTCCTCCCTATTTAGTCATCAAATGGTATGTGTTGTATGTTTGGATAAAATGGTCTTTTTGTAACCCAATGTACCAAGATGGATGTTATGAAAGAGAATCATCCAGGTGGTGTGAGTAAAAGTTACATTGTGGATGATGACGAGACTACAGATGAAATGTGAAAGGAATGGGGTATTACTATTAATTGATTAAGGATTTAGTAATTGAAGTATTTATGTATTTGGATTCAAAAGTTTTGAATGATTAAATATAATGGTATTATTCTAATTATGTTTTTTCTCTGTGTTTTCTTGTTTATGTTGAATGTTCCCTAAGGAATGGGGATATTATTTTTGGTAATCTAATACTTTTACTTGGTTAAGGTAACCCCTAATATGTTCTTTATGTTAAGATAATGTTGTATAGAAAAGGATATGTGGGATATGAATATGTGAATTAGAGAGTATTGATTACCTTGGAAGTAAGTATTTTTTTATTAGTAGTTTATGTTATCACTGAGGATGTTTATAGTATTTTTGGATTTATGAATTAAATCCAATATAAAATAGAACAAAGAATCATGCATGTTTTCCAAAATTTATTATGGCTATTAATGTTATCACGATGTTTTGAGAGAATATATGAGGAAGACATTCACATGTATGACATGTTACAACCAAGAGGTAATTTGGGATATACTAGGGAATTAATGTTATTCTTATTTTATGAATCACTTTCTAATTTTTATGATTTTAATATTTGAGAAGTGTTGTAAGGTTATCCCTACATGGAATGTTTAATTTAGGATTTAGGGAAGTATTTATGCACAAATATTTTTTTTGAAAACCATGGTTAAAAGTCTAGTCACTGATTAACATTATTTTATGTATTTAAATTTTATATATTATATTGGGGTTTTTTTAAGAAAGTACATCACGTATGTCGGTTCACAAGCATCTATGTCCTGCAAGCCCACTGGTTTTGAACCCATGGATGAAGTACAATAAATTATTCATGCCTACCACTAGCCAATGTGATGTCTAGAAAATGTATATTTATTTGTAATGAATAAAAATTTATTACAAAATCATAGTGAAAATTTTTATTTTTATAGATTAAAGCATTCTATTTTTTAGTATAAAAATTGTAATAATCATTATTCTTTTATAGTCCTTAAGATCTATTAAAAGTCTATTTTTATCCTTTAGTCATAAATATTCATTTCTGGACATTCATTCCATGTGGTAATGAATGTATTAGAAATTTTTTAAAGAACAAACCATGAATTAAATTTTGTATGTATAAATTTATAATGAAATACCCAACGTTGTGAAAGTGATGAAAAAATATTGTTTCCATAATACCTTAATTTTCATTTAGATAATGGTATTTTGAATCATCACATATTTATGACATTAATGACCTGATCATTTCTTTTACCATTCACTATTTGTGATTGATGACCTCAATCACTCCCTATAAATATTTACACTTTTCCTCTATTACAAATATTTTTTCCCAACCTATATTCTCCTATGTGGAAATCATGTTTTATGTAACATTGGGTAACTGTTATGATTCGAAATTTCCATTTTTAAGAGTAGAATTAGTATCTATTATGACACTATGGGTCAATATAAATATAAACAATCAATAATTTAATATTTGGTAACCCAAACAAAATTTTAAGGTGAAATTTATATTAAGTGGGGTAGAATGTACACCCTGAGAATTTGAGATTTATTATTATTAAATTAATTTATCTTTTCAATAATTTTGTTCATTTCATGTGACACAGAAAATATATATATATATATATATATATATATATTTATACATACAATGAAACATTTTTTCAAACATTACTTTCACATGACACACCAACATGTCATGCGCTGCATCTAATAATGAATTGACATACGTTACATGAAACACCGATTTGGCATACGTTACACACAACACCGACTTGGCATACAATGCACTCAACACTTAGTTTCTATGAAATAAAATTATATTAATATTAATATAATTATATAAATGTTATAATTATCACATAAATATTAATAATATTTATAAAAATATTAATAACTACTTTACAAATATTTTTTATAGTTTTTATATATAAATAAAACATATTGAAAATGAATGATATTATTATTGGTAAAGTCCTTTTTATTTCTAAAACCATCATTCTCTCAAATGACCAATTTCTAATAATGAATGTATTTTTGTAAACTTTTTTAAATTTAATTGGATAATATAATCTACTTTTTTTAATTCATAATATTTAAATTATCAAAGGGAGAATGTTTTGGATTTTTTTGAGAAACATCATTTTTAATGAATACTGAATATTTCTCTTTTTAGTTAAAAAATATATATTTCAAATTAATTATTAATTATAAATTATATAATATATTATATTTAAAGAAAATTTTGAAAAATATAAAATCTATTATTACAATTACATTCATTAGAGTCAATTTTGCATTGAAGATGAATATAAAATATTAACGAACATTTGAAGGTTTTCTTACTTTAAAGCCCGACTATTTCATTCTGTATGTGGGAGTAATAGTAATATTTATTTTCCCACTTCTATGAAGTGAATTTATTAAATTAAAAATACTCGATTATATTCAGTATTATATTTAGATCCTCATAAGACCATGTTGATTCTTGATCCAAATGATTCATAAAAGTGATTAAAATAAATTATAGTAGTTAAGGACAAATTTAGTTTAATTAGTGACTAAACCATAAAATCAATACCCCCAATGACGTACATAATTTTATAAAATGAATTTTCAATCAATAGTTCGGCCATAAACCATAAATTCACGAGTTTGGTTGGGGTTTTAAGACTTTTTTAGGTAAGAACATGTGCACACCTAACTTGTTTCTTGAAATTCGAAATGATTCCTTTTACTTTCATATAAAAGGTCACCACCTCAACCATATATCACACCTTTCAAAACCTTTAGGTTCATCCAAGATCTACATAAGTATCTTCTTAAAAATCCTCCCTTATACCTTGAAAGATCCCTTTGGGAAGAAATCTTCTCAATAAATTTTTTTGGCATAAACCAAAAGGATTTACCTGATTAAGAGGTAACATATTCTCTCAAGCTCCTTTCCTTTATTTTCCTTCACCACCCCTCCACACTCATTCATCACATTTTATGATAAAAAACTAGTATTGTACATATACTAGGATGTTTTTACGAAAATTATCAGGCCTACACTTATACACACCTCTATCTAATGGATGTTAAACATACTTTTTTTGTTTACGGTGAACTACTTACTCACAAAATGATGATTGTATGTTTATAATTTACCACCAATCATGGTGACTATTTTTATGGAAACACTATTTATATATATTATATGTTATTATTATTATTTATTTATTATTAATTATTAATTTTACAACAGACATCTTTTTACATTCCATTCAGTGTCAATACGATAGTCTCATTTGTGGAATTGTGTACTACCACCCCTTCAATGTAATGTTATTCATTCAAACACAACATGGAATATATTAAGGATGGTTTTAATGAACATATATGATATATATATTATAGTAATTCTACTAAAATAATTATACATATATATACATATATATATGTGTTTGTGTGTGTGTTTCTGTAATTTATATACTTTTTTCAATATGTTGAGAATGATGGAAACAATGTTCATTCATACGTACGTCTTACCAGCTACATGAAAGGTGTATTCAATTTCATTATCCAAAATTATATATATTATTATAATACACATATTCTATATATATATGATATTTTTATAATGTTTTCCATTCTAGAATCATGTTATATGTGTATGGACTCAAGACGTAACAAATTGATGAACATGTGAAGAATAAAGTGAATTTTACACAAAGTGAAACCTTAACATAGGATCTTTTAAAAGAGGATAATACATGGTTATAATTAAAACATATAGGGTATTATGTATAAGAATAGTATTTTTTTGAAATATTTATAATAAACATATATTTATGACTCATGAATCTTGTATGAGATTGTAATGAGTCAAATCATAATGTAAGGGGATTTCATATCACTTATAATTTCTGGGAGATAAAAGTTATGTTTTCTAGTCATTCATTCGTTGTTGTTGTATGTACTAAAACTGATTAAATTATACTAATCATTTAAAAAAATTATTTGTACTCAAATCTCTTTTTTATAATCCTTCTTTCATTTGGATTATTTTACAAAGGATACAAAATCTATAAAAATGTTTTGTCTCAATTTCCCTTATTTGAGACTCATGATTTTTTATGCACATAATTTTTTGGAGGTTTATATACTTCCATTTTTCATTTTATTTCTCTAATCTCAATATTTTGATGATATTATAGTTTTCATCTAATTTAATTTCCGTACATAGTGGGCTTGATTCCAAGAAACCATTTTATAAGAGTTTAATGAGACAATCTCATAGCATTTCAAGATTGATTATGTTTATTCTATAATTGGTGAAATCTTATGATCTATCCCCAATAATATTCATGAGTTTCTATATCATCCATTAATTCATTATATACTCATGTATTGGTTCAATTTTCTACTCTTTGGTATATAAGTTAGTTAAAAAGTGTTTTTTAAGAAAGGGTGACTTTATACTATCTTCTGTCTGAAATCATTGTTTCCTAAAAATGTGTTGAATCAATATTATATAATTAAACTATAATGTATATAATACATTTTTACCCTTTTTTATATTACCAATATCTTCAATGGACTCTTCTTGTCACTTTCTGAATAAGGCACTTTTCTCTCTTTTCTAGCATGAAAAATAAATGATTTTTTGACCTCGTATGACAAGTATTGGTTTAATAGTTGTCATTTCCTCGAATCCAAATTTGCATAGTTAAAATATATAATCATTAAGAAAATGTTTTTTAAAAGTAATTTTAATTGAAAATTTAATTCATATTGGTTTCTAACTTTTATTATATGTTTTTAGGGAGAAACTTTTTCAAAAATCTTTTTTGTCTTATTTGCCTTTTTTTAAATGGATTTCATATAAATAGTTTTCAAAATGTTTTCATTATTTTTTCATGATTTTTTCATGATTTTTCCTGAATATTGATTATCAAATAGATTTCATGATCTCATTACAAGTTTTAAAATTATATTCAAAGAAATTTTTTCAAAACATTTTTAACACTTATTTAAAAGTTTTCAAGTGTTTTCATTGAAACGGTTTTTTAAAATGTATTGAATCTTATTTTAAAAGTTTATAAGGAAAATTGATTTCAAAAATGATTTCATTTCTTATTTATAAATATTCAAGGTATTTTCTACAAAATGATTATCAAATGGTTTTATGTATTAAAAATTATTTTTTAAGAAAGGAAGGATATTTATCTCATGATTTGTTTTTAGAGTATATTTCAAAATTGGATTCAATATATGATTATATCTATTTATGTTATTCTTGACTTTATAGGAAATGATAAAAAGGTTCAATTAATGTCCTTTTAATGAATTTGTTTTTTTTAATTCATTGTCCTTTATGAAACACATCTATCATTCATGGGTAATATATTTTTGAAACCCATTTTATTTAATGGTTTATGTGCTTGTGAATCCCGCTTCTATTAACATGTTATGTTTATGATAAAATAATTATGAAACCTATATCATTCCAAAGGTTGTGATATGTTTACGTGTTTATGGTAGAACTTAAATTTCATGGGTTATGATTTTTTTATGATCTTGTGGCACATGTTTTCATTATTTCATTATGTGATGGGTTGGACCTATATCTCCCACAAATGCATTAGGTAAAAATTTATTTCTCCTGATATTTCCAGGGATGTAATGGAGGTTTAATCAGTTTAGTAATACATTTCTGGAACATGGGATTACTCGGTTCGGTAATATAGGGATATAATGGGAGATTACATAGTATAGTAATACAGTGATGAAATGAGGGTTTACATGGTTCAGTAATGCAATAATGGAATGATGGATTGCTCAGTTGGGTATTACTGGGTTGGAACATGGAATTACATGGTTCAATAATATAATGCTAGAATGTGGGTTTATTCAGTTCAGTAATAGAGGGATGGAAAGAGGTTTACATGGTTTTGAAAAACTGGGATGGAACGTGGGTTTGCTCTATTCAGTAATATAGGGATACGATGAGGGTTTAATCGGTTCTATACATCATGGATATAATGGGGGTCCACTCGGTCTAGTAAATGACTTTGTCTATAATGATGTTCTTTTTACTAATGTCAGAGATACTATAAAAATCATATTATTTGCTTTTGTGTTTCTATTTTTCCATGTTTTATTCCAAAGTAATAATTTCATGGATTAATCTCCCTATTTAATTATGATCCAAATCTAATGAACTACCAATCATTATACCATGATATTTGTTATGATATTTGATATGCAGGGTATGATCACATAATTTCATGATCACATACTCAAACCCTTATGATCATGTTTATTCTTACATGTCTCCCTTGTTTACCCATACTGAGTATTTCATCCCACCCCTTTTATGTTTCATATCCCCAGGTTATAACGAAACGTATTAGGTAGTAATACTAAAGGTGGAGATATTAAGGGGATATATTTTTGATCATTAACTAGGATTGGAGATTCTGATTCCACATTTACAAAGACACTAAAATATTATTGTCCTCATGCATGTATTTTTTTAATGTACTGAATATTCATCTAAAATGATGTAATATCCACGTATGTCAAGCCTGAGTCTCTATACCATTCCAAATTAGTTAATTTGTATCCCAAACAAAAATTCCACACCCATATGCATGAATCAAATACACCAAGGAATGGACCTTAAAAGAACAATGTACAACATGATTTCGTTCATACCATGATATCAAGTGATATCCTAATATCATATATCCAGTCCATCCATGAAACAGTATTGTAATATCCCCACCCACCCAAGATTCAAACCATTGTGAGGAGAAAAATCACATGGATTAGATAACAATTCCTCCACCAATTCCCGGAATTCACGGTATTGGTCAGCCTAAAATTCCACCTCTTCTATAATCTGAAACCCCTCTTCCCACAACATACTCTACATCCAGAATGGTTTGAATCCCCATAACCATCCCTATCCATCTGAAATGGATGACTACTATCTTGGTAACACCATTTTCTGACATTACACATAATGAACCAGTGACTCTACATATGTTTCCATAAAATATGGCATGTCAACCAAGGGAAAATTCTTCCTCAAGATAGGATTTTCCTATCTACATACTACCCTATGAAATCTATATCACAACACATTCCCTAGTTTTGGAAATTCCCCAATGTTTAGTTTATATATTTCCCCCATCATTCCTGATGGTGATAGAAATTTTTTTCCAGAACTATCATGGAAAAACAAAACATACCCCCTCTAGTTAGAGTAAAAAAAGAGTGACATTAAATCATAAGTATCAAAAGTCCCAATTTTATGATGTTAAACTACACTGTGCGCTATCCATACTTTACAGAAGTAAAATTCGTGTGGTAGTGGTTTCTAAACTGGAACCATTATAAATTTCACCATACATTAGTACACTTCCCTTAATAGTCCACCCACTATAAACCTCAACTGTAAAAAATAAAATATTCCATACAAATTCCCTCTCAATTAGAAATGTGTGGCCATTTTACCATGGAAACCTTTTAGGGCTATACATAAAATTCCCTGACAAAACTGTATTTGATTCCCACCAATACAACATGTCAACCAATGGAAAATTATTCCTTATTAGAGGCCTATTATACATCCTTATTACCCATGTATTCCATTCCCCAAAGTGTGTCCCATATCTAGAAATCATAAGTCATGTTCAAGTAATATCCCCCATCCATGACCGAATGCTTCCAGGACATTCTTGGTTAATAATTCAGAAATTCGGGACCATTCCTTGAATGTATGGGGAAATGTGGTTGTACCTAATATATCAGTAATGATAGTCTGGTTGGAAAGGCTCTAAAAAGGTAATGAAAGATGATGTAACTCCCCGCAGTGTGAAATTCCTTATTTTGAACTACAGACAAAAGTCATGTACCATATTTCTACCCCAATACTATATACGATTTTGGAAAAACATCGATCAATCAAAAAATCATTAAGACACCCAAATATTGTTAGGTCAATGAAGTCTGTAAAGGGTGGCCAAAGAAAAAATAAATTTTTTTTTGTGACCTTAGAAAGAGTCAAACTACACTCATTGAACCCAACCGCTCTAGAAAAAACTATGTCATGATTTGATTAATTAATTTATCCAGTATTCTGGCTCAAATTGATATATGTTGGTGATTATGGTATATATGAATTTTATCTTAAATGATTGATATAGTAGGAAAATGACAGACAAAACTTGGGGAGAAAAATAATTCCATTGTTTTACAAAATGGATTTAGGGGAATCCACATATTGTGTATTCTACAAGTGGGCAGGACCTCAACATTACCATTATTTTTTAGAAGAATCACAGAGTTGCATCAATTCCTGTTTCAACACATTAATAACCTGATGAAGATTTAGGAACGTCATAGTCTCAAACTCTACACCCGCCCAAAATGCCTTCGCCTCCTACGCTACCACTAATCCACCCTTTTCCCCTTCCTCTACTAGTAAATGTCCTTTATCAACAGGAACTATGACATAAGGTCATTACTATATCTGTCACTCTAGTACTCTATTACACTTTTCTACTTCCAAATAGATCTTCTCAACTAAGGAATTTTATTTTTTGAGTTCTCCCTCCCACCTCGTGACTCCTCCAACTTGATCAGAAGAATCATTCATTAGAATCTATTTGGCCTCAGATGGATGTTCCATGGACAGTATAGTAGAAAGATGGTCCTTGAGTGCACCATCTTTCTCCCTATAAATTACCAATATGTATACAATGTCATAAATTCCATGTTAAATAAATCCCACAAACCCCAGCACCACAAATTTGCAACATAATATTGGAATCTCCACTATCATAACGGCAAGTAGTGTATGATAAATCACTATAGAGATGTTCTTCTATTCCATTTTATGTCTAGGCCAAAGGTTTATCAAGACCTATCAATCAGACTCATAATCACTCCCATATGAATAAATATATTCATGAATGAACGTCACTAGGGAGGGGTTTGATTAAATAACCACAACGTGAATAAATCCCTCCGTATTCTCATCTTTGATAATTGCAATAAAGGGCATGAACAAGTATATACTAAAATTTATAGTTCTAGCAGTTGTGATACTAATGTAAAAAATAATGAAATTACATTCTCTTGATCCATTAAAAAAGGGCGAAAGAAATGGTTGTGGTAGATGGATTGGGATTCTAATCTCTACTTGTCAGAACAATGATTTAGCCAAATTCCATGTTGGTATCTCCTCTAGTTAAAGATGGTACAACATCTTGAATGTGCATTCAAGTTTTAGGGATGTTGAAGGGAACCCAAGACTCAGGTCCACATCCAACTATTCATGAATCCTTTATGGAGGCATCCATATGATCACTCATAGAAACTAAGTTTGAAGGAATATTCAGCAAAGAAAAAGGCCTGATAGCTACCTCTAAACCCCTAGAAATCGGGACCATGAATGCTCTTATACTCAGAAAAAATTATCAATGGAATATTCCAAATTGTCAAGATCTTGGATAGAAGCCTCCCATATTGGTGTGACTCCTGGGGATGCATGATCTCTATACTCAATTTGGGTATCAATTTCAAAAGGAGTTACCTCATTGAGGGAAGGGTCCATCTGGCATGGGGAAGTTGAATCCTCTAGGCCTGGAGCCCCTCTGGTAGACTGAGACAATTATGGATCATCACCTAATTCAACTATTATAATCAAATCCATTTAATCATTCTATATGGTAGCAGGATTAACATGCAAGATTGGTATTTCAACCTCTAAATTCTCCCCCACCCCATCGGGGTAGAGGTTCTATAATTTGGGTTATGAGAACATGGGGGGCTCAGCATGACACAAGTCCCCTTAGTTGGTCTATTCTCTCCATATTGTTCACCCACAACTATTGGTGGTCCTTCTTCTACCATAGAGGGAATAGTATCCACATATTCATGGGAAAATGATGCCTCATTACTTAATGGGATTGAATCAAAATATGCATCTAATAAATGGTCAGAAAGATACAAGTGTTAGATATAACAACCAGATGACCATATATGTATGTAACTGGTGATCCACATTCTGATGTTTTTCCATAGATGGGAATCTTGTCACCATTTCTAGGTATACCATGTAGATGGATCGTTGATGGGCATATCAAGGGTAGCTGAAAGTGGTAATACCTTGACCAGATATAAAATAACTGCCTCCAAATGTTTAAAATCTCTAGGAGAGCCTTCCCACGATATACTCACATCAAAAGGGATATTATCCCTAGCTATAGTGACCTTATGGTTTACACTGGATAAATATCCATCTCCTGAGACCCATCAGGTCCCTGTGGACGTATAAGAAGAGAGTTCAAAATCATCGCAACAATAGAAATTAAATTCAAATATTGTAGATAGAATGACATCAACTTCAATATTAATTGGCTTTAAGAGTGCCTCCATCCATGCTACAAATTAATATCATTATATCCTATCATTTTAAGTAAGGATACATATGTCCATCTCTTTAATGTATTCAGTTACCTCATCTATCTTTTCTTCAACAAAAATAAATGAAGAGGAAATAGATGCCCCAAAACCTGGACGATCAATTCACCCTCCTTGAATCATTTTTTAAATGTCTTCATCATAATATTTCTCTCTTAAGTCATCACAGACCCTCCACGTTCTTCTAAATATAGTTGAAATTTGTATTTCCAGTGTAGGAGGATATAAATGGGGAAGTATAACAGATTTCATCAGTTGCAACTGCTTCCTGGGTGCCACCTCAGCACTAGAACCCTCATGAATGGAGTGATTATCAGGATATAAGAATGGGAGTGGAGCTTCGCTCACTCTAGACATAAGAAGAAAAATAAAAAATCTCAACACCCTCTAATGAGTGATAATTATAATCAGCCTCTTCAGCGGTCACTCATCACAACATGTCATGTACTCAATGGTAGTATTCACAGAATTTTTTTTGGGTGTGGATAAGAGTTTTCAGGTCCTAAATGTAAAAATTTACCCTCTCAAGATCATCATTATAAAAAATTTAATCTTGTGCTAACAGAATTCCGAGGTTAGTGGGGGAAACCAATCTCTCTTGGAGGAACAACCAAAAGGTGTTAAGGTACTGATAGCGAATGGATTGGTAATTCATCAAAATAATGCATTGAATATAGGACACTAGAAAGGAAGCATAAAATGTGATGGCTGTTTGACTCCTAGTTTTCGAATCAATAGATTTTGATTTCACATCCCAATCTATCAGGACCTTCTTCAGGGGTTCAGAACCGAGAGGCTTCCGAATGACATTACTAGGTCATGAATGTCCTGTAGGATCATATTTTTTCCCATTCCCTTTATCCTCAGATTCCGTGGGGGTCATAATAGTTGGAACTAGATCTACCAGGTGGACATATGGATATGATTGAGCCTTAGCCTCAGCAAAACATCTTGTAAGAATGCATACGGAACCATTAGAATCTATATGTTTGAAATTTAAATGAGTATCTTCTCAGGTAAAAATTATCCACTTTTTTTCTATTATATAAATTTTTTCTTCAAATTCCTTGTTAAAGGCCAAGGGGCATGTCTTATGGACACAGTTAAATTGATGAACAAATCTTCATGGTTCATATCCTATATAAAAAAGTTAACCATCAATACTGGAAACCAAAATACCCTCTGTCAAAGAAAATATGAATCCTTGGTTGAAAAATAATTCAGAATCAGTGTTTACTATGGTACTTATAGGGGATGCATAAGTTTGATACATGAATTGGTCATGACAATTGATTTGTGTCATTAAATAACATTCGTTCCATTCAGTTATATCTTTTTATTTATCCTAGGTGGCCTAATCCGACTGTAAAACTCCACTAGTGCTTTTATGGTACGGTTGAAGAACAACATGTGGAATTGGTAATGGGTTGATAAATGGGTATCCTCATATGGGGGGTCATATCATTACCTAGATGATTTATAAGGGCCTTGTCATTCGATGAAGTGGATTTCCCTCACTATACCGGATAGGTAAGTGGTTGATTTTTGCAAAGAACAGAATGAAAAGTTCGATGTATTTACCAGTGGCCAACTGAGCCACCATGAAAAAGGTTATGAATCTCACACTAGTAGAGACTCACATTGATAGAATCTAGCCACTCAAAAAGAGGTCAAAAAAATCCACCAACTGAAACAAGTGGTCCACATCGGGGAAATGGTCCCATCCCCATTCATGGAACCATCTCTCCTCAAAAGATATCCAGTTGGAACCTGCTCACCTTCAAGTTTCCTTGGGTGTAAAGGACCTGGGTCTGTGCACATTGATCTCATGACCACGTCTCCTGGAAAATACATTAATCAACATCGATAAATAAATGTCTTTATTTGAAAAGTTGTCGACATTCCTTAAATGTTTATTTTCTTGGGAAAAGATCATTTTTTCCAAAGGAAGAGTCCTCTCCTTGTTGTCCCAGGTGGAATTAGGAGGTAGAAACTCATCATATATGTCTCCTACATTTTGGACCCCTAAAATCATCCAAACATCCCAGAGACTAATTACAACATCCCTATGGTATCAATAAAAGTTATTGGTACCCAGAATGAGTCTTCTCAGATGCAATGAAATAAGCGTTCCATTATGATGAGCGTAATTCTTTTACACCCAAAGAGCTTCATATAACCACACGACAAACAATTTGACCTAGAATTCATCACAAATCTAATGGAACTAGAAGGTACATACCCAATCCAAGACAAATGAACCTCTATAGTGAATGTCCCACTTCGATAACCATCCATTTTTCTATCCTGTTGTGCTATTCACGCAATTCTATGGTAGAAATGAGTCGTTTCATCATGATTTCATTGTTCTTCCTCTAGTGTCTGAGGAGATTAGTTCAATAAAAACCCTGTAGTGGTAGCATTTAGTATCAACCATCCTCTCGATGAGATAAGGGCCTTTTGAATGTTTCAATTGATTATCCATGACGTTGGTTGGTTGGCCACACGTTGTTCTAGAATAGATATACCAGAATGTAGACCGAATCAATAAATGTGTAGTTGATCTGAGATTGGACACTCTCTCTAGGTCATTTTAAGTAGTTTTCTAATTATTAATACAATGTAGTGAAATGGATTCCTTTTTCAATTGTCTTTTCCCCAATCCTCTGCCTTTCATCGATATATAAAAGGGTCACAATGAAATCAAAATCAAACACAACAAATTTGGTAGTAGCATGAGGAAGATCCATCTACTTCTATCCATAAAAAACCATATAATAGAATTGGCCCCAAAAATATGTGAAAAATACCAAAAGTTGAAAAAGAACTAAAATATGTCCACTTAGCAAGGATCTACGTACTGAGCACTGTAAATGGTTCACGAAATTCATTCCCCATGAACGAGTACTGCATGGACACTCCAAATGACACTGGCATGTGAAGTGATAGCCAGCACACCGAATAATTTTTAGGCAAGGCAAGCTGCATTTTTAGCCTTGTAATGCAGTCATCTAATGTGAAGTTATAAAAGATTATGTTCGAAATTTAATGATCAGTTCTCATAATTGAGGTTTAGTCCATGGAGTTTGAAAAAAAAATTGAGTCTTACTACTTTTTAGTTCAAACATACATTTTATGATTTATGATTTTCATTGCTAATTAAAATGTCATTTCAGAAATGAGAACATCCCTAAAGAGTTTTCAGTTCGAGGAATGTGAACCACATTTTTCAGAAATTTTATTTAACAAAGAAACTGGTTTTCGAAAGGAAATAAATATGATAGAACATTATAGATCACTTTTCTACAAAGGTTTAGTAAATGGAAAATGACTTTTCCCACCTATATATAGGTGTGGTCCCCAAATGGATTCACTATTCTACCAAGAAACAGTTTAATTCAGGACCACGTTTTATATTAGAATAGACTAATATTCATCCCAATCGAATACGATTCTTTTGGGATAAATTTTTAGGGTCCAAAAACTCAAAAATGGGAATGAAAATATTCCCAATATATTGATGAATGAAATGTATAAAGGGTATATTGATAATTTTAGAAAAACATTGATGAAATAGAATTTTATAAAGGACCATAGTGGCCCACGTATTGATTTTTGGGAATGGTACTTGGATGGTATCACCCATGAACTAAATGATACATGGATATCCCATGAAACATTGGCATGTGAGGTGTTGGCCAAAGAACTAATTAGTTCTTAGAATAAATGAGGAAGTGTTCTAATCCTCCATGAATCACATCATTGTTAGTATGGAGGGAAAGAAATTCCACAAGCAATCCATGACCCTGTGAACTATGTTTTTGGAAATAACATTTTCGAGAGGTACACCCTTGAAAACTCATTTTGTGGGTGGTGTGAGGCCAACGACATCCCATGAACCAAATCTTTCAGGGGATTGAGTTATTTATTTCCACCACTAAAAACCGTAGCCCTTGGAACATAGGCCCGACAAGCCTTTGTTGACTAGTCATCTATGGGCCGCATGATTCCACCATGGGCTTCCACAAATGGTGTTGTGCGGCCCATTGATATAGCTTCCTCCAAAATCTATAAAAGGACAGAAAGGGTTGCCTATATGGGAGGAAAATGATTGTATTTTTGGAGACCTTGGACTTTATAAATGGAATAATATTAAAGGAAATGATCGATAAATTATGGAACCAGGAATGTTTTCGAGCATGTATAAACCCCCCACGAACCATAAAGAGAAAAATTATTAATTATATGGTAATGTAGAGAACCTAATAGGAAAATTGAAAACCATACTCCCTTTGTTGATTAAATTCACATGATATTCAAGAATAATACGCCTTCTTTATTCTAGATTGTCACATATTACATATCTATATACACGAAACCCTACCCAATGTAGCAATCTTCCACACGTATGGATTCCAGTGTTTCATACCACCAATGTATAAAGATGAAATCCATATCCTTATACAACATTGGTATATAGAAAAAATCCAGGTTCGCATTCCACTTCTATACCTAGAAGGAATCCACATCCACATACTACCTCAGTACGCGGATGACCCCCACCATTATTGCAATACACAAAGTAGAGGGTAACCTAACCCACATGAAAAATGGTAGGTGGAATGGGGTACCTTTGGGATTTCCACTTTTTTGTAACAATCATACCCTTACAATTCCATCACATACTTTGAATCCCCTCTACTAACCAGTTCATCAGCATCATTCCAATGCCTCTTCTAAATCCACCAAACCCATATGATAAAATCATCAGGCATATTATCATGCCCTTCTTAATTTACATAACCATGGTAAGAGGAGTCATGTGGGTAATCCTAGCAAGGATGTGGACCCTTGGAATGTCTTTACAACTACATTCTCATGTTAACCCAAGGTCTGTCCATGGGATACTAATGTTAACATCCACATTCTAGGGATCAAGGGTAATCACTATATTTTCAATTTAATTAGGGAATGTGATAATTCAAAGGGATCATTCCTGATATTAATTTTAATGTAGAGAAATTCTTTTACACTTCTATGGAACCATCAATAGAAAAAAAACCCATAATGGTACCCCATATCCTTTCAAATGTAGTAAATACACATGATCCTCTCAGGTTTGTCCTGGTATAGGTCCGGATAGATTTCAATATGAATATATCTTGGATATCAACATGGGTGATACATGACACATTCAGAGCCCCCCCCCCCCCACCCTCATCGATCCATCGCCCCGACCTATTCCTCCATATTCCTTATTTTCTATCAAAGGAGAATGAATGCTTTTTTATTAGTTCTATAGATTCATTTTGTTTCTCACCCTTAGAATTAATCACACGATATTAGAGGTTAATGATGATCGCAACAACCACACCATCTCCAAATGAAGTATGATAACTCTATTTCATTTCCCAAAAAAGAAATGTAAGACGCATGTCTAAAGGCCTGATCTCAATGGGGATCATTTTCCTTGGATAAGACCCAATCATGCCCCCCATAGACAGGGCCTCCTTTACAGTATAATACCCATCATAAAATGAACTACATGGCCTTTGATTCCCAAATAACTAGGATACACAATAATCCTCCATGAGTTCGAAACCCAACTCCAGAACCACCCTATTGACCACCGGGCCATATCCCTGGTAGGTCCATATCCACCCATAAGACCATTCCTCTCCAAAACATCCTAGGATATTTTGGTGTAATTCCCACACGAAATCATGACTATGCATCTTTCACCAACATGTCCTTACCACATGACGTTAACCTGCATGGACGGTTCCTTATCACACGTCCTAAAAAGGTGTTGTGTCTAGTTAAGTAGCACCGAACTATGTGTGTTTGAATTCCTCTCACGATGATATGTAGGAATAATATATTATGGATTCTTTCTCGAAAATGAAACATCTTCTATCCTCCCTTGATGATGATAAAATCCAGATCGAGTCATTGTAGGGTTTAGTCTATCGTTATATTAGCAATTCCCGACTCCTGTGTATCCCTGATTGATTTTGAAACCCTGGGGTAACTGACGGAAACATGCCCAGTAATGAACCAAGAATTAAAAAACTTAATAACAATGATTAAATCTATAATATATTCCTATAGTATGAAATATTTCCCCATAAAAGGGTGTGATTAACCCAACCTCCCATCCACTATAACAATGGTGACTATAATTGTTCTTGGCCAAATCATCATCCAACGAGCACCTACTGATAGAATGTTGGTGCATGAATCATGGATATAAGGTCCATTGGTTGTTTATGGATCAATAGATAAACCCATTGGATACCATCCCAGGAAATCTTACCAAAATTACATCACTTCATAATAACGGATGACCGCTTACTTTTCTTCATGTCATTTTGTTCTCCCACATGGTATAAAACAAATCGGGTCAAAACAAACTCATATTAATTATAATCATAATTAATATGTATATGGTAAAAACACCCAATAATCATGTAATCCATATCCATACTAAACAAAAAAAAATGATCATACAAGTGGATGAATCGATGCATAGATCATCACCAATATCATTATCCAAACACACTATACCAAATCACCACTATACTAACTTACAATTGTATAATATACAACATGTATTATTAATATTTTAGAACCCATGATCAAAAAAACAGAACATCCCGGTTGGTCCAACTTAACCCATTGGAAATAAGAAACTCATATCATCATTCCTACTCACATCACTATGTCTACTTCAACACCAAAAGTATTACTATATCAATAATACATTCCAAAACATTCCATTCACTATTCTCATAAAGATAAAGATGGTTTCATCAGACACCAACCATGAATGTTTTAGTACTACCAAAATATATGCCTATGAATAATCAAGAATGTCCAAATTATTCAAATGGTAGTATGGAAAACAAAACATATCCTACAATGATTCTAACACATAGTCCATATTAAATCTTGAACCCATTATATATGCACCGAAATAATAAACCAATTTTTCATGGTCTATAAACAATTATAATAAACTACCCTCTCAAAATAGGTGCTTTTATCCCCCAATGAACAATATGATTCTCCCAAAACCCAACACAATGGTTTTTAGGTTATTTATGGGAAACCAGAAACCCATCCAATATAAATCCTAATGCCTTCCAATATCTAGAATCTATTCCCAATGACCCATTAACCTGAGATACAATAAATAATTTATCACATCCCTATCGTATGGATTTTTTTTCAGTAGACACATATTTCCTAATTATTATGGGGAACTTAGGATGCGACTAAATTTCAAAAACCATGGAGTAATAACATTTTTTCACACTAAATTCATCGATCCATGAATGGACTAATTAATTAAAACTAATGGGCATACCTCCTATTATAACATGGACCATGCGACTCTCCTAAATACTTCTAAAAGATCATGAACATAGAACCCAATTCACGCAGAAGTATGTCACTTAATAAAATATGTAAACTATTTAGATAAGTGAGATATAGTGGGATGGATCCATGATTTTACATTATCCATTCCATATGTGACCCCCTTCCTATGATGGTAAATCATTATAGTAATAAATGCACATTTTGGATCCCTGTAATGGGAAGAGGGAGAGAGGGATATAGGGGAGATATGGAGAAAGAGTTGGAAAATAACTTAAAAAGGAATTGGGGATATCACATATAACGTAATAAATAATAGTATGTAAATTAAAATAACTAAACAACCATCTGCTATCGTATGGCCCTTTTAAGGATCCTAGATTGTGGTGACGTCACAGGGTACCTAGTGAATACTAACCATGTACCCATTTAGTATGGTACTAATGGATATTGTCCAGATAATCATATAACCCTTTTGTAATAATATCAAGAACAACAAATACATCCAAATAGTAGTAGATATACATTTAAATTTGTGTCAATTATTGGATTTTCAATTTAAATAACAATTCTAAAAATATTCATTCTAAAAAACAACAATTCCCGATTTCCGTAGATATGTTATGACCATAACAATGTGGGTTTTATATAACATACCACCATGGTTATTCTTATCCATAAGATTCATCCATAACTATTTTTTAATTATATAACCATCTCTGAAAACATTATGTCACTTCTTATTCTTAATTCTGAACTACATTCCATCAAATCATCCATAGAAATTATTTTGCCTCAAGATATATTTCCAAAAAACTCATTTCATAATTCATAATACACATATTATAGTACTAAAATGAAATAGCTATTATTTATCTCATCTATCCACACCCGAGTATACATGACAACACTTTTCAAATCTCTTTTAACTTATTTTTATCATAATATATAGATTATTTCAAGAACACAAACTCTAATTATATACAAGAATACAAAACAAGAGGTCCATTATAAAGGCATTTGATTCCAAACAATCTTATTAATCACAAAAACATAAAAAAATCATACCATATAATTTAAAAAATCTATACTAGATCAACCAAAACTCCACAACAAATCCCATTCTAGAGACATGGTTTAATCTGTTATCTGTGTTATATCACAAAATGTTTTGGGATATTTTCCCTAGAACTAACATGGTCCATAACCATATTCACATAATCCAACTATCCATTCCCAAAAATATTCATATGTTGTATGAATAGAAAACATAAAAAATTAGTAAAAAGTTGTGAGATATGGAATTATTCATGAATCATATACAAATCATCTACCCATAAACATAAAAGGAGGAAATCCCATACTATAATGAATGTAATGACTAATTTTATCAAAGAAAATATACCTATAGAAATCCATTTGGCTCCCCCTCCATGGTAATGTACATATTGTCATCTCATTGATACCATACATGACGAATTCTAGAATTTCACACAGATTTCCCAAAATTATCATTTCTCTTAAAGAATTGACAACCTTAATCCATGAATTGATATTTTGGGTCCTATGAATCTACGTTGTCTCAAAAAATACTTTTTAGACCAAAACAACACTCGATCACCACTTCTAAATATCAACATGACCCAATACCTATGGAAACTCCTCACAAAATCTATGTGATATACTGTACACACTATATAATTACCGAATAATAATATCATTTGTCCTAAGAATTTATGATGAAATGACAGGTTCTTTTGATGAAGATAATTGAATGATCCCTAAACTCATGAATCTCCCCAGATGAGGTGGCCCACCTCTATAATGATATAGGCCACTCAACTGTATGGATATCTCAGGACCCCCTAAAACCAACCCATCACACTAATAAAAAACCACTCAATAATAGAAACCCACATCTATCCATCATAGATGTCTAATAATGATCTAAGGTCATAAATGTACTTATTTTTTAATAGACCAGTTATATCCCCTATATATCTCCCATTTTAGACCCAAATTAGGGACTTCATACATTACTACCTACCAACTCCAATATAATTTCATAAGGTATAAATAATAAGGGATACTGATAGAGAAAATAAATCATCATAATTCTCTTACTCATTCCATGATTAACATGGAAAAATACCACCCACATTGAGCATTTATACCTTCAAGGATCCATCAACCCTAATAAAAAATCCTTAATGAATATAAAATAAACCTCAAAAGGATGTGAAGTCATCCTTCTATACAAAACCACTATTCCTCACTTAGGTTTATTATTTCAAGGATTAATAATAGACATTAACCACTTTAAGGCTCAAAATTGATTTCTAATCCTTACCCATAAGACAAACCATTCACCATTATCATTCCCATAATTCTATTCAATACATCATAAATCAGTAATTGTGTTTTTTTATAGAAAACATTTTCCATAACTAATTTGTCTTAAAATTAAGTCCATATTTTTTATGAATCCATCAACAGACAATGAATTCATCCACATTTTTTCAAAATAGGATTTCGTAATCTTATACACCAATCATAATAAACAACCCACTCATATTCCCCTAGAGAACATAGGAAAATCCAAATCACATTACTCTAATGAATGTAAGACCCAAACTATCACGTGATAATACTAACCAAACTATCACACGATAATTCATGTATCTCATCCTAAGGTAAATACCTAATTTTTCCATCTCATTAATGGGTTTTTACATAATGCACTACTATCATAACCCAGTAAAGGGAGAATTAACATCGACCAAACCTTAATATATACAACTAAAATCTTACCTAGAGGCCCTGTTACAAACTCTAGAGATAAATACACCACCATTCTATGATATTTTTATAAGATAAAATGACCCTTTAAATGGGGTTTTTTCATCCCCTGAATCCCTAGAAATGCATATATCATCCTAAGAACACAACACATAGGTTGTATATGAAAGGAAATAGCCATCACTTCCATCCCACTAAATGGTTTTCATCATATCTAATAGGATAACTACCATATAATTTGGTTAATGAACAACATAGAAAACCATTATCTTGATTTAAATTAATTTCGTTACCAATAATTAATATTTTGAGAGAAACAAAACTTATTGACTGTATTTTATTTAACTAAAAATTATTTTTTCTAATCTATTTAATATATATTTTTATTGATTCATTCAAAACCCTTTACTAGTTTGGAAAATAATTTTCAACTCATATGTGGTAATGCACCTATCCATATAAACCTATGGTCCAGATATTGATCATAAACTAACAAAACATTTCCTCATCATAAAATGGGTAATTAAAAAAAGAAAAATATCATCCTGGAACATAATAATACAATTAATATATCCACAAAAATAATTCATAGAAATAATGAAAATATAATACCCCATGATACTATATTTGTTCACTATAGACGGTGTTTCTGATGAAATAGTCTCATGTCTGATATATGATTTGGCACAATCCTATATTTGAGTACTATTTCTACAGATTGATGGAAAAAGAAATTAACATGAAAAAACATTAAAAAACTATATATAAACTAAATATCTAGTCTAATACAAGGGAACCAAAAGACCATAATATCACCTACCTATATGGTGGAGGATTCAAATTAGAAACAAAATTCAATACTATATATAGGGAGACTATGCTCTTGATACCATCACATCCAAAAATAGATAAATATAATTAATTTTATATAAAATCATAGAATGAAATATAACACATATATGATCCTACCAATAATAGCAATATCCTAGAAATGATATAATATAATTATATGAATTCTTGGGATACATGAATTCATTGCATGGATCGCCCACTAAGCCATGAAAATTTAAAGAAAAACCCTTGTGTTAAACATCATAGAACAACTATAAATCTTTGTACCATTATAGACCATTCACCCAAATATCCATCTAGATACCAATGTTAGATCATTTTTATAATCTGAAACCTAAATGTGATACAAAACTATCCTCATGCACCCTAGGGTTTCCTTATAGCATGTGAGAAAATAAATTTAAATAGGGAACAAAAAACAAGTTTTATTAGACAATACAAGATATTTATTGTGTGTATTCATATAATAAATCAAACAATATGTAGTTATACATGTTTCCTCGTCATGTAATTACCATTCCACCACAACACCTAACCTCATTATCTCTATTGGATGATAGTGTAATATATCTATGTTAATTTAGATAAATCTCTTGCACATCACTCTGTTAATTGACCAATAACATAACCATAAATACTACCCAGTTAGAAAAGTTAGATTCAGGTATTAGTCCTCAATCTCTTGTAATATATCACACATACACCCTCTCACTTTGGGTAAGGCCTAATGTGACATCTCATACCACCATATTCTCACTCAATACGAGGTCTTCCTTCTAGTCTCTTACCACTAATCATTCACTCAGTGGGTTCTTATATCCACATTATGTATTTAAACCTACTCACTTAATATAACAAATTCCAGTTCCTTATAACATAGTGATTGTACTTAAAATCACTTATTCATACAAAAACCCTCTAAATAATGGAATCTTATCTTAACCATGCCTCATAAAGTGTTTGGCGACATTTTATATAACAACCATAATCTTTATTTCGAAAATAAAAACGATTTATTACATATATTTTTCACGCGATACAACATATAAGATCTATAGTTATAGCGTATTTGGGGAATATGAACATTACATTACAACATAGAACACAATACACAACATATTTATTGAAAACTTCCATTACATGACCACCATATTCCTTCGTACATACCATTGCATTGGATAACCCGAGGATATGAATAAAGAAAAGGGTGAGCTATAATGACCAGTAAGGGCGTAGAATATTCATAACCTGAAACATTTATTACATGATTGTCGATCAGAATATTAATGGGTCATAAGAGAAATATGAACATAAATGTATGACATAGCATAACTATCATAACCTGGAAAAGCGGAAACAACATTTAACAGGATATTAGCATGATCTAAATCTCATTGCATATGTAGAATCATTCAAACCTCATTGTACTTGATATATCATGATAATAGTTATTACCTAGTGCATTAGAGCACTATCAGGGTGAACCCTTCTTAATCATTACAATTCATGCATAAGTGTTCCACATAGATCATACAACATGGATTCGTTAAAAATCATAATTTATTCTATGATAAAGTAATTTAGAATTCATACATGAAACTATATAATAAATTATTAAATTTTCATGATGATTAATACCCTTGATAGTGAAATTGGAATGGTATTCACTACACATTGACTTTGGCATGAAAAGTCACTGTGCAATTTCAGCAGCATGAGAGCGTGACATAAGAATTCATAAAAAATGTTTACTGAGAGAGAAATGTGTATCTAATAATATGTAAAAGATATAGACTATAAAGGGTTCATATAGAAACATTTCACAAAATATGTAATGGAATTTAGATTCATAATATAAAATAATTTCTTGAATATAAATGAAAAGGGGGAAATCTCTTACTGATTTTCGGCATGGAAACAGGTGTACGTGGGAGGCACTAATGAAAGAGAAAGGGGTATCTCATAATTAAAACATAATTATGGAATTATATTTGAGGTTAGAAATCATAACCTAACATTCTTAATATAAAATACAAGGGTATACAATCATAAAGAAGCTTGGACAAAAATGAGAGAGGAAGAAATCCCTTATATTGATGTGTGATCCCAAAGGATTGAGAGAGGCTTGATAGATGATTCATGGGAGCATGCGGCACCTAGGTAGGATTTAAAAGAGATATGAGAATAGGTTTTTCACGATCAATATGGTTTGACTAAAGAGTAATGGAATATTTAGTGGTTTTATATAGGAAATGAGAGGAAATTCTTTTTTTATTTCAGTTTTGGACACTACACATTAAACTAATCCAAACCACCAACCAACCCATGGTTTTTGAAAATGGTTTTTTCCATAGGGAAGTGGAAACATTATTTTATATTTCCAATAGCCTAAATTATTAAAATATTGGGCATTTTTATGTGATGGTGCGTCACACTCTCAAGGAAATCATTTTAAAATGGTAAAATGTTTTATAAATCCAAGGGGGTCCACTATGTGATAGTAAAATAAATCAAAAAAATATAAAAATCATATTATTTTAAATTTAAAACATATATTGTAATAATTTTAAATTTATAGTATTTTATTAAATCACTATTGGGTCATTTTGAAGTCATAAAACACATTATATATTTAAACAGTATTTATGTTTTACCCAAAAACTCGACTGGCTTTTAAAATTATTAAAAAATCACGGTCAGATAATTTAAAAATCCTGATTAAAAATATAATATTTATTTTATCTAAATAATTTTCTAAATATTTTAATTTTTACATCTAAAAGAAAAACTTATTTTTATAAAAAAATCTTGGGATTGGACAAAACAGTGTTCAAACCATAATAACAATTACAATTATATTCATAAGAATTATATGATCATTCATAATGAATATAAATTAATTTAGTAATAACAGTTTTTAAAATATTATTTAATTAAAAAATCATTAATTCATCAATATATATTTCTTAATCAGATAATAACTAAAATTTCTATTTCTACATTAAAAACTATTTCCAAAGTAACAATAATAAAAAGAACGTATATTCTTTATTCTATACAAAAATAATAAACATAATCATAGTGATAGGGTATTGTTCAATGAACCCTTATAACATCCTTATAAGACCAAAGTGTAAGGTGTTCGATGTTGTTAGAATATTGGGGAGGCTTAGATAACATCGCTCAGGTGGTAATCTCTATTATCATCCACATCTTTCATAGGTTGTACCATTCATGATTAACATGTTAAAGATCATATTGGGCTTTGTTAAGAGAGAATACTAGGGACACTACCTATTTTTCGAGATCTGACAAATGGGCTTCGTATGGAGAAATTATAATGGATGAGGCCATCATTTTTTCTGAGTAAATTGGAATTTTTGAAGCCCTATATGTATACTAATCTTGTTATCATTGTTCTATGACTATATTAGCAAAAAAAACAATTCATAGTAGTATTTTAATATCAAAAAACATAAAACCAATGATGTTCGTATGATTTAGACAACGATTTTACATAATAAAAAATTTATTTAGATCAAGAGAAATTTTCATTAATGATTGTTGGGGTCGTTATAGTCTTCCCCCTTAAGAAATTTCTCCATCAAAATTTATTTTTACGACACTAAAACTAATGAGGGTAACACTGCTTCCTCACCCCCTATGATTCCCATGTTTCTTCTTAAAACAATGTTTTTCACCACAACACCTTGACTAGGGGAATGGTCTTATTTTATAGAATTTGTTCTATATTATCTATGTTCATCACCAGATTCTCTTCATTGGATAGGTCATTCTCTAATACCACCATTGGATTGAGAACATTTTAAGGTTCATGTATGTAATTATTCATGATTGATACATGGAATGCTTCACGTACTTGAGATATGTTCTGTGGGAGTGCTAGTCGATAGGCTACTCCCCTAATGTAATCATGTTTCTCAAAAGGGCTGATGTACCTTGGATTGAGCTTTCCCTTCTTCAGAAATCACATAATTAACTTCCACAATGATATGTAGGGGAATACAATGTCTCCAACATCAAACTCCAAGTCTCATCAATGATTATCAACATATCACTTTTGTCGAATCTGAGAAACATGATTGTCTTGCTAGATGGTCTTAACCTTCTCCACCATTTCTTTGACAATTTCTAGACCAAAGAGTTTTCTCTCCTATCATCATCCCAACATGTCGGGGTATCATACCTATTCCCACCAAGGTCTTCAATAAGATTCATTTGATGCTTGATTGGAAGCCATTATGGTAAGATAACTTAACCAGAGGAAGATGTTAAAACCATCATCCTTTGAAGTCCATTAAGAATTCTCCCAAGATGTCCTCAATTTTTTGAATACTCCACTTAGATTCTACATAAATTTGAGGATGATAATTTGTACTGAATTCACCTTAGTATTCAGAGCATGTTGATGTCTCTTATAGAACCTAGAGGCGAATCTTGGATCTCCATTGGATATAATAAGTAATGGTACTCCATGCAACCTTACCAGTTCCTTGACATATCTTTGTGCCATTTGATCCAATTTGAAATCATGTCAAATTGAAAGGAAGTGTGAAATATTTGCAAGATGATCCCCAACCTCCTAGATTTCAATATTTCCTTTGAATGTATTCAAAATTCTGGTGACAATGTTTATAGTTATGTTCTCCAATTCCCATGATGGAATGGGTAATGGTTGCATCATCCCATTAGGAAATAGCTTCCCATCCTTCACTTGCTGACTTACCAAGCACTTTGATGTATACTCAGTGATATCCTTCTTCATGTTGTCCCACAAATATTTCTCTTCGATATCTCGATACATCTTCTTCTTTCATGGTTTTATAGGGAAATTCAAACTATTTGAATCATCTAAAAGTTCATACATTAACTCTGGAATTGATGGAACAAATAGTCTTGTCCCAAATATCACAATTCCTTTCCATTAACAATGAACATTGATGATTTTATTATTCTAATTGTTTCCACTTTCTTCTGAATTTCCACATCATCCTTCTGATAATTTTTTATCCTTCCCAAAAGGGATGGTTGAAAAATCATTAGTGAAAGGATTTATGACGTTCTCTTTTTTATGATTCCCAAGTCCATCTTCAGAAAATGTAAGAAGATTCGATCCTTTTAAATTCTCTTCAATGATAGAATTTTTGGGTCCTTTATACATTGAGAATCTACCACCTTGTTTTCATTCCAATTATGGTAATGTATTGAGTATTCATAGTCTTTAATCAGCTCTAACCACCTTCGTTGGCGCATGTGAAGATCTTTTTGGGTGGATATATACTTATGGATTTTTTGACCCATATATATTTCACACCTCTATACAAAGAGGTAATGCCACAAAAATTTTCAAACAAATATTTCATGCAACCAACTACATATAGAGTTATTGATAGTTACTCTCATGACCAATCAATTTCCCTGAACCATAGGCAATGGATTTTTCATTTTTCATCAACAGACATCTGAAGACCATATTCGAAGCAAGTCTGAATACAACAAAAATTATTTACATGTAGGTAGTATGATCATGAGGGTAGTGATAAGCCTCCTTTTAAAATACATAATGATTTCTTCTCATTCATACCTCCAGTAAAAATTTACTCCCTTCTAATTTACCTTGGTATGAGGTTTGGAAATTCATGAGAAATTTCTCAGAAATCAGCTATAATATGCATATAACCCTAGGAAGCTACGGATATCTATTACCAATTTTGGCCTTGACCATACAACAATTACAGTTGTCATGGATGGATCCAAAGATATCCCATTTCCTGTGATGATATGACCCATGAATGAGATATCCTTTAACCAGAACTGACACTCACTATACTTTTCATAGAGATTATTGTTTCACAAGGTCTCCTGTATAGTGCATATATACTCCTCTTGATCCTCCTTGGTTTTTCGGTATATTGTAAAATCATCTATAAATATTTCCACAAATTTTTAATGGTAATTACTAAATACTCTATTCATCATGTCCTTGAAAATTTCTGGACCATTAGTGAGTCTTAAAGGAATTACTATAAATTCATAGTTATTGTATCTTATATGAAAAACTGTATTGGGGTATCCTCCATCTTCCCCATTACTTGATAATATCCTGACCGTAGATCCGCAATGGATAATTATTGTGCTCCACATAGCTGATCAAACAAGTCATGAAATTGTGTTAGATGATACTTGTTCTATATCATGATTTTGTTGAACTTGCGATAATCAATGCAAAGGAACATTGACCCATCCTTCTTAATAACGATGAGTACTGGTGCACCCAATAGTGAAGCAGTTGGGGTTTTAAGCCCTTTATCTAGATTCTCCTATAATTGTTCTTTTCCTCCTAAATCTCCACAAGAAACCATCTATACATAGTATTGGATATTGGTAATTCCCAAGGTATATGATCGATTAAGATTTAAACATCGTTTCAAGGAAAAAGATCCAGAATTAATTAGGAAATAATTCTACGAATATCCTCACAATAGGCATGTCTTCATGGATGGTTTCTTCCTTTGACTGAATCATCTAAGCAAGATATGTTTGATCATAAAGAAGTAATATCTATGATTGAGATTATGATGCAAAAGGGGATTCGTCCTCCTCTATGAACTCATACAGAATTGGGGGGTCGATTGTCCATAAGGAGAGTGATTTTTCTCTCCTGGAAATTTATGTTGGATCTATATAAGGAAAGCCAATCCATTTCATGAATTGCGTCAAATTCCATTAGAGGAGTTGTGAACGTCAATCCACAAATTATGACTGAGGATGAGTTATATTATTGGGATACAATGATTTCCCCATTTTCCATTCTCAATGACATCTATACATCCATGCCCTTCAGTGGTGTAGGGATTGTTCTACTAAACATTCATGATATAAAAGAATTCGTAGAACCAAAATCAGTAAGTACATTCTCTATTCTTCAATGAAAAACTATTCTACCTATCACCACTTCATTTTCAGGGTTTGATTCCACGGTAGTGATGGAAAACTCTCAACCTTTATTCCATGGATGTTGTTTGTTTCCTTCGAAAAACCATGGATTAGAGAACCAATTTGCAAAGTTCACCAATTATTTTCTATTGAATAAATGAAAAATGGGTTTAGGATTTTATGGAGTGTTCCCCTCCTATTTCGCAGCATCATGTTTTCATGGTGGGTAACTAATAGCCAGGTGACTTTCTCTTCCCCACCTAAATCATTTCCTCATCCCATTTAGGAAATGTTTTGGTCACTTCTTTCAATACCATTGAAAATTGGTGGGCTGGATTTACATAGAACCATTTGATTTATAAATCAAACCACTTGTATTAAAGTCCACAATCAAATTTTTATCCCCATGAAACCCATGAGATTCTCTAACCTCCATTTCAAAGTTGAGGTCACATCATTCTATTTACTTATATCCCTCATTGTCTTGGATATCAGGGACATTCTATAGGCTTGGTTTTATCCCACCAATTAAGAGGTAATCCGTGCATTCAGGGGTAACAAGAAAGTTAGAGGCATAACGGGAAAAATTTGTGAATTTTTCTTCGTATGCTCTGTTGGATTTGTCGTCTTTTTTTAGGGTAAGGATGTCCCTTTATATCATATGTTAGCAGTTGTGAAGAAACGTTTTCTCAAAAAAATAATTTTTAGAAATCCTTCCCTTCAAATGCCTTGATATCCTCTTCAGGCTTTGTATTTTTAATCCATATCTACCATTGATCAGCTTCATTTTCTATAAGATAAGTATCCATAATTACCTTCTATTATTCAGAACACTGATGGATGAAGAATATCATCTCAATGGAGTTCATCCATTGTTCAGCTATTGAGGGATCAGTTGATCCATTAAAATTATGAGGTCTTTGTCTCATGAAGCTCTTGATTGAGGCCTACTTATTCTTTGGGGGGGGGGGGGTTGAACGTTCCTATTGACCCATGTTTATGTTCCAAACGAGAGTTAATTGAATGAGTATAATGAAAATTTTTGTGATTCCCACTCCCATCAGATTGGGCATCTCATTTGAACAATCATCACATTGATCATCACATAAGTTGTTAACCTGAGTCCTCCAATTGTCGGCCATTGGCCAGAATAAAAGAAAAGTTAGGGGAAACACATAAAGGGGTATAAAACGATAAAAATGGATAATATATAAATTACATATATTTCTTTAAATTATCTATGTTATCTATTATATTCTTCCCAACATATATTATTAGGTGAATATTTTAATTCCATTAATAATTCTGCATACTATGATTTGAGTTAATGAAACCATTTTTTTAGGAGTGTCATTACCAAGAGTGTAGAAATGCCTTTTTTTGTGCACTAGTTCCTATTCTACTCTAGCTCAATGTGGGGTTTGGGGTTTTACCACTAGATACGTATGTGATAGATTCTACTCTACCTACATGTATCCAATCATTGATTTATTTTATTGATAAAAAAATTACTCAACACACTCCAAAATTTTGGGATTCTTATATTATAATTAGTCTTATCCCTCTGTATTTCACAACGGTTTTCTAATCCAAATCCCAAGAATAACCAAATGTACCCTCTAATTCATAATATAACAACCTTGCACTTTATTTCAAATTTAAACAACATTTATTACATATACTTTTCACTTGATAAAAGTTATTAGATAGGGAGTTATAAAGTCTTGGGAATGAGGAACATTACATAACATCATGGAACATAAGACACAACATCATTATTGAAATATTCTATTACATGACCACATCATTCCACTGTACATAGCATTGCCTGGGATAACCTGAGGACAAATATAATAAAAGAGCTATCAATAAATCCTATAAAGGGAGAAAAAAATCCATACAAAAAGAATATATTACATGCTTGGAAATAGGCATATAAATATAGAATAATAGAAACATGAATATAAAGGCTTGATATATCATGATTATCATAACATGGAAATGTGGCAACAATATTTAACATGATATTAGAATGAGCTAAGGATCATTAATCATGGAGAAATAGTAAACCCTCATTGAATGTGAATTATTAAAAGAAATCACTATTTCACTACATGTATCCTGAAACTAGTCTTTACCAAATGCATTGGAGGGCTATTAGGGCTCACAGTATTCCTCATTTCATTTCCAACATAACTTTCCACATAGATCATACAAAATGGATTCGTTAAAAATAATTATTTATTTCATGATAAATTAATGTGGAATTAAAATATAAAACTATACAATCACTATTTAAATGTTCACGAAGTTAAATACCCTTGATAGAGTAATGGTCTTGGTATTCACTACACAATGACTTTGGCATGGAAAATTGCGGGGCAATTTTGGTAGTATAACAACCTGACATATGAATTCCTAAAAAATTGTTGATGTGTGAGAAAGGGGAATCTCATCATATTTACATGAAATGGACCATAAAGGGGGTTATATAAATAAATTTACAAATAAATTTATGGAAATTTTGATTTATAATAAAAATGAATTGCTTGAATGAAAATGAAGAGAGAGAGGGAGAGAGGGAAAACTCTTACAGAATTTCAGCATTATAACGTGTGTACATTAGAGTAATTAATGGGAAAGAAATGGGTATATAATAATTGAAACCTAAGGAGTGATGTATAAGGGAGGATAAAATCAAACAACAACATCTTTTTCATAAAAGAAAAATGTATAACAACATAACAAAATGGGGACAAAATGACATAGGAATAAATCCCACACTATGAAGTGTGATCCCAAAGGCATAAGAGAGGCTTGAGAGAGGCTAATTGGGAGCTTGAGGAACCTTCGGAGGAGTCTAGCTAGGGGATTTCAGGGTTTGTTATAGATATACATGGTTTGAGTGAAGAGGAATGGGAGATTGAGTGGGTTTATATAGGAAAGGGGGATGAATTTTTTATTATTTAGGTTTCCGACACTACTCATTAAACTAATCAAAACCACAAACCATCCCATGGTTTTTCCCATTGTATTTTCCAAATGGGATTGGAAAATAATATTTATTAAGTAAAATGGATTGAATAATTAAAATATTAGGCTTTCTGTTGTGGAGGTGAGTCACACTCTCAATGAAATCATTTTAAAATGATAAAATGTTTTATAAGTCTTTGACGGTCCACTTAGGATTTGTAAAATACATAAAAAATATATAAAAATAACAATATTTTAAAATTAAAGCATATATTTCCCAAAAATACCATTTATAGTATCTTATAACCAAACTATTGGGTCTTTCTTATGTCATAAAACATATTATATATGTAAATGGTATTTAATTTTTAACCCAAAATTCGGGTATCTCAAAAAATTATGAAAAATTCGCTGTAGGATAATTTCAATGTCACAATTCAAAAATAAAATTTATTTTATCAAAAGAATTTTCTAAATATTATAATTTTTTACATTAAAAATAAAAAACCAAATTTTATTGAAAACTCAGGGGATTTGACAAAAATAACATTCAAGCCTTAATAAAAATTAAAATTTAATTGTAAAAAATTATATGATCATTTAAATTTAATAAAAAGTAATTTAGTACTAATATTTTATTAAAATATTATTTAATTCAAAAATACATTAATTCACAAAAATATATTTATTAATTGAATAATTAGTACAAATACTATTTGTGCATAAAAATTTATTTACATTGTAACAATAATAAAATTTATTGTATATTATTTATTCTAAAAAAATAATGCACATAATCATAGTGCTAGGGTCTTTTTACATTACCCTTTACAACACCCGAATAAGACCTAAGGGTATGGTGTGCTATGGTTATAGACTCTTTGGTAGGCTTAGATATCATTGATCATGTGATAGTCTCTATTTAGTTCCACTTCTCCGGCAGATAGTTCTATTCATGCATATTGTGTTGAAGCTCAGCTTCATCTTGGTCAAGAGCGAAACACAACTATTCTACCTCTTTTCCGATCTAAAAAAATGTGATTCGTGTTGATAAATTATATTGTATGAGAAACTATATTCCATTTTCTTAGTTAATTGTATTTGTTAAATCCATATATTTATACTATTCATGTGATTATTGTTCAACAGCTATATTAGATATAGGAATAATTGTAAATTGTATTTAAAAAAACATAAAACCAAGGATGTTCATATGTTTTACATTACCGTTTAACCTAATAAGACATTAAATTATATCAAGGTGAATTTTCATTTTTGAATGTTTGGTTTGTTACATATTACGACTCGTTATCAAGAACATTCTAATACTATAATAAAATAATAATCCTTGATAAAATTCCCCCATATGTACTTAATGATCCACTGACCTAGGCCTAGTGAACCACTTGGGGATTACCTACTATAGGGATCATAATAAATTACATTATCATAACCCCTTATATGAAATCAAATATATTCTATCCTATAGTAAAACTATATCCCACAAGGATTCTAAATCCATTACGGAACTATTCATCTCAAACCATACTCTTCCATTTCTATTCGGAAAACATATACACTACACCTGTATTGATTAGACCATAAATCATAGGCTATAAGTAATTCACATAATAATTCCCACCCACCTCGTAAATAACATAACCACGCCGAATGTTTAATTAATAACTTCATATATTCCAACGATTTTCTTACACTATGATCATAAATGATATAATGGATTCACCACCCATGCACTTATCAAGAATAACCACTTCAAATAAGTTATCAAAGCCAAAAAAAACCAAAGTTCACATGTTTATATATATTACAATGAATCCCAAAACATATCTCGCACATCAATACATCTGAAGGTCATATCATATCTTACCGTAATTAATAATGTACCAATCATATTTTACATATTAATATACTAAATGTAAATTTTCAAATATAACAAATTACTCCCACCGAAGGGATAATTTAATCCCTAAAGAACAAAATCATCATCAGAAAAACCATTAGAAGGTATTTTAGGGTCCATATGGCACACCGAACTCCCTTGCCACTCATATCATAAGAGCATCCACTTCTTGAAACCTACTATAAAGTCTCTCAACACACGGGAGACCATAAAACCTATTTCATGACTCCAAATATTGTCATTCTATATTATCCAAATAGTTTCGAATAACTATGTGGTATATTATATCTGAATAAATGTTATTAACTGAAGTATAATAGTAACTGGTTTACTCTAAAATCACTTCCACACTTGATTCACACTAAAGAGACCTGACCATCATTTTTCAAATAGTATTCCTATTTTCAAAACATACTTAATCTAGAACCCAAGATTCAAATTTCCAATATATTTTCTGATCCCTATTGACATAAAAAATTATACATCTATCAAAAGAGAATATAAAACTATATAATCTATATTAAAAGGGTAACCACCCATATATGGTCAACCAATCTATCAAATATTTGTTAAAATATTATATTTGTTTATATTTTTTAAAATAATAGATTAATATTACATTTATAAATCAATAAAGTAAAATTTCAATCAATATTTACATACACATGGACCTTAATAAACAAATTAATATCTATTCAGAATATCATATTATTTGTTTAAAAAATTCATCCTAAACCATTTTAAAATAAGAAAAATTTCAATTTGAAGTCATATTTTATTTCAATTTCCCTTAAAATACTATTTTATGATTGAAGAAATTATTTTTTTCTAAAAAATAAATCCTAAATTAAATCACACATCCATGCAATTAATACAGTTTGTCAAAAAATAAACATTTAATTTTAGTTCCAAGAGATGAGCCATTTAAACAATTTTATTTGATCATTTGGAAAATATTAAGGGATAAAATGTTGTAGCATTTATAAAATGATATAATATCATTTATTGACACTCAATATAGTAACAATAGTCACATATACATAAAATAATTACATGTGAGGATGATACAAGTCATAAAAATGAAAAACCAAAACAGTTGAATTATAATTTCATCAAATAGTTGTCCAATAAAACATCTATTATTTTAACAAAATACCCTTTCATCATTATCACATACATAGGCATTAAATACCTATTTAAAAATAATTTAAATATTAAAAAAATATTCTTCATTAAGCTATGAAAGACATGGAGTGGTGTACCAATGAAATAATCAAATGACACGAAAGGAATGTAATCCTTTGTAAGATATAGGGAAGTCTATAAAACAAATTCCCTCCTTCCATAGCTAATAAATTTTTATTTAAATTTTACTATTATGATGAAATAAATTTTGAATCACTAAACAAAATTTCTCAAACAAATGGTGATATTTAAGGAGAATTAACCACTCTCAAGGATTATCTAATGAATTCCTAAAAAAAATTACATCATGATCTTTTAAAATTACAAATCTAAATATCAATATGGGGGAAATTAGAATAAAATAAATAGAATTAGAAAATTAATAAATTTGGGAGAAATTACCTGTAATATACAAGAGGAACCAATCATAAAACTCATGAATTATATAAGGGTAAGTGTGAGAATTTGGAGGGAGTAGCTGGTACACCATTTTAATGTGCCTGCAAAACCTACTAATTTTTTGTTTTATGTAAATAACAAACAAAAATACCTCAATCTATCCCCATAAAATTAAACATCATAAATTCTATCTACTGCCCATAAACCCATGATACACCCACTCGCCCACTGGATTCCCAATTCAAGGCTATCAAATACATCGTGATAAAATATGTTTAAAAACCCCATTGGATTCTCTAATATGTATCTAGTGAATAGTAATTGAGTACCCAATGGATAATTTATAAACAATCTCAATTTCATATAAATTAAATTCTCAAATATTTCAATCTATGTATTTTCCACCAATATATTTATCTCAAAATTACCTATATCAATAATATACACATTCAAAAAATGTCATTCCTCTATTCCAATTTAATAGTAAAAATCAATATGGATTCTATTTAACTAGAGTATGGTCCTTACCCAGAACCACTAAAACCTAATGATGTGGGACATTACAAAATCTAAATCATAAAACAATCAATCCTTGAAAAGGATCACCTTTAAATTCCAGAATAATTAACATCCAATGGTCTCTTATTCATCACCAAAATAGTGTTCTATATCATAATATTCTCATCATTATATATATATATATATATATATATATTTATTTATTTATCTAAAATCCTAATTATATTTCACTCCAAAATCCTAAACATTTATTTATTTAGATTCCCACAAATTCACTCACGATCTCTATCATGTCACATGTTTCCTTTTATACTACACTATTCATATGTACATTTGTGACACAATTACAATCACCTAAGAACTCTACTCACATATTCTACCTTGTTGAAGATATTATTCATTGATTGACCCTCTAATCCTAAAATAGTGTTGAAAAATCATGACCATATGGTACTCTGCACTATGATGACTTTATAACAAAACCCAATGTTCATAATTGGTATCCCCATCATAGGATACGATTATTAAATACACATTTCAAGTTGTACACTCTTTTAAAAAATAAACTTTTATACATGGATGCTTTTATACTACACCAAACACCATAATTTTTAGACTATATCTTGAATCTATATAAAATTAATTAAAGTAACCATTTATAACACACAATCCAAATTACATGAGTCAGTCTAATTCAAAAAATCAAAATCACCTAAGAACATTCCACACATCAATTATTATAAGGGATGTTTTATACCCTTGTGGGTGGGATTACAATAGTTTATTGAATTATTTTTTTATTCATATGGATTATATTTTATTATTATGGGGTCAAAGACTATTATCATGAATATTAAAGGATTTTTTAATGTTTTTATCTAGTAATCTCAAAAATAAGAAAAACAATTCATTGCTCTATATTAGAAATGTTGGTCAAACCCATTGAGTAATTAATGATCATCATAACAATTCATGAATTTACCTTGAAATATATATAGGAAAACAAGATTGGTATTACATTGTCAGCTACTATATTTTGGATAACTTCACCAAATAATAATGTTTGTTAAATTCAGTTTAATTCCACAGCTACCCTTTAGCCACTCTTTAATGGTGATTCATATATATATAATTATTGATCAATATTGATAATTTTCATTTGATCATGGGGCTTCGTGAAATATTTTTTGTTCTGCTAACTAGTTGGTGACACAAAATAATTTTCCATGTTGTCAAAATTATTGAAACTACATTTATTCACAGAGTATCAATCCATGTTTCATTAATGTATTATTTCAAAATCATGAAAAAATAATACACTCCAGTTTTTATTTATTAGACACGCATGTATAATGAGCTTTTAATCATAATACTTTATACATTTTCAATACTCGTTAGGTTTTGATAATTTTATATCCCATTCATATAATGGATTCCATTGTGATTATTCATTAGTTTAGTGGCCTACCTATAACCTATACTTAATAGTGCATTTTACATGGACTATGGGGTGTAATGTTTTTGTATATATCTAGATTCTAGATATAACCATTTTATGATTGGAAATGTTGAAAAAATTTATATGTTGTTTCTATAAGGGGATTGGGAATGTTTAAACTAGTATTTAATAGAAAAATATATTGGGTGAAATATTCATTTGGAATAAAATCATTGTATTTTATTTTTTTTTGATTGGGGGATTAAATAAATGTTTTTTTAATATTTGGATAAATTATTATTATTTTTATTTTATATCAAATTATTTGGGATGCTCATAATATCTCCTAGCATCATTGTATTCGAGAATCCCTCATTGTTTCGATGTTTGGGAGTTTTTATCTAGATACATGGCTATCCTATTTGAGAAAGGGTGATGGTTTCTCCCCTACTATGAATAATTTCAATCATGAATAGACGGTGGGTAGATTTTAATGCTTTATAAGTATTTTTGGTAGTATATTATATTTAAAAATACCCATGTCTGGGCTTAAACTAAATACTAATGGCTCTTGTATTTAGGGAAATATGAGTAAATATTGAATTATTCAGTACCCGCATGGATTTGTTTAATTGTAATTTAGAGAATACAATGGGTATTATAATATTATGGTAGATAAATCTTGGGTCATTCTTAGTGTCCTCATGTTATGTATGTTATACAAGATGGATTTTACTATTATCAAATATAACTCACCCTTTGTTGTAAATTTATTATTTAAAAAAATACCAAGAAACTAGTCAATTTAAAATATTATTTAAAATTAATGAATAATTATTATACATTACTGGGGATATTATAAACATATAGTGATTTAAATAAGGTATCTAATACTCTATCTTCTAAAATATATCTATTAAATTATCCCATAATTTTTTATGACACTAAATCCATTCCCCAATATTAAAATTTTTCATCCTTAGGGATGTGTGATAACCAACATGTCACAATTTTTTGTTTTTTATTATTTTATTCTATAATAAATGGTTTGAGTTATTATAATTTTTAGACAATGATTCGGTAGTCATGGAGTTTTTTCAGAGAAGCATAGTCAGACTTTATGGTTAGATGTGACCATTTAGTGCCCATGTGAATAGGCCTCTCATAGTGATATATTTTCTTTACATGGCATCTTGATGGCCTTCAAAACTATTTCGAGCTCCCCTGAAAAAATATAACATACATGGGCTAGGATGATCCTAGCACTGGGTTCGTGAAAGGGTTGGAAAAAAATATGGTCAAACCCTATAGGTATTATTTTTATAGGAAATTCCATACACGTGGTTCATACAATGATTACAAAATAGTGCGTCCAAAATTTGTTGCTTTCCCATGTGTTTTAATTTTTTTTAATTTACCATCTATCATTATTTGAATAAAATGGGTTTTCAACCTTTTTATCCCACATTCACATCATTTATCCCATTTTTATGCCTTGGGAGAGAACCAACCACTTCCACCTTTGATTATTGTCCAATATTTAGTTATTTCAAGGTGGTATTTATGTATTCCTTCCACTAATTTCTTCATTCCTTCTCTATGTTATTTATATTGGATTTAGATTCTCCTATGATACCTATATATATCTAGTGGTGTATTTTATGGGTTTTGGTGTATTTAATATTGTATTTTTCTCTGTTTATAATTTTTATACTCAATTATATCTATTTTGTTGTTCTAACCATTGATAGAGACATGTTTCAAATTGGTTTTATATTCTTCCAGGAATTTGTTCAAATGCAATGTTATTCATCTTAGAATTAAAATTATAGAATTTCATTCAAAATTAATCATTAATAAAAGTGTGAATATATTTTTTATATTTATGGTTATTTATATAAAAATTTTCACCATTCCATAATGGTTATTTTATATAAATTCCATCATTTAATACATAAAATGAAATTTTTTCTAGTGAGGATATTTTTTTGAAATGTGGTGTTTATTTCGAAATTGTTTTAAATATTGTTGAATGATTTTAATCATGTTTTAGTTTTTAATGGTTTGAAAACATGTTTTAATGAGACTTGATTTTAATATGTGGCATTAAACCCCATATGATTTATGAAGGTGTTAATAAATCATCTGAAATGGTGATTTGAAATGTTTGTTTGATTTATCTATTGTGAAAATTTTAAAATGGATCAATAGAAATGTATTTTATAAAAATTTATGGATTTTGGAATTGTTTTATATTTCGTAGAGGAATATCGATGTCAAATGGTGGCTTTAAAATTATCTCAAAATACTCTATGATATTTCAATCATTTTCTAGGAAATGATTAAAGTGTCAAATTTTGAAATTTGAAATATCTTTGTATATTATGCTATGTTTTATAGTAATGACCTAGATGCAACATTGGATATAAATGGTTAATGTGAAAGATACCCCTTGATTACCTGTTAATTTGTATACCATATATATGGGTTCTTTGTCTCTATAATATAGTTGGTTCTTTCCTTCTAAGGGAATATTCTTGTGTATGTTTTAGGAGAACATTATATATATGTGGATCAGTTAATTATTTGTTGTTATGGGTGAGTTTATCTATGGTTAATCCTTGTTTTTTGTCCATTCCTTTTTTCATACACCTCACTTCCTTTTTGGTCGTGGGGACCCATGTTCTATGTGAAATATTTATCTTATTAATTATGTTTTTTCACACATTAAAAGTGGAAATCCAATCATGCAAGAAAAATAGATAATAGGGGGTTTTCATTTCAATTACAATTTTTTTTGTTATTGAAATTCTTCACCTACTGATAAGTACATCATTATATGTAATACTATTATATGGTGAGCTGAATTGCATTCTGGGGAACCTATAACAGTTTCCATGGAACATTTGATTTCTTGATCAGTAATTGATAAAAGGGAGTTTTATATAGTTACTTTTTTATCATTTCTAATGCTTTTATTTTATGGAGTTATTATTTTTTTATATTTTTACACCTTCCTCGCTATATGTAGTGTCTAATAGTTAGTATTGTCTTCTGCATGTGTTGGGATTTTTTGCGTTGGAAAATTAGTTTTTCAAAGACATTTGGGAAACTTATTTTTAATTTAAAGTATCTTTAATGAGTTAGTAGTGTGTATTTAGAAATGGGTTCTTTGTTATATAGGGGGATTTCACTGTTGAAATGTTATAATGTTCACATTTACATTTTAATGAAAAATGGGGTTTTAAAAAAAAAATTATGGAATATTGGTATTGATTGTGTTGAGGTCATGATATGTGTTTTCAAATCAACATTTTTAGTTTTTTAATGAATTTTTTTTTTAAATATTGTTACGGTATTGTTTTAGTTTCCTAGGATATAAATGTGAGAATATTAATTTTTAGTTTATATTTGAAAAATAAATAATTAATTTCTTAATGAGACATATTTCATTGATTCATATGGTTATGGTGACCATCTTTTATATTTTTCTCATGAGTATATATTTCATTTTACAGTTATCGGTTGGAATTATCCTTTACTCATTGTGGCTAATGTGGGGTGAGTTGAGTGTGGTGAGAAACTATTGACTTCATTGTGATAGATTAGGATCTTCTTCAATTCAGGTGTTGTTGATTTATTTATTGTTAGTGACATATATATTTCCTTGTTAAATCCTCCTATTAATGGATTTTATACATTTATGAAAATGAGTTATATAAGTTTAGTTTTTTGGAATTATTTTCAATGTTTATTTATTTTGGCCCCTGTATTTATTTCTTCCACTTTGTTTTAACAATAAATTGGGAAAAATTATTCACAATGTATTTTTTAAGAAGGGACTGAAATATTTTTCATAATTTGGGGATCAATAATGCCCATTGGTCTTTTTGGACAGTCGATTTGGGTACAGATTTTGCTTATTGTCTTGGATAGAACATTAAAAAATCACATTAGAGGTTTATTACTTTGGTATGCATTTAATCCTCATTTTTTTCCCTGTTTATTTTTGTTTTTTCTTCTAGATAGGATACTAAGGTTGCTCAATATCAATAGTTATATACAGGTCTTGTCTAGCAAGATCTTTCTCATATTACGCCTCTATATTCTACCATATATTGGGAATCATTTTTATAATTCCCATTTGTTTTAATTGGTTTCTAATTTGAGTTAATTATTATATTCACCATTGAGTAAGAGAGTATTGTTGGGGGTTACTCCACATTTATAGATCCAAAATAGATAATGACATGAGCTTCATGGTAAACCCACACACCATAGGAATCCTCATCCTACCGGTGTAGTTGACTCTACCCCTTTACAAATTGTATTGATGGGTTGGAACATACATTCCCTATTCGTGTGTCCAAAGCATGAAAAAAAATTTTATCCCCCGATTAGCCTATTTTAAGTCTAGTTTATTTTTATTTTCACTAAGACTGGAAATCAATTGATGGAGGTGGATAAAGGAGAGTGTTGATACCATTTATGGTTGTGGTAATTATAAATAATTTTTAATGTTTGTTTACTTATTTGATTCTACATATATTTTCAAAACAATGTTTCGTAAAATAAATGTGGCTCTTTATAAAATTATTTTCTTTAAACATATTTAAAATTATTTTTTAAAAAAATTATCTTTTCCATTTTGGTATTTGTAAAATTTAGATGTTCCAGGAATTTTTACATGGGTTTTTATGAAAGTAATTTATTTAATAAAAGATTGAAAAAATCATTTTGGGAACATTAATGATATTTAAAATGGAAAAAATTGGGGGTGTTTTGGAAATGGAAATGGTTTTTGATGAGATTTTATTGGTTTCATTTTTTTAATAAAATTGAAACTTGAAAAAAAATACTTTTATTAATGTGGAATTTTTTTTGTGATTTACTGAGGTTGTTTTGTTTTTTGTAGATATAATTGTTTTTTATGAAATTACTTGTTTGAGGGAGATTCTAATATTCCATGATAGAAATGTTGGAAATGATTGTATTATGATTTGGGTAATGAATTAATGTTTTCCATGTCTCTTCTTGTTTTTATTATCCACCACATAATGGTCAACTATGTATTTTTGGATCCAAATCACACCCAAGAAATGAGAAGTGATGTGTAAATTGCACATTCCTTGATCTCGAACAGAACATTTTAATTCTTCAATTAGAATCTACCTATATCAAATGGAGATATTGGGTATATAAAAGATTTTTTTGGTTTTAAATTATTTAGGTGATTATTAGTTATCATGGGACTCCATAAGTATCATGGATGAGAGTTGTTGTGAGATTTCTTATCATCTATAGAAAAGTATAGTGGCTGTTTATGGTATGTTCTCATATACAAGAAAATATGTATTGGGATATATTTAGTATATAATTTATTATATGGTTCTTCCTTGAGGATGTGAATGCCAAAAGGGGGATTCATCCAGTTCGCATTTATCAAGGTGATTGATTAGTAAAGGAGTATGATGAACGATTTTAAAAGGTGGTCACATGTTCTCCAAATCTGTTCATTATAAATACTAATAATAATTATTTAATTGAATATAAATTTCTCTCGTATTTTGTTTTAGGTATACTTACATTTTTTCAAGGAATATATTCAAGTGGTTTATAGTGAGGCCATGCGAATAGAATCTAACCATTCAGGGATACTGTTGTTAGCTAATTCCTTGGTTCTATATGATGTGTACTATATGAATGGAAGGAATGGGTATAACCAAGTCTGTAAGTGGGATAAGCATGATAAGATAGTTCTTGGGGTAAAGAGTCATTATTATGGTAAGGAAATATCACTCGTGAGATTCTAGTGTGGTTATCTAGGCCATGTTAAGACCTCATGTCTTATGTATCCACATTTTTTTCATTTTTATGGTCATTTCGGTCATTATTAAATGTTCTTTTGTTGTGATTTTAGAAGAAAGATTTTTTTTAATGCATTTATGGATGAGTTTCTTATGGGATCTTATTTAGTTGGTATACAATTGTTCTATTTTTATTTATTTATATATCTAATACCTTATTATATTAAATTTTTTATAGATGGTTTTTATATTTATTAAAATGGGTGGGATCAGTTTAGGTTGTTATGACCTATTTTGAATTTTTTTTTAGATTTTGTATATAATTCTACCACTATTTGTTACCTTTTTTGGGTGAAATCATTCCCAATGAAAATTTTTGGACATCTAGGAATAGATTTCTAGGCCGTGGGGTTTGAGATATCTCTTTGACCCTTGTGGTAGGTAGTTTTGGTTCTCAGGTTTAGTGGAATCCATAACCAAATCATTATAAGATGACTATTGACATCATTATTTTTGACCTCATGGAGAATTTATTATGTTATATTTAACCATTAATTAAAATTTTAATAATGAATGATTGGGGATGGAAACACAATTATAATCAGTTTACACACCCAATAATTCAGTTGAATTTTCAAAAAAAAAACATTATAAATAAAAAATGTTCTACTATGACACAAAATCATAAATATATATCCCTACCAATATTGTTAATAAAACTTACCTGAGAAACAACTTTCCTTAAATTTTATAAATTCATGTTGGTAACATTCCCAAAAAAATATTTCTCTCCAAATTCCATTTTATTTTAAATTACCATCTTGATGATCAACTTCTTGTAAAAGAATCTTTTAAACTACTTTAAACATTCCTTATTATAGTATAAATTTTTTCATTTTAAAAATAAAATTATTTATAAATAAAAAAACATTTTCATTTTGTAAAATAATTATTAATAATAAGTGGTACATATAATCCAAATTAATTTCAACGCCCATAATAATATATTGGTTAAAACATAGAGTATATTATTGGTTATTCATTATTATTATTGGGATATGTCAGGGAACTATATATATATGAACAACTCTAATGAATGCATGTCAATCCATTGGAATAAAACTATCATGGTATAAAAATAATGCTGAAAAAGGCTCTATGTCGAGCCCTACAACTCAAGGATAGGTCCCACATATTCCACTCCAAGAATATTAAGAATAAAAAATCTCACACAAAGCTAGAGTGCCTAAATATTACCTATAATAAATCATATTAATATATGTTTCAACCATATTCATATTGAATGGTGATACGTGTTGTTTAATTTAGTGTTGAATAAGAAATCGATGCTACATGGTGAAATTTTGTACAATATTTATTGTTATAAATTATAGGTGATTGTATATAGAATGATGGATCTGGTGTCATGAAGATAATGAAAAATTAGATACTATATATTTTTATCATTGTCAAATTGTTATAAAATAATTACATTTCAGTTTCCACATGAATTTTGTTACATTTTTTTAGAATACTAAAAGAATTCTTTGATGAATTTTTTCCTTTGGATTTTAGATTAAAGGTTTCATAAGATTACTTAAGGATTAATTTATTGAATATAAAACAGTTCTTTGAATCATAATGGGATTTTAAGGAATAAAATATACTTCCATTTATGTATAGATATATGTAATATTAAATTTTAATTATTCATTAAAATAAAATATTAACATTAGAAAATAAAAGGAATGCTAAATATAATAATCACGAAATGAACTTATTGAAGATGTATCAATTGATTCAACTGGTGATATAATATTAAGAAGATGTTTGAGTATGTTTCATAAAAATAATGTTTAATTTTTAAAGTATACATATGAAAAAACCTATTCGGTCATGTATCCATGCATGAGAAACGTGATGCTGGTGTAATTTTCAATCCCATAGTCAATAACTCATATAAGTGTAACATAAAGACTCAATTACCCAAGAAAGAATATTCCATATCTCATATATGTTAAATTTTATGTGCAATTTGTTGAATTATGAATAATCAAACAATTATAAATTCCCATAACAAATATCTAGATGGAATTATGATGTGTTATAGAGAATGATTTTAAAATGGACTCATGATGATAAAATAAAAACTATTTTAGAAATGGATCTGAAAAAGGGTTGATTGATTATGATAAAATATTTTTAGTGGCTGCGTTGTTTTTAGATATTCTATATACATCAATGTGAAACCTATAATAGCCACAAAGGAAACCATATAACCTATCAAAATATTTATTTTAATCAGTAAATCCTTAATACCTTAGGTAGAATACCATAAAGAAAGATGAAGGAATTTAACAATATTTCATGTTTAATTGATTTTTATTTTATAATGGTTATTGTATCTAATGAGTTGAAAAATGTAAAATATTATATTTTTTAAATGATAATATTTTATATGTTGTGGTTTCTAATGACAAAGGATACCCAAGGGGAGGAAATATCATATTGAAGGGTGTCATGCCAGGGTGAACCATGTTGTATTTAATATCTCTATGTAACAATTCTTGTATTTTATGATGTATTACAATATATGAATAGAATTTATTAAAATAAAATTTTTATGAAAAGTATTGATTAATTTGAAAATTATTTGAATCATAAAATACATGGAAAGATTGTTTTATAATTGAAAAATTAAATTTTAGATATATGGAGATCTTATATCAATATGTAGTGTTGTTTACTATTTATTCACATATAGAGATGACAACATAAATATTATATGAATTAATATGGTATTGAAATGAGAAAAATGAGTATTGAATTAAAATTTTTATCTTTTTAATGATGGAATTGTGGTTATTATATGCTGATGTGTTGAAATATTTTTAAGGGATGTGAAGTTGTTCAAGTAGTGATGTAAAAATACTTTTTATGGAAGAATATTGGTATAAGGATCATAAAGAGTTCCTATCTTTATATTATTAAAAAAAATAGTTTTATATTCATTAAACCATGCATTGGCATGTATGCCCCATTTATTCCTTTTTATGACTAGTGATCATATGGTTATGATCTATAGAGGGACCCTTAGGTGTTAGTGGCCCACCGTTAATAAATGGGATGGGAGTTTCCCCAAGCACGAAGTGATCATTCCTAAGCCCATCAATAAATTTACTTTAATATTTTTTTCTTCACCAAATTTCTGTTGTATGGTATATTTTTCTATCCCATTGTAATTTCACTGAGCATAATATTTCAACATAAAAGTGTCATCACTCGAATAATTTAATGTCTGTGATTTTTCAATAGGACTTGAATTTTAATATCACACCAAAAGGAATTTTTAGAAATTGATATTTTAATTGTAATTATAATATAGAAAACAAATTTGGATGTTTTTACGGACTTTTCATTCATTTATTGTTTATTAAATCTTATTGGATTAACATTGGATCTTGTGCCATGAATTATTCATTGTAATAGTTACCATCGGGTACCTGGTAGAAATCCATTGTGTATTTAATGGTGTTGGAAGAGGTCTATTAAAAAATTTTATTCCACAAGGTGGTTGATGGAACCCCACTGATTTTATCCTCATGTGTCATGTAATTTGGAATGATTTAATTGGTATCTAATGGTGGTTTGAGCTCACATATTAAGATGGTGAAGGCCTTCCATTTTAGGGTCTCTCCAATAATTGTCATTAAAGTATCATCTTTAAAGATGTCATGTATTTGAATATCCCCCTTTAGTTCCTCCCCATGAATCATAGTTATGGCCAACAAGGATTTGTGGTTTATTAAGAATTATTTATCAGCATAGGACCTAGGCAGTTTTCATCCACCCTATCCACTTTTTCTCTTCCTAGTTCCCTGCATAAATATATGGAGTTTTCTCTATGGATTGGATTATTATTCCACCATATCATTATAGAATTACCTTAATACATTAGGTTTTCATAGTATAGGGGTTTGGGAATATTGAAAGATGAGAAATATCACCGGTTTATCATTTATTTCTGTGGAGGTGTACCAACTAATTTTTTCCTAATGTTCTCACAAAATTCACTTAAGCTTGGTTATTCTTTGAGTACATATAGTTTTCTTAATATTATAACTTGGATTATTAGGTTCTTACCTTCGGTCATTATTGTTCCCTTTCTGGAGGCTTCATCCAGGTAAGGCTGCACAACGATATTTTTTTCATGATTTCAAATTGATTTACAGTATTAAATTATTTGTTATTGATTAAAATTAACATTTCAGGATTTGTGGAATGATATATGGGCTTTCAATCATGAAAAGGGTAGTACAATCATGGATTATGGATCAAGATCCTTTTTATATGTATGTAGTTCCATCCATACAGTTTTATATATATGTCCACATGTACATTTAATGTCTGAACCTAAATTTTGGGTTTACAAATATGTAATGGGGTATGGGTGTGTCTAAAAGGACAGGATTAAGAAATTTGGATCCTTTGGAATGTGGATTTTTAATTCCATTCATGAGTTGGGATTTAAGAGATTATCATTAACTACACCTCTAGGGGTTGTGAAATCTATAATTGATTAAGGGACACTGAAGTGGTCATGTCTTGTGAGATGAATTTTTTTTTCATAAAGTAAAAAACATATGTGGTACACTACTACAAAATAAGGCTATAGCCACAGACCTACAACCACAGTTTTATAGGTTCATGGTTATAGCCAATTTATAGCCACAGTTTAATTAAAAAACTGTGCATAAAATTTGCCTTGCCCTTTTTCCCCCAAAATCCGTCGGCCTCCTCCTCCTTTCTCCCGATCAACGACCCTCCTTCCCTCACTATTCCTCCTCCCTCGCAATCTCCTCCTCTCTGTGCCCTCCTCCTCCGCGACGACTCCTCGCCGCGCCCTCCTCATCACTGCGACCCACCTTGCCGACGCATCCTCGTCTCTCCCTCCTCATCGTCGCGACCCTCCTCCCCAACGCCTCCTCGCCACGACCCTCCTCACCATGACCCTCATCCATGACATATCCTCCCTGATGCCTCTCTTCTGATGCCGAGGTCGACACACCCATTTCCCTCCTTGACACCTTTTCACTAGCAAACCTCAAAACCCTCGACCCCTCCTTTGCGTGACCCTCCCTTCCTCCAGCAAAGCTGCTCCGAGATGCCTCCCCTCCTCCTCCATTTCCGACAGTTCTCCCCCACAACCCTCAACACCAGAGTTAATCCCCTATATTTTTTTATCCTTAATTATTCATCACATGAATCCAATTTAATGTTTCAAAGATGGGTTATGTTTGTATAAGTTTTGTTTCATTTCAAAGTGTCTATGTTGAATGGGGTAATTGATTGTAAGTGGTTAGGAAATTTATAATGAGTTCAGTTACATGTGTTTTAAATTGGAATTCTATTAGGCAGGGGGTTTAAAAACTAGGAATCTTTGGGTTCAAATTAAGAATGACAATTTTAAATTATTTCTCAATGTGGTTTCAGGTAAGAAATGATGGTTGAATTTATATATTCTGAAACAATAATGTAGAATCCTATGATCACAAGAATTTTTTTGTAATATGTTTGTCTAGGAAATTAATAATTCAAACTCAAAAGAGTGAAAATATAGATCAAAAATTCTATTAAAATATATCATTTTGTCTAATAAATAACTCCTTGAAAAACTTCGAAATCATGTATTACTTTCTGTTTGATTATCTACTTTTTCAATTCCAACCATTACCCATCCATGGAATATGAAAGAGGTCCAATTAGACTGCGTGAGTTTTATACTATATTCCTTTTGTATATGTGTTCGAATCCATTTTCATTGTTTACTTATTCTCCATTTTCCAGTCCTTCTGACTTGAAATCACAATTATAGAAACATGATTTACATAATCTTCTCTTGACTATTATGTGTTTCTATTTACTTTCATTACATTGAACCAGTTATTGGTGGCTATGAGAATTATATATCTTCCCAATTATGTGGGAAGACAATGTATATGTGTTTTAACTGTATATATGTTTTATCTGTTACTGACTTAAAACTCCATTTTATCTCTTGAGAAGGATAGCAAGGCCCATAGCAGAACATTTATGGATCTATGTGCCTTTGAAACCCCATATGGTGTAACATGGGATTCCTATATCCCAAGTCAGGTGCATACTCATGAGTTTGATTGGGAATAAAGAGTAATGCTTGAATATTTGGGTTTTCATTTTATTTGTTTTTCAAATAATTCAATATTCTGGTTTTTTAGAAGTCTATTTCTTAACATGGGTGTTGCATATGAACTGATGCTATATTTTCTCACATTTTTCTTCTATGTTTTCATATTAAAGTCCTTCAACATTATTGAAGAACTCTTCCCTTCATTCACATTCAAAATTTTTGGGGTCAGAAATCATTATTTCTGAAGGTGGGACATGAGGATTATTTCCCAGACAATGGATACTGATGGACCTTTCTATATTTACCTGTTGAGAATCCAAATTAGAAATTTAATCTATCTTTGTAATTATTTTCTATTTGTTGGGAAGTTTCTTGGTTGTGATCAATGTTGTTTTTAATATTCCATTTTCATTGTACATATGTTTGTACCTTTTAATTTTTTTTCTTTCCTTTAGTTGTTTTAGTATTTAATAAATTTTTTTCTCTTTTCTGGCTAGGAAAAAAACAGGACAGCACTCCACCCACCACTTGAAGATCGAATCATATTGTTGTTGGAAGCATAACCAAATATCCAGGTGTGTGTTTCTAAATTGTTTTCAATGTTTTTGATATTTTCGACCTTCCTCATTAAAGTGTATGAGAGATATTTCCCTGTTAATGTGTTGATTTCTCTAAAAGACATTTAATGTGCAGGGGGGGCTGATGTCCAGCAGGGGAGCTGTCCAGGGGGGCTCCAGCAGGGGGGCTACTGTCCACCAGGGCGGGCTGTCCAGGGGGGTCCATCTGGGGGGGCTGCTGTCTAGCAGGGGGGGCTGTCCAAGGGGCTCCAGTAGGGGGGGGGGCTGCTATCCAGGGGGTCCAACAGGGGGGGCTGTTATCCAGCAGGGGGGGCTGTCTAGGGTGTCCAGCAGGGGGGGGCTTCTATCCAGGGGACCCCCAAAAATATTTTTTCACAATAGATGGTCCAAATTAAATGTTCCACCTTAGAATCCATAAGTCACTAATCCTATAAGATTCCCTGAATCAGTCACCATGCCACACACCTCAAATAAAACTCATATCTAATCGATGCCCAAATGCCAATGCACTAAAAAAAGTCATGCATCCATCAATACCAATAATAAATACATGTTATATGCACCGTATATATATATATATATATATATATAATGAATATGATCCAATTAAAACCAACTAACCAGGACCTGTTTAGTTTGATAATAATTCATGTTTTCCAGGTTCCCCAACAATATACATGCATATAAAAATTACCCCGCCAAAATAAAACAAAACTAGTCCACGTACAAGGAATACAAGCTGCTGCAAATAAAAAACTAAAGGTAAGATTACATCAAATGTCACTATGCATGATTTTTGTTCTATGATTATGTAAATTTAAATATTCAGATGGTTGATATGTCTGCTTCAGAAGAAATTACACAATATGAAGAACAAAGGAGAACTGTGCGTGAGTTGCATGATTAGTTGGCGGATGCTGAACTTCAAATTTTTGTAGGAGAGAAGCTGAGAAAAAAGATTCATAATACCATTTTGGTAGGACTCTCATATAATAGTTTTAGTTTTGGTTTTATGGTTTTTAATTCTTGGTTACTATGAGAACTGAAAGGGAACATGCGTGTATTCTGAAGAGTGTGATCATTATTAGCTGATGATTGTGATGGAATGGAAATACATGTTGTTTAATATCCTTCATCCTCAGAAGCTGCTGACCGGAGCCTTGATTTATAGCACAATGGTAATTATTATATATTTTTTATACCTTATATTATATTTCTACATTTTAAATAGTTAACCTGTAGCTGTTTTCAAAAATCAACTAGAGTGATGTTTGGGCACTCATCTATACGTAAGATATGCTTGAACCTGAAATGCATCAGAATCAATGCATGATATCTTTATTTTTCATTCATATACTTTCTGTTTTGATTTCAATATGACATTTGTGCATAAGATATTGAACATTCATACCCAGTAAACAGTTATTTGAGAATATGAAACAAAGGATATCACATCAACTACTGTCCAAAAACCCTGCACTGTTTCCCAATATCTCTACCACATCCCCCATGTGCTACTGAATCTTAGCTACCATCTCCTCGTATTGCAGCTAACCTGTCCTCAGATCCCCGGGTCTACCCCAGTCCCTATCTAGTGGTAGTATGACATCTTGTAACAGCTTCTGAATTTGGGGGAGGGGTGGTGGGAAGATAGGGAAAATGAAAAAAAAGCATGCCATTATATGTGTGGGGATTGTGATGTAAATCACTAATACATGAAATTAGTACAACTAAAAATATGGAGCTATTCAAGACTCAAGCTTCTGCATGATATTGAGACCAGTCATTCTGTCAACATTTTTTGTACGAAATTTGTTCCTGAAACATTAAACAGTCTAGTGGCATCTGGAGCTGGGGATGTAGAAGTAATGCCGGGAATGGTTAAATGATTCATTGCTTATGCTTTCTCGAAGTCATGCTCATGTACTATGATTTCCTTTTCTTCCCCATGGGTTTGCATTTTCAATTAGTCTCACCTTGATAGGAGAGGACCTAAGGAGGGAACAATCACTCCATCATCACTATTTCAATGTCATACCAGAAGGGTGAAAAAATTAGCCGTGAGTCCGGAGAAATAGTTTATTCAATGTTGAAGACTTTTCTTGAATTCCAAGTATGATAGATGATTGTTGAACATCGATAGCTCTCCAATTGTTCTTAAATTATGCATGTCGTGTCTTCCAGGTTGAATTTGGAAATCCCAACGTGGTATGGAGTGCAAGTGAAGATGGGACTCTGAGACAACATGACTTACGGGATTGTTCTTCCTATCCTCTATCTGGGTCCTCCCACCAAGAATGTCGCAATGTTTTGGTTTGGGCATAACTACCCCCCTCCCCCCACACACATATGTGAAGTTTCATATGCATGCAAGCAGAAAAAAATAAGATTCGAGTTGTCTTTAAAAGCAGCACCTTGAGGAAAGAAAGGAAGATTCGAGTTGTCATTAAAAGAAGCTCCTTGAGGATGAGGTAAGTTTCCTTTTCCTAACCCTTTAATTTGAATTCTATAATTGCTTGAGTATTTTAAAAACTCTCTTTCATTATTATATATTGTGTATGTGCTATTAAAATTGGTTGTGTCTCTTTATAATTACATTTTCACATGTTTTACATGATTTCCCTAAGCCTTCAACATGGACTAGTAGAAAGTTTCAGCCAACTCAATAGTAGAAAATGATATTTCCTTTACTTTAGAGATGGAAGTATTCTCATTTTCAGAAAACATCAACTGAGAATTCTCATAAAAATCTAAAACATAAAGGAAATATTTGGTTTCATTTTATCAAACACAAACAACCGACTTTGAAAACATGATACTTTCATCAGTAACAACATTGTGAAACACTTGACCTAGAAAAAGAAATAATTTAACCTATTAAAATAAATCCACCTAGGCATGATTCACAGTGTGACCAAGGGTTTTACACCATGAATCCCTACCCTTGTGAATTTCATGGCTTGAACTAAGGTTCATAGATGGAAATATTATTTGTTCATTGTTAGTTAGGGATTCATGTATCATTTATCGTGTACAGTTGACACACTGACCACATATATATAAGAAGTCGTTATATCTCAATTTTTACCACTATTTTCTTATAGGTGGTTTCTTATGATGAGTTAGGTTCTATCCACCACCATCGATGACAATGAGTTCAACATCATATTTTGGTAAGTTTTATTCTTTTTTTTATTCTTTGGCCCAATATTAATTAGGGAATTTGTGATTTTTGGGTTCCTTATATTTTTGCAGTGCGTTTTGGATTTCGTTGAGGTGGATTCGAGACTCTGTTGATGAAGGCTTACATGTGTATGCATAGGTAGGCCTATACATATATAAGTTCCCCCTTTATATATATTCACTCATGGATGAATGAATATATATATTGGGGCTTGGTGTTCTTATATATGGATACGAAAAATTCATACATGGGGAAGTGTAAAGGGGTATATGCATGTATTAATATATATCTAAGGACCCCCTTGTGCATATTTAGACATGAAAATATGTACATAGGGACTAGGTGTCCTTATATATATGTGAAGTTGCATATGCATGCAAGAGGAAAAAAGGAATATTCGAGTTGTCGTCGTCAAAAGAAAACACACCTTGAGGTAGAGGTACTGTCCCTCTCCTAGCCTATTTAATTCAAGAATGTTTTAAATTGAATTTAGTTTCCTTCTTAATTCTGCATGTTTATATTAAATTACAATTCCTGAACAAGTTTTAGTTAAGATAATTGTTTCATTGGATAAATAAGTCATGGTTTTGTAATAAAACCCCTCCAACGGAGGTGCGCTGTCTGCAAAAACATACATTTGTATACCTTGCTTAACAGTATTGCATTGATGGTTTCCATATACTTGATGTCATTGTTTGTCATAAAACACACTTCGTACATGACCCTTTTTATATCCCTGTGGAGGGTTTCCCTCTTTTTATTAAAACATTTGTTTGAACCAAGACACTCTTTACGTGTCGTTATACTTTTAAGATGGGTCCCATGATGTGTGACCATGTCACATGGCATGTGATATTTAAATCCAACCAAAAGACCAATTCCATAGCCCAGGGGTCCCACAGTAATAGTAATTTCAGATTACATGTTATGTAACCTATGATTTTCCTGATCCCATGGGGTATTAATTCCTCACGGTATTCCTACACATTGGTAGATCTCCAAACCTCACCAAATTAGGTATATCAGGGGTCATCCAATACTCTAGTAATCAAATATTAGAATTCATTTCTTTAAATCTTATGAGAAAACATCCTCTCATGCCATCCATATCATCCTATTTGAAATTAAGTGGAAGATGATGCCCCACGGATGTCGCTGGACTGGGCCAACATGATGTGGTCACGTCGCGGCCACGTCGTGGTCACGCTACGGTAATTCCATGATTTGGCCCTGCTCCAGCCACATCCAGCCCACACCAGCCCCCTTCAAGCTCCATTTTAACCCGCTTCCACCAGCATTCCAACCCGCAACAGCCCCCCTGCCACCTTCAAATCAGCCCACACCATCCCCCTAGCAACTGCAACCCGCCCCTTCCACCAGAATTCGAGCCCTCACCGAATTTGGAATATCATGGGTCATCCAATCCTCTAGTCATCATAGATTACCATTCATTTCATCAAATCTTATGAGAAAACATCCTCTCATTTCATCCATATAATCCTATTTGAAACTAAGTGGAAGATGCTGCCCTGCGGATGTCGCTGGACCGGGCCAACACGATGTGGTCACGCCACGGTCACGTCGTGGTCACACTGCGGTAATGCCGTGATTTGTCCCTACTCCAGCCACATCCATCCCACACCAACCCCCTTCCACCTTCATTTCAGTCCACTGCCTCCAGCATTCCAGCCCCCCTGCCACCTTCGAATCAGCCTGCACCATCCCCCCAGCACCTGCAACCAGCCCCTTCCACCAGCATTAGAGCCCTCACTGAATTATGTATATCAGGGGTCATCCAATCCTCTACTCATCACAAATTAGCATTCATTTCTTTAAATATTCTGAGAAAACATCCTATCATTCCATCCATATCATCCTATTTGAAACTAAGTGGATGATTCTGCCCTGCGGATGTCGCTGGACCGGGCCAACATGTCGCGATCGGCCCGCGGTCGTGCCGCGGTCGCCCCGCGGTCACGCCGCGGTAACGCTGCTGTAACATCGCAGTAACGCTGCAGTAATGCCGTGATTTGGCCCTGCACCAGCCACATCCAGCCCACACCAGCCCCCTTCAACCTTCATTTTTAAGGTGTTTTATGGTTTTTAGATTTTTTGTTTGGGTTTTTTGAAGTTTTATGTTTTTTTAGTTTTTTGCAAGGAAAAAATAGTATTATAAATATCAACGAAAAGATGAATTGCAACAGATCACACAAAGGTGAAACAACAGTTGACCCAAGATCCAAAATTCCTAGCTCAACGATATCAAGACTTGAGAACCAAGAAAATTACCCATTAAACACCAAGAAACCAAGAAAATAAGCGAACACGAGAACCTACGATGTCTAACCAAACAGAAACTGGATGGTGAGGTTTGCTTCTAAACTGGCAAAGCAACATCCACGAATGCAGCAAAAAAAATAGTAACAAAACAATGACATCATGAAGAAATAACCAAGAAGTCATAGACTGCAAGCACCAGTAACAGAAACTAGGTAATAAGGGAACATCTAAGAGCCGCCCCAAGCCCTTCCATACTCCAAGAGTGGCAACTAGCATCACCATTAATCGCATCCAGTAGGATATGGGAACACCCAAAAATAACAGAAGACAGGGTGGATCCCCCTCCCATCCAGTGGCACTTGAGCACTGTTGAGACATCACCTATGAACTCATAGAAAGTAGCAACAGAAAAACCCAAGAACCCCGCAAGAAAGACCTAAAAGTGAAAAGAAGATTCCCAAAAGGAACAATCCAACCAAAGTGCAAGCCAAACTAAGAATCTATATCAACCAACCCGATAAACACACACTCTAACACACCACCAACCACTGACACTACCCAATCCACTCACTCACACACACACAGACACACACACTCACTCACGAAACACCACCCAAGAAAGCTCCACTCGAATCCCAATAATGTAGCAACAAGAAAAGAAACTGGAATCCCCCCAATCAACGACCAGCCCCTAACCACCTATAAGAAACCACTCCCAAACACCAGTCCATATGAGCCTGCACCACACCAAAAAACAATTAAAGACAAAAATTTTCACCATGTGACAAAAAAGAACAACTCTAGCACACCCATGACACCTGACCACCAATCCCAGCAAAGACCAGCCCCATGCAAAGAAACCTGCAAACTAGTTGACGCCCACCCAATAGACTTCTAACCAAACTACTCCCAAACCATCCTAATCTACACCTCAAACCAGCCAACTCCACTCCTCCATCCATCAACAACCAAGCACCACTAGATACCTTATCCCACACCAGCCCTAGCACGACCACCAATCAATGACCAAGGAATCCCCATGAACCTATAGAAAACCTAGGAGAGTTGGCACACTATTCCCATCACCCCACCAATCCATGAGCACACTAAAAGAAAGACACAACCCAAATTCTACTAGAAACCTACTATAAAAAAGACAACATGCAACCTCAATAACCCAGAGACAAACACCATCCACATGCCCAATCATGAAACCACCTGTACCGTGAAACCCATCCAAACCATCAACTCAGAAACCATTAAAAAAAATATCCAGACAAGAAAAATTGCAAAATAATATAGCCAACCCAATGAACAACCATGAAAAAAGACCAAGCCTCACAAAAAACTGCCTAACCAAATACCATTCTAGGGAATCCCACTCCAACTGAGCATGCATCTAGCACAAGGGCAGCCATAAGACCTGCAAGAAGAAAAAAACAAACAAGGAGGAAGCATTCATCCGCAATAGCCCCTACCAAACTAGAAGAACACACCTGTATGGGTCGGCCACACTAAGATGCACCAGACACAACCTGTAATGAGAACCCAACCAAAGATATCTGAGACCAACACCAGAAAAAGAAAACATAAAAAATAACAAAAAACCATAAAGTCCACTTCAAGCGGCTCCAAAACTTGCATGCTCCACATCTCGACGAGAAACCAGTGGAAGGAAAGACAACCAGTAACAACAGAAGCCAACAACCAGCCCAAGAATAAAAACAGCTGCACCGCCAACACATCCCCTCTACCCTGTAGAAGACCCATTGCTAGTAGCACCATTAGCTCCGTCCAGAGACCCCAACACCACAAAATCAAGGCTACCTATAACTGGCTAAAGCCTTGATAAGAATAGAGTCCCACAACACATGAAACCACACCAGCAAGTACCACAAATCCACCTACAACCAACTCCAACCACATGAAACAATAGCCAATGACCTCACGAGTCCAGAAACCAAAGAAATAAAAATAGAAGGCACAAAATCAGACTTTACTAGATCCAAGAGGCTCCATGTACACACATCCAAACCCTACAATAACAAGAGTATCCCAACCCCATCTAAAATCACCTCACCAAAACCCTCAAGTCCAACAACCATAACCCTCACCCAAATCCCAACAACAAACATATAGTTCCCTCTCAACCCAATAGGGGGGGATGGGTGCTGTCCAGGGGTGGCTTTGCAGGTGGTGGGGTTGCAAGGGGGGGTGGGGCTATTTTTTTGGGGGGAGCGGGCTGTCTAGGAAGGGGGGCTGTCAGGGAAGGGATTTACAGGGGGAGGGGGCTGTCCAGGGGGGGATTTGTAGGGGGAGGGGGCTGTAGGGGGGGGATCGTTGTCTACTGCAAGGGGAGTGGGGGGGGGGCTGTCCAAGGGGGCTTTACAGAGGGTGGGGGATGCCGGGGGGAGGGGCCGCAAGGGGAGTGGGGTGGGGGTTTTGTAGTGGGGTTGGGGGGGGGGGGTTATGTATTTTCAGACACTATAGCCACGGTTTTAAATCGTGGCTATTAGATAATTTCCATGGTTAAAAGCTGTGGCTATAGGTCTAATTCCATGGTTTTAAACTATGGAAATAAAGTATATCTATCCTCTTGTATAGCCATGGTTCTAAACCATGTCTATAGTGATATTACTACGATTTGAACCATGGTTGTATACCTATTGCCATGGTTGGAGGACCTATAGCAACAGTTTAAAACTGTGGCTATAGCCCGAATTTCCAGTAGTGGTAATGTCAGGTAATATAAGTGGTTATGTATTGAGGAATATACCATTTTGAATTAATTGTTTATAATTATTGGTTAAGAGGTTTCATAAATTTACTTATGTCTACAAAACTCTTTTAGAGAGTGAGGTATGATATAAGGATGAGCATACTAACTCTGGTAGTTTATTGGTCCAAGGGTAATAATTCTTGTAGAATTTGAGAGAGTTTCTTAATTTTTATTATGGACTGCATGTTGGAAATATTAAATCAAAATAAGATTACTTGTATTTCATTTACTATGGGATATAAATTTAGTGGGATAAAAAATTTAGATGAGTTAGTATTGTCACATAAGAGCCATGTGATTCTTGGACATATTTGATATAGTTTTTCCAACAAGATGGCACATGTGGGGTGCTAGGATTGTATGCATGAGGAATTTTGGTAAGAGAATTTTTAGGGATGAAATATTTTAAATATTTTTAAACACCTTGGGGTGTGGTTTCATCCTTGTGATATTATAATGATGAATGTATGTGATGGCCTATAATCCTTCAGATAATAATGGGAAGTGCATGTCCAATGATAGACATAGTGTTTATTGTGTAAAGAAAAAATCTATGGTTTTGGATTTTTAGTTAGGAATAACATAATAATATTGAATCATCATGGGTTTTTATGTTGCTACAAATGAAATTCATGGCAGCTATGTGTGGTGATACTTGTTGGGATGTATGTACAACCCTCTAATAGTGAAATAGGCGGGATGGGTGTGTGGCTAACACTAAGATATGTTATAAACAATGTTCACCTTATTTTTATTTTTATTGAAAACATTAAATTTTTAAAAACAATAATGTGACCTCACTATGAGTTTGAGGGTGGAGAAATGAAATGGGTTATGGGATATGGCATGGTTTCTCCAATGGAATTATAAATTAGAGGTATGATTAGGAAATGAGGAAGGGTATAATAATTTACCATAAGTTATGGGTGGGGTTTGGACTTATTATGTGATCCATAACATCATACATGAACCTGAGTGAGAGGGTTTTGGTATTAAAAGTGGAATGAGATGTTGTATAAGATATCACCCTATGTAAGTGGATGTGGTCTGAGGTGTGTTAGCATTTGTGGGGTTTATCATCACCTTGAGCGTGGGTAATATATTACCCGATGGGTCATCTGATCAGGATTCAAAATGAGACTCAACCCATAGTTCGATTTTATTTTTTAAGACTCAATTTTTGGACTCCTACTGAATGAATAAGGTATGTGATTGGGTTATGTTGCAAGTTGACTACTCTATTGTTATAGGTTGAAGAAAGTGAGGTCGTGAATTGCGGTGGCCTAGTAAGAACAAAATGACCTATAATGTTTTTTTGTTTTTTTTTATTTCTATACTTTTTAAATGTGTTTTCATTCTACATGATTGAGTATATAAGGGAATACCTATGAGAACCTATCCAGTCAAGTTATCATATCCATAGGAATCCGGGTGTACATGTAGACTTTGTATTTTCAATCCTGTTACAGATCATACATGAAATCAAGGTGGAGTATGTGGATTGATTTTTAGGAGACAGTCCCACGTATAGACTATCGTTTTATAGTTATTTATCTAGTATTTTTAGTGTTTTATATTTTTTATTTATACAATAGATGGAAACCAATATGGTATGTGTGTATTTTATGCATGGGTATCATTTAGGTCAGGCTATTTTCATGTTAATATTTTGGGGTTGGTTATCAAATTTTTAATTTATTTTTTCCCCATGATAGTGATTGATATTTATTATAGTTAGTAGATATACAATGATATGATACGATGATCATAGTATACCCACATTTCTTTTAGACACTTATTACTTTTCTGTAGCCTCTTTCATATGGGGATGTATGCCTGAGGTCTTGTGACACTTCTGCAGGGGTTTTGTTTAGGTTATTTCATTTATTATGATAAAAAATGGTATTAAATGATATATTTTTGTATTAATACATTTTTTATGGTATTCTAATGGAATAGTTTTTTGGAATAGAGATTTTCCCTTTGTTTTATAGTAGATAATACATATATTGGAAATGTATAAACTACCATGGATGGGATTTATATTTATTTATTATTTAAATTATGATTTATATGTTTACTCAAGTATGAAATTATAGATGAAATTGGTATTTAATATATTACTCTTGTCAAATTTTTGAGAAATTATTTGGGTCCATATATCATATTAGGCAGAAAGTTATCCTAGAAATGTTCATGACTGCTTATATATGTGGAATGGTTTCCAAAAAAGGAAAAATGATTTTTATAATTATATTAAAACATTTGATTCTTAAGAAAAACATCTTGAAAAAGAATGATATAATTAATTAAACCAATGTTGATAAATAAATTAGGGTTAAACTAAATAAATTATTAGAAGAATATTTACTAGTAGATTATTATTTGGTTATTTAAATGTGTATTTGTTTGATATTTTGAATCTATTCACGTAAACAAGATATAAGATAGATTATAGTGGGTATGTACATGGTATGAGATGCCTTGTAGCTATGATATTGTCATATGTGCATCTTGATGGGATTATTTCTCTTAATTCCAGGGTAGGCTTGTGATTCTTCCTAATTGGCTAGTTATTTTAGTCTAGCTAGTATGTATTATATGAATGGGAATCACCCTATAGATATACGATAAATATTCTATTATCTTGTATGGAACACTATTAGATACATAAAATATTGAGTGTTGAATGGTAAAATTATTTTATGATGTATAAGTATTAATCATGGGGTGGGATAATGTGTTTTGTATTTTTTATGTGTTTCCTATGGTATATTGGGAATTATCACAACATGGGTACATCCTGAGGGGAATTTTAGCCTTAAAATATTGAGTATATTGTTGTTATCTCATGCTTTGAATTATGTTACAAGATTTTTTTCTAGTTTGAGTTGGTTCATAGAATTATATCATAGGTTTATGAAACCCAAGTGAGGCATGGGAGGTTGTTTATAAAATAGATGTAAAATTATTAGAATATAAAATTCTTAAACGAAAAAGATTTTTAGAAATATTAATGTATTAATCCTTGAAAGATATGGATTAATAATGTTTTAAAGAGTATATGTGGGTCATATATGATAGACCATCTAGTTGGTGGCATAATATTAATGTGAAATGCAATGTTGTTGTAACTAACAGAACTAAAGGTGTACTTATTGATGTATTCTAATGGGTATTTAATAGAGTGAAGCCCAACTGAGTGTATATGTCATTAGTATTCAAATATATTTATAGAGATATCAAGAAAATGTTGCAATGTTAATAATTTTAGTTTCATTGTTGTTAAATGAGAATTTTTTACGATTGAGTACTAGTGGTTATTATAGGATCAAGGTGGGTATTCATAGCTAGTGCGAACAAGGTAATTGATAAAACATTCTTGTCTATCTATGGGAGAGATGTGTTGTTGAATGTGGTGTTTAAGAAGAATTATAATAATGTAATTGTACACTTATGAGATTATTTTAGTCTTGTCTCATGGATAATTTTCATGGATTTTGGTCCAAAACATTTAATTATTTATTAGTATCAATTGTGGGTTAGATTGGCTGAGTGAGAGGTGTTTGGGATTATTTATTTTTATATTACCCATAACCAGGTCCTATGTGTTGAGAATGATAAGTATTAATAAAAAAACTCATGTGGGAATAAAAACAATTTTTTTTTGTTTTTGGTTATAGTTTTATTAGTGGGATAATGATATAAATAATTTTATTATGGGGATCATAATTTAATAATTTCTATTTGTAATCCACAAGTTAGGTGGTTGGATGGCAATTTTAGGGTGTGTATTATGTTGGGTGAAACTATTAGCTTAGTGAATTTTGTGATTCATGGGATATAAGTATGATAAATGTTATTTTATTATGTGGTCCAAATATATTGTTTAGATTGTATGTAACTGTGGTCACTAATAGTTTATTCATTTTATAAAGATGGGTATGTTATGGTAAATGGGTGAATTAGGTCTTGTGGGTAAGATGATATAATTCAGTGTTTCAAAGATTCAATAGGATATATCATATTTAATTGGTTTTGGGGTTGTGTTTTTGTTATCGAATTCCCAAGTTGGAATATGATTATTATTTTTATTTTGATTGGGTATCACGGGATCATGATTGATTCTTCATAGGGATGAAAATACCTATTTTTGTTCATTTGTAAGGAACAATATCATTATCATTAAAATATTTTATTCAGGAAATTTTAATATTAGTCCTTTTCATAGGGGAATATTTATAACATATATTCAGACTAAAGATCCAAGAGTTGGAAAATATATTAGAGATGTATATAGATTTTTTTAGTCGTTATGGAGGTGTTTTATGTTCAAGGGGATTGTTGGATCAGGAATTTAATTTCTACCTCTTTTAAAATTACAATGAGCTACTAGGTAGTGATCCATCAAGTAACCTTTCTTGAAAATAGTGGTGTAGTATTACACACAGTTCCACTTGGAGGTTGTTAAAATGCCACCAAGAACATGGACTATATTGATCATATACTAGTGGTGTTCTTGTTTATTTTTTTTATGAAAGGGAATATTTTTATTCTCATTTCTATCCAACACTAATACTTAATAACTGTATCCTTATAATAGAATTAATTTTTCATCCAACCCTTATTTTATTCCCCATGTGTCCCCCTTGAGCCTCCCAGTGATATGATGTCAATAAATATTCATTTCACCCTTTTATAACAATGTAATATCCCTCATTTCATTATGAATTTACCTTTATTAGTTTTTTAAATAATGTTTGGTTGTTCATTCTTTGGTTTGGATGATAATTTTATTGGATCATGGTGTAATTTCCATTATACAGTATGAATTTTTAGTTTTGTGTCATGATTATATCTGAAGAAGAGAAATGGTACTATTTTATTAACGTTCCGGTGGAGGTTCATTTTTTGAGGTAATTTACTAACATTAGATTCAAATTGGAGGGAAATTGTTGATTTTTTTGGTATTGAAAGATATTAAGTTTCCACATATGTGTGTCAATGGAATGTCATGGGAAATTGGAAATTTTTTTCTTGAGTGTCTAATAATGGGTAGCCACTCAACGATATTTTGAAAATTAGGATTCATTTATTTATATTGTTTAATTAATTATAAATGATCATAATAATATTTTTGGGATTTATGGACTCAAATTGGTTCTCCAATTTAATAATAGGACTTGCCCAGTATATCTTCTAAAATATTAATCAATTATAGAGGTATAAATTCCATCGAATATCTAATCATATGAATGTATCCATATGTCTTTCATTTTTTTCACTATTTGGTTTTTAAATCCATAAATGGGATATAATTCTTCATAGAGGTCATATGATCATAAGTCAATACTAATTGTAGTATACAGTGTGTATTTGACATGATTTCATATTTAATAGAGACATGACATCACTTCCGCCATGGTGTGTGATTTTATATTTTATTAAAGGATTTTAATGATTTATTACCTCATGATATGTGTTTTATTGGGTATGGTGATCACCAATAATATGTTATAGGGGATTATGTTTTTTACACAATGACTAATGGAGATTTTAGTTTCTTTTCTTCTGCATTCTCTGGGATGGTCTATGTGAATAACATTAAAAACTTATAACATGTAGAGTAAGATGAATATGATGTGTGTGTGATTTTATTTAAAATGGTTGGATATATACCTCAAGACACTCAATTCAGTGGACTATGTAGGTGGTTATTTACTCTATTTAGGTTCTATTAGTTTATCATGGGGTATTAAAAGTGGGATATTGAGAAATCATTCACATTGGGATCTAAAAAGAGTGTTTTTTCTGACGTCATTCATGTCCTCACTCATTTTGAGTTAGTGAGAACCTTCATAACATAGGTTTTTGGTCACATGGAGTTTACGAATGAAATATTAGATATTTTTTGGCCTAGAAGAAGGGATTTCATGCTCCCTGCACACTTTTTAGGGTGTTCATCCATAGAAAAGGATAGTATTATATATTAAATATTTGTTTGTGTCTCCTTCCAAAATCATCATTATTGGTATGGTTACCCATATTCTAAAATTAACATAAAAAATATATGTTTAAATGTAAAAAATAGCTATTATATATTATCCATTATTTTCATATTAAATTATTATAATTTGTTTTATGTAAACTATTGGGAACACTAGAATTTAGCACCATCCAGGGGGTAAATGGTATTTTGGATATGTGATTAAACATCATAGAGGTATCTAATATATCATGTGAGAACAATAATAACACCTAAAATATTTTAGCTAAATGTGTTAAAGAGAAAATGAAATTATGTTTTTTTAAAATGCGGTGTGATACATGTCCTGTTAATAATCAGAATTATAAGGCCCCAGCCTTAAACCTTACATAATCTTGAGTTATTACAAGATTACACATTTAGGACCTTTTCAGGTTTAGAGTTTTAGAGAATTAGACCATAAAACGTGCATTACATCCCACATTTAAACAAAGTGGTCACAATAAAAGATAGTATTCATTTTTCCCATCAACGGAAACATATTGAAAATAAAACATGGATTCTTTTTTGACACTTCCTTGAAACTATCATCTTATAATGTACCTTTCCCATGACCTGTGAAAAACATTTCAAAAACTTGGGATGATCATAAAAAGCTCAATAGGGGTTATAAAAATATGGAAAGGAAACCTGAGTTCATATATACATAAGAATGAAATCATACTTTTCCCATAAATCATAGGCACTTTAACATACCTCATCAAATCATGAATAAATCATAGAAATCATAATACATAAAGGTAACTTGAGGCATTCCTAACATTCTTACGTAGGGAGTAACCCTATTGGTTACGTTTGGAATACCCATCACAGTATATTCCCTAAATCTCTTCATAGAAACCTTAACATTTCACTCCTTCGCGTTACCCAATGCATTGGAGAGCTATATTGGGCTCACCCGCCGTTAGTTTATCACGGAACCAACTATCTTCATAATAATGCCCAAGAACCACAACATAATCGTATCACATAAAACATGCATAAAGGAAACATAACATTTCCACCTTTCAATCACAAGATATCAATACAACACATTGATATAAAAACATTATGAAAACCATTTTCAATACCAAAATAAAAGAAAAGTAAAACATGGAATTTATTTTTCTTTTAAAAAAAGATATGGATTGTAGAGGAAGCCGAAACTCAAATAATAGACATGGAGGCAGAGAAGTCATTTTCACTGCATACGGACGACAACAACATTCCCTTTTTTCTTTTAGTAAACGCTTTGTATAAAAAAGATTCCTTTTGAATAAACGTTAAAGTCAAAGGGGTTTATAAACCGTATAAAAGAAGGTTGTGTATAAACCAAAAATATGCCTCAATGAAAGGATATTGAGACGAAGTCCCATACAAAGGTAAAATAGATATATTATGTGTATTCACTATATGTACACATAAAGAAAGTACAAGATAGGACATAATAATATCATGACATAATTTGAAAGTAAGAGATTAACCCAAAGAACGGAAATTGGGTTAAGAAGTTCCCTTACCTCGGGTCCGACTTGACTCAATAATTCTTTAATTTCCTGAATAATAAACATGAGTTAATTTATAGTTGTTTAAAAACCTTTTTCAAGTTTATAATTCCTTTTATATCACTTATTTCCATGTCATGAACACTATGTAATTATTTAAGTTAATAACAGTCATTTAAACAATCATTGGTACTTGAGTAAAAAATAAACCCTTTATAATTACAAGTTGATCATGCATCCATTATATCCAAAATGGTATTAATGATTTAGATATCATATATATCATATATATCCAGTAAATTCATGGATTTATAATATTACATAACATTTAGAGGTAAGAAATGAAATGCTCCGTTCATGGAGACGGTAAGCCGTACGTACGCATGAACGCTGCTTCCATTTATATTTCGTATTTTATGAAATGGAATCATAATGATATATAGGTATATTATAATTCCAGTGTAATATCATATATAATATCATAACTTCATCCTTTATACATCCCACATATGGTATTAACGAATCAAATTACTTTGAGGGGGCGGTAGTCCGCACTTCCTTAAATGAAGATATCGTGTTTGCCCATAATGGAAACCATAAAAGTATGCCCAAAATGAAAAATAAAGAAGCTTAATGAAAACATAAACATATTGTATATCATATATAAATATAGTGTCATCTTAATGGCCACCATTGAAGGTGTTAAAAGAATGTTGAACAATCATCGTTTCGGGAGGCAGAAATTCTCCATCCACGGAAACAGTATGTTCATTAACCATTAGATGTAGGTGTGTGTAAGTGTAGCTCTAATACATCTTATAAAAAAATCCTAGTATATGTAAGATACTCGTGTTGTTACAAAAGAAATGAATATAAAGAGTTTAGGGGGTTGGAGAAGCAAAATAAAACAAAAGAACACAAGTGAAGACATTACCTTAAAATCGGGTAACTCCCTCTAGTTTGAGATCAAAGGATTCCTTGGGAAGACTTCTTCACAAAGTGAGGCTTCAAGTAGTAAGAGAGGGAAGTGGAGAGAAAAAATGGGTAGGGTTTGGCCGAGCCAAAGGCTTTGGAAGTGTGGGTAAGAAGGTAGAGGTGGGGGCCTTTTATAAGAGGAGAGGAGGGGCACTCTTGGAAAGTAAAGAAATGTTACTTTATTTTAAAAAGAGTTTCGGATTCAAAAGGTCCCATATTGATATAATTCTAGGGTAAGGTGATAAGGGTTCTAAATCCTCCCATACAATAGGTTTTGGACATGTGTAGGTCATAGATTTTACATTATCTTTTCATTTTATTTAAATCATTAAATAATGAGGTAATCGCTGCATCATTATGATGTCATAAATAATTTTATTTATTTAATTTCTAAAAATAAAAAAATATGATGATGTAGGAAATAATTTTATCTTCCTAATTAATATTTATAGTCAAAAATATGACTTGTATAACCTCATTTAAAAATTGTTTTAGTAAAAAAACTCATGTTTGTGTCATTTTAATTATAACATTAAATAAAAAGATATTAAGGTCATTTTCCTACCAAAGTGGCTCCCTAGGGTCCCCAAGATTACCCATGTCTTGTCTTGGTCGTCCATGACACATCAAATAAGGGTAGGACATGTGTCTAGGTATTTTCATTTTATTATAATATCATTTTTTCCTTAAATGCACTAATTACCTCTAATCGCGATTAAAATCATAAAAGTTACTATTCACCAAGAAATTATTTTAATCTCATTGAACCACATTTTACTTCTTAATTACAACCATGTATATCGGGTTTTTGAAAATCAAATCACAGAAGTGACAAAGTTTCATTTAAATGAAAAATCAGTATCTGTAACTACCACTTAGTGGTTTCACTATTCATCAAAAATTGAAGTTTTTCAGAAAAATACCAAAACATCAACATAAGCTATATTTTATATTCTAAATTCAAAAATGATGTCTATTTTACAAAATTCAAATCATATAAGTTACATTAATTAATTTAATAATTAATTCCCGCTGTCCGGACAAATAGCGTGTTTTTATGTAACAATAATTATCAAAAGATTGACACCAGTTTAAGTCAAATTTCAAAGTGAAATTGATTCCAATGACCACCATTGGATTAAATGGTAAAAATATATTCTAATTTCACTTCAAAACCAATTCAAAATATAATCTAATCATATAAATAAATTATATTTAAAAGAGGTTTTGAATTAAAATACAACATTTTTCACTATTCATTAAAAAATGAACTTTATCGGAAAAATACAAAAATTCACACAAAGTAAATTTTTATGTCCCAATCATAAAGAATAAGTTTATTTTGACAAACATAGCTTATAAAATTGTCAAAATATAGATTTAAAAATGATTTTCCATCAAAAGTCAGTAAAACAATATTTTAAAAATATTAGTGTATTTCATGCTTAAGATTGGATTTATTCTCATTTTAAGCCTCTAAAACACTATCTAATTCACTAATAGACATAGATAAAAAGATCTAATATTCATTACTTACTTGGGATGTTACATCCTTCCCCCCTTTATAAAATTGTGTCCCTGCAATTTATTTACTTATCGAATAAGTGGGGGTACTTATCCCTCATTGAATTTTTAGATTCATGTGTTGCCTCTTCCATCATGTGGTTTTTCCACAGAACCTTTACCTATTTAATCACCATATTCCATAACACTTGCTCTCTGTGTTAAAGAATCTGGACCAGTTGTTCCTCATAAGATAGGTTCTCTTCCAGCTGAACTACCTCTGGACTCAAAACATGAGATGGATCTGGCATGTACTTTCTCAGCATCGAAACATGAAAAACATTGTGTACCTGAGATAAACTCGGAGGTAAAGCCACCCGGTATTCAACTGATCCAACACTCTCCCGAATTTCTTATGGTCCAATGAACCTTGGAATCAGCTTTCCTTTCTTACCATATCGCATCACACTTTTCCATGGTGAGACTTTGAGAAAAACATGATCACCTTCCTCAAAAGATAGATCCTTCCTCCTGTTGTCCACATAACTCTTATGCCTGCTCTGAGCTGTTCTCATGTGTTTCTGTATCATCTGAACTTTTTCTGCCAACTCTTTTACCAATTCTGGTCCCATCAGCTTCTTTTCACCCACTTCGTCCTAAAAAGCTGGTGTTCGACACTGCTTCCCATATAAATCCTCAAATGGTTTCATCTGTATACTGGAATGAAAACTGTTATATGAAAATTCAACCAAAGAAAGATGTCGGTCCCAACTTCCCGGATAATTCATAGAGAAAGAACGTAGCATATCCTCCAATGTCTGAATTGTTCGTTCTGACTGCCCATCTGATTGAGGATGAAAAGATGTACTAAAATTTAATTCAGTACCCAACGACTTCTCAATGCCTTTCCAAACGTTAGAAGTAAACCTGGGATCACGATCGGATACAATGGAGAGGGGAACTCCATGTAACTTGACTATCTATTTAAGATACAAACGGGAATGTTGATCTAGGGAAAACGTATCTCGTATAGCAAGGAAATGAGCATATTTAGTCAAGCGATCAACAATAACCCATATTGCATTATTACCTCGAGGGGTCTTCGACAATCCCACAATGAAGTCCATGGATATATTCTCTCATTTCCAATCTGCCAATGGTAAAGGCTGAAGCATCCCATTCAGTAACTGCCTATCACGACACATCCTCGGGGCCCATGCCGTGACAAATTGGTATCAAAGGAGTTCGGTTCTACCGTAGAACTTATAACTCTGATGTTTCTTTCTGTGAAGAAATAGTGTTAAGAGTACTGAGTGTGGTTTTCAGTTCAGGGAGTCCAGTGCTGGTGCGGGCGGCCGACGTATCCATACACCAGGACCCTGGCAACTGATTTCCGACTTTGTGCACGAAAACACTGATTGTGTGGGTGTTTTCCAAAAGTTTTATTTAAATGTCAGCTCAAACCAGGTCATCTCACGAGCGATAATCTTTTCACCATGTCACGTTTTTTCTTTCAGGATGCCTCCCCGTGGGCGACCAGCTAGAGCCTCGAGAGTGGTATGTACTGACGGCCCGCCGAGCGACGAGGCCTCAGTACAGGGCCATATCCCAGTTGAGGCACCAGCGGAGGCACCAACGGTACTACTACCCGTTGGGCCACCGATGCCACTAGCCCCAGTAGCAGAGGATGCACGTCACCTGAGCGCACTACATGAGTTCCAGCGCCAGAGGCCACCCAGGTTCCATGGAGGGAAGGACCTGCAGGTGGCTGAGGATTGGTTGGAGGCTGTGGTGAGAGTCTTCAGGCAAGTGGGGACGCCGACAGATTTCATGGTGATCCTTCCTGCGATCCTTCTTCAGGCAGCAGCAGGCAGATGGTGGATCCTGATGCTTCAGATGCATGACGAGGCGACACTTCTATGGGCAGACTTCGAGAGCCTGTTCCGGGCAGAGATTGTACCAGCCACCCTTCGAGCGGTTCATATACATGAGCTACTTCAGCTGTGGCAGGGTAGCATGTTAGTGGCATAGTACTTAGAGAGATTCACAGACCTCTCGCGCTACTCCACAGATATGGTACGAGACCCATTCTTCAGGGACCAAACCATCGAGCAGGGGCTCAGGCAAGAGATTAGAGCTTCTGTTGTTTCTCACAGCATTCCGACGCAGACATGGGTGTTGGAGAGAGCCCTCTTAGTCGAGAGTTTCCTTGCTGATCAGTCTCTAGTAGCAGGACCCACCACTAGCCAGCTTGTGGCAGAGTCTTCTGCAGCTGGCAATAGACAGATGACACAGAGGTCCAAGAGGACCAGACCTACCGATGGCCGACTTCACGACTCAGGTTCAGTTGTGCGGGGAAACCGGGGTGGGGTCAGAGCCAGACATGCCGAGAGTGGATAGTGTTACTCCTGCGGTGGAATTGGTCACATGGAACGTGACTATCCGACCCTCCATGCAGATGACCAGTAGTTAAATGAAGAACCTCCGAGGCAGAGGCAGAGGTTCGATCAGGGCGGACCGCATGGAGCAGGCGGCCATGGCAGAGGAGCTGGCCGTGCAGCTGGAGGTGGACGACACTTCAGGATGTTTCCACCACCACCACCATGAGGCACACCCCGACCGCAGGGTACATGAGGTCATGGGAGAGCTTAGCTTCAGGAAGCTGAGGTATATGGTCATGGACCTCCGGAAGGAGATCGACAGGAGCGGGACTAGCTTTCGACCTGGAGGCTATTAATCCTGTTGCTTCTAGTTTTGTTGATGTTTGTCTGTAGTTTATTTGTGTCTTTGTACTATGAGATGCAATAATGAAAAGACACTTATCTTTGTAAAGTTTGCTTTCATGTCCTTTTTGTTTGGTTGATACTGAGTGGTCCCGGTTAAGACTGTTGAATAGAACCTCACATTAGTGTTTTCTACTGAAGGAGACCTAGTAACCAAAAACTGATGCCGACAGTGTGACTCGACCCTTGGAGGCAAGAGTGACAGTTGGATCACTTGGTAGTTACGTCTAGGCCTTACGACATCATCCATGGCATGAATGCATCATTCATGTCAGGATTGACTGTATTAGGCAACGAATGTGGTTCATCCAGGGGATGAGACCAGATTTCTCTTATCGACAAAGAAGAAATCATAGCAGCTCTTGTGAGACTAGAGAAGGTCCAAGTCATCCAAGAGTGGATGAGGATGGCACAGGGCCGATAGAAGCCTTATGCTGACTGGACTTGGAGGCCTCTAGAGTTCGAGGATGACCATCACGTCCTTATACGAGTCACACCTCGACGAGGTTTACGGAGATGTGGCCAGGGAGGCAAGTTATCTCTGAGGTTCAACGGACCTTTCTAGGTCCTCAGCTGGGTAGGCGAGGTGTTTTACCGCTTGACCCATCCACTTCAGTTGCACTAGGTTCACGACGTTTTCCACGTATCCCAACTGAGGAGATATGTGCTCGACCCTCCGCATATCATCGACCATGAGGATCCGGACGGTGGCGATGAGGTGACTTCCACGGAGGTTCTAGTGAGGATCAAGGATCGACAGGAGCGGATCCTACGGGGACGATCGATTCCTCTGGTGCACTTTCTTTGGCAGCACGAGGACCTCCAGGTGAGCACATGAGAGCGGAAGGCTCAGATGCGTGCTCAGAACCGCCTTTGTATCCCTAAGTTTGTGGTGAAGCTTTATGGGGACGTAAAGCCCTGTGGTGGGAGTAATGTAAAGACCTGTAAATTCCAAGGAAATTTTTATTCTTAATTTTCTTTGGAATTTTACAAGAACGTAGTTTCTGACGGAACCTGATTCCAAGGCCCGGTGTGCCCAGAATAATTTTCCGAAGTTTGGCTCGGGTACGTTCAGTGAAAGGATGAGCGGGTTTTTCTATCTTTTGAACCGGTGCTCGGAATCAAATTCTGAGGGCACCGATGGAATTGCAGCGCCAATAATTGCTTAGAAACGCCTCTTCTGGAGTTGCGTTTGCTCGGGTGTGGTTTTTAATTTTTGGCCTTAAAGTTGAGAAATAAAATAAATTGTACGACAAACTTTATTTTATTTCACTTAAACCGCTTGGAAGCCACTTGAAGCCTCCTAAAGCAGCTTAAGCTCAATCGAGGCGGATATGGTGCTATCCAGAAATATCCTACCCTCTTGGTAGGATATTTGTGAGGTGGTGCCCGCACGAGCCCCATCGTTTCTTTTCTTCTAAGTAACGCACCCGTGAAAACCCGTTATTATGAAAGTCAACTGACGCGTTTTCTTAATTTCTTAACGCACCAATTAATTGGGCAGTTTTCTTCGTTGAATTAATTGGGCGGTTTATTTTGTTGAATTAATTCTACGAATTAATGGGTCGTTACTTATCCCTTTTTCGTTTCTTAACCGGTTTGAAATCCGTTGGCGTAGTAAAAAAATAAGACCAACGCCACATCTTGAGGATTACACGTTGGGAGGATTTTGACTGAATTCTTGTGCCTTCACCCTTTTTCACTAAGAACGCGAAGAACGCAAAGAACGCGAAGAACGCGAAGAACGCGAAGAACGCGAAGAACGTCGACCTCCGACGAAGAACACCGAAACCGCAGAAATCGACGACGCAATGCCGTGTGCCGCGACGCCGACGTTTCCCCTTCCGTGACATTCTTCTACGACATTCCTTCGTCCGCAACGAAATCTTCGATCTTCTGTTTGAGGTAAGAGTTTTTGGGTTTCTTTTAAAACTCTTTTGTGGTTTTTAACAACGCACAGATTTAATTTTTAAAATTAAATCTGTTGTTCTTGAACCTCATAGTTCGTCGACGTGCACCGTATTCCGCGATGACATGACGCCCTTCCGCGATGATGCGACGCCCTTCCGCGACGACGCGACGCCTTCCGCGACGCGACGATCGCCTCCTTCCACGGCGATCAAATCCACGAAGACCCGTGTGCGACGAATTGATGAGGTAGGTATTTTATTTGGATGTTTTATATTCCCATGTTGGTTTCCGTTCAAAATGAAGAACCAGGTTCATAAAAAAATTTTAATTCATTAAAACTGTTTTCGGTTATGTATTCATGTGTTGAATAATTCTCCCGTTGTTTTTATCTATTGCGGAGGGTGCTGGCCAAACGAACACGGCCCGACAACCCTCCGTCGTTCTTCGTGGTTGTGCGGATTTGGCGGGCGACGGAAAAACGTGACGAAAGGGCGATTAGATGATCCCGCAGTGAAGAACGGAACCCGGGAGGAACAACGGCGCAAGCGGGAAGGAAAAAAAACCACCGGAGGAACTCGGGTGGCCCGCGGAAGCTACCGGCGACGCGGGTCACCGGCGCGGCGGCGCCGACGACCGAAGGCGGCGGCGCCCCGGCGCGCCGCCGGACAGGGCCGCCACGGTGGCCAACGGACCCGCGGCCAAGTGGGTCCGGCTCGCCCACATGGGACGCGGCGACATTCCGCGTCCGCTGAACCAGCACGGCCCCACGCGGGGCCGGGACACCTCCAAACCGCGGGGGCAGCGCCCCGCGGCACCCGACCGCTCGGCCGCTCGGCCGAGCCGAACCAGGCCGGTCTGACCAGCCGGGTCGCGCCCTGGCCGGACCGGACCGGGTCCAGCCAGGTCGGACCGGGTCGGGTCGACCCGGTTCGGCCGACCCAGGGGGGTCGGGCCGGGACGGCCCGGGCCCGGACCCCCCGTCTTCGGACCATTTTCGGTCATTCGCTCATAACATGAGCTACGGAACTCTGAACGACGCACTGTTAGCGGCAACGTGATCCTTGGATCGAGACGGTCGTTTCGGTATATCGCACTCAAGGTTTCGGAATACCTTGGGTATGGCCGGGTTGGTTCGTACACGAAACCAACCGGGCCATCGGAGCGGAAACACTGATATCTTGATCTCCGAACGTCCGATTGAAGTGTCGTCGACTTTGGTGGATTCCTATAAGTGAGAAGGATATTTTGGATTACTCCGCTTGAGGTTTGGATACAGTTGGAGTATGGTAGGGTTGGTTTTGACTTAAAAACCAACCGGGCCCCCGGGACGAAAAAGCCAATAACTTCCAGACCGGGTGTCCGATTGATGCGCTGTCTGTTGTGTTGCGTTCCTGTTGACGATACGGAAATTTTGAGATCCTCCGCCCAAGTTTTGGATGTGGTTGGGTTATAGCCGGGTTGGATTGTACCCGAATTGCAACCAGGCCCCTGGAACGGAAAAAGATGATATCTTTCAGACCAGACGTCCGTTTGACGAACCGTCAGCGGTGTTTGTGATCACGTTGAGAAACGGTCCCTATGAGTATACCCTATGAGAGTTCGGGGTACAGTTGAGATAGGGACGGGCTGGCTCGCACACGAAACCAACCAGGCCCCAGGGACGAAAAGGCTAATAACTCACAGATCGGGCGTCTGTTAGACGCGCCGACTGTTGCATTGAGACCCCTATGACGAGGCGGTCCATTGAGATACTTCTTCGTGAGACTTTGTGATACTTGGAGTATCGACCAGTAGCTCGTGGAGCGGACCCTCCCGGAGATGAGCGTGCGGAGTATGGAGACCGTGTAGATGACTGAGACCTGACGACTCCTTGACCGACTCGACTTGGAGTGAGTCGACTAGCCCAGTGGACAGAGCGCCTGGTATTTGGCGGCAGACCCACGGCGGACGGAGCGCCTGGTAGTTGGCAGCAGACCCGCGGTACTCGACCGGAGGAGTACCTCTATAGGCTATTATAGAGAGCACCCGGTATTTGGCGACAGACCCTCAGCGGACGGATCGCCCGGTAGTTGGCTGCAGACCTGCGGTACTCGACAGGAGGAGTACCTCAGCAGTCTTAGGTTAGTGAGCAGTACCTAGGAGTCGTGACAGGACCACTGTACACTCTAGAGACGGAGCTCTTCAGCAGTTACGGTTTCGATAATGAAAATCCTGGTTTGAGCTGAGACTTTTGACCTTGTGTTTACCTCATGATTGAGATAGGTCACTTGATAACTTAGGTATATGTATGGGATATACCTGGGTAGTGGTTATCCATTGATTACAAAATCCTTGTGTTTCCTCATGATTGATATGGGTTACATGATAACTTAGGTATATGTGTGGGCATATATCTAAGTAGAGGTTATCTGGTGAGATCTTCGTTGTGGTTATCCTTGTTGGTTTAGTGAGACCTTGAGGGTCTTGGGGTCCCTACTATGTATCGTTATACTCACCCCTGCACGAGCTATGCCCGCACCTCGTTGTGTTGGTTGCAGACGACAGGCAGTGCTGACGGAGGCCGAGTGTTCGAGGACTGGATGGTACCCGGAGGTGGACTACACGACGAGTCAGTACCTAGAGGTGGACTACACGACAAGATGACACACGGAGGAGGTTGATGGACGAGAGCGTGGAGGAGGCTCTCTGTACCTACCCTTCAGGTAGGATCCGTGGTGGACGACCATGAGCTGCACCATCTGTACCTACCCTTCAGGTAGGATCCGAGGAGGACGACCCAGGAGCCGCTTCCGTTCTTCCAGCTGTTATCTTTTCTGTTGTACTTGTTCAGTTGTAGTTGTACTTTCTTTTGGGTTTGTATTCTGGCCCATTTACTTTTTAGAACTTCTCTTGTTCTTAGAGTTTACTTTTTTCGCTTGCTTACTCGGTGGTGCTTGTTTCCTTTTATAAAGGCAATGCCTTCCCAGTTATCGGGATTTACGCCTTCGGTGCTAGTCGCCAGCCCCTAGCCTATGGAAGGTGGGCTTGGGGTAGTCACGGTACGGGCCCCGAGGACGGGTCGTGACACTGCCGCTCTGCTTTAACCTGTTGACATGTCAAACACTTCACAGTAAAATCAGCAATATCTATTTTCATTCCATCCAACTAGTAATACCCCCGCAGATCTCTATACATCTTAGTACTACCAGGATGAACTGAAAACAGAGAACTATGAGCTTCACATAACAACTCTCCCTTCAACTGTGAATCACAAGGCACACACAATCTCTTCCCAAATCTCAAAACGCAATCATTATCAATATTGAATTTAGGCAGCTTACCTTTCTGAACCAGCTCTACCTTTTTCTGCAACTCACTGTCTTGCTTCTGTGCCTGCTTGATTCTGTATGATAGAGAAGATTTCACTGATACCTGAAACAAAACAGAAGAACATCCTGCACCAACAACTTCTATGCCAAAGTTCATCAAATCCTTAACCAAAGGATCACGTTCCAAATGCAACATTGCTAATGAAGCATTACTTTTTCTACTCAATGCATCAAACACATTATTTTATTTTCCCGGATGGTAATGAATTGTACAATCATAATCCTTGATTATTTCTAGCCATCTCCTCTGTCTCATTTCAATTATTTCTAAGTGAAAATATACTTTATACTTTTGTGATCGGTATATATTTCACACTTTACTCCATACAAGTGATGCCTTTAAATTTTTAGAGCAAAAACTACAGCAGCTAATTCCAAATCATGTGTAGGTTAATTTACCTCATGAGTTTTCAACTGTCGTGAATCATAATAAATTACCTGATAATTCTACATTAGGACGCAACCAAATCCTTTCAATGAAGCATCACTTTATATAAAAAACTTACCATTCCTGGAAGGTAGTGCCAAAATTGGAGCATTCACCAATCCTCTTTTCAACTCCTAAAAACAATCATCACATTCTTTTGTCCAGATAAACTTTACACCCTTCAGAGTTAGCTTAGTCATTGGACTAGATAACCATGAAAAAGTTTCAACAAAACTTTTGTAGTAAGCTTCCAAACAAAGAAAACTACGGATCTCGGTTACATTTGTGGATCTTATACATTCTTCAACAAATTTTGTTTTAACATGATCAACAGTTATGCCATCTTTTGAAACAATGTGACCAAAGAATGAAATTTGTTGTAACCAAAACTCACACTTGATGAATTTTCCATACAGTTTCTTTTCTTTTATGGTTTTCAAGATAACACATAAATGACTTTCATGCTCCTATTTACTTTTAGAAAACACCAAAATATCATCAATAAAAACCACCAACATTTTTCACCTGATTCAACTAATCCATCACTACAACAAACTATTTTGTTCTGATTCTGACCATCTCAGGATACTGATTTGAAAGGTCATTTCCCTCTGTATGCCATCCCAAAAAATCTATTCTGTTTCCTCTATGAAACACCATTCTTAACAAAAAAATGTCTTAGGAGAAGCAACATGGTAATCTTCAAATGATATATCATTTCAATTTGCCCATAAATGATTTTTGGATAATCATTTAATAGAATTCTAACTCCTAAAGTTATCTAAACCGACCTTTGATACCAAGTATAAGGCCCCAGCCTTAAACCATAATTAATCTTGAGTTATTACAAGATTACACATTGAGGATCTTTTCTGGTTTAGAGTTTTAGAGAATTAGATAATAAAACTTTCATTACATCCCACATTTAAACAAAGTGGTTATAATAAATGATAGTATTCATTTTTCCCTTCAACGGAAACATATTGAAAATAAAACATGGATTCTTTCTTGACACTTCCTTGACACTATCATCATATCATGTACCTTTCCCTTGACCTGTGAAAAACATTTCAAAAACTTGGTATGAGCATAAAAAGCTCAGTAAGGGTTATAAAAATATGGAAAGGAAACATGAGTTCATATATACATAAGAATGAAATCATACATTACCCATAAAACATAGGCACTTTAACATACCTCATCAAATCATGAATAAATCATAGAAATCATAAGAAATAAAAGTAACTTGAGGCATTCATAACATTCTTACATAGTGAGTAACCCTCTTGGTTACGTTTGGAATACACATCATAGTATATTCCCTAAATCTCTTCGGAGAAACCTTAACATTTCACTCCTTCGCGTTACCCAATGCATTGGAGAGCTATATCGGGCTCACCTTCCCTTAGTTTATCACGGAACCACCCGTCTTCATAATAATGCCCAAGAACCACAACATAATCGTATCACATAAAACATGCATAAATGAAACATAACATTTCCACCTTTCAATCACAAGATATCAATACAACACATTGATATAAAAACATTATGAAAAACATTTTCAATACCAAAATAAAAGAAATGTAAAACATGGTATTTATTTTTCTTTAAAAAAAGGTATGGCTTGTAGAGGAAGCCGAAAATCAAATAATGGTCACGGCGGCAGAGAAGTCTTTGTCGCCGCATACATACGACAAAAAATTCCCTTTTGTCATTTAGTAAACTCTTCATATAAGAAAGATTCCTTTTGAATACACGTAAAATTCAAAGGAGTTTATACACCGTATAAAAGAAGGTTGTGTATAAAACAAAATATGCCTCAATTAAAGGAGATTGAGACGAAGTCCCATACAAAGGTAAAATAGATCTATTATGTGTATTCACTATAAGTACACATAAATAAAGTACAAGATAGGACATAATAATATCATGACATAATTTGAAAGTAAGAGATTAACCCAATGAACGGAAATTGGTTTAAGAAGTTCCCTTTCCTCGGGTCCGACTAGACTCGTTCATTCTTTAATCTCATGAATAATAAACTTGAGTTAATTTATAATTGTTTTAGAAGCTTTTTCAAGTTCATTATTCCTTTTATATCAGTTATTTCCATGTCATGAACACTATGAAATTATTTAAGTTAATAACGGTCGTTTTAACGATCATTGGTACTTGTGTCAAAAATAAACCCTTTATAATTACAAGTTGTTCATGTATCCATTATATCCATAATGTTATTAATGATGTAGATATCATATATATCATATATATCTAGTATATTAATGAATTTATAATATTACATAACATTTAGAGGTAAGAAATGAAATACACCGTTCATGGAGACGGTAAGTCGTACGTACGCATGAACGCTGCTTCCATTTATATTTCGTATTTTATGAAATGGAATCATAATTTTATAAAGGTATATTATAATTCCTGTGTAATATCATATATAATATCATAAATCCTTCCTTTATACATCCCACAAATGGTATTAACGAATCAAATCACTTTGAGGGGGCGGTAGTCCGCACTTCCTTAAATGAAGATACCACGTTTACCCATAATGGAAACCATAAAGGTATGCCCAAAATGAAAAATACAGAAGCTTAACGAATATATAAACATATTATATATCATATGTCAATATAGTTTCATCTTAATGGCCACCTTTTAAGGTGTTAAAAAAATGTTGAACAATCATCGTTTCGGGAGGCAGAAATTCGCCATCCACGGAAACAGTAAGTTCATTAACCATTATATGTAGGTGTGTGTAAGTGTAGCTCTAATAATTCTTATAACAACATCCTAGTATATGGAAGATACTGATGTAGTTACAAAATAAATGAATAAAAAGAGTTTAGTGGGTTGGAGAAGAAAAATAAAACAAAAGAACACAAGTGAAGACATTACCTTAAAATCGGGCAACTCCCTTTGGTTTGAGCTCAAAGGCTTCCTTGGGAAGACTTCTGCCCAAAGTGAAGCTTCAAAGAGTAAGAGAGGGAAGTGGAGAGAAAAATGGGAAGGGGTTGGCCGATCCAATGGCTTTGGAAGTGTGGGTAAGGAGGTAGATGTGGGGGCCTTTTATAAGGGGATAGGAGGGGAACTCTTGGAAATTAATGAAATGTTACTTTATTTTAAAATGAGTTTCGGATTCAAAAGGTCCCACATTGATATAATTCGAGGGTAAGGTGATACGGGTTCGAAATCCACCCATCCAATTTGTTTTTTACATGTATAGGTCATAGATTTTACATTATCTTTTCATTTTATTTAAATCGTTAAATAATTAGGTAATTGTTGCATCATTATGATGTCATAAATAATTTTATTTATTTAATGTCTAAAAATTATAAAAAACTATCATGATGTAGGAAATAATTTTATCTTTCTAATAAATATTTATAGTCAAAAATCGGACTTGTATAACCCCATTTAAAAATTGTTTTAGTAAAATAACTCATGTTTGTGTCATTTTAATTTTAACATTAAATAAAAAGATATTAATGTCATTTTCCTACCAAAGTGGCTCTATGGGGTCCCCAAGTTGACCTATGACTTTTCTTGGTCGGACATGAAACATCCAATAAGTGTAGGACATGTGTCTAGGTATTTTCATTTTATTATAATATCATTTTTCCTTAAATTTCACTAATTACCTCTAATCGCGATTAAAAACTTAAAAGTTACTATTCACCAAAAATTTATTTTAATCTCATTGAACCACATTTTACTTCTTAATGACAACCATGTATGTCGGATTTTTGAAAATCAAATCACAGAAGTGGCAAAGTTTCATTTAAACGAAAAATCAGTTTCTTTAACAACCACTTAGTGGTTTCACTATTCATAAAAAATTGAAGTTTTTCAGAAAAATACCAAAACTTAACCCTAAGCTATATTTGATATTATGAATTCAAAAATGATTTCTATTTTAAAAAATTCAAATCATATAAGTTAAATTAATTAATTTAATAATTAATTCCTGTTGTCATGACAAATAGCGTGTTTTTATGAAACAATAAGTATCAAAAGATTTCTACCAGTTTAAGTCCAATTTGAAAGTGAAATTGATTCCAATGACCACCATTGGATTAAATGGTAAAAATATATTCTAATTTCTCTTCAAAACCAATTCAAAAGATAATCTAATCATATAATTAAATTAGATTAAAAAGCGGTTTTGAATTAAAATACAACATTTTTCACTATTCAATAAAAAATGAACTTTATCGGAAAAATACCAAAAATTCACAAAAAGTAAATTTGGATGTATGATTCATAAAGAATAAGTTTATTTTGACAAAAATAGCTTATAAAATTGTCAAAATATAGATTTAAGAATGGTTTTCCATCAAAAGGTAGTAAAACAATATTTTAAAAATATTAGTGTATTCCATGCTTAAGATTGGATTTATTCTCATTTTAAGCCTCTAAAACACTATCTAATTCACTAATAGACATAGATAAAAATATCTATTATTCATTACTTACTTGGGATGTTACATACTTCCCCCTTTAGAAAATTTCATCCCCACAATTTATTTACTTATCGAATAAGTGGGGGTACTTATCCCTCATTGCATTTTCAGATTCCCATGTTTCCTCTTCCATCATGTGGTTTTTCCACAAAACCATTACCTGATTAATCACCTTATTCCGTAACACTTTCTCCCTATGGTCAAGAATCTGGACCGGTTGTTCCTCATAAGATAAGTTCTCTTCCAGGTGAACTACCTCTGGACTCAATACATGAGATGGATCTGGCATGTACTTTCTCAGCATCGAAACATGAAAAACATTGTGTACCTGAGATAAACTTGGAGGTAAAGCCACCCGGTATGCAACTGATCCAACTCTCACCATAATTTCATATGGTCCAATGAACCTTGGATTCAGCTTTCCTTTCTTACCAAATCGCATCACACTTTTACATGGTGAGACTTTGAGGAAAACATGATCACCTACCTCAAAAGATAGATCCTTCATCATGTTGTACACATAACTCTTCTGCCTGCTCTGAGTTGTTATCATGTGTTTCTGTATCAGCTGAACGTTTTCTGCCAACTCTTCTACCAATTCTTGTCCCATCAGCTTCCTTTCACCCATTTCATCCCAAAAAGCTATAGTTCAAAACCGCATCCCATATAACGCCTCAAATGGTGCAATCTATATACGGGAATGAAAACTGTTATTATATGAAAATTCAACCAAAGAAAGATGTTGGTCCCAACTTCCCTGATAATACATAGAGCAAGAACGTATCATATCCTCCAATGTCTGAATTATTCGTTCTGACTGCCCATCTGATTGAGGATAAAAAGATGTACTAAAATTTAATTCAGTACCCAATGACTTTTGAAGGCCTTTCCAAAAGTTAGAAGTAATCCTGGGATCATGATCGGATACAATGGAGAGGGGAACTCCATGTAACTTGACTATCTATTTAAGATACAAATGGGAAAGTTGATCTAGGGGAAATGTATCTCGTATAGAAAGGAAATGAGCTGATTTAGTCAAGCAATCAACAATAACCCAGATTGCATTATTACCTCGAGGGGTCTTCGGCAATCCCACAACGAAGTCCATGGATATATTCTCCCATTTCCACTCTGGCACTGGTAAAGGCTGAAGCATCCCTTTCAGTAACTGCCACTCTGCTTTAACCTGTTGACATGTCAAACACTTCACAGTAAAATCAGCAATATCTCTTTTCATTCCATCCCACCAGTAATACTTCCGCAGATCTCTATACATCTCTTCTCAAATCTCAAAACGCAATCATTATCAATGTTGAATTCATGCAACTTACCTTTCTGAACCAGCTCTACATTTTTCTGCAACTCACTGTCTTGCTTCTATGCTTGCTTGATTCTGTATGATAGAGAATACTTAACTGATACCTGAAACAAAACAGAAGAAAATCCTACACCAACAACTTCAATGCCAATGTTCATCAAATCCTTAACCAAAGGATCACGTTCCAAATGCAACATTGCTAATGAAGCATTACTTTTTCGACTCAAAGCCTCAACCACTTTATTTTCTTTTCTCGGATGGTAATGAAGTGTACAATAATAATCATTGATTAATTCTAGCCATCTCCTCTGTCTCATGTTCAATTATTTCTGAGTGAATATATACTTTATACTTTTGTGATCGATATATATTTCACACTTTACTCCATACAAGTGATGCCTCCAAATTTTTAGAGAAAAAACTAGAATAGCTAATTCCAAATCATGTGTAAGGTAATTTACCTCATGAGTTTTCAACTGTCGTGAAGTGTAAGAAATTACCTGATCATTCCGAATTAGGACACAACCAAATCTTTTCAATGAAGCATCACTGTATATAACAAACTCACCGTTCCAGGAAGGTAGTGCCAAAATTAGAGCATTCACCAATATTATTTTCAACTTATGAAAACAATCATCACATTCTTTTTTCCAGATAAACATAACACCCTTCCGAGTTAGCTTAGTCATTGGACTAGATAACCCTGAGAAATTTTCAACAAACCTTCGGTAGTAACCTTCCAAACCAAGAAAACTGCGGATCTCAATTACATTTGTGGGTATTGTACATTCTTCAACAACTTTTGTTTTAGCAGGATCAACAGTCATTCCATATTTTGAAACAATGTGACCACGGAATGAAATTTGTTGTAACCAAAACTCACACTTGCTGAATTTTCCATACAGTTTCTATTCTTTTATGGTTTTCAAGATAACACTTAAATCTCTTTCATGATCCTATTTACTTTTATAAAACACCAAAATATCATCCATAAAAACAACCAACATTTTTCACCTGAGTCAACTAATCCATCACTCCAACAAACTATTTAGTTCTTATTCTGACCATCTCAGGATACTGATTTGAAAGGTCATTTCCCTCTGTATGACATCCTAGAAAATCTGTTCTGTATCCTCTATAAAAAACCATTCTTAAAACAAAAATATATTAGGATAAGCAACATGGTAATATTCAAATGCTATATCATTTCAAATTGACCATAATTTTTTTGGATAATTATTTAATAGAATTCTAACTCCTAAAGTTATCTAAACCGACCTTTGATACCATGTATAAGTCCCCGGCCTTAAACCTTACTTAATCTTGAGTTATTATAAGATTACACATTGAGGATCTTTTCAGGTTTAGAGTTTTAGAGAATTAGACCATAAAACTTTCATTGCATCCCACATTTAAACAAAGTTGTTACAATAAAAGATAGTATTCATTTTTCCCATCAACGGAAACGTATTGAAAATAAAACATGAATTCTTTCTTGACACTTCCTTGACACTATCATCTTATCATGTACCTTTCCCATGACCTGTGAAAAACATTTCAAAAACTTGGGATGAGCATAAAATGCTCAGTAAGGGTTATAGAAATATGGAAAGGAAACATGAGTTCATATATACATAAGAATGAAATCATACTTTACCCATTAAACATAGGCACTTTAACATACCTCATCAAATCATGAATAAATCATAGAAATCATAAGACATAAAGGTAACTTGAGGCATTCATAACATTATTATGTAGGGAGTAACCCTCTTGATTATGTTTGGAATACCAATCACAGTATATTCACTAAATCTCTTTGGAGAAACCTTAATGTTTCACTCCTTCGCGTTACCCAATGCATTGGAGAGCTATATCGGGCTCACCCACCCTTAGTTTATCACGGAACCACCCATCTTCATAATAATGCCCAAGAACCACAACATAATCGTATCACATAAAACATTAATAAAGGAAACATAACATTTCCACCTTTCAATCACGAGATATAAATACAACACATTGATATAAAAACATTATGAAAACCATTTTCAATACCAAAATAAATGAAAAGTAAAACACGGTATTTATTTTTCTTTTAAAAAAGGTATGGCTTGTAGAGGAAGACGATACTAAAATAATGGTCACGGCGGCGGAAAAGTCATTGTTTCCACATACGTACGACAAAAACATTCCCTTCTGTCGTTTAGTAAATGCTTCGTATAAAAAAATATTCCTTTTGAATAAACGTAAAATTTAAGGGGGTTTATACACCGTATAAAAGAAGGTTGTGTATAAAACAAAATATGCCTCAATGAAAGGAGATTGAGACGAAGTCCCATAAAAAGGTAAAATAGATCTATTATGTGTATTCACTATAATTACACATAAATAAATTACAAGATAGGACATAATAATATCATGACATAATTTGAAAGTAGGAGATTAACCCAAAGAACGGAAATTGGGTTAAGAAGTTCCCTTACCTCGGGTCCGACTTGACTCAGTCGTTCTTTAATCTCCTGAATAATAAACTTGATTTAATTTCTACTTGTTTAAGAAGCCTTTTCAAGTTCATTATTCCTTTTATATCACTTATTTCCATGTCAGGAACACTATGTAATTATTTAAGTTAATATCGGTTGTTTTAATGATCATTGGTACTTGAGTAAAAAATAAACCCTTTATAATTACAAGTTTTTCATGTATCCATTATATCCAGGATGGTATTCATGGTGTAGATATCATATATATCATATATATCATTTAAATTCATGAATTTATAATATTACATAACATTTAGAGGTAAGAAATGAAATGAACCGGTCTTGGAGACGGTAATCCGTACGTACGCATGAACGCTGCTTCCATTTCTATTTCGTATTTTATGAAATGGAATCATAATGATATAAATGAATATTATAATTCCAGTTTAATATCATATATAATATCATAACTCCATCATTTATATGTCCCACATATGGTATTAACGAATCAAATCACTTTGAGGGGGCGGTAGTCCGCACTTCCTTAAATGAAGATATCGCGTTTACCCATAATGGAAAACATAAAGGTATGCCCAAAATGAAAAATACAGAATATTAAAGAAAACATAAACATATTATATATAATATATAAATATAGTGTCATCTTAATGGCCACCTTTTATGGTGTTAAAATAATGTTGAACAATCATCGTTTCGGGAGGCAGAAAATTCTCCATCCACAGAAATAGTATGTTCTTTAACCATTAGATGTAGGTGTGTGTAAGTGTAGCTCTAATCCTTCTTATAGAAAAATCCTAGTATATGTAACATACTGGTGTTGTTTCAAAATAAATGAATAAAAAGAGTTTATGGGGTTGGATAAGCAAAATAAAACAAAAGAACACAAGTGAAGACATTACCTTAAAATCGGGTAACTCCCTTTGGTTTGAGCTCAAAGGCTTCCTTGGGAAGACTTCTGCCCAATGTGAGGCTCAAGGAGTAAGAGATGGAAGTGGAGAGACAAAATGGGTAGGGTTTGGCTGAGACAAAGGCTTTGGAAGTGTGGGTAAGGAGGTAGAGGTGGGGGCCTTTTATAAGAGGAGAGGAGGGGCACTCTTGGGATGTAAAGAAATGTTACATTATTTTAAAATGAGTTTCGGATTCAAAAGGCCCCACATTGATATAGTTCTAGGTTAAGGTGATAAGGGTTAGAAATCAACCCATAAAATAGGTTTTGGACATTTTTAGGTCATATATTTTACATTATCTTTTTATTTTATTTAAATCGTTAAATAATGAGGTAATCACTGCATCATTATGATGTCATAAATAATTTAATTTATTTAATGTATAAAAATTATAAAACAAATATCATGATGTAGTAAATCCTTTTATGTTTCTAATGAATATTTATAGTCAAAAATCAGAATTGTATAACCCCATTTAAAAATTGTTTTAGTAAAACAACTCATGTTTGTGTCATTTTAATTTTAACATTAAATAAAAAGATATTAATGTCATTTTCCTACCAAAGTGGCTCCATGGGGTCCCCAAGATGACCCATGGCTATTCGTGGTCGGCCACGACACATACAATAACGACAGTACATGTTTTTAGGTATTTTCATTTTATTATAATACCATTTTTCCTTAAATTTCAGTAATTACCTCTAATCACGATTTAAAACATTAAAAGTTACTATTCACCAAAAATTTATTTTAATATCATTGAACCACATTTTACTTCATAATGACAACCATGTATATTGGTTTTTTGAAAATCAAATCACAGAAGTGGAAAAGTTTCATTTAAACAAAAAATCAGCTTCTTTAACTACCACTTAGTGGTTTCACTATTCATCAAAAATTGAAGTTTTTCAGAAAAATACCAAAACATCACCCTAAGATATATTTGATATTCTGAATTAAAAAATGATGTCTATTTTACAAAATTCAAATCATATAAGTTACATTAATTAATTTAATAATTAATTCCCGTTGTCATGACAAATAGCGTGTTTTTATGAAACAATAAGTATCAAAAGATTGACACCAGTTTAAGTCCAATTTCAAAGTGAAATTAATTCCAAAGACCACCATTGGATTAAATGTTAAAAATATATTCTAATTTCACTTCAAAACCAATTCAAAAGATAATCTAATAATATAAATAAATTAGATTAAAAAGAGGTTTTGAATTAAAATACAGCATTTTCACTATTCATTAAAAAATGAACTTTATCGGAAAAATACCAAAAATTCACACAAAGTAAATTTTTGTGTCCCAATCATAAATAATAAGTTTATTTTAACAAACATAGCTTATAAAATTCTCAAAATATAGATTTAAAAATGGGTTTCCATCAAAAGGCAGTAAAACAATATTTTAAAAATATTAGTGTATTCCATGCTTAAGATTGGATTTATTCTCATTTTAAGCCTCTAAAACACTATCTAATTCACTAATAGACATAGATAAAAATATCTATTATTCATTACTTACTTGGGATGTAACATGAATTATATCCCATGTAGTTCATATAAATATGTATGGGCTACAATGTGAATGAAAATAACAGATTGAGTGGAGAATGTGCATTTAGGTGACCATAAGTTTATTATCTTGGACTGGAACATAAAAGGAAAATGTCATTTAAAAATACAACCTTTTTAGAAGGATAATCCATGGTTGATTCATACATCTATCAATAGAGGCCCATAATTGATGCATTTTCATCCTGTTGATGGAATAATTATCACAAATATTTAATCCCCTGTATGTCATGCCCGGTTTGAGAAATAAAAGACTTATAAAGATTAGTCACATTGAATGAGAATGTGTCATTGTATTTTATTGAGTCTAATAAATTAATACATACCTAGGGATGTGCTTTTATCATCAAAGTGGGTAAAATATGAGATTAAGCGTGGCTTAGGAATGATCTACCCTGAGACACATATTGTTGTAGGAAAATTTAGAAATGATATGTTTTGGGGATTACACCTAGGAGGAGGTCCATATGTGGTAAAAAACATGAGAATTTAAATACATAGTGAATAAAAAGACTATATGAATTGTATCGACATAAATAGATTGTAGGTATGTTCATGATATTACACATAAGAGGGTTCCCATATATACTAGGAAAGCGAAATATATCAACTCATGTTATTATTTAATTGAATTGATTATATCAACTCAAGATGAATAAAGAAACTAAAAGGAATATGTTAACATATTGTACATAATTAAATATTAAAAGGGAATATCAAAATAAAATAAATGTGTGGGGATTATGCATAGGTACCACCTAAAATTACCTATCCTAGTCAATGAATCTAGCTGAGGCATAATGGATTGGGTCTTACACAATGTAGGAGGCCCACTTATGTAAATCAAACAAGAACATATAAACTCGACTCATGGTCTGTGATGAAGCCAAAATTAAGAAACATAACAAAACGATTATAAGGGATGTCATGGGGAGAGATATCGATATGAGGAAATATGACCATAATTTCACAAAGAGGAATATAGAATTGAGGAATATGTATGGGTCTAACACATATGGGTTTCCCAAAAAAACAAGATATTTTAGTGACTCTAGTGAAGTTATGAAGGATGAGGGGATTACACTTAGTAGGATACCCCAGACCTAGAAAAGTATCACTATTTTTTAATGGTGGTAATGGGTTCCCATGTATGAAATAATTATGATTTCATTCCTCGATGTGGGACCTACGTAAATTTATTCCTAGCTTAGTGTAAGATTGGTTATGTTCCTTATCCTTATAAAGGTAAATCAAAGGTTCTTAGTCCCACCAATGGATATCATAAATAGGTTACTCCCTAGTATATGGTAACTAGGTGAAGGGTAAACCATGTGGGATGCCTTGAGCAAAGGTTCCCCCAAGTGTATGGTACTTAGGAGAAGGGTCACCATAGTGAGATCTCAGACAAATAACTCCCTCTATAATATGGGGTATATGTGAATGGTCTCAAAAGTGGGGTACCTAGGATGAAGGGTCGCCCAAGAAGGGGTAAAAATATTGTATCACCTTAGTGAGGGTTTTCAAATAAACATTTACAAAGTAAAATAGAAATGGGAAAAATTTCTCCCAACATGGGGAAATAAATGGGGATTAACCCATTAATGGCCATCTATAGTGGATCGTCCCAGAAAAAGATAACAAGGGGCCTTAACAAAGATAGGTTGAGATATAATGGGTCAACCTATTAATTGAGTAATAGTATATTCAATGGATAGGAAAATCATAAACCTCACATTGCTTCATCTTATGGGATTTCATCCATATAAGTGAATTATGCAAGTGGAGGTATATTTATAGAAAAACATTAGTTGGGTGAGATAGTTGGGTGATCTCCTTTCATTAATAAGATGGGAAATGGAGTGAAGGATTTATATGCACACAAATATTTATTCATTAAAAATACACAACTTCTTATGGACATGAATTTGGAAATGTACATCCATTTAGTCTCAATTAATTGTTATGTCGAATCATGTTAGGAAAACAATGTTTTTATATGTTTTTTAATAAAAACTAAAATGACATTGTTAAAAGGTAAAAACATACAAAAATAACCTAAGAAATAGGTTTTAAGTGATGAACACCATTTTTATTATCTAATTCAAAAATTCATATCATAAACCTATAGAGATGTTCTCTTCACCACATCACTACAAAGAGAAATTTGTTTGAAGAATATTTTATCCCTTATTGTGTGAGAAATAATCTATTGCATGATGCTTTGTTTTTACTTATTTGGGGATGGAGACTTGTTCTCTCTCAAACAAGACTTATGTTTTCTATGTGAATTTATTATCATGGATTCTATGTAAAGGTTCATTGGATAGACATTTTTAGGGAAACAAAATAAAACTCCCAAGAATATGATTTATTAAAATTCCAAAAAATCTAATTATTTGTTTAACTTTGGGAAACTTGATGAATTCCTAAATAATTTGGTTGGATTTGGAGCTGCCTCAACAGTGTGAGGATCCTATCCAAAAGGAGTATCTCTATATATGGCTTTTGAGTTTTTCTAAGAGGGACTATCAAAACACATGGAATATAGCTCTCACCAATAAGAGAATATTGAATCATGTTGGTTGGGTCACAAAGAATAATAATATCAAATTAAGTTATAAATATCCTAGATTTGGAAATTTCCAAATTATATAATTTAATGGTTTCATAATTATAATCTGCTCATAGTTTGATCTGATATCATAAATCTATATGTTAATACATGTCCCAAGGGAAAATGAATACAGGAATATATTATACTTATAGAGGGTCCCCTATATAGATTAATCTCACATATAGAGGTGTTTTATAAACGTAGGTTCATGGATAATGAATCATATGATGAAACATACTATATATAAATATATCATATATAGCAAAGTGGATGTCTATACATTACCATGGAATAATTGGTATGTACCCATGCCCAATTGGTGTTATTGTACAGATTTTGTTCTCATACCAAAATTCTATCCCACACTATGTAAAAAAATCTGAATAATTTTAGCCCATATAGAATAGACCACATGATTCATTGTTTAAATTTATACTACATGTACTATGTATCCTCTAATGGGGAAAAAGGAAAAAAAATGTTTTCTCTAATTATACCTAAGATGAGGAACCTAGTAAGAGCATCTCAATTATTCATAGATATATATAATGGTCCCAATGAAATTTGTATCTGTTATTTTTTCCCAAATATGTCCACATTCAATTGAGGTAGAGGCTTAGTGGGAATAAACAAGGATTTTCCTCGTGAATTTCATTATATATTTTCATGCTAAATTTATTATACATTTTAATTATTGAAACATAATTTTTTCCAAATCTATGTAGGGTTATTGTCAAGAAGGTTAATACATTAATTATTTCATTGGTTCTCATTGTGGGGTTTCAATATGGGGAGTGTTTTCTATCTATAAATTTGTAGTTTGATTTAATAATAATTGGACCGTTGGAGCTGATTTTTTGAAGTTAGAAGAAATTGACAATGATTTGAGGAAACATTTATTATAGCATGGATGAAGAAAAACTAACAAGAATGATATTCAGATGTTATAACTTTATATAACCTCATGTATGGGATTTTGTAGTTTTGAGTGATAATAATTTTATAAATATGTTTCTATTTTTTAGGTACAATGTCAATGACCATATGTTGACAATTTTTAGAGATGCATATATTTGATGTTTTTTTTGTGATAGCTTAAGGTTATATAAAATTATCCTTATATTAATTTAGTTTATAGATATATAGATATTACCATATATTATGGTATTTTAAGGACATGTTGATTTTACCATAGGATTCATTAGTTTGATGTCATATTTCTTTGAACATATGTTGTTATAGTATAATTTCAATCATTTTAGACTATATTTGTTGATACAGTTTAAGGTCAAATATAATAGACCTGTGTTTGTAAACTATAATTTTATATTTATTAGACCATAATAGTTATTAAGTATATATATTAAAAACTATTTTGTTGATGTAGTTTAAGGTTGAATAGATGAAACCATTTGTCACTACATTTTGTAGTCATATATCATATAGCATTGTGTTATTGAATAATAAGGTTACATATATTAGACAATTTCATCATGTAATTTTATTTTATATAGATTTGACCACTTTAATAGAAATTTATGTTCACATATCTTAGAATTTTGTGTTTCTAAAAATTAAAGGGAAAATGATTATAATGTATGTGTTTCTATAGTTCATGTCCATATAGATTATAATTTTTTGCTTCTATAGTTTAACATCACATAAATAATACCATAAGTTAAAATAGTTTATGATCATAGACTTATTCAATGGATTTTTTTTGTTTAAGTTCGTATATATTACGCCATTTTGATGAATCTATTTATGGTTGTACAGGGTGGAATATATGTTCCTACAGTCTGGGGTCGGATAGAATATACCATTTTGTTTCCATAGTTTAAGGTCATATAGCATTGACCATTGTATTGGTGAGATATATTATACTAAAAGTGAAAAGGGAAACCCGATATGAATGGATTTCCTAAAAAATATATAAACTATAACAAAGAATGAAAGAATGTTTTTTTATGGTTAGAAAACATATCCCATCACGCCATGTAGTTTTTGGTAATATGACTAGGACCATAAAAATGTTCCAGAATTATTTACCAAATCCTTTCTTTGTTAAGAAAAATGATGTGTAATGGCTTGATATAAGGGATATTGAATCTTCTTAAATAGTAAAATATTTAAATGGGTAATCTCACCACAAAGATATTGAACTGGGATGAGGTGATTGTTCTCACATGTTGTGAAATATCATGAAACAAACATGGTGTATATGTTCCACTAAAGTCTATTCATGAAATTCAAAATTAGAAGTAATTTCTTCAGTGTTAAAATTCATCTTCTTAATAAGATACGTATAGAAAATATACACATTCCAAAATTGGGGGAATACATGAGTATTCAATTATATGAGTCCCATAAAGTTAGATACAATTGTTGTAGATAGACATGAATGTTTTTTGGGGATTCAAACACTCGTGGAATAGAAAATAGTTCGGAGATATGATCATTCATGTATGGATCCAGTACCCAAATGATCGTATTTTCTTCTATTGTACAAATTATCATGAATAAAATTTGGTACATTATTTCTCTTAATTTTTACTAAACTAAGTAGGTTCAATGTGTATCCATCAACTTCTACTAGGGTTTTATGTTAGTTTCTATGATATTTTTCCATTTTACCTTCATTTATTAAACAATTTTTTTCGTAATGATTATGATAATTGTAAGTGGAGGTTTGAATTTTTATCATCCCACCCTTCATGTGAATCTATACTGGAATGTATTATGGCTCAATTAAATGAATATTAAGGTCCTTCAATTTTTTCTATTAGGGTGTATACTTTATGGTCATAAATTTTTAAACAGATTATACATAATATAAGGTAATAATTAATAGACCAAATAATTATTCAAGTGGAATAATAACCATTTTATGGTCACCAAGGATGAGAATACTCTAACACAATTTTAAATGTGGGATTGGGATGTTGTAAAATGTGGATAAATTGTATCAAATTAAAATTAATAGTATGGGGTAGTCATGCAATGGATCACCACAAATCACACTGGTGTGATAGACTAATTTTTAATGTTATTAGGACACATGGGGATAACATGACCTTTTTATAAAGTGAAAAATCTCTGGTTGTTATGATAAAATTGGGTGACATTTTCAAGAAAACTACATGATATGTATATACATTATCAGGAGTATATGTCTCTCTTAGTTGGTTATAATCCTTACCAATGTTCATAAATGTTTTGTGGAAACATGTGACACAGAAGACCAGATGAGTGATTTACAGATTAATTTTTACTGAAAATGTAATGGATGAATCCCAACCCATGATTGAAATAGGTAAGGCTATAATATTACTTTAAGTAGGAATTATATTCGATGGTGGTTTATGTAGTTAAACACCCTGAATCCCTGATATAATGGCCATGTAATTTAATTAAATTCTATAAAAACTCACATAATTTTATTTTTGAATATAGTGAAACATAGTTATACAAACTAGAGTGAAACATCAGGAACCCTATGCTCACATGTGCTATTCTCTCTGTAATAAATATGTGATGAATAGAAAATTACCCATGTTGGTAGAGAGTGTACTTCAATAGAGAGACTAAAATATAGGGTGATTTTTCACTCTAGATATTTTTGGAAAAGTAATTCCAGATGGATAAATTTAAATATTTGATTATGAGGATAGAACTTGGATGCCTCACACTAAATGTTCTTACACACACCTATCTCCTATTTAAATGATTCATGTCATGTGAAATATTTTTCCCTAACTATTTTTAGGACTATATAGTAAGACCATGTTCCATATAGTTTAACATCATTTTCAAGGATGATTTTATATTGTTTAAAATCTAATTGTTATGGTAAAATATCATGAAAAATTATTTATTTTTTTATCTTCTAGTGGTACTTTATACCAAATATGTTTACATAGGATAAGATCATTCTAAACCTATTCAAAATTTAATGGTTTTATTATTGAAATAATCATATGGTTAGGTCCAGGATAGTTGATACAAGACATCACAACAAATCATTATTGAATATGAATCAAACCACTCTATATTCTTATATTTAACCCAAAAATAAATCTAACTCAGACATAAGATGGGGGAATTTGATCCACTTTATTTGTAATGAATGACATTATAGTTATCCTAAAAACCCTTAACAATTGATCACATAGAAAATAAAAGGGACCCCTAAACATATATAGCTCTCACATAGGGCATGGTAATTTTCATATTCTATCCATGTATGGGATGGTAAATAGTATAATCTGCATGGTTTGTGCCTAAAATATAATATTTTCTTCTGTGGGAATTTATCATTAAAAAATATCATAGATTAGTTGAACATGGGATTTTTTCTATATATAATTACATTGATATTTAAATCATGTGAGTAAAGGGTCCAATATGATATCCCGATATAATTAGTTTAAAGTCTTATAGGATTGAGAATATTTCATTAAGATTAACATGATTAAAACAATTACTCTTACATTCAAAAGATTATGTTTAAGGGATAAGAATATGATTCAATATATTTTATTGTCATTCATCTATCATGAAGATGGAACAACATAATTTAATGTGATAGAATGCGATGTGGGGTTACAATGTAGATATTTACTCTATTTAAGGAAAATAAACTCATGGAATCAGATATCATGAGAATTTTTGGGTCATGCAGGGAAAAAAATAACTACACTCTTTATGCACATTCACCATAAAGGCTCTATAATAGAAGTAGTAGATTATGAGGTGATAAAACAACAAAATATTCTAGTTCCCTCTTAGATGTGGTGAAAATGATGAAATTAATCATTTATCAAATTTTTAAATACATTTTTATTTTATAACGACTGATCGGGGTAGTTATACCATCATTAGTGGTTGAAAATAATATCACACCTTCAAGGAACATTCTTATGTGGTCAATGGGGGACATTCATCGAGGGAAAAAACATCTCCAATTGGTTAATTCACTAAATCTAAAAAAGTGGTGTTGTTCACTACCTATTCATTGTGTGTTTACTCAATTTTTTATTATCCATGATTTTGATATTTATATAAAAAATGGACCATAGAGAGTTTCTTTTCAATGTTCATGGGTTTATAATAGAATGTATATTGATTTGGTTATGATTCTCACATCAACAATATGATGTATTATGGGTGGAATAATAGAGAATACAAATATTTTTAATTTTATATCACAATGATATAATGTTCTAGAAAGGCTATTTGGGTATAATGAATAAGTCCACATTGAAGGGGTTCAAAATAAAAAGATAATTAAAACTAATAATGGAATGGAAGGAATCATGTTAATAGATTAAGGTCATTTGTGAAAGGCCTCTCCAAGTAGATTAATGTAATATGAGATGGAAATTGTTCCATGTACATTAAGATCATATGACTTATACCATTTAGGGTTAATTATTACAGTCATACATCTTTGACTTATGGTTTATTGATGTATAGGGTCCCACATTTTTTACTAACATTGATTTCGGAGTAAAATACCCAACTCAAGGAATTTTGTTCATCACAGGAGATGCATAAGATGAACTAAAATGGAATAAGAATAAAATTACATAATCTTGATTTGAAAAATTTTATAATTCAAAACTGTGTAATATCAATAATTTTCAAATCCACTAGAATAGTTGGGTTATGGGATGTGTTAATCTTAACCTATGAATATCTATTTTATTGGGAAATCGATACTAGTGTGAGTAGGAGGAACCTCATAAGTGGTCGATGATGGTTTCCCATGTAGTCAATAAATATATCATGAAGTCAAAGGGTGAATTTCATATAGGATGAAAAAATACACTAGGGGTAACTTCAAAATATCTAAGTTAATTTTGTTATTCCACACCGAATCCTAGAAAGGCCCCAATAGGGATCCATATTATTCATTCATAAATATTGCATATTATTTTATGAATATTTAATACACAACATTATGAACCATTATATATTCATATTGAAAGATTATATTTGGAATCATGTATATATAAAAAAATATCTGTTATAATCCTATAGAATGTCTCACTATGATGTACATAACAAAAAACCTTCGTATAAATGTCATACGTAAATAATATAATAATAATGGGAAAATAAAAATTAAGAGAGGTGAGAGAATAAGATCATGACTGTAAAATAATGGAGATATCAATTTTATATTAAGAATAACAAGGGAATAATTGTTTAAGAAAATGGGAATCACATTTGGAAAACATACATTGTATAACAAAGATCATAATCATGTTTCATTTCATAAGGATTTGAATTTTATAAAACATTAATTAAAAATGAGTCAAAAACATGATACATGTGTTCCTAACAATGACATAAGATAAATTTTTTGGTATAAACCTAATAATGTAAAATCACTTCAATTGTCAAGTATAATAGAAAACACTATCATAGTCGATTGCATTAATGCTAAATTACATAATAAAACTTGTCAAGGATTACTCCAAATATAATAAAATAAGAAATAGTCTCTTATTGAATTAGATTCTCCAACATTCATATCCTTGTTATCTTTTTAGATATCTATCATTACCTAATCCATTGAAGAAAGATATAATTTTGTTCCCCCCTATATCATAATGAAAATCATATATATTTGTTCCACAAGAACATAAGTTATCATTCATTCCATAACTCATATAATAGATATTTAGTTTAATAAAAATTTCCTTATAGCATAATAACATAACTTGTTGAAATAAAATTGGTTTCAGGAAGATTTCATTACAACTTAATAAACCCAATGGATAAAAATGGGTTTCATCAGATCATCCTAAAATCATAATCATAATCCATCCAAAGAATAAATTGGGATGTTATCATTGGATCATATCACTAGTAAAACATAATTACAGTGAAAATATGTTACAATTCATAAAATACATCTTTAAAATTTATCTGAAATATTTCAAGAGGAAAATAACCTTCTAATATTGAAATAAAGTATTTAAAATCTGTTTTTCATGAAAATTTAAAAAAAATATTGAAAAAATTGAAATTATTAAAGGAACCATCCCATCAGTGTGTGGTTATGATGGAGGATTGTAATTTCACATTTATTTATGTTATTATAAACAACTATTTCTAATTTTCTATATACAATCAGTAATATCTCATTAAAAATTTACAATATGGTCAATTTTAAACCACTTTTTAAAAATTCAATCAACAGTAAAAAAAATTGTAAATAGTAATAGTATAATATTGAAACCATTAGTTAAATAATTTTTAAAAAAACATTGATATAGAATAAAATCAATTTCCATACAATGAAAAATTACTATTGTTTTTTATTTAAAAAATTATTTCTGTCTCTTTAATGAATGGAATGTTAAAATTAAAGGAATAAAAGAATCTTGAAAAATTAATATATGATATAAAAAAGGAATTCTTGATATATTTTTTACAAAATCTCAATATCAAAAACATTGTAACCATTTATCCTTATGAACAATGATTTTATACCATAAATCCAATATATTAAGTTCCACATTCATTGATATTTCTCTATCCTCTTGTATATTGAAAATTTATTTATTATAACATTATTCCTGAATAATTAAAATAAAAATAATATATTACCCATAAATAAATTTTCAATAACCATTTATAAAAATTCATTATTAAAAAAATTGTTTTGCAGTTTTAACTGTTTCATTTTTTCATGGAAGTATCTATTCGGGAGGTCTGGTCATTATAATTTGGTCATAAATTTATCATCTCTATAATATTAATAAGTATATAAATATCTTATATATTTATTATATCTAATAATTTCTACATTAAAAAAATTACATAGATAAATGAATTAAATTGTTCATGGACATGGTGATCGTACACACACATTAATGATGTTTTCAGTCTTAGATTGAAGAAATAAATGAATGATAAACAATGACTCAACTTTTATAATTATTTTTTATATTTTATATGACATATATTTTCATCAAAAATTCCCTTATTACAATTCATGTAATGTAAAAATTAAAAATATATTGCATCACTTTTGGGAGATGGTAGTTCACTAATACGCATGAGAGACATTATGGCATTAAAATGGATATGTTGAATGGAAGGTATATATAATATTATTATTACAGAAGAATAATTATTTCATAAATATTATATACATAATTTAAACCCATCATAATAACCATCCCTTAATGATGGTTATGGAGACTGAATTATATCACCATGTGGAATTAGTAGTCTACAAATACTCACGAGCGATTGTTTCATCTCCTATTTGATATTAAGGATTGTGGATAATGGTAGTTCCGTATTCAGAATAAGTTTTTATTATATTTAGAATACATAATTTATTATTTAATGATGAATATATATTTTTAGTTTGATGAATATAAAAATAAAATTATGTTTTGTAGGAACATTACCTCTCTATTGGTAATCCTCCATTCGATACCATCATAAGGACCCTGTAAATGGCCCATTAAAAGTATAATTACTTCTAAATCATGTCTAGGGATTTTGAGAAGAGATTTATTTGGGGATATTTCAATCGACATGTCTCCATGTGGTGTAATTAAAATATACCATGGGTGGCCTTTTTAGGGGAGGTTTGGGACACACTTAAAATTACCAAATTGTTTCTATATAATTAATGTATTTCTCATGTATAATGATTAAAAATTGAAATGAATCCAATGAAAAACATTATATCTTTTAAATATCATCATCATATGAAATTTATACTTATTTTAGTGTCAATGAAAACATTTGGTTTAACCCTTCATTAATAGATTATACACGTAACTTGGGTAACAAAATTTTTAATATTAAACAGTTAAAATTTAAATTATAAAAAAATAATTAATAAATGGAAAATGATTGATATTTTGTCTCATTAATTATAATACTTTTTCACTTGCGTTGTAGTGATTTTTAAATAATTTAATAAATTAATTTTCAACAAGAAATGTCATTAATGTAAATTATTATAATATTTATTTAATATTTCTTTAATTTCATAAATTGTTTTAGTGGAAGTAGAATATTATGAATTTATTCGACAATAATATGTTATAATGAAATATATAATTTGTTCAAACACTATAATAAATAAATAAAATTTTATATTTAGTGTTTCTAAAATAGTTTAATTTCTTTTTCAATTGCTTAGAAAAGAACTATATAAGCACTCTGTAAATATTTAAGACAATTGTTTGGTCTCTACATATGAAAAATGATTTTTTATTTTTTAAAATTATAAATATTTAAAATAATTTTTTTTACTAAAATTATGTTTTGTTATCCACATAACTAAAAATTATAGATATTAAATGAAATAAACTGACATTTTTTTACTTTTTCTTTTACTTAAATATTTTACAGGGAAACATCAATGTAAAATGGAAACAAAAGGTTTAGTTTTTTATTTTATTTTTTATTATAGAACAAATAGACTAATAAAATGAACTAAATTCATGTGATTTGATGAATTTGAAATCATAAGAATAAATGTTTTAACCATAATTAGTTTATTCCACAATTATATGGAAAAAATATTATATGGTTACCATTTCTAATGTACACAAATATATGGGAAGTATATTACAAATTTAGACATCCTAATTAAAAATATCGAATCAATTTTTAATGATAAAAGTTCTATATGTTTAATAAATTAAATAAAATTTAAAATGATAAAGTCAATAAAGAAAGATTTTTCTGAAATATGCCTTTTATGAATAAAAATCTTTTCATTCCAAATATAAAAATAAAATTGATTCCAATATAAGTAATAGGATTATTAATTATATAAGAGAAAAAATATTACATATAAACCCTTTTAAGAAAATTTACTTTATAAATGATCAAAATGATTATACGATTTTCATTAAATAATAATATTGTTCAATATTTAGTGGGAAATATATTTCTTTCTAAAAAAATAAATAAATTACACATTATGAGGTTTTTTATATTTTGATTTTTAAAAATATTGTTTTAATAAAAAAAATTTGTATAAAATTTCAAGAATTTAAATATAATGACCAATCAAAAAAATACATAAAAAATTAATTTTAAGAATATAATTTAATCACTACAAATTGATATGTAATTTTCTATGTAGTTATCGATAATTTTTTTGGGATTATGACCATTATATATGTTTCATAATTAGATTACATTTGTTAACACCAGACAATTCAGTGCCTAGGTTATAATGGTAATAACAATATCTTTTGGTACATTTCAACTTCAAGTTTAATGTTGTATATGATATAGAACATATCCAACATTTAAAATCCTAGGGTACAACATACCCCAACCTCAAACATAATATATTTTGTCTCCGAAATTTAAACAGGAACAACATAATAAAGGGTTTGAATTTCAAAAATTATTCTATTGAAAATATATTTCATATAATGGGATAAAAAAGCATCCTCTAGTAAACAACTATGCTGATAAATGAAGGACATTTATAATAACAAATAACTAGCTCTCCAAATAGTATAACATTAATGGAATGTTAAAATATATACAATGAAGAAAAACATAATTTCCATGTGTTGATTCATAGTGATATTGAACATCCATCATAATAATGTTAAGGTTCATAGAAATTTTAATGAACAAATAACCACAAATTAATGAGATATGAATATAAAAACTCAATTTTTTTAGTGTATGTTTAATAATAAATTATATTTACTTAACAACTTTTGTTGCATGAAATAGTAAGTTAAAACTAACCAAGAGAAACTATTAATATTATTAATTAAACATGACTCTTATTACAAAGACATTAATCATAGAGGAATTAATTTAAATAACCAAATTTAAAATATTAATTTCAATTTTTATATATAATGAATATATATTAATTATAAAATTTAAGTCTTCAAAAATGTCTGTATACGTTTAAATAATAATATTTTTCTATGAAAAAGTATTTTATTTCTTTTGTGGACAATAATAAAATTAATTGGTGAATATTTTAGAATATTATTATGATATAATAAAATTAATTTTTAAACTATTTTTTAAGAATTATATTAGTTATATTATTTTTTATTTTTCTAAAAATATTAATATTTTAATGAATAATGAATGCACTGTTTTTTATTGTGAACTGACTTTTCACATAATGAATTTATAAGTATCCATCTTGTTTTTAAATGGGATTAAAATAAACCATAGTTCAGATATATATCAATTTACCCAATTTAATTCATTTCATTCATTTTTATATTTACTTTTTATATAAAAACAATTTAAACATATAGATATTTTCTCATTGAAAATCAGCATTCTCAAAACATCTATGAATTCAATTTTAATTTAATTTTTTTAAATTTATGAGAATTTAATTTGATAAACCAAATTTCATATTTGGAATTAGAATAATATATATTATTTAATGAGATCAACTTAATATTTGAGCATAATTAATAGTAAAATAGAAAAAATATTTTTCGTCGATTATTGTTTTGGGAGTACTCCAGTTTAAAAAATTATAATATGATTAAAAAATTACCCAAAATATACGACACACCTATTTTATGTACATATTCTTAACATATAATTTCTAGTGATTATTAATGGTCTATGTTAGAGACATATATAATTTGAAAAATATTGGTACACCATTTTCTTTCTAAACAATAAACGTTTTCGACTCGTCGAACTAATTTTTTTATCACTTCTCCCCTTCACTTCTGACATCATAAATCATTTTTTTTATAAATTACATACAAAATATTATAATTCAATAAATTAAATCATCTTATGACACTTATTTTTCTTATAAATACATCCTACGAATGTTTTTGGTGCAAACCATTGAGATTACCAAAATAAGAAGTTACACTTTTCAATGAGATTTTTTTTATTTCTTCCTACAAAGTATTCTATTCTTATTAAACAATTATGATATTATGAAATTATTATATTAATTATACTTATATTTTAATGTCAATGGTCTTATAGACAACAATCAACACATTCATCCATTTTGATATGATATCATTATATCTGTGTACAACTTACTACTCCCTCATGAAGCGATGTTATGCCTTTTCTATCACAATCTCTTAGTAAAAGATATAATGATGGGTTAAATGTTTATATATGATATTTATTATATTATAGTAATTAAATAATTATTATATCATTTTAACTTCTTGCTTTACATTATCTGGGAATACGATTGGGTCACTAGTCTGTTTGGAGAACTACCACCTCACGAAGCGATGTGATTCGTTCACGATGTACCTATATTGTAAGAAGAATGATTTTAATGAAATTATTTGATATATTTGAAATATAAATTATTTCAAAATGATAATTTTTTTGTTCCCATTCATTCATACAATTGTTTGAGAAAAAGGAATCAATATTCATTCATATGTACGACCATTGATTTCCCTGATCTGTGTATTTTATTAAAGCTCAACTTTTTTTTGGATTAATGTAAATAATTATGTAAAAAATATATATTATATTAATATAAATTTTAAATTTAGGGTGGTAAATAAATTATCATTGATAGAGAAACAAAAAATAACTAAAAAAACATACATGAAAACCAATGTAGTCATTCCCCAAAATGTGACATTAAAATGGAATTGTTAACCAACAGATTATAAAAGGTAAAATTCAAATAATATATTCTATGATATTTGGATTTATGGTAATTAAATAGATGTATTAAAAACTTATATTTGTTATAAATTAGGATATAGTTTGTGATAATGAATGTTATACTTAGGGTAAGGATTTTTCTTTTCAATTTTCCATATTTGGGACATTTGTTATGTTATGCTCCTATGTTCATTTATTATGTGTACATATAGATGATTTGACATGTATCATCATTAATATTTTTATTATTAATATATTATATGTTTCATTTAAAATTATTCTTTAATGGTTTTTATGATTTATGGATAGAAAAGTGACATGTGTATTATGATACAATCTCATATTTTATCGGGATTACTCAGGATTATACTTCAAATGATGAAATATTATGGTACATCTCTACCAAATTTTTTTAATTTCATAAAATATATTCATTTATGATGAATAAATTATTTTCCTTCATTTTTCTATCTTTATTATCTAGAAATTTTAAAATTTTGTTTATAATAAAAACCATATTTATTTCTCTCTTCAGTTGAAAGCACTTTTCCCATATAAATAATATTTTCTATAAATTTTTTTAATTAATTTATTGTTAAAAATATGTATTAATAAATAATTTTTTATGTATGCATTATTTATTTTATTTTATAAGTGAATGTTATTTACATTTTCCAAATAAGGCATGTTTAACATTTATAAAAAAAACGTGTAAGAAATCATTTTTAACGTGTATGACATGAATGAAAATTTCGAGAAGTCATTATGATAGATTTTATTGAATCATCCATTATAATTAATATAATTTATATTCAAATATTAATTTTTCAAAAATATTTTACGAATTTCTAATTTTAAAATTTTTAAATCCAAATGAAATGATATTTTCCTCCAGAAATAATCCAAGTGATTGTTTAAGTTGTCTTTCAATCTATTATAACCACCCTTGATGTAACATTTGATTTATTAGGGATATACTCCCATTATAACATTAATATTTATTCTAATAATGTTATATATTTATGATGAATTCAATTTTATGAAACTATATTTACATCCATTGGTTATATAAGTGAATGTTTTTTATTTAACCTGCTAATTTTTCAATATGTTAGTCCTCGATGAAATTAAAAATTGATTATGAAAAATATTTCTTTTCTATAATTTATATTATGATAAATTTTTTATAAATATCATTTGATTTCATGTGTTCTTATAAGATGATTGTTTTAGTAACTTTCGGGACACATATATAGGATTAACATTATTGGATTGTGTAAACATGTATCTTCATCCAATGCATTTGGCAACGATTAATATATAAGTTGGATTGTAATGGGGAGTCAATCGAGTTTAGTAAGGGACAATATCCACTATGTTATTCTTGATAGTTAACCATCACTACTAGGATATTTTTGGTAGTAAACCCATTCCAATAATGTAGTTTTGAAAATTTCCATTGAACTACTAAGGAAATTAATTTCTATGCATATGTGTACGTAAAAAATATTTGTATTATTTAAATGCTATAATCTCATCATTCATGATATTTTATTCCATTATGATTCATGTATTATTAACAAACAATATTTATTAAGTGACTCAATTTTATGATCTATGATGTGCATTGAATGTTTTTAAAATGTTATTATCTTGTTCTCATACTCCTCTACTCGTTATATATTTATATTACTTTGTTTTCCCTATACTATGCACTGGAAATCACTATTACATATGTTTCCTTTCACTAGTTTTTTACGAAATACATTTTTTATTATTTTTCTTTTTATGGATAAAGATATGATTAACATAGTATAATATGATTTACCACACATATAGATTGGAATTTTTGGATACCAAGTTTAAGAAGGCACTATACCTATATGATCCTGAGGTATGTGTTTATGTAATGTAATGAGTATTCATCTAAAAAGTTATAATATATGTTTATGAGAGATTTTGGAATTTACACTATGAATTATAAGATACTTGTAGTCAACCATTTGAGACTAGGAATTGAAAAATTTATTGATTACATTATGAAAAATTATATGGATTATAAATGAGTGAGAGAAAGTATAGAAAAATGTCTTGGAATTTCAATGAAGGATAAAGGGATTGTTTAAAAGATATTACATCCAAAGATAGATACTATAAGTTGAAATATATATATATGGAATAGATGTACACTGGTGTAATGACTCTAAAAATATTTCATTCACCTATACTTGATTGTCACCTAGTGTACGAAAATTCACCTTACTACACCATGGTTTTGACACTCATGGGGGATATGCTTTCAACATTCTCAAAATCAATATTTAAAATCCTAAATGATTTAAATATTCAACCAAGGATAAAATTATGGTATCAGAGATTAAAATTACATTTTTATGATTTATATTTCATGTACTTATTTTTTAGGATTATATGATTTTTTCTAGGATTATTGTTGGTGACACTATGATTTTTAGCATTATTCAATGATAGAACCCGATTGAACTTAGTTAATTTCATGTTTTATAGAAAATGTAATGATTATACTCCTGATAATCCAAAATTTATTGGAGTTGGAATGAATAATCCCACTAATATATCATAAAACTATTTCATGACATGAACCATACTAACCATCCAGACAAGAAAAAGTGGGAACAATGATCTCTTTAGTCTTTCATAGGGTAATTTCCACCATTTCATGGGTACTTTTTATCTTAAATATTATAAAAAATGGATCAGTACCACTAGAAAAGTTATTTTTTACTCATCTATTTCAAAATTGAAAATTGATTTTTGTTTCATTCAATCATTTGGAATGAAAAATGGATCATTGGTGAAATCTCATTATGAATACAAGGTTTCATGATGAAATTTAATCCATGGAGTGGGATGAGCTTAATAGATAATTTTTCAATAAGTACTTACCTCATATGGGACATATAAAATAGATTATTAATTCCAAAATCTAATGTGTAAGGATAATGTATGTGTTGGTACCAGTTAGTCTAATTTTAAATGTCATGTGATATATGATTCTAAAATTATCATTCAACCTAAATGTAATGTTGACCAATTATTTAGTTCCAATATAATAATTCTCTTAATGGTGTTAGATTTAATCGACTTCATTATCTAAGAACAATTTTTTTTGATGTTCTCTAATGGTGAAATTATATATTGTAGTTACCCATAAATTTCATGGTTTGGATAAGAAAATGAAGATACCTTTCAAATTATACCGTGAATATCAGAGAGATAAGAATATTATCTTTCATTAATGCTAAATGTGTGAGAGAAAACATGGGTTAAATTGTTTTAATGCATCTATACATGTTATAATTGTGTTATGGATAGTCAATTGGAAATTGATTTCCGGAGTGATGGGAAGAAGTCAGGTAAAAATCTGAATAGATAGAAAATATATAAAAATGTACAACCAACACACTATTTTTTTAAATTTATTGAGTATTTTCACTATGCTAACCAGTGTGTAAATATGAAGGTTAGTGATAATTATTATCAATGTAAGAAACCTCTTAAGTTGAGGTATAAGGGGAAATACCTTGTGATTACTGTATCTGATGAGTGGTGCGGTAATGATATGGTGAGATTTATACTTACCATCCACTCTAGTTATGCTAATTTCTTATTTGACTATATATATATATCAATTATATAGTATCTAAATAATTTATTAAGGGTTTCATGATTAAATGAAAATGATTATATATAGAACTAATAAAAAAAATACACAATTTTATGATTATATCATCTCAAATATATGATTTATCTCAAGATGGAATTTTTTGGAATGTGCTTCTTATAAATCTTATTACTCTTCCACTAGTTGAATTTAATTTTATCATATGATTTGGTTGGTATTATCTACACAAATACCACTTCAATTCCTAAATAAAGGCAGTCACATTTTGTATTATAACCTAACCTATGATAATCTATCCATGTGATGATAAGAATGAACTTTGGATGGAAATCCCATCCATTTTATAGGTTTTTATTACCATTTATAAGTATTTCTTATCATAGATGGTTTTAGAAAAATGTGAATTAAATGATATTACAATTGTGGGGGATTTCATTGATGTATTTACACATGATTCACCTAATATTCCACCAAATCAGGAAGTGGATTTTTTTAATATAACATATTCCTAGTGCATAACAAATTTCATAGAGTCCAAGTTGAATTTCCTGGATTGAGTAGATTTAATTGAATAAGAAACTCTAGAATAGCCTTCGAAAAGGATACATTCATCCAAGTGTGACATCGTAGGGTACACATATTCTTTTTTTTAAAAGTTATTATGAAACAATGTGACTCTTCATTGATTAATATGAGATGGACATGATGAAAATAATAAAAACCCTTATCCCATATGGATAAAGTATTTGATAAACTATGTGAATCTAAATAGATTTACAATATTGATATTCCTTTTTTATATCTTCAATTAAGGTTCCAGAATAAGGATATACACAGGACTGCATTACATACATGGTATAGGTAATAAGAATATATATTTATCCGATTTTCTCTTACTAATTCCCTAGCTATCTTTATAGATTTATTGAATTGTTTTCACAGAATAAATTGATTACATTGTTGAAGTCTTTACAAATTATTATATTATATACTTAAAAAGAAATTAATGTCATGAATATCACATTATAATTTTAATAAATTCCCAAAGGAAGAAGAAACTATATTAAAATTTTATAAAATGTCAATTTTGGATTTGAAATTTTACAATGTTTTTTCATATAATCTTAAGAGATGGAATATTGATTATTCCATCAAATATGGGGGATATTTACTTATGAAACAAACAACCCATAGTGAATGATACCTATATTTTTTCAAGTTTATATGGATATTATAGATGGATTTTAGGTAATTTTTCATGACTATCAAGTCAACCAACCGAGTTAACTAGTAATAGATCAACGTTCTACTAAGAATATGAATGTGAATAACAAATCAATGATCATAAGAAAATATTAGATGGTGAACCTATTAATACATTACATTGTAGTGGATATGGGTTTTTAAAATACAGTGTTTCATCCATGAAGTTATTGGGATGTGTTCTTATGTATAATTACATGGTTGTATCTTATGGATCATTAATAATGATGGTTCATCAAAGAAATTAACTAACTCATAATTTAAATATAGTTTTGATATTTTTTCTGTAATGATGTGGAAGAATTTCCATTTTGTGGAAAATATTCATATATATACCAATCATAAATTTATAAATAACATATTCAGGTGTATGGATTTGAATATTTTCCAATGATGATATTTGGGATGATTCAATATTATAACCATTCAATACATTACCCCACTGGGATAGTCGACAATAAAGATGATACTTTGATTTTAAAGGATCGTGCTCTCTTATAAATGATAAGGATCCCAAAATATCAAATATTTATTGATATTCAAAGGATGGATATATAAATCCTGAATAAATTTGAAAAATATAGATATAATCTATTTAATTTTTAACCATCTCTCTATGTGATGATTAAAGAGGAACCTAAGGAAGATGTATGGATATAAAAGAATTTTTGAAATGTTCATAAGTTTAACTTTTATGATGAAAAAATTATGATGTTTTTTAACAGTGTGTGGGATTCATCAATACTATATTTAGATAAGGATGTTTTATAGGAATCTCAATGATCTCCATTATCTATTCAACTATATATTATGAAAGAAGTATAGAGAGTGGAAAAGGTATATCTGGTGGGATGGCATGATGAGAGATATTGAAATGTTTTCATCATGGTTACTGGTATGTTAACAAGTTATATATGAGAGACAAAATAGAAAGGTGTTGTTACATCCATTACCGATACTAAATTAGAAATGGGAAAACATCACCATGATTTTTCTCAATGGAATCACCGAAAAATCTGAAGGGAATATTGTTATATGGGTTATAGTTTATAACCATAAAATTTATGCACACTCCAGCACAATTAGAGAACATTTCCCTATAGATAAATCATTCACAAGTAACAATAATTAAGTGCTAAGGTTGAATAGAGAACGACATTCCATTTTGTTTGATCATGATAAGAGGTTTACCTAAAAGTGAGGTAAAGTGCCACATTGAGAACATGAAACATAGTTAAGTATTAGTATAGTGTCTCAGACTCAAACATGTAGTCATCTTGAGATATAAATTCCAAACATTTATAAGTTTTTATGCCTTGTTCAATATATTTTAACCGTGGTAGGGATCAACATCTTCTACTACTTGAGTTTTATTTAAATAATAGTTTCCAATCAAGAATAAATATGTCTCCTTAATAATCCTTAAAAAAAATATCTATAGAGATCCAATATTATCTAATGAATTTTTTGAATTAAATATAATGGGTCATGAAATAGCTTATAAAATAGAAGATATTTTTAGAAACTTTAAACAAATACTAATGGAATCATAAGGCTAATATAAATGGTATGTTGGTAATAAACTACGTGAAAACAAAGTTAATGTTATTAAAAATAATTCTCAAAAAATTAATCAATGGAACAAGGTATTGTGATTTGGAATTAATGAAAAAATAAACCCTATTTATATTTTCCCCTTTTAAAAACATGATCATATTGGGATGGTATCTAATTAGTTGAAATTTCCCCAAAACCTCTTTCAAGTTCATGATCTGTTTCACATATCAATCATAATAAATTATATACCTTATCCATCACATGAACTGATCTCATAGGTCATAATACTAGAGAAAATATTTATTATGAACAAAAAAGGTGGATATTCTTTATCATATAGATAATTTTCTATAAATAAAATCACTCACTATGTCAATGATTAACGGAGAAAAAAACAGTGTTAGTATGTTATTTGAGAACATTATTATATGATAATGTAGAAGTATATTATTTTATTTGTATATATGTTATTTTATAAGTGGATTTAAATTTATTATAATGGTAATATAATGTTATACCGCAATAATTTATGAAATATTTTCTTCAAAATAATAGATTTTTAGACATATATTGTGGAATACAATACCATGTTTTAAAGAGCCCTAAAAACACTTGGTATTATTATTTAAAGAATACCGTTGTTATCTAGACATTAATTTCTATCTCCTAAATTGGAATAGTTTTTGAAAAATATTATCCAAACTAATTTTATATATATAAAAAAATATTGATAAAAAATAAGTTTTTTTTAAAAAAATATTATAGGTTTTGAAAGTTATATTTTCATTAAATGGTGTATTCCATTAATTTTTTTAAAAAAAATTATGGAAGATTTAGTAAATTATGTATAACAAATATACTTAATATATATAATAATAATAAAATTATATTATGTCTACCTTTGGAATTTTTATGAAAATATTATTTTAATGAATAGAGAAAAATAAATGTTTTTATTGAAAACATACATTTCGTTTAAAAATATTATTTATGATTATTTTTAAAATAATGGTTTTAAAAATAATTATTTGGATTATATATCAAATAATCCTATTTATTTCATTTAATCAAATTTGTATTTTATTATTATTTTATAACATTATAAACCTTTTAACATTTTCTCTTTGAAAAACATCATTCTCAACTCATCTGACGTTTCTATATTAAATTAAAATTTTCAACTACTTTGAATTAAATTTGAAAAAAAAATGATTAAATATTTGGAATAATTTTTTTATTCCTTAATAAGGTTAAATTCATTTTTAACCATATATAATAGTAAAAAATAAAATAATATTTCTCATGGTTATGGTAATAAATGGTTTACAAGGGGTTAAATTAAACATATACAAGTTAAAAATAAAAAAAATCCTATAAGAATTTAACAACATTATTTAAATATTCTCATGTGTAAGTCAAGATAATGGTATATCTGAGAGCGCTGGTGAAAAATGTGGATACACTTTTTTCATTTCCAAAATTAAATGTTTTCTTCTCACCACACTTATAAAATGCCCCCCATTTTTTTATCCTATTAAAACATCCAAAAAAATTGGTCTAAAAAAACTACCTAAAAATATTCCTTAATTCCCTACCCACAACCTATAATCATTAAAATTTAATAAACCAATCCCATGAATTTTTTTGAAGCAACCCTAATGATGTTTCCCAAAGAAGTGGTACAATTCTTCAATAAGATTTTTTATTTTATATCTTACTCAACCTACTTAAATTATTCTTAATCCAAGATAATATAATTTCCTTTGTATCATACATATACAATGATTTTTTTAATGTTAATATAATGAATTATAACCATCTCCACTACCATGAAATGAGATACAAAATTCTCATTTGCATACGTAGAGGAATATCGCCTCTTGAACAGATGTTAGTTGTTTTCAAACAACACATCTCATAGATGGATATATTGAAAGATTAGATTATTAAATATTATATTTATGATAATAATATTATTATTTAATAATTATATCACACAGACCATCTTTTATTGAATTATTTTAGAATATGATAATGTCACTCGTGCGTACGGAAGACTACCACCTCACGAAGTGATGTGATTCGTTCATGCTTTACATGAATGTTAATAATTATGGGTGTGATAAATTTAATTGATATATATTAAATATTAATAATTAGGTGATTTTAATTTTTTATTTAACATTTATATTTTAAAAGTTTGAGAAAATGAAAACAATGTTCATGAGTATATACGACATATAATCCACATGAATGATGTATTTAAATTTATACATTTTACATTATGAGACAGCTCTAAATACATATTAAAATAATATATATGATATTTTTAAAATGTTTAATATTATATAGGTGATGTAACCATGCACAATATTAGTGGAAGGAAAAATAAAAAATTAGAACACACCCAAAAAAACATAGTTATTGAAGAAAATACAAATTTATCATATAATTGATAGTAAATGGGTGATGAAAGGTCATAAGAAAATAATATAAGGTATGATATTTTTATTTAGGTTCATTGATATATTTTAAATAAATAATATTTATAATAAAGTTGTTATTTATGAGTATAATGGAATTTGAGACTTTAGGTAATGGATTTGTTTCTGAATTTTACTTCTTAGAGACATAAGTTATGTTATCCACCTATTATCATTTATAAGGTGTATATTCAGAATCATGGGTAGGTAATATATTAAATGAATTAATTATAATGATATTATTAGTTTAAATTATTATAATTATTTCATTGGGCTTATGATTAATTGTTATAAAAAATTTAGGGTTTTTTCAATCTCCCTGTTTATAAAGATATCTCAAGATTATGCATCCAATGATGAAATTATTATGATATATATTTCATGCAATTAAGGTATTTTATTATACACTATTTGTTTCTGTAGAATACATGTTTATGTCAGAAATGATTTTTCTTCCAAAACAATGTTTTCTAAAATAATTTGTAAATAAATATTTTAATCATTCTACAAATGATTTATTGTAAAAAATATTCCATCTTTATAATATTTTAAAATTTTTAAATGAATATTATTTTCATTTTCTAAATATGGTTCATTTTCCATTTACTAAAAACGTGAATTATATAATTGTTTTAACAGATGGATATTTTAAAATAAATTTTTTTTCAATAATATTTTAAGAATTTTAGATATTTAAAATTTAAATTTTGCATGAAAATATATTTTTTTCATGAAACATTCTCAGTGTTTTTTATTTCAAAATAACATTCCATATAAGTTGAAACACATTGATATAACTTTTTCTTTAATTGGGATATATTCCAAGGATGTAATAATAATAATTTATTTTGAATGGTTTATAATTATGATGATATGATGTTTTTATAAAATTTATCCCTTCCATGGGTTATATGAAGATAAAATTCGTTTGACACAAACTTCTTTTTTCTCAGGTTTTTCATTGATGAAGTTATTAAATGATTATAAAACTTATTTCTTTTAGAAATGTTATGTTATGATTTCATGTTTATGAAACCCATTTAATTTTAAGGTTTTTATTTTTAGAATATTTTATGATCTCTGACATACCTATGTATTATTTTCATTATATTATATGTGGGACCTATATCACCCTCTAATGTGTTGGGTAAATATTAACAACTCATGCGAAAAGTTGGGTTATAATTTTCAATGAACTCAGAATAGTAAGGGACTCCACCAACTAAGATAGTATTGGGAGTAAAGATTTAATTATATTATGGTATGGTGAGTAAACCCATTCCACTATAACAAAATTGAAAATATTCATTGAACTAGTAAGTAATGAGTTTTCAATTATTTTTTATAGGACATAAATCCTTGTATTATTTCTATGATATATTCCATGAATCATTTTTACAATATATGATATGAAGGGTATGTTTTCAAGTGTTTTTCTCTTGTTCTCGTGTACCTATTTCTATGATATATTTATTTCTCCCTTGTTTACCCATACAAAGATTTTTATCTCACCCTTTCTTATGTTTCCTTTCCCTAGGATATGATAAATTTATTATGTGTGATATATCATTAAAGTTTTCTAGTTATCAAGATAATATTGTGAGGTAATGTATCACTCATATATACCAGATGTTTAGGATTCTATATTTCAAAGGGAACAATTCAATTAATATGTTTCGGCATCTATTTATGAAATTTAATTAATAGTCACCTAAAATTATGTAATATCTATATATGATAATGTTTGATCTTTACTATGAAAAATACCATCGATTCATCAGAAATAAAGGTAAAAATATAATATTATAGTTTCCAAACCCTCTTCCAATATTTGAGGAATTTATTTACAATTTAGTATAAGAATATTATGATACATACTTAATTTATTATTAGAGTGTCATCCTTTAATAAATTTACACCACAACATCCTAATTGACAACAAGTACATAATCCTCTTGATGAATTTATTTCTTTCCTAAAGAACTAAAATCAACATTCAATGGATGACATAATTCATGAAAGTCAAATGACATATTACTCTTATCATTAAAAATTAAATAAAACTAATTTTTTTAGAATACTGTTTCATAATAAATGAAATTAATAAACCTTCTTAAGAAGAAATAATATAATTTTCTTCATAATTATAACAATGACACTAAATGTTCAACTTATGGCATTCCACAAATGAAAAAAAATTATAAATATTTTGATTATCCACCGCATTATGAAATTTTGTATCCTCTAAGGTGATAACATACATTTCATACTACATCTTAAAATTTTTGTTTTATTCTTGGAAAATGAAATTATAGGTTAAATCACATGTTTAACATAAAGGTTGCATACACCTTAACCCAATGAAACATGTACCAAAATATCATTAATCATCATTACAAATTGGTATATAATTTTAAACCGCTGTAAAAATCACAAAAATATCATAAGTAAAATTTAGACAGTAACCATAAAATGTAATCATTTTTCTGGCCATAAATATATCCACAAATATTAAATTTTCAATGAATTGATTTTCAAGAATACATAATATCAACATCTCACTATCCAATAGACCATATTTAACATAACATAAAATCATATATTAACCTAAGGGTTTACTTAAACTTCAATAGATTATTCTTGCTAAAACTTGGTAAAAGTTCTGAGACACCCAAATATTTCATCACATAAATCCTCAATGAAACCATAAATTTTTATAGATATCCTAATATTTTACATGTCTCCAAATAAATATTATTCTTCACCAAAGAGCACATAAAATAAAATTTCATCAAATCACCAATACAATTCTTTTACTACAATACTATCGAGATTTTCTATTTATCTATTTATCTCAAATAATCATTATTATCATGACATCAGACCAGGTGCAGATGGTCATTGAAAATCCTTAAACCTTTAAGGTGGCAGGCTCTAATGATCAGACAGTGGCAGTGGGCTCTAAGGTCACTGTGACTACATCCTCATGTATCTCTGATGCTCTCGTTCCTGATTTGACTCGAAAAGATTGCCTAGGAGTGGTTTAAATCCTTTTGGATAAAAATCGGGGTGTGGATATTAAAACTGATTCTAAGGTCTCTATTTCCTCTTCTAAGAACAAGCAGGGAAATAAATCTAGCCCATCATCCTCTAATTCACCTAGAAGGTCAGAAAGTAATTAGTGATCAGGTGGAACAAAAAAAGGTAGCTCTAGCTCCATACAGAGGTTTAAATGAATTATCTTTTTTGGAATTTTCAGGGTATGGATAACTCTGATACTTTTATTGTTCTTAAGAGATTTATTTTGACTCACAAACCATGTTTATTTTCCATCACAGAGCCTAAAATTAAATTTTCTTCAAAATATTTACACTTTTTCTCTTTTAGTTATAACTTCCTCGGTGCTTGCATGGAGGACACCTCTACTGAAACTCTCTGGGTTTTTTATCACTCATATTTGCAGTCTGTTAATATTGTTAAAACTAATAACCAAATGTTTACTTGTGCTTTTTCCTATGCTAGTGTTTGTACAGTCTACACTATGATATATGAAAAAAATAGATTTCAAGATCGAAGGTCCCTCTGGATTGACCTCCTTTCCCTCTCTACCTCTGTTCGAGATCCCTGGCCGGTGATCGGTGATTTCAATTCTATTCTTACCCTAAGTGAAAATATTGGACTGTCACATTCTCCCATCTCAATTAGAGAATTTAAAGCTTCTGTTAAGAACTGTGATCTTAATGAAATCAACTTTACTGGTGCCAAATACACCTGGTATAGAAAGTGCCTCAATAGGATTGTAGTTAGAAAACATGACAGAGATTTCACTAATACTGCCACCCTTGATAAATGGGAATCCATATCTAGCATTACCTTACCCATGATCAACACTAATAATCATCCCATTCATGTCAGCTTTATCTCTAAGGGATCAAAATATCCCCTCCCTTTTAAATTTAACAATTCTTGGGCTGTGATCCCAGAATGATCCAACATGATTAAGGATTTCTGGGATGGCATGCGGCGACAAAGTGAACCTTTTTCTTCCATTTACAAATTAAATCTTTTAAAAAAAACTCAAGGGTTAGTGCTTCTCTAAAACAAATCAGCATGACATGGATATCTCCTCTTTGGAGATTGACCTCATTCTTACTCAAAGATCCAATACCTTCTCTGATTTATCTCTTGATCCCCAAGATGAAATTATTATTTCATTGAATCTTATCTCTATTCTGAAGCTCAAAAATATCATGCTCAAGAAATTTTTTGAAACTAAATGGCTTTCAGATGGTGATAGAAATACTAAATTATATAACTCTCTTCAAAGAATCAGGAAAATCTGTAGACCCCTTTCCTTTATTAAAGTAGATGACACTCTTATTGACACTGAGGATGCCATTGAAAACCGTGTTGTTGGTTATTTCCACAATTTGTTTAATGGTTCGAAGGTTAGTAAGGATCTCCTCCCTGACATCATTCCTAAAATGGTCACTACTGCGGACAATGATCACCTATTAATCATACCTATGGACCATGAAATCAGGGACACAGTCTTCAGCATCATCCCTGACAGTGCACCGGGACCGGATGGGTTCAACAATGGATAATTTCAGCAATACTGGGATCTCATCCATGTAGATGTTTTTAAACTGGTCAAATATTTTTTCTCCAATGGTGTTCTTCCTCCTGGGATAAATGCTCAATTCCTTACTCTTATTCCTAAAGTGGATAATGCTGCTGAGATTCATGTTTTCTGTCATATTTCTCACATCAACACCCTCTATAAAATTATCACAAAACTTCATGCTAACAGACTCAACTCCATCACTAATAAAATTGTTTCTTGGAACCAATTTGGCTTTATCAAAGGAGGAACCATTCCAGATTGTATCTGCCTTTCCTCATAATGTACTAATATGAAGAATAAAGTCACTCGAGGAGGAAGTGTGACCATTAAGTTAGACATCAGGAATGATTTTGACACTATAGACTGCAATTATATTTTCAAGGTACATAAAAAAATCGGGTTTAATGACTCTTTTATTACCATGATCTGCACCTTATTCAATTCGGCTTCCATATCTATGCTGGTCAACGAGTTAACTAAAGGTTTTTCCAAATGTACCACGGGTGTTAGGAAAGGTGATCCCCTTTTAGACATTCTTTTTTCTATTACAGAGGATTATTTAAGTAGACTTATTACAAGCCTTGTGAATCAAAAGAAAATCAACCCCATTCAGGCTGCTAGAAACTAAAATGTTCCTACACATCTTTTATATGCTGATGATATAATTTTATTCTTAAATGGAGATAAAAGGAACATTAAAACCCTCAAAAGTTCCCTGGCGCATTATGAAGATATTTCGGGTCAGGCGATAAGTTGGAACAAATCCTTTGTTTTCTTTGGGAAAAACGTTCCCCCCAACAGAAAAAGTCACATAATTGATTACTTAGGAATCAAAGAAGGATCTTTCCCTTTCAATTATTTGGTTGTTCCTATCTTTTGGGGAAGACAAAAATCGAGTGATTTCCATAGTACTGTGGACCAAATTATCAATCAACTATCTACTTGGAAGGGTAAATCTCTTTCTATGGCTGGGAGGGTTTGTCTTGTTAAGTCTACAATTGATTCCATGATGGTTTACTCGATGATGGTCTACAGCTGTCCCGCCAGTCCTCTCCAAAGAATCACTACTTGCATTAAATTTTTTTTCTGGACTGGTAGTACGATTGAAAGAAAACTTTTCACCATACCATGGGTCACTTGTTGTAAACCATTGGACAGGGGTGGTCTTGGTATCAAAAATCATAAGCTTTTTAATGAATCTCTTCAAGCTAGAATGACTTGGAATATGATTCATAGCAATTCTAATTCCTTGGTATTTCTTAAGAAAAGTTTTGTTACTATGATTCGGAATGGTAACATGGGTTACATCACTTCTTCCATCTAGCCTTCCATTATACATTCTTCCCTTAAAATCATGAACAATGCTAGATGGATGGTTAGCACTGAATCCTCTATGAATTTCTGGCTGGACAACTGGACTACTGTCCCTTTAATCTCTATGATAACACTCACCACTAGTACTGAGAACACCACCTCCACGATTTGTGAGGTTGATAACTCTCATGAAACCACCCTTCCAAACCACATCAGTCACCTCATGAACAATTATCATTTTTCTAACACTGATGATTTCTTTATCTGGGAACCTTCCTTTAATGGTGTCCTGGATTATAAAAGTTTCTACAAAAACCATTTTATTAATTATATTTATAACTTTTTCTAGTTTAATGATTTTAACAAACCTTGGATCAAACCCTCGCATTTTACTCTCATTTGGCGTGTTGTTCATAATAGGGTACCCACTGATGTGTGTCTTAAATCCTTTGGGATTTTTCTTTTCTCTAGATGTCATTTGGGAAATCAACACTGGGAGGATGATAATAATTTGTTCTTGTCTTTTTCTACAGCTGCATCTCTTTGGGATTACATTTCTGACATTTTTCATTGTAGATGGTCATTTCTTTCTTCTATCAGCTCTCAACTTCAACACTATGTGATTTAGGAGTCTTCTAAGAAAATCAGGAATATTTTTCTAGCTGCGGTGGCTGAGCTTCTGCATGTGATCTGGTATGACAAAAATAATTTTATTCATAATAATTTCTCTTTCAATCTCAATACAGGTAAAACGCGTATTCTCATTGCCATTAAGGATGTTGCCTCTCTTTATAAGGATCATTGTGACAACTCTGTTGGTGATTTTGAGATCCTCCGCCATCTTCGAATTGCGGGCTCTTATAGGCTACCCCGATGTACCTTTGAGGTCTTATGGAAAGCCTAGCTGCTAGGATGGATAAAAGTGAATGTTTACGGAGCTTCTAGGGGTAACCCAGGTCCGGCAGTCTATGGTACCATCTTCAGAGACTTTCATGGCAGATGCCTTGGCTGCTTCTTCAGTGGATGTGGCACGACCTCATCTTTGGAAGAAGAAATTTTTGGAGTCATTCATGCGGTGGACTCCACCAATCGGAAGGGTTGGAACAACCTGTTGATTGAATGTGATTCAACAGCTATTGTCCAAGCTATCTGAAAGGAAGTGGTGCACCTTGCTTGGTCTCTTACCTCTCGATGGATGAAATTCCTTGTTTCACTAAGGAATCTCAACTATATTGCCACTCATGTGTTCCGTGAGGCGAACATGGTTCCCGATAGTCTTTCAAATAAGGGGTCAATCAGGCCATTACCAAGTTGGATGATTTTCCGAATGATTCACTCTCTTTCTTCAATAAAGATGGTAATAATATTCCTTTTTTCAGACTTGTGCAGCTCCTTTTCTTTTATGCAATAAATTATGCCTTGGTCTTTTACTGAGGCACCACCTCTTTAAAAAAACAATTATTGAACAATCCTTTGTTCATTATTTATTATTATTCTGAAAATATCTTTAATAAAACAATTTCTACATTAAAAATATTGAATCCTTATACATAAAACTATCAATCCATAAACATCAGTGAGTATCATAGAATATGTCCTTACGTCATCTATGAGTTCACACATGGATTTTCTCATTTTTGAGTAAAAATTCCAATATTATCCACATATAATACATTGAACTACCTATGGAACCTTATAAGAAAAATTATATCCCTCTACTGAACTCTTCATTTTTTCTCTGCAATTACTTTTTATATGACCTTCTTTTAAACACATAATACATTTCCCAATTCATACGAAAAACACCCATGAGTGCTTCATCCCACATTAATTATATGTAGGAAGATTAATCTTATTTCCTCTATAGCCTTCATAAAACAGTAACACTCTTTTATTATGTGTGTCAGGAATCTCAAGGATGTTGATATTTTTAATCATGTAATGAGATACATGATTAAGAATAATCAAAAGCATTACCATTATAAATCTCATATTACATGGATTTTCACAAGGAATATAATTCATGTTTCATCTCATTTGTATTAACATGAAACCTCTTTGATTCAATAATTGAATAAAATATAAAATATAGTGTGATCAATATTAGTCACAGTGAGAAATCATATATTCATTTATAATAGATAATATGATTCCAAGATTATAACATTGCATGTAGAATCTATAACATATTATGTTTATCCAAGGTCATCCTTGCTTATCATCTATTAGAGTCCATTACAATGATTCATAAGGAAAATTCAACATAACTCAAAAATATTTCCAAATAGTATCAAACCAAGTCAGTATCATTTAAATACACTGAATTCTGTTGAATGATGGGAGATATATTCTCTACGAAACTATTTTTAAAATTCTTTCCCCAACATTTATCAGTTCTAAAACCACATCTACTTGTATTTTCCAGAACATGATTAATTTATATGAGACCTACGTAATAAATATCTTACCATAACATCATCTTATTATAACATAGTTAGGCTTATCACATGGGTTTTCACCAAACATAACTAATAAAAATCACTAATGATTAAATAGAACCAGTTATGATCAGAACAATGGTGGAAATTATTTTTCATACATATATATTACATCTTTCTATATTAATAGTCTGTATATAGCAATAAGATCTATGCTAGAATCACATATGTTTTTAGTATTAAAAAACTTGTATTCATAAATAACTTATTAACAATAGATATACATAATATCACATTAACATTATAAAAAAATACATTGTTCCAAGGAATATAATTCATAAAACATTACAATGTAACCTAGGGAAGAGATAACATAATAATGTGTAATCTCATATGCTCAGTAAGGGTAAAAATGGAGATACGAATGATCACATAACTATAACATGAGGAAAAGTGTATATGAACATGAGACAAAAATTGAGACCATTAAAATGTTATCATTGATCATAATATTGATTTATTTAATATATATTGGAATTTCATAAGATATGTAGCATAGATTAATCCAATTACATTTGATTTTAGAGAATAATATTATTCTAACACATAAGTTTTGGCTTTACACACTAGCATGTAAAATATTTTACTTCTTCAAGGATATATTCAAAGACTATCATAGCCGATTGGGTTCACTACCAAAAATATCAAATCCTAATTTAAGGTTCAAATCCATGTATATCATGGAGGATATACACCCTTATTAAATTGGTTCCACACCTCTTTCCTCACCTTATAATGAAATGATAAATTCATAATTTCCCAAAGTATTTTAGTGAAATATAATTGTTTCCCACTAGTAACATAATAATATAATAAATTTCAGTTCCATAAGATAATAAATCATTAATAAATTTATAATAAAAGGAAATTAATTTATATACCTCAAAATAACATCATATCATAATTACATTATCCATGTAAAATAATAGTTTTCATAAATGTTTCATTATAACTTTGTTAACCCATAGGAATGAAATGTTTTCATAGAATCATCCCAAATTCGTTATCATAATCCATCCAAAAAATGTGAGTGGGAGATATCATTGTATAAAATCCCTAATAAATTATTATCATCATCATAGTATGTTATCAATGATAAAAAAATATATTTATAAAATCCCTCCAATATTTTTGAGAAAAAAATTATATTTTTATATTTAAATAATTTGTTTTAAATATAAAAATTTATCTAATATTGAAGAAATAATTTTCATTGAATGTAAAATAGGAAAATTATAAATTAATCTGCAAATCATGGATTTTTCATGATGATGGTAAATTATGTTCATGTCATTTATGTTAAAACAATGATTCTTTTTATATTTTCATTAAATAACCGAATATACCTTATTCTGAAATAGAAAGGTGGTTCTCTTTTAAAATATTTGTAAAAATTAATCATGGGATATGTGAAATTAAATTATCATAGAATAATATAAAATATATTCTCTAAAAATTATTAGATAACATGGATATGGGAGAAAATAGATTTTTGACATAAGAGAGACCAAATTCTTTTCCTTTAAAAATATTCTTATAGAATATTATAAATATAAAGAGATAAAAATGAAAGGAAAAAACTTTTCATCTCCATAATATATCCATTAGATAATATAATTATTGTTATTATTAAGATATAGGTCATAATATTTTCTTATTATAAAATTTATCTTAAATAATTCTAATTAACAATATAATTGTAAGATAAATCACATTCCTCAAGTTACGATTACATTGAAAGTTCTCTACCCTCATAAATAATAAATATGAAATTATTATACTTATATACCTGAATCATGAAAATAATTATAATATATTATTTACTTATATTAATTTAAAACATATTTACTAATAATTATTCATTTCTGCATTCATTTGTAATTGTTAGCAGTTTCATTTTTTCTAGGATGTTTCGGTTCATCTATTCTAGTGTTTATAAACTGATCATTGTTCTATAATCTCTATATTGTTGAAATTATATTAATATCACATATATTCACTATATATATATATATATATGTATTCCTCCATAAAAATATAGGGATAAAAAATTATTTAGATAGTTCATGGACACGTTAGGTTAAATTTATGCACGAACATTTATTTAAATTTTCAATGGATGTAATGAAATGACATTAAATAATAATTGATCTTTAAAATATTATTATTATATAAAATAAACCCAATATATTAATTAAATTAATCTTAATATCCAACCATTTAAAATATTAATGAAAAATGAATCACATCACTTCATAGAGGTATTTTTCCGCATGTATGCATGAGTGATGTAATTATTTTCCAATAGATGTAAAAGTAGGAAATATTATATGATATTTAATCTCAAGGAGATTATTAGGTCATAATCAACATATTAAACATCCCTTAATTATGGTGATGGAAAATTAATTGTATCATAAAATTGAGTCTATAGTCAACATGTACACATGAGTGATACTTTCACATCGATTTTAATTTAAAAGAGTGTATATTATAGTGACCTAGAATTAAAAACATGGATATGATATAATTTTATATAATTATTTATAAAACATACAAATTCCATGTCCATGGACTATAATAGTATATTGTCTTAGGAAACTAGGAACACATAATTCAAATCTTTGTGATAGTTCTTCAATATCTCCCATAATGAACTTTAACTTTAGTAATCATACATAAAACATTTATTCATTACATGAGTAAATGAAATATAAGAAAGGCCAAGATCAAGTTCACAGTAAGGGTAATCAATGAATATATGCAAGAACAATCATGAGAATAAGAGTATGATAACATTATCATAACATTGGGAGATCATACCGTGCATATCAAACATCATAATCAATAGTCATGTCTTAAATATGGGTCTTCTATAAGACATGAATCATAAGGAAATAAAAATCATAAATCATGAAATCATAACCCAGGAACAAGACATGGAATTGTGGCATAAACATAAGAATAAAAAATATTATTTCATTGATATCTACCAATACCATCATTACTACATAGGCTTTTGAATATATCCTATGTACCAACTTCGAGATTGGGCTAGACACCAGTGTGCCATCCTATTTTAATTCTTGTGATATAACCTGTCTACCATATTGTTATATGGATTTGGCTACAACCTCTGTGCCTACTTGTTTTATTTCTGTGAAAATAATCTATGTACAATATTTTTTCATGCTTCAGATATAATATATGTACCCTATTTTTTGGTGATTGTGGTAAAACCATCATACAATATTGTTTTCAGGTATTGTCTAAAAACCTGTACCATATTTTTTTATATTGGTCCACAACCCGTGAACCCTCTTATTTTTGGTATTGGGATCATATCAGTGTGTCATTTAATTATTGACCATTGGTAATAACATGTGTACCCTCCTACATTCAGGATTGGTCTACAACCTGTGTACCATTATATTTTTGGATTTCACTATATCAAATTAACCACTTTTTTTATTGGGATACAACAAATATACCGTCATATTTTCAGGTTTCCAATATGTCATGTATAAAAATTTTTATCTTGGTTTATAACCCATGTACCCTCCTGAGTTTATAAAACATTTATCATTTTCCTATGCAATTGAGGGAGATATAGGTCCCACTTGTCACATAACATAATCATACAATTATGTTTAACTTGATAAATATATATTAATCATATCATGACCTATAAAAAGATATGGGTTACCAAAACATCATATCGTATCCCATGAAATTAAATGGGTATTTTAAAAATGTTATCATTTCATAACCATTGGAAATGAGATAGGTTTCATAATCCTTTCATCATTATATAACCTATAAAAAAATCATGTTTCATAAAAAAATAACATGTGGAAGATAATCATGTTTCATAGATATCATTATGTCAAAACCTAAACCATTTAATAAATAAGCTTAATGGTATTCATAGATCATATACCTATTAAATGATAAACTATATTAACGGATTCCATCTTAGATAGGGATATATTTTGAAACAACACTTGGTTGAATTTATAATAAAATTACTTTTAAATTTACATTTTAGAATATAGAACATATTGAAAATAAATTTCCTTCAAATACTCTTGAAAACATATAAATCAATATATAAAATCATTTAAAACGTTTATTGAGGAAAATATACTATATAATTTTAATAAATATTTTTGAAAAATAAAACCCTTTTAAATCTATTTTCATGTTAAATAAATTTTATGATATTTTGAAATACTTTTTCCCTGAAATATTTGAATGAATGATTGAGAATACCATTAAAAACATTTTTAAGTGAAAACATATATATGAATATTTAAAATCATTTAAAACACTTTTTAAAAATATAAAATTTATACATTTTACTTGAAAAAAATTTACAATAATGAATGTCTAAAATATTAGTGAAAATATTTTCTGAAAAATTAACCTTGTAAACATTCAAAAGAAGCTTCAATTAAAAGGTTTCCAACATGTTGTAAAAATATATACATGCCAAAAATTCCATTTTCACCAAATCATGTTTAGAAAATATCCTTGATAGAATACAAAATTTCAAAAAAAGGTAAAACATGGGTAAAAATATATTTTTAAAATCACAATAGTAATGTTTTGAATAAATTTATAAAAGACATAGTTTAGGAAGAAGATGGATTTCTGACCAAAAATGGGAGATAATGTTTTATTTTCATAAAATAATTTTCTTAATTATTTATGTTACCCAATTGTGTAAAATGGAACCATTATGTGAAGATATCTTGAATAAACATAGTAGAAGAAATTTAATGATATTTCTTGAGAGATGAATCGTAATATGTCATGAATGGTGATATAACCATAAAAAATCTCGATTAATGATAAAATTGTGGAAATAAACACTAATCATTATTTTATCATTAAATAATAATCCCCATAAGATAATATAATTACATGATACTTTCTATATATTGAATATAAAAATATTCATAATATAACATGTCAATGTGAAGTATATACACCCCATAGAAAAATATAGGTTCCTACCATGGCATGTATGATAATGAATAAAACAAAGGGAAAGAATTACTTAAGATATTTGGAAACATTTTGAAAATAATCTCATTAAATAAAGATCATCAAATTGATATTTAAATACCCATAAAGTTAATAATAGTAATCATAGAATGAATTCATGGGCAGTATATACACCTCATAGAATAATCTTGGATTTTATCCTGGAATGTGTCTCAATGAAGAAAACTTGAGATAAAAATTACATTACCAATTTAGTATCTTTTGAACCATAACCCCATGAAAGATATATCATCAAATGGATATGTAAATACCAATAATTATATGTATAAAAATTTTAGAATAAATTTATTAGTAGTATATACACCACATAAACATAATTAGTGATGAATAAATAATAAGTATGACATAATTTAATGTGATATAAGAAAACCCTTACCTTATGTCTTTACATTCTAAAAACACATTCAGACCTCCTCTTCTTTGAGTAAATCTTTCTGAATTTCACCAAATAGGTTCCTTATTTTGATATTTTCACCAAAGGATGATTCTTGAATAACTTTATTTATGTTGATATCTCATATGGTATGGGTTGGATGATCTGAATTTCTTGATAGGTGTAAATAAGTGAGGTGGTGAGTGACCATTAATAGTGGATTAGTTTTGGGATTCATTTAAATATAAAAAGATAAACACTATTGAGAGGTCTCCCTAACATCATGTTCCTACAATAATTGTCTATTTTAGAGATAAGGGAGGATATGGTTACTATATGTCTATTCAATGGTTTTTTAACATGATTTTAGTTAATATTTCCACATAGGTACAAGATTGTCAACTTTTTATACTCGTTTTACCTTAATAGTTTTAATTGATTATAATAACATTCCGAAATATTTTATTCAAAAAAAATCACCTTATTTTAAATTATAAATTATTATAATTAAAGAAATATATTCCATTTTATCGACTTCTAATAATAAAAGTGCAAGAAATTAATTTATTGATAATCATACATGATATACGTCAAAACCAAGTATTAAAGTGAAAATATTCAAATTTTTGATGTGTTTTTATACACAATTTTAATAAAAAATTAACTAAAATGGTCCAAATTGATTTTTTTTATTAAACAGATCTAAATATACTTTAAAACCAATTTAAAATATATTTAATTATATAAATAAATTAGATGAAAAATATTTTTTCGATAAAAATTTTGTGTTTTCACTATTCATTAAAAATGACTCTTATCATAAAAATAAAAAAAATAACTAATATTAAATTTTGATACATCTCTATAAAAATTGAATTCTACATTTTCAAATAAATTTTATAAAAGTTTCAATAATTATATTTCAAGTATGAGTGTCATTAAAAGGCCATAACATTAACTTTTTAGTAAAAACATATTTTTATTTGTAAAATTGGATTTATTCTTATATTATACCTCTAAAATATATTTGAAGAGTATCAATTTTGTTTTTGAATTTATTATTTATAACATTTATTAAAAGAATTATATAAAATGGGTTTTTAAATTTTTTGAGAAAAATTGATGTCTGTACATAGAGAAATCATTTTCTAGGAATAAGAATATCTTTTTATTCAAATAGTTCTTTAATTACATTTATAAATACTTGATAACCAAAAATTTCATTATATATATGTGTGTGTGTGTGTGTCTGTCTGTTTCAAAAAAAAATCAAATTTTAGTTAATATTATTCATAACATCAATTTCAATGGTTAGGTTTTTACTAGAATAATATTTTAATAATATTATCAACACTTCATTATAGTTATGTAAATTAATGTCCTCTGCATATCACTAGCTATCGAAGGAATGTGGAATTGGGTGTAACAAAAGAAAACAAATAGGGTTTCACATACCACATGCTTGTATTAGTGTTGGGTGCAGTATAAGCTCGACATGGTTTTGTGTACAAAGAAATAATAACCTATGGAATTCATATAACACATGCTATATTCATCATTTCGTGAAATTAAAAACATTAGAATATTTAAAATAATTTCAAAACATATATTTCATAGAATCTATTAGTGTTACATTCATGCCTACTTATACCAAATTTATCCCTACAAATTATATGGCTTTGTAAAAGGATTAATAATTTAATATTAATATCATTGAAACCCACATTCTAAAAATTAATACTAAAAAATTGATTAAAAAAGAATGTCGGAACCAAAACAGTTACCCAAAGTTACTCTTACCGATATCTCCACATAGAAGAAAATAGTCTGGGAGTGATGATTGGGAAAATAAAAAATGAATAAATAATTATAGATAGATATAAATATTGATAATTATAATCCAGTTGATGGTCAATGGGGAGTTAGGGGCCTCAGAACTATAAATTATTTGATGATTTATAAGACCATCAGTTCAATAGGAATGAGTTTATTAGGATAAATATTTGTAAATATCATTTTCCTAGATTTTATGAATTATTTTACTATATATAAACATAATGAAATAAAATTACATAATTTCATTCCATTTCATATGAATAATCTCACACATTTTTTGTGCCTTTCTGGATTCCAATTTCATCATTTACTCAAAGGAATGAAAGTGATTTTTTCATTCTTAAATAAATAATTGATTATGAATCCATACATAGAATGATTACTAGTTGCATCTATCTTTACTAATTATCATAACAAAAAGTTTTCACAGGTTATCTAATATGTATAAATAATCCCATGAAGAGATAATACATTAATATCAAAAACCTTACTCGAAGAGTAACATAAATATTAAATAAATAGTAGACCTTGTAACCCATTCAAAATCAGAAAGTAAGAAACATTATAAATAAGGTCAAAAAATAATCAAAAGTATCTTAGAATTGATCTCTTGTATATCAAAAATTACCCATTATTTTTCACATACCAAACATGTGAATACCTTAATCATGTACTCTCTTAAAACGTTGTAATGACCAGAAATACTTATTTTAAAAATGTATGTTTATTTATTACAGTTTTTATTATATTTATTCTTTAAGTCCAAAAATGTTAAATCTCTATCCAAGATTGTACAAAATACTTTTTTAGTAAGTAATTTATTAGTTATGAGGAAATAAGTATTGTTCAGTTTAGTTATTCATATCATATTATATCTTTATCAAAAAATCATTATCTCAATATGATGATCATATTAAGGATTATCTTCCCATAGTCAATATTTCACCATTCCATTAACTCACTTTTCGATGTCATCAACATCATTTAATATATTTTGAAGAAAACATAATAGAATATATTTACAATATGATTACTGTAACATAATTGTTTAATTACTTTACATATATAATTCCATCATCCAATATTATTCTTAATCCAATACATAGGCTAAATCATTTTATTCATTAATACACCATTCCTAGAATATGAAATATGAATCAAGTATTAATGTTACTTAACATCAATTTAACAGTACTTCTTATTTTAAATGTAAAAAATACTTTTATAATATCACACACATTTCACATGTCAATGTTAGTCTCATTTTCTTTAGCAGTATTACCAATTCTCATTTAAAATTCATGAATATCTTAATAAAATTTCCCTTCATTACACCAATTTTTAAAACACCCATAATTTCTATATCAGAACTATTCAATGATAACCCATTTCCTTTGAGTTTATTATTTTGACTAATACCAGAATGCATATTTTCAGAATCACTTATAATCAAATAAAGGTATGTAATACTCATCAACTATATATAGGATTCCTAAATCATTAAACATACTTATAAATCTATGAAACCATTATATTATCCATATAAAAATACGAAGAAATATCCCTATAAATATATCTTGCGATATCATTAATGTTTTCTCATCCTAGTTTGTAAAGGACGACTAAACCATTCCTTTGATACCAAAAATAGAGTCTAAGGCTTATTATTAATTCATATTACCTCATTTCCGCAGAATATTCATCACATTACAAAAGTCCATGGTCATGGACCATAATATTTTAGTTTCTTTTTAATATTAGTAAAAAATCTTCTAATTGTGGTGGAAGATCACAAATATATCCCATAAAGATCCTTCATTGAGTTCCCCTACTTAAAACATTTCTTCATAACCTATAAATGGGAAACATAAGAAAGGGAATTCTCAAATGATCACTAAGGGTAAACAAGGTATAAATTTAATCTTAATCATAATAATAAGTATATAATAACATGATCTGAAAATTAGAAGATCTTTCCCTTCATATCAAAGATCGTAATCAATAGTCATGGAATAAATATTTGTGCTTCATTAAAAATGAATCATATAGAAATCAATATCACAATCCATTATATAATAATAAATGAATAATATATTTAATAGTAGAATACCCTTATTAATATAAAATATTATATCAAAGATATCTACCAAGGCCGCCATAACTTGTTAGGCATGAGATAATAACATATATACCTGATTTGTGATTGGGATAACAATAAGTATACTCTCTTGATTTTTTTGATTAAGATAAAGGCATTTTATCCTTTTTTGGGCTTGGGTTAAAACTTTTTAATCCTCGTGTTTTCAGTCTTGGGATACAACCTATGTATCAACTTGTTTTCTTTCATGGATGAAATTGGTTTAACCTATTGTTTTCAAGAGTGGTCAACAACATGTGAACATTTTTATTTTAATCTTTAGTCTAAAAACATGTATTACCTCTTATTTCATTATTTGGATAAAACCAACATACCCTATTTATTTTTTTATTAGGATACAACATGTGTACCATCTTATATATATGATTTTTATATAACACATATTCCCTATTTCTTTCATTATTAGGATGAAACCTGTGTACCCTCTTATTTAACATCTTCAGATACATTCTGGGTACCCTCTTTTTTGGGTTTGGGATTTATCCCATGTAATGTAACACCAATACATTTAATATTATTTTTATTTTACTATTTTTTTTCTTTAGGTTATCGCTACATGGTTAAGGATGGGTCACGGTTTAAAATTCTTGATGTTTAATAAGATTACAGGGTTTTATACACATGTTTTGTCACCTCTTGGTTAGCAGTTGCCTCATAGTTAGCTAAGGTGTCTTGAAATTTCCTAAATATTAATACAAATTAAATTTTATATAAATAATTTTTCGAAACATTTATATTAATTTAATTATTTAAAAATAAATGGGTAAAATTATTATTTTTATGATTTTTATTTTTTATCATTATTCTTTATATTATTATTATTATTTGTACTATTAATATTATTTTTCTTATTATTATTATTATTATTGTTATTGTTATTATTATTATTATTGTTGTTATTATTATTATTATTTTTATAGTTATTAATATTTTTATTTTTATTAACATTAATGTAATAATTTTATTATTATAAGAATTAAAAAAACCCTAGGTCTACCCGCATCATGCCCAGACCCTCTCCCTCGCCTTGCCTCTCACCCCTTCACCTCACCCGGCCTCACCCTGGTCCCCAACCGCTACCCTCACGATCCCCATCCTCGCCCCTGTAGGTCTCTAGCAGACTGCTCCATTGGACCCTAGTTTCTTCCTTAACCTAGACAACCTCTGGCCTCCCCAATTTTCACTAGGATGCTTTATCCATTGCCTCACCTCCACTTGTATAGAATCTCCACCCCCTCTCCCTCCTTCAACACTTCCGGACAGCACAACCAACCACTGGAAAACCCAATCCCCAACTGCGGTCGTCTCCCTCTCTGGTGGGCACACTCCTCCCCCACCATGTAGGTTTGAGTATTAATTTTTAGGTGGTTACCTTTTATTTAATGAAACCCTAATGCTGCAACATTGTATCCTATATTTTTCTTGATATTTAGTGTGTTTGGTTGGTCCATGAAGGATTGTTCTTCCTTATATCAGTGTTTTGTTGTGTCTACACCTTATTTGAGGAAGGGGAATCTGAACATATCCTTTTCGATTCATTCTATTGACATTTAATTCTTCACATTATTGGTTTTATCTGATTTGTAGCTTTATTTTACCCTCTATTGGTCTACTATGGAGTTTTTAAATTATTATAGGTTGATGAAATATTTGTTTTATTGCATTACTTTAATCATTTATATCCACATAAATGCAAAAGGATATTAATTAATAACCATATTTTTGTTAATAAATTGTTTTTACGTGGTTCAAAATCATGATAAGAATTGTTCCAACAAATATTTTTATGTGATTATGAAGAAAATTATTTTTATAAAATTCCTTCACTCATTAAAATTGGAAATGAGTCTTTAATGACATGTTTACACTATTGTTATGTTACGATAGTATTTCTAATCAGTAAGTTTGGTTCAGGTAACATTAGAGATTATTGAATGTGTTAAATTGTTTTGTAATGGTTTTAGGGTTATAAGGAAATAGTTGTGTGGTTTTAATTAAATGATTTTTTCTTCCTAAACAATGTCTGTATTAAAATTCTTTGAGGGGTTTTATGGTCTCATTGGGGTGGTTTTTTTATTTTTTTATAAATGATCTAGATGGTTGGGTTTGGTTTTTATATCATGCTATGAATTTTTGGAAATGTTTTGCAAATATTATCTTGGGTTTTTTTGTAGCATTGGATGTGCTTGAAAATAGAGACGGAACACAAAAAATGGCTATCTCTTTTAACATCAGTGAATTAAATGGTTCTTTGTTGTAAATAAAGTAGGTTCCCAATGGATTATTTCTATGGAATACTTTAATTGTGTTATTTAATGAATTCACTTTTTCCTTTAAAAAATGTTTTGGCGTTAGTTTCTAATTAAGAAAGGCTCCTTTCATAGTTGCGATATGATTTGTGCTAAGTTTTGAAACTTAAGGGCTCGTTTGGATTTTTATATCTAAAACCGTGTTTGTGTGATGTTTTAGGTAATATGTTTGGACATTTCATGTTAAGAGATCTTTGGGAGCATTCAGTTTTGTTGAAAGTTTTGTTTTGATTCCAAGAAAGGATTGTTTTTTATAACTGTGTGCCTGTTAGGAAACTCTATTGTTTTGTAAGAACTTTTAAACAGTTCCAATGATTATATGGAGTGAAGGTCTGGTTGGAACCATTAATGATATAATGAAATTATATATTTATTTATATATATGGGGAACCTGTATAAGAGACATATCCCTTTATGGGTTATCATATAGAGTGTCTTTGTTTGGGGTAGGGACGTGTGGTGACGGCATGGTAAGTCTAGTCATGCATGTATGGGCCTACTACTTACACAATATTATCTTTAACCCCCCCCCCCACGAGTTCTCGGAAATCATTTAGATGATCGGGTGATGGTTTTTGACAGACCCCGATTAGACGACTTGGTACCCCGGGAATTTTTTTAAGGCAAAATGGGATTTACAACAAGATTGGTCATATTTATGGTAGAAATTTGATAATAGACATAAGATATTTACCATACATTGGAAGGGGGTTTCAATCCTAGTATGTCTGGGTATCTTCTAGGGATGTTTAGGATCACCCATTGTTAATTGATTATTTAATTTTCTTGTTTAATTTCTGTTGTACTAGTTTATTTCCACCTTTCCTTGTCTACTGGTATAATTTTGGCCCTGCTTTGGGTTCTTTTGTTTCATGTTTTACATATAAAATGTGAAATTGGATTTTTGAAATAGTATGGTGCCTCTATGGTATTTTTTAATGGAAAAAGAATGATTATTATTTTGAAATGTGAAAACATTATTTTATATTTGTATTCCAATATTTTTTAATGGATTTTTTTCAAAAAGGAGATGTCGGATTCTGTGGCTTATCTTGGAAAACCTACTGATCATTTTGAATACTCTTTCATATTTTATAATTTTAGTTGTAGGTCCCAATTTCGTAGGTTCTATTGGCTGATTTTTTCATTATTTGATCATGGTCAGCCTTTTGATGGGTGGTGACCTGAAAGGTCACGGGGAGGTATGTGTGGTTTTATTTTTATTTTTATTTTTATTCTATTTTTTCCATTGGTAGAGTTTAGTCTTATTTATTTTGTTTAATATCGTTTATTTATTTATCTTTTATGGGCCAAATCATTCCCAAAAAATATGTATTGATGTTCGGAACTAGTTCTCATCCCATGGGGATCAGTAATGCCCTTCGGGACATGTTGCAAACTTGCTGGGGGACTGGTTCTGGGTTGACCCTGGTTGTCTCATGAAAATATGGTATCGAAGGAGGTCCTTATTATTTGGGGTTTCAAATAGAAGGGGATTTGGAATTTCCGGAATCGGGAGGATGATATGATAAGGGCGTTATGAACCGTTGCTTCATGTGAACCTCATGTGTCCCGGGGTAGTCAATGAATTGGTTCGTTGCCTCATTCTGGTTTGTTTTAGATTGAGGGCTGACAACAGAGGAATGATGATGTTACAATGTTATTTCACATTGAGTAGTGACCCATATGGAGTCCTAATATCTAAGTTACTCCTTGTTCTGGATGCTTACATGGGGTATTTCCTTCTAACAAGTCACCAGGTTAATCATGACTACTCGTCCCTCACGCTGGTAGTTTGATGCTTATTGAGTTTCTTCATAATACTAGTTGGTGTTAGTAATATATTGAAAACAATGAAAAATGGGTTTTTTTAAATGAGAATTATTTTGATTAAATGGAAATAAATTCATGGAATATATTTTAAAACATAAATCTCTTGGTCTAAAAATATGGAGTTTACTTGGAATTGTTAGATAAATGGTTAGGATGAAACTTTGGGCACACTTTATGAATGCTTACACATGTGAGGGAATTCCTAGGAAGTGTGTGTTGGTGCATATGGATGAATGAGGATGATGAAATGCTAAACTATTCAAATGATTACAGGGGGTTGTGCATGGAATTAATGGATTGACCATGTTTTTCTAAATTGAATTTAAAAGGTGATATGATTTTGGAAGTTGAATTTGGTTTGAAAATTTGGTTTGGTATAGGGTAAGTGGCCTTCAATGAAGGACCTTTTGAAATCTAAAATAAAAATAGGATTAAAAAGAATGGAATTTTGGGTTGTATTTTTATTTTATTAGTTTTTTAGGTGGTAAATTTGGCATAGGATATTACTTTTAATTATACATTGATCTGATATAGGTTTTGGCTTTGTGGTTTTGTGTTGTTTAGAAGATGCAGCCTAGAAAGGTCCCCATGGTTTCTAATATGACATGCCGAGTTATTATTTATTTTCCAAAATTTCTTATCATTCATGATTATTGGGTATTTTTAGATTTAGAAAAGGGTAATGAAGAGGTTGAGCACATTTTTATGGTATTGGGAACTCCCGAAGCTATCATTGTGTGTGCCGTTTTGGGTCTGTTTGATGGTCCAACTCTAGGCGAATGAGAGATGATTTCCCCTATGTCAATTCATGTTGGGATAAAGTGGAATGTATTTAAATCCATTTTTTCCTATGGTTAATACTTTATGAGGTGAAGATGAAGAAAATGGAATAGCTCATGTGTATTCAATAAGGACAATAGGTGATCAAATAATATGTTGATCATTTCATGGAACCTGTTCCCTTTCATATAGTTGTCACATTGTAATATTTAATGATTACTTGTCTCTTAATCGGGGTCTTCATCCAGATACTAATGAGTGGGTCCTACCTTCTAAGGAAAATCATTTTAATATTATGGTGGATGAGGTGTTCCTTATTGAGTTGGCCTCTAGAGCACAAATGGTTGGCAATCCAGTATTTCCATTTACTCGTGAAGGTTTGTAAGACCCGAGATTTTTATGAGAAATATTTTTTTTACTTTATATAAATCATCTAAGGAATATTTAACTACAACACTAGCTTGGATTTCTTTACACGCAATCGCGACCTTCCTCGATTGCTTGCGAGTTTCACTAAACAACAACATGCTATTGAAATATTATTAAAACTAGCCATTATGAATAGTAATACCCACTTTTCCAAATTTTATAATTTTTATCATTCAAAATGGACTTCATTTTTGGATTCAGAATATCGAAATTAGCCCAGAGTGAATTTTTGGTATTTTTCTGAATAAATTCAATTTTTGATGAATAGTTAAAACACGGGGTTTCTATTTAAAAACCAACTTGTTATTTAAATAATAATTTATTTAATTTAAATTTATTTTAGGTCAAAATTGATACTTAATACCTATATAAGTTAAATGTAATTCATTAGAGTCATTTTATAATAATTTTAGATATATAATAATTTTATTAAACTTTTCACCGTCTTTTACTTACCTCCTATGAGCTTTTAGCAAACTTTCATAAAACATAATTTTACCGCTTCTTTAGGTGGAATTTCGAAAATGAAAGAGACACAGTTGATATCAAGGACTAAAATGTTGTTCAATGAGATGGAAATAATTTTTGGTGAATAGTAACTTCTTACTTTTATTTACCACGGTTAAAAGTAAATAGGATAATTAAGGGTAAAAATGATATTGTTATTACCCTAACACATGTCCTAATTCTATTGGATAAGTTTAATTATACCAAAAACAACATTATTAATGAAATATTACAATTTAGGTTTGCTTGGATTAGATTTGGACATTTATTATTATTTTATATAAAGAAGAGTTAAAATAGTTAAAATCAAAGTTTAATAACTAATACATTTTTAATATAGGGATATACATAAGATAATTTCCACTATAAATATTCATTAGAAATATAAAACGACTTCCTACATAATTGTATTTTATTTATAATTTTTAGACATTAAAAAATTTAATTTATTTATGACACAATGATGATGCAATAATTATCTTATTAATGAAATATTAACATAATTGATTCTATAAATACCCAAATAAAGGTAATTTGAGACTTTAAATGAATTACACTAATTTTATAGGTTAACATAAAATGTGAGTATAGATTTAATTAACTTTTTTAGAACTAATAATGCAGATATCATTTTCACAAAAATCAATTACCAAATAGAATCAAAATTGACATAATATAGTGTTTAAAACAGATATTATATTATTAATTGATATTTTATTCCTAAAAATCAATGGATTGGCCAAATGACTTAGATAATGTTATATATGTTAATAATTAACAAATTCGGGTTCTTTTGTCTTGTTATAGTAAGTTTATTAACATTATCGTGTAAGAAAACAAGAATACACGGTAAAAGTAAAATTATTTAACTTAAAGTTAAATATAAATGATAAGTTTAAAATAGAAACCTAAACATGTCTAAATTATATTGGATGAGAGGATTTAGACCGATCCACACCTTAGCTTCAAAATAAATCAATTTGGAGCTATTAAAACCCGAATATGACTTTATAATAAAATAATATTTTTGGTTTTTCCAAAGGTGCCCCTCTCCTCCCTTATAAAAGGGCACCTCCTCCCTCTCCTCATCACACCACTTTGAGCCTTCAATCTCGGCCAAACCCAGCCAATTTATCTTCTATGCTTCCCTATAAATATTCTAGTGGGCCTGGTCATCTTCCAATACCAATTTTAGTACCCTATGATGAGGTTTCAAAGAGGCGTATCGAAGAAGAGGTAATATCCGTTACCGATTCTTTCAACTTTATTTCTTCTTCTACATATTCTTCTTTAGTTGTTTCATTATGAAGTAATAACATTAGTATCACTTATATACTGATATGTTATTATATGTATTAAACAACCCTATTTCACCGTCTATCCATCCTACGGAAAATGAAATCATCGCGCGTTCGTACGTACGGAATACCGTCTCCATGCCATGGTATAATCTATTTTCCACCACCACCTTACTTGGATGGGTATAATTATATAAATAATAACTATATATGATTATTGTAAGTTTCTCTTTATTCTGAAATAGTTTACATACACTTCAATACAATTCCATGATCATGGGAACAATATCATCGTACGTGCGTACGTACGGCCTACCGTCTCCACGATGTGATGCAACTTGTTCTACAATCTTCAATGCATAATGATTATATAAATGAATTGAATGAATAAATATGATATATATTACACTAATACTATTCTGGACATGAAGTATCTATAACCTAAAAATAAGAATAAGAATTTATTCGACAAAACAAGCATAAGAACAAAAAAAGAAATAAACCCCTGAATAATAAGTAGCAATGAAATATTACTAATACGAAGCCAAGAATATTATAAGGCCCCATCCTTAAACCTTACTTAATCTTGAGTTATTACAAGATTACACATTTGGGATCTTTTCAGGTTTATATTTTTAGGGAATTAGATCATAAAACTTGCATTACGTTCCACATTTAAACAATGTGGTCACATAAAGATAGTATCCATTTTTTTCCCATCAACGGAATCATATTTAAAAATAAAACATGGATTCTTTCTTAACACTTGCTTGACACTATCATCATATCATGTACCTTTCCCTTGACCTGTGAAAAACATTTCAAAAAAACTTGGGATGAGCATAAAAAGCTCAGTAAGGGATATAAAATATGTAAAGGAAACATGACTTCATATATACATAAGAATGAAATCATACTTTACCCATAAAACATAGGCACTTTAACATACCTCATCAAATCATGTACAAATCATAGAAGTCATAAGATATAAAAGTAACTTGAGGCATTCATAACATTCTTACGTAGGAAGTAACCCTCTTGGTTACGTTTGGAATACCCACCATAGTATATTCCCTAAATCTCTTCAGAGAAACCTTAACGTTTCACTCCTTCGCATTACCCATTGCATTGGAGATCTATATCGGGCACACCCGACCTTAGTTTATCATGGAACCACCTGTCTTCATAACAATTCCCAAGAACCATAACATAATCGTATCACATAAAACGTGAATAAAGGAAACATAACATTTCCACCTTTCAATCACAAGATATCAATCAAACACATTGATATAAAAAACCTTATGAAAACCATTTTCAATACCAAAATAAAAGAAATGTAAAACATGGTGTTTATTTTTCTTTTAAAAAGAAGGTATGGGTTGTAGAGGAAGCTGAAACTCAAAAAATGGTCACGATGGTAGAGAAGTCGTTGTCGCCGCATAAGTTTGACAAAAACATTCCCTTTTGTCGTTTTATAAAACGCTTCGTATAAAAAGATTCCTTTTAGATAAACGTAAAAGTCAAAGGGATATACACTTTATAAAAGAAGGTTGTGTATAAAATAGAATATGCCTCAATGAAAGGATATTGAGACGAAGTCCCTTACAATGACGATATCCTTGGTTTAAGGATAAATCAATTACATAATTATGTGTGACAAACTAATACACCAAATATAAGTGGATATTAAGTAAAAAACAATCAGAGGTTATTCACACATATTCATAGAACTACATATTCAAGGAGTACATGTTTATCCCAAAGATTCAAATTTGGGTTAAGAAGTTCCCTTGCAAAAATTTGACAGCCTAACGGCGTCACTACAAAATTCAGAAAATGAGTTGATGAGAGATAAAAAGGGTATATCATCACATGGACATAAAATTTAAATCACTAAGGATATATAAGAACATATCCCAACATAATATTATGTAAATTAAATGACATAAAAAAATAAGTCTTTTAAAAAGAGGAGGGTGAAGGGTTCCCTTACCGACATGGGTATCCTTCGAAACATACACTCCGTGAAAGAAGGACAATACAACATTGATTTAAATACTCATAAATGAAAGTATGTTACACAATGAGTAAAATAATGGGAAGTTCATACACCAATCAAATGAAATTGTGGAAAATATAGCATAAATATCACGGGAATAAAAGTGAGATTAAAAATCCCTTACGAAAACTCGGCAGCCTAACAGCGCCACTTAAAACTTACAAAAATGGATTGATGAGATCAAATAGGGTCTCTCATCATATTAAAATAAATTTTATCGAAAGAGGAATATAAAAGAACATCCCCAACATAACAAAGAGGATCTTAAAATAAGGGACATAAATGAGAGTACTTAAAAAGAAAGAGAGAGGTTAGATCTCTTACGAAAATTCGGCAGCCTAACGGCGCCAATCAAAACATCCAAAATGGATTGATGAGAGAGAATAGGGTATCTCATCATATGAACATAAAAATTACAGAAATATTAATATAAAATAACATCCAAATAACAATAAATATGAGCTTTAAAAGGAATGACATAAAAGAGTGTGCTTAAAAAGAAAGAGAGGAGTAGGATCCTTTACCTCAAGTCCGACTTGTCTTGTTAGTTTATTTATATTCCTGAATAATAAACATTAGTCAATTTATAATTTCCTAAGGACCTCCTTTAGAGATTATTATTCAGTTCATATCACATATTATAATGTTATAATAATTGTTTAATAATGTTAGTTCATATTAGAAGTTTTTGTCGCTGTTTGGTACATGACTCAAAAATGAACTTGTTTGAAAAGTGATTGCCCATGTAGTTATAAGTAAATAATTTCTAGAATATTAATATTGATTAAAATATCATAAATATCTATTACATATTAATTTTACACTATTCCATATCATTTGGACATAAAAAATGAAAAGCACCGTTCATGGAGACAGTAGGTCGTACGTACGCATGAACGCTACTTTCATTTTTTCTTTGTCATATTAATGGAATTAAAAATAAATGATATATATATATATATATATATATATTATAATTCCATTATAATATATATGTTATATAGTTCACATGTGTTCATTAATTTCATTCTTTATACATTTCATGTATTGCATGTACGAGTCACATCACTTGAGGGGGCAGTAGTCCACACTTCCTCATATGAAATTATAGGATTTACACAACATGAAAAGAATAAAGGTATGTTTTAAATATAAAATACATAAGAATATAGTAAACATAAATACCATATATATCACATATAAAATACAGTGACATCATAATGGCCACCTTTAAAGGTGTTAAAAGAATATTGAACAATCATCGTTTCGTGAGGCAGAAAATCGCCAACCACAGAAATAGTATGTTCTTCAACCATTAGACCAAGGTGTGTGTAAGTGTAGATCTAATACTTCTTATAAAAACATAATAGTATATTGAATATACTGGATTTTTTACAAGATAAATGAATAAAAATAGTTTAGGGGGTTGGATAAGAAAAATAAAACAAAAGGACTCAAGTGAAGACATTACCTTAAAATCGGGTAACTCCCTTTGGTTTAAGCTCAAAGGCTTCCTTGGGAAGACATATGCCTAAAGTGAGGCTTCAAGGAGTTATAGAGGGATGTGGAGAGACACAATTGGCAGATTTTGGACGAGCCAAAGGCTTTGGAAGTGTGGGTAAGGAGGTAGAGGTGGGGGCCTTTTATAAGTGGAGGGGAGGGGCAGTCTTGAAAAGTAAGAAAATGGTACTTTATTTTAGAATGTGTTTCGAATTTTAATGGTCCCACATTGATTTGTTCCGAGGATAAGGTGATAAGGATTCGAAATACACCCATCCAATAGGTTTTGGATATGTGTAGGTCTTATATTTTACATTATCTTTCCATTTTATTTAAATCGTTAAATAATGAGGTCATCGCTCCATCATCACGATGTCATAAATAATTTAATTTATATAATGTCTCAAAATTATTAGAAAAATACAATGATGTAGTAAATAATTTTATATTTCCAATGATTATTTATAGTCAAACATCTGACTTTTATAACCCCAGTTAAAAATTGTTTTAGTAAAACAACTTATGTTTGTGTTATTTTAATTTTAACATTAAACAAAAAGATAATAACGTCATTTTCCTACCAATGTGGCTCCATGGGATCCCCAAGTTGACCCATGGCTTTAATTGGTCGGTCATGACACATCCAATAAGGGTAGGACATTTTTCTAGGTATTTTCATTTTATTAAAACATTATTCTTACCTTAAACTACACTAATTACCTCTAATCACGATTAAAAACATAATAAGTTACTATTCACCAAAAAATTATTTTAATCCCATTGAACCACATTTTACTTCTTAATTAAAACCATTTATGTTGGATTTTTGAAATTCAAAACACAAAGATGGAAAATTTTCATTTAAATGGAATATCAGTTTTTATAAGTACCACTTAGTGGTTTCACTATTCATCAAAAATTGATGTTTTTCAGAAAATTACCAAAAATTCACCCTAAGCTATATTTGATATTCCGAATTCAAAAATGATGTCTATTTTACAAAATTCAAAACATATAAGTTGCATTAATTAATGTAATAATTAATTCCCGCTGTAAAAACAAATAGCGTGTTTTTATGAAACAAAATGTATCAAAAGATTGACACTAGTTTAAGTCCGATTTCAAAGTGAAATTAATTCCAACGACCACGATTGAATTAAATGGTAAAAATATATTCTAATTTCAATTTAAAACCAATTAAAAAGATAATCTCTTTATATAAAAAAATTATATTTAAAAGAGTTTTTGAATTAAAATACAACATTTTTCACTATTCATTAAAAATTAAACTTTTTCGGAAAAATACCAAAAATTTACAGAAAGTAAATTTTGATATCCCGATTCTAAAGAAGAATTTTATTTTGTAAAATATAACACATAAAATTGTAAAAAAGTGGATTTAAAAGAGGTTCTCCATCAAAAGGAGGTTAATAGACCTTTTAAAGAATATTAGAATGTTTACGCTTAAAATTGAATTCATTCGCATTTTTAATCCTCTAACATTTATTGTAAAAAGTAAAAATATTTGAAAAACATATATAATCATTTTGTAGTTAGTTCTATTCATTCCCTCCATTACAACTGCTAGGCATTAACTACTATTTAAAATAATATTATTTTATTATTAGAGTGCAACGTACGATTCTCAAGAAACTCGCTATTGCGTATTGGGTACGCCATCAAGCATAGAATCCCCTTTAAAGTTATATTAATATTTTATTCACAAATATGTATAAATGTGTAAATTTCCTACTCTTTATTTACCTGGGGTGTTACATCCTTCCCCCCTTTTGGGAATTGCGTCCTCGCAATTTTAAATTTGGGCTTGGAAACATCATTGAAAATCCCACATCTGAACAAGAGTCCGTAAAAAATCAATTTAATATAAAGAAAGATAAGTATAGAGGTCACCTGAGTTAACCCATACTAGGATTCCATGTAGGAAAACATAGACATGGAGGAGAAAACATAGGGTCATGTCTTGATGGAGAGTGATAGAAAACATATTTAGGATAAAGTTAACCATAATAAAATCACAAACATGTGATGGGTTAAACGGTATTAGATTCACTAGTAGGAAAAGTCAATAGAAAACATTTTTGTTTTAAGTTAATTTTTATTGAGGAATTTATTCATAAGGAAACATAATCAGTTATCATGTTGACTTTCAACTTTTATTAGATTCCTTACTCAAACTCGTATTTTCTCTAAAAGACGAGTATTTAGGAAGACTTGTACACATTAAGAGTACTATAATCAACTTCTAGAGAATCACCTAATCCACAAAAGAGAAATATATACTTCCCATGACTTTAGAATTTAACCAAAACCAAAACCAAATAGGTTAGTATAAGATCAGATAATCCTGAAAAGGATAACCCTTTATAAAAAGAAAATATATTCTTAATCTCCAAAATTTGTCCAACAAAACCCAAAGTTCAACGAGGACCATTCGATAAAAAAATTTTCCATAAAATTATTCAAAGTAAACCTAACTGGGATTGAAACCCAAATATTTAAAGGATTTAGTCACATAGTCTTCCAAGTTAAATCGTAACATTTATCTCCAAACAACATGTGTTGCTCTTAATGTGTCGTATTGAAAAGTAATTAACCTAATCACATATCCTCCATGATAGGTTAATAAATTTCCATATATAACCCAAAATCAACTTACTCTTAATTCATAAAATCATCTAACTAAAATGAATAAGTCAAACTAACCCAGGACTTCACGTAGTCCAGTGGTAGGCGATAAATACCAGTCACACTTTGGTTGTGGGTTCGATTCCCGTAGCTTTGTCCGATGCGACGGGTTGTCACATGGTTTGCGTGTTGTCCTTTTTATAAAACTCCAAAAATAACCCTAACATGTTTTAACCTCAACAGTTTCCTTATACCTCTCATTTTCATCCAAATTCGTTACGATCTCAACATCTTAATTCTTGAAGTCTTATTTCACCACCATAAGATAAAATAAAACGATTCCCAAATTGAATAACATCATACCTTGATCATGGCGTCCACTCGGTTTCATCGTCATCTTTCTCAAGTAGGTAGAAGTACCATGAATTACAACAATGATTTAGAGATCTTTCAAAATCATTTTCTTCCTCCATTGAAATACACCTTGTACAACATGGGTCATATGGGTGTTCACAGAAAAACAATTTTGGAAAATAATCATGTATGAAATATAAGCCCATAACATCTGATAAAACATGATATCTATAAAATGGTAGGAAAGAATTTGAGTTAAAACTTTCTATTATTGGTCATTTTAAAATACCACAAGTATGTGCTGAGACACTATATTTTAAAAGAAAATATAAATAGGTTGTGCAAGGGTCTCCTTCCTCAGCACCATTTTTAAAATCATAATATGCTTCAAATTCTTGTGATAAGGTAAAATATTTGAAAATACCTTAATAATATTTACCTTTCTTGAAAATATCAGAATATTGTGAAAATAGTATTTGTCTAAAAACAACCCATGATCCATGATGATAACTAGGTATAGTGGAGGTGTTTGATATCTCAAACAACTGCATGCAAGTGAGTTGTATGCTAAAAAAAGTTTCACAATCTTCCGAACATGACTTTGCAATAATTATTCCAAGAATTTCATCAGGAAGAGATAAGAATGTCGTTTGAGATCCTCCTCCTTCCATTCGTAACCCACATTACACGACCTGAAAAAAAGTTATAAAACAAGGACTTAACAGAAATAATAGATATAGGGACTAATCATGTGTCTAACAAAAACTCTTAATCCCTAAAGTTGTCTTAACCGACCTCGGATACCAAATATAAGGCCCAAGCCTTAAACCTTACATAATATTGAGTAATTATAATATTACACATTGAGGATCTTTTTAGGTTTAGATTTTCAGGGAATTAGATCAAAAAACATGCATTACATTCCACATTTAAAAAAAGTGGTTACATAAAGATAGTATCCAATTTTTTTCCCATCAATGGAAACATATTTAAAAATAAAACATGGATTCTTTCTTGACACTTCCATGAGACTATCATCATATCATGTAACTTTCCCTTGACCTGTGAAAAACATTTCAAAAAAACTTGGGATGAGCATAAAAAGCTCAGTAAGGGTTATAAAAATATGGAAAGGAAACATGAGTTCTTATATACATAAGAATGAAATCATACTTTACCCATAAAACATAGTCACTTTAACATACCTCATCAAATCATGAATAAATCATAGAAATCATAAGACATAAAAGTATCTTGAGGCATTCATGACATTCTTACGTAGGGAGTAACCCTCTTGGTTACGTTTGGAATACCCACCACAGTATATTCCCTAAATCTCTTGGGGGAAACCTTATTGTTTCACTCCTTCACGTTACCTAATGCATTGGAGAGGTATATCGGGATCACCCGCCCTTAGTTTATCACGGAACCACCCGTCTTCATAACAATACCCAAGAACCATAACATAATCGTATCACATAATACATAAATAAAGGAAACATAACATTTCCACCTTTCAATCACAAGATATCAATAAAACACATTGATATAAAAAACCTTATGAAAACCATTTTCAATACCAAAATAAAAGAAATGTAAAACATGGTATTTATTTTTCTTTTAAAAAGATGGTATGGCTTATAGAGGAAGCCGAAACTCAAATAATGGTCACGGCGGCGGAGAAGTCGTTGTCGCCGCATACGTATGACAAAAACATTCCCTTTTGTCATTTTGTAAAACGCTTCGTATAAAAATATTTCTTTTGGGTAAAAGTAAAAGTCAAAGGGGTTTATACACCGTATAAAAGAAGGTTGTGTATAAAATAAAATATGCCTCAATGAAAGGAGATTGAGACGAAGTCCCTTACAAAGACGGTATCCTTGGTTTAAGGATAAATCAATTACATAATTATGTGTGACAAAATGAATACACCAAATATAAGTGGATATTAAGTGTAAAACAATCAGAAGTTATTCACACATACTCATATAATGACATATTCAAGGAGTACAAGTTTATCCCAAAGAATCAAATTTGGGTTAAGAAGTTCCCTTGCAAAAATTTGACAGCCCAACGGCGTCACTACAAAATTAGGAAAATGAGTTAATGAGAGATAAAAAGTGTATATCATCACATGGAGATAAAATTTAAATCAATAAGGATATAGAATAACATATCCCAACATAATAGTATGTGAATTAAAATACATAACAAAAGAAGTCTTTTAAAAAGAGGAGGGTGAAAGGTTCCCTTACCGACATGGGTATCCTCCAAAACATACACCCCGTGAAAGAAGGACAATAAAAAATTGATTTAAATACTCATAAATGAAATTATATTACACAATGAGTAAAATAATGGGCAGTTCATACACCACTCAATGGAAATTGTGGCAAATGTAGCATAAATCTCACGGGAATAAAAGCGAGATGAAAAATACCTTACAAAAACTCGGCAGCCTAACGACACCACGTAAAACATACAAAAATGGATTAATGAGATCAAATAGGGTCTCTAATAATATTAACATAAAATTTACAGAAAGAGGAATATAAAATAACATCCCCTAAGATAACAGAGAGAAGCTTAAAAATGGACATAAAGGAGAGTACTTAAAAAGAAAGAGAGAGGTTAGATCTCATACGAAAATTCGGCAGCCTAACGGCGCCACTCAAAACTTCTAAAATGGATTGATGAGAGAGAATAGGGTATCTCATCATATAAAAATAAAAATTACAGAATGATTAATATAAAAGAACATCCCAATAACAAGAAAGATTAGCTTTAAAAGGAATGACCTAAAAGAGTGTACATAAAAAGAAAGAGAGGAGTAGGATCCCTTACCTCAAGTCCGACTTGTCTTGTTAGTTTCTTTATATTCATGAATAATAAAAATTGTTCAATTTATAATTTCCTAAGGCCCTCCATTAGAGATTATGATTCCGTTCATATAACATATTATAATGTTATAATAATTTTTTAATAATGTTAGTTCATATCAGACATTTTTGCCGATGTTTTGTACATGAGTCAAAAATGAACTTGTTTGAAAAGTGATTGCCCATGTAGTTATAAGTAAATAATTTCCAGAATAGTATTAATGACTAAAATATCATATATATCCAGTATATATTCATTTTATACTATTCCATATCATTTAGAGATAAAAAACGAAATGGACCGTTCATGGAGACGGTAGGTCGTACGTACGCATGAACGCTACTTTCATTTTTTATTTGTCATATTAATGGAATTAAAAAAATGATATATATATATATATTATAATTCCATTATCATATATATGTTATATAGGTCACATTCTTTCTTTAATTTCATTCTTTATACATTCCATGTGTTGCATGTACGAGTCACATCACTTGAGGGGGCGGTAGTCCACACTTCCTCATATGAAATTATCTCATTTACACAACATGAAAAGAATAAAGGTATTTTTTAAATATAAAATACAGAAGCATATATTAAACATAAACACCATATATATCATATATAAAATACAATGACATCATAATGGCCACCTTTAAAGGTTTTAAAAGAATATTGAACAATCATCGTTTCGTGAGGCAGAAAATCGCCAACCACAGATACAGTATGTTCTTTAACCATTTGATGAAGGTGTGTGTAAGTTTAGCTTGAATACTTCTTATAAAAACATCCTAGTATATTGAATATACTTGCGTTGTTACAAAATAAATTAATAAACGTGTTTTGGGGGTTGGAGAAGCAACATAATACAAAAGGACTCAAGTGAAGACATTACCTTAAAATCGGGTAACTCCCTTTGGTTTTGAGCTCAAAGGCTTCCGTGGGAAGAATTATACCCAAAGTTAGGCTTCAAGGAGTTATAGAGGGATGTGGAGAGACAGAATGGGCAGGGATTGGCCGAGCCAATGTCTTTGGAAGTGTGGTTAAGGAGGTAGAGGTGGAGGCCTTTTATAAGAGGAGGGGAGGGGCACTCTTGGAAAGTAAGGAAATGTTACAATATTTTAGAATGAGTTTAGGATTTTAATGGTTCCACATTGAAGTGTTTCTAGGATAATGTGATAAGGGTTATAAATCCACCCATCCAATAGGTTTTTGACATGTGTAGGTCTTATATTTTTCATTATCATTCCATTTTATTTAAATCGTTAAATAATGAGGTCATCGCTGCAACATCATGATGTCATAAATAATTTAATTTATTTAATGTATAAAAATTATAAAAAAATACTATGATGTATTAAATCTGTTTATCTTTCCAATAAATATTTATAGTCAAAAATCTGACTTATATATCCCCAATTAATAAAAGTTTAGTAAAACAACTCATGTTCGTGTCATTTTAATTTTAACATTAAATAAAAATATAATAATGTCATTTTCCTACCAAAGTGGCTTCATGGGGTCCCCAAGATGACCCATGTCTTGACATGGTCGGCCATGACACATCCAATAAGGGTAGGACATGTGTCTAGGTATTTTTATTTTATTAAAACATTATTCTTACCTTAAACTACACTAATTACCTCTAATCGCGATTAAAAACATAATAAGTTACTATTTACCAAAATATTATTTTAATCCCATTGAACCACATTTTAATTATTAATGAAAACCATGTATATCTGATTTTTGAAATTAAAAACATAAAGATGGAAAATTTTCATTTAAACAGAAAATCAGTTTTTATAAGTACCACTTAGTGGTTTCACTGTTCATAAAAAATTGATGTTTTTCAGAAAATTACCAAAAATTCACCCTAAGATATATTGATATTCCGAATTCAAAAATGATGTCTATTTTAAAAAATTCAAAACATATAAGTTTCATTAATTAATTTAATAATTAATTCCTGCTGTCAAAACAAATAGCGTGTTTTTATTAAACAAAATGTATCAAAAGATTGACAGTAGTTTAAGTCCGTTTTCAAAGTGAAATTAATTCCAACGACCACGATTGGATTAAATGGTAAAAATATATTATAAATTCACTTTAAAACCAATTCAAAAGTTAATATAATCATATAAATAAATTATATTAAAAAGAGGTTTTGAATTAAAATACATCATTTTTCACTATTCATTAAAAATTGAAGTTTTTCGGAAAAATACCAAAAATTTAAACAATGTAAATTTTGATGTACCGATTATAAAGAAGAATTTTATTTTGTCAAATATAACACATAAAATTGTCAAAAAGTGGATTTAAAAGAGGTTCGACATCAAAAGGCGGTTAATAGACCTTTTAAAGAATATTAGAATGTTTACGCTTAAAATTGGATTCATTCACATTTTTAATCCCCTAAAATTTATTGTAAAAAGTAAAAATATTTGAAAAACATATATAATCATTCTGTAGTTAGTTCTATTCATTCCCACCATTACAACAGTTAGGCGTTAACTACAATTAAAAATAATATTATTTTATTATTAGAGTGCAACGTAAGATTCCCAAGAAACTCGTTGTTGCGTATTGGGTACGCCATCGAGAATAGCATCCCCTTTAAAGTTAGATTAATATTTTATTCACAAATATGGATAAATTTGAAAATGTCATACTCTTTATGTACATGGGGTGTTACTAATAGGGCCATATATGATATCATAACAATGAGTAAAATTCTGGAATAATTCATTAACCTTATTTAAAGAATTATAGCGGAGGATCAGACATGTATGAAGAAAAATTGATTGAATGAAAGGGAAAATCTCGCAATCTCATTTTTATCCGAGATTGTTTATAATTCAGAATTTACTGGGGAATATTTATTATTCCCATCAATGATTCCTCAATATGTAATATTATTTATATCCTCCTACAATTTTTTAAATCCAAATTTACCCTTCGATGAGTTTTTAGTAAATGATGTCAAAATAATCTTTTGTCGTATTTCATACGTGGTACTTTTTGAATTTTCTGGCCAAATTACGAGAAGAATGTTTTTTTAACTTATACAGCCTGAATGGAATTTTAGAAAATTATTTCCATGAAGCATCCTTTACATGTTTTCAAATTTATTTTTAATCAGATTTTTTTAGTTTAAAATTTTATGACATTTGAAGAAAAGAAAAATGTTTTTGAAGTAGAACTAATATTTTCCTCAAGAATGGAGTTCAAGTGTTTTATCAAAATTATTTTCCATATAAGATAATAGAGGGTTCTGTTTCTATAACTATTTTTACATTGATATGATTATGTTATGATGGAATTAATTTTCTGATGTCCTTTTATCTTATATGGATTATGTTATGATGGCACGATGTTTAAGAATCCCATCTTTATTACATGTGTTATGATATGATGTATGATTTATGATATTGTGGAACACATAATAATGGTATCATTATGAGATGTTTGGGAACTATATCTCCATAAAATACCTTGGGTAAATATTTATATCTCATGAGGTAGACATGTCTGGAACGACAGGTTAATCTGGTTCAGTGTTACCGGACTGAAACGAGGAGTGAACTCCGTTCAGAAATGGACTTTGTCCACTAAGAGAGTCTTGGTAATGAGTATTGACTAATAAGAAATGATTCTATAGGATTATGTGTATATGACACAAAGTTTCATGTTTTCAGTTATGATTAATGGGATTACATTTCACTACTATGATTTATCCCATGTTATGAAATTATGATCTCTTTTGCAGGTTAAGATTTCCAAAATGATATGTTCTTATGAATACGATGTGATTGAAATTTATTTTTTTTACCCTTACTGATCATTTTAGGTCACCATTTTTTATGTTTTCTTTTCCCCAGGTCAGGAAAAAGGATATTAAGTAAGATATTCCAAAGGGACACAAGATATGATAAAATAAAAGGGGGACAATGTAGATGATTTATGAACCAGTTGTTTATGTTTCCCAGTTTCTAAAGACAATATACCTATGCGTTCCTTTCATGGTTTTGTTATATGTTGTAATAAGTGTGATTCAATTCTGAAGTAATGATAATGTATGTAAAGTATGGGTCATTATAGTTGGTATCACAGGAAAGTTATGGTCAACTGTTGGAAACTAGGATTTGACAGCCTTAGTAAGAACCCTACGGATAAGTCTAAGCATAGATAACAATCTTAGTGTTTTAGAAATGGCCATGAACAACCTATGATAAGACCTTAAGTGTGAAATTTTATCCATGATTCTGTGTTTTTTCTATTATAATTAGTGTTTCTCACATTATTCTTCTTGGTTTTAGTCAATGGATGCAACCTGAAAGAACCATGTTAATGTGGAATGCGACGGGCAATGCAATGATTGTCCCCCTTAGGAACCAAACGTTATGGGAGCTGGAATGAAAAATCTTGTATCCATGCTCACACAACATTCTCAAGCTATGAATCATGCAAGACTTCCAAATGAGCAAAGGAAGAAGCAACATTCTGTTGAATCCTTCATGAGGCAGCGTCCTCCCTCATTCAGCAGGTCTACTGATCCATTAGTTTATGAACAATGGATCAGTACTACTGAAAAGATATTTTGAGTTCTTCAATGTTATGAACATGAAAAATTCATCTTAGCAGTGTATCGTTTGGAAGGTGATGCTGATCAATGGTGGAATCTTATCAAGAATACCAGGCAAAGAGATGAAATTGAGTCCATGGAATGGGACAAGTTCAAGAACTTTTTTTTCAATAAGTACTTCCCTTGTATTATTCGAAAAAATATGTTGGAGGGGTTTCATGAACTGAAGAAAAGGGATGATGAATCTATTGGTATCTACGAAGGAAATTTTACAAGACTTGCAAGGTACGCTTCTGGGATTATTATCCAACCTGATAGTAAGATAGATCGATTCTTTAGTGGCTTAAAAGCAAGTCTTCGAAGGGCGTTATCCATAAGGGACTTCAATAGCTATGAGGAAATAGTTCGATAGGATCTCAATGTTGAGATGGAGATTGGAGTAACCCATCAGTCATATGCATTTGATAAGAAGAGGAAAATGGAATTCAAAGGAAAATCTAATGAGCACACTGAAAAGAAGATGAATTTTCCCTTATGCTCAAAGTGCGAAAAGAAACATTGGGGGAGTTGTCTTAAAGGGAAAGTAAATGTTTTAAATGTGGAAAGGAAGGTCATCTGGAATTTGAAAGTCTTAATGATGGGAAGAAGATGTCTAGTGATGCGAATAATGAAAAGGATACATAGACTGAACCTCCTACACTTCAATGTTACAAGTGCATGGAAGTGGGGAATTATGCTAATCAATGCCCTAATCCAAGGGTTGTTGATGATGATCGACGTCAGAAACTCTTATGTCTAAAGACAATGGAAAGTCACATTCAATTTCTATCAGCGATGTAGAGTATGATAACGATGTGGTAAAAGGTTCACATTCAATCAACTCTAAATTAGAAAATATTTTATTTGATTCTGGATCCACCCACTCTTTTTATTTCTGAATAATTTTCTAAGGGTATCACTATATTACCTCTAAAATTAGATGTTGAGTTAGCAGTGACAACCCCTAATGGCACAACAGTCGCATCAAAAGATTGTAATTATTCTCCGATTGAAGTTTGTGGTAAAGTGATTCCTACAAATCTTGTGATCCTTCCTATAGTGGAATTTTATTGGATTCTTGGCATGGATTGGATTTCTTTATATGTAGCTCATATCAATTTCCAAATAAGGGAAGTCACATTTCATATTCCAGATCAATCTATGATTGTATATCGATGCAAGGGATGAACATATCCTTCCAGTGGAAATTTCTTCCATTTTATGGGTCTTGATTCCACTAAATTAAGGTTATTTGTCTCAAATGGTTGGTGAGAAACTCACGATTAAGAATATTCCCATTGTATGAGAGTTTGATGATGTCTTTCTGGAAGAATTTTCAGGTCTTCGACCAAATCATGAAGTTGAGTTCTCAATAGAACTCGTACTGGGTGCTTTTGCCTATTTCAAAGACACCTTATAGAATGGCCCCAATTGAGTTGCAGGAATTGAAGAACCCACTCCAAGATAACCTTGATAAGGGATTCATACACCCTACTACGTCACCTTTGGGAGCACCAGTTCTATTTGTAAAGAAGAAAGATGGATCAATGAGACTCTACATTTATTATCTAGAGCATAACAAGATCACTATTAAGAAAAAATATCCTCTCCCACATATTGATGACTTATTTGACCAACTACGCGGAGCTCAATACTTTTCCAAGATTGATCTTCTTTCTGGGTATCATCAATTAAGGTTTAAAATGGAGGATATACCAAAGTCAGCTTTCCATACAAGGTATGGACACTATGAATTTATAGTGATGTCATTAGGTCTTACTAATTCCCCTTATATCTTAAAGGATCTAATGAATAGAGTCTTTAGAAAGTATCATGATCAGTTTTTGGTAGTCTTTATATATGAAATTCTTGGCTATTCAAAGAGCAAGGAAGAACATGAAGATCACTTGCAAATTTTATTAAAGACCCAGATAAAGGAGAATATTTATGCCAAATTTACCAAGTTTGAATTTTGGCTTCAAAAATTTTCATTTTTTGGTCACATAATCTCAAAAGAGGGGATATCTGTGGATCCCGCAAAAATATTGGTTATCGAAAGATGGTCGATATTAACAACAGTAACTGAGATCTGAAGTTTTCTTGGTTTGGCTGGATATTATTGACGTTTTGTGAAATAAATTTCATGATTATCTCTTCCAATCACCAATTTGACTCAAAAAGGAGTTATGTTCGTGTGGATGGAGGAATGTGAAGAAAATTTCAAGGAGTTGAAAAGAAGGTTATCCAGTTCACCTGTGATCACACTGCCTTGTAGTGGACAAAGGCTTGTGATCTACAGTGATGCATCCAAGAAGGGGATGGGGTGTGTTCTCATGAAAAATGATATGCTGATAGCTTATTCTTCATGATAGTTGCAAATCCATGAGCAAAATTATCCAACTCATGATTTGGAGTTAGCTGTGGTAATATTTTCATTAATGATTTGGAGGCATTATCTTTATGGTGAATGGTGTGATATTTATACTGATCATAAAATATTAAATTATATTTTCACACAAAAGGAGCTGAATATGCACCAGAGAAGATGGTTGGAGATGATTAAGGATTATGACTGCTCAATTCATTACCACCCAGGGAAATCAAACAAGGTGGCAGATGCATTAAGTCGACAAGACCATGCGAGATTATCCATGATAAGGATCACAAAAGATCCAATATTTAAGGATTTTAAAAGGATGGATCTTGGAATTATAATGGAAGGGGAAAAATATTATCTTTCTCAAATGAATGTTCAACCATATATACATGTGAAGATTAAAGAGTCACAGAAAGAAGATGTAGAGTTACAAAAGAAGGTGAGAAATGTTCCTGAATTCAACATTGATTGTGATGGGATAATAATGTTCAGGAATCAGGTTTCTGTTCCTCCCATACCAGAATTAAAGAAAGAGCTACTGGACAAGGCTCATAGTTCGTCATTCTATATTCATCCTGGAATCATGAAGAGGTATGGGGACCTGAAAGAGAACTTCTGGTGGGATGGAATGAAAATAGATGTTGCTGAATATGTCTCTCGATGCTTGGATTGTCAGCAAGTTAAAGCTGAGAGACAGAATTATAAGGGGATGTTACAACCATTACCCATACCCGAATGGAAATGGGAAAACATCACTCTGTACTTTGTCACTGGACTTCCCAAAACATCCAAAGGAAATATTTCCCTCTGGATCAGCTTTCGAGGATATATGTAAAGGATGTGGTAAGATTGTATGGAGTACCATTTTCCATTATATCTGATCAGGATCCGAGGTTTACCTAAAAGTTTTGGTGAAGTCTTCAGCAAACCCTTGATACAGATTTGAGTTTCATCACTACTTATCATCCTCAGACAGAAGGTCAGTCTGATAGGACAATTCAGACTCTAGAAGATATGTTGAGAGCTTGCTCTATGGATTTCAAACATTGTTGGGATCAACACCTACCTTTGGTGGAGTTTTCTTATAATAATAGATTTCACTCCAGTATTAAAATGGATCCTTATGAGGTTCTCTATGGAAAGAAATGTAGGACCCCAACTTGCTGGGATGATGTTGGGGAAAGAATGCTATTAGGACCTGATCTTGTTGATGAGATTGAAAAAAGTTCAGATCTATTCAACAACACATAAGAGCAGCAGAGAGTCGACAAAAAAGTTATGATGTTAACCAAAAAAATACTAGAGTTTGAATTTGGTGATAATGTGTTCTTAGGAATATCTCCTTGGGAGAGAGTAATTAGATTTGAAAAGAAGGGAAAGTTGAGCCCTAAGTATATCGGTCCTTTCAAAATACTAGATCATGTTGGGAAGGTAGCTTACCGATTGGCGCTTTAACCGAATCTCTCTCAAGTTCACGATGTGTTCCATGTATCTTTCCTGAGAAAGTACATACCTGATCCTTCACATTTACTCAACTCAGAAGTTCTACCACTGGAGAAAGATCTTTCTTATGAAGAACAGCCGATAGTGATTCTAGTTCATAGAAAAAAAATTACTACAGAACAAGACCACTCGCTTGGTGAATGTTTTATGGAAGAAACACCAATTAGAAGAAGCTACATGGGATCTTGAGGATATGACGAGGGAGAGGTATCCTCATCTGTTTGTTACAAAGTGATGAATTTAGAGGGAGAAATTCATTTTAAGGGGGGTATAAAGTAACACCCCAGATTTTTATGAGAAATATTTTGTTTTTATGTTATATACATCATCAACGGAATCTTTCACTACATCACTATCTTGGTGTTCTTTACACGCAATCACGACCTTCCTCGATAGCTTGCGAGTTTCACTAAAAAACGATATGCTTTTAAAATATTATTAAAACTAGCCGTTATGAATACTAATACCCACTTTTTGTATTTTTATAAATTTTATCATTCAAAATGGACTTCATTTTTTGATTTGTAATATCAAAATTATCCTAGGGTGAATTTTTAGTATTTTTCTGAAAACATTAAATTTTTGATGAATAGTGAAAATACGGGGTTACTATTTAAAACAAGAATTTTTATTTAAATAATAATTTATTTTATTTAAATTTATTGTAGGTCAATATTGTTACTTAATACCTATATATTTTCAATTTAATTCATTGAAGTCATTTTATAAAAATGTTAGATATATAAAAATTATATCGAACTTTTCACCGTCTTTTACCTACCTCCGAGGAGCTTTTTGCAAACTTACATAAAACATAATTTTACCACTTATGTGAGTGGAATTTTGAAACTCCGAGAGACATGGTTAATATGAAGGAGTAAATGTGGTTCAATGAGATGAAAATAATTTTTGGCGAATAGTAACGTTTTAGTTTTATTTACCACGGTTAAAATAAATAGGGTAATTAAGGGTAAAAATGATATTATTATTACCCTAACACATGTCCTATTTCTATTGGGTAAGATTAATTCGACCAAAAACAACCTTAGGAATAAAATATGACCATTTAGGTCCACTTGTATTAGATTACGACATTTAATATTATTTTATATAAAGAAGAGTTAAAATAGTTAAAATAAATGTTTAATAACAAAAATATATTTAATATAGGGTTATAAATAAGATAATTTCTACTATAAATATTCATTAGTAATATAAAAATATTTCCTACATAATGGTATTTTATTTTTAAATTTTTAGACATTAAAAAATTTAATTTATTTATGACACAGTGATGATGCATTAATTATCTTATTAATAAATTATTAACATAATTGATGTTATAAATACCCAAATAAATATAATTTGAGACTTTTTAGAAATTAAACTAATTTTATAGGTTAATATGAGATATTATTATTGATTTAATTAACTTTTTTAGAAGTAATAATGCTTTTATGATTTTCACAAAAATCGATTACAAAATAGAGTCAAAATTGACATAAAATGGTTTTTTAAACAAATATTATATTATGAATTGTTATATTATTTCTAAAAGTCTAATGTTCAGCCATAATATTAGATAATGTTATATATATTAATAATGAACAACGTGGGGTTCTTTTGGCTTGTTATAGTATGTTTATTAACCTTATAGTGTAAGAAAACAAGAAGACATGGTAAAAGTAAAATTATTTAACTTAAAGTTAAATCTAAATGATAAGGTTAAAATAAAATCCTAAACTTGTTTAAATTATATTGGATGAGAGGATTGTTTCCCATCCCCACCTTAGCTTCAAAATAAATCAATTTGGAGCTATTAAAAACCGAATATGACTTTATAATTAAATAATATTTTTAGTTTTTCCAAAGCTACCCCTCTCCTCCCTTATAAAAGGGCACCTCCTCCCTCTCCTCCTCACACCACTTTGAGTCTTCAAGCTCTGCAAAACCCTTCCAAGTTCTCTTCTACACTTCCCTAGTAATATTCTAGAGGTCCTGGTCTACTTCAGAGACAAATTTTATTGGCATAAGAGGATGCTTCAAAGAGGCGTATCGAAGAAGAGGTAATATCCGTTACTGATTCATTCAACTTTATTTCTTCTTCTACTTATTATTCTTCAATTGTATCAATATGAAGTAATAACATCAGTATCACTCATATACTGATATGTTATTAAATGTATGAAAGAACCCTATTTCACCATCTATCCAGCCTACGGAAAATGAAATCACCACGCGTGCGTACGTACGAAATACCGTCTCCACGTCGTAGTGTAATCTATTTTCCACCACCGCCTTACTTGGATGGGTATAATGGTGTAAATAATAACTATATATGATTATTGTAAAGTGATATTGATTATTAAATAGTATACATACAATTCAATAAAATTCCACAATCATGGGAACGATATCATCACTCGTGCGTACGTACGGCCTACCATCTCCACGATGTGATGCGGCTCGTTCCACATTATCTTCAATGAATAACGATTATATAAATGCATTGAATGAATAAATATGATATATATTACACTAATACCATTCTGGAAATGAGGTATCTATAACCTAAAAATAAGAATAATATTTTATTCGACAAAACATGCATAAGAACAAAAAAAGTAATAAACACTCGAATAACAAGTAGAAATGAAATATTACTAATATGAAGCTAAGAATATGACCATATATGATATCATAAAAATGATTACGATTCTTGAATAATTCAATAACCTTATTTAAATCATTATACAGGAGTTTCGGACACGTACGAAGCAAATCAGACCTAAGGTAAGGGAAAATCTCGCAATCTCATTTTTATCCAAAATTGTTTATACTTAAGAATTTATTGGGGAATATTTATCATCTACATCCATGTTTCCTCAATATGTAATATTATTTATATCCTCCTACAATTTTTTAAATCCAATTTTAACCTTCATAGAGTTTCTAGTAAAATATATGAAAGGAATCTTTAGTCGTTTTTCGTACGAGGTACTTTTTGAGTTTTCCGTCCAAAGTACGAGAAGAATGTTTTTTTAACTTATACGGCCTGAATGTAATATTAGAACATTATTTCCATTAGGCTTCCTTTACAAGTTTTAAAGTTTATTTTTAATTAAATTCTTTTATTTTAAAATTATATGAAATTTTAAAAAAGTAAATTTTTTTTGAAGTAGAAAGGATATTTTCCTCAAGAATGGAGTTCAAGTGTTTTATCAAAATTATTTTCCATCTAAGATAATATAGGGTTCTGTTTCTATCCCTAATTTTACATTGATTTGATTATGCTATTATGGAATTAATTTTATGATTTCCTTTTATCTTATATGGATTATGTTATGATGGCATGATGTTTCAGAATCCCAACTTTATTACATGGGTTATGCTATGATGTATGATTTATGATCTTTTTGCACACATAAGAATGGTATCCTTATGAGATGGGTGGGACCTATATCTCCCTCCAATTAATTGGGTAATTATTTATATCTCATGAGATAGACATGGCTAGAACGGCCGGTTAATCTAGTTTAGTGATACAGGGCTGAACCGAGGAGTGAACTCGGTTCAGAAATGGACTTTGTCGGCTAAGATATTCATTGCAATGAGTCTTGACTAATAAGAAATTATTCTCTATGATTATGTGTGTATTCCAAAAAGTTTCATGTTTAATGTTATGATTATTGGGATTACATTTCACTTCTATGATTCATCCCATGTTATGAAATTATGATCTCTTTTTCAGGTTAAGATTTCCAAAATGATATGTTCTTATGAATATGAGGTGATTGATATTTCTTTTGTTTTCCCTTACTGAGCATTTGAGCTCACCCTTTTGTATGTTTTCTTTTCCCCAGGTCAGGAAAAAGGATTGTAAGTAAGATATTCCAAAAGGGTATCTATATATGATAAAATAAAAGGGAGACATTTTAGATGATTTATGAACAAGTTTTTTATGTTTCCTAGTTTCTAAAGACACTATACCTATGCGGTTCTTTCATAGGTTTGTTATATGTTGTAATAAGTGTGCATCAATTCTGAAGTAATAATAACGTATGTAATGTATGGGTCATAATAAGTTTATCCATCTGGAAATTAGGTTTTAATAGAGGGGGATGTTTTTAAGGATTCCTCCACAATGGTTCTGGATTAGTGCTCATAATACCATTTTATGGTGTTCCACCAGTGTAGCCGGTTTGGGAATGTAAAGCCATCGTGTCACATTCCTCCAAAGTCATTCCATCATATTGAGTGTCTGGGTCATCTACATAAGATTTATAGGAAGCATAACATGGGGATTAATATGTGATCGAAGGATTCCACTGTGTGACTGTGAGGCAATATATTATTCTGCCATCAGAGCCCCAGTCATAAGTCTTGGGTTGAAGCTCACACATAGTTGGGTGTTTTCGTGGGTCTGAATCAACAGTTTGTGTTTTGTGGTTTGTGTTGGTAGTAAAACACTTTAATTCATTCTTTTTATGGTATTGAACTATTAATTATTTGATGTTGTTGTAATTTCGTTGTTTTTTCATGAAGTTATGATGGAATCGTTCTATTATAATCTAATAAGTCATGTGTTTGTGGATGTGGTTTTTTGAATCACTTGTTTTTTGTAAAAGAGTGTTTGGACCTTGTCTTGGATGATCTTGGTTTATTTGTGTTCGTTAGGAGATGTAAATTCTAATGGATGAATCAATGGTCGTTGGTATTCTCAGGTTTAATACTAAAGATACGTTATGCTTGGGGTTTTTCTATAGTGCTGTTGGTTTTTAGTTTGGGTCGAGAGTTCCATGTTTTTGCGGAGATAATCTTTTTATCATTCTATAAATGTTAGTTTGGATTGGTGGGGAGTTCCCGATTTCCCCCACTTCTCGGGGTTGTATGATTGGGTTTTGAATTGCCACTCTAGTTGAGTTCTTTTTGTGGGGAGACCACTTTTGTGTTCTTTTATTCTCTTGCATTTTGTTTTATTTCGGTTTCAATTGGGCAAGAATTATTGTTTTGTCTATTTTTTGGCGGGGAGACATTCTGGGGGCATAAAATGTCTGTGGTAGGGATAATAATTACACCCTAACATTTAATTTTATTTTTATGTTCTTATTTTTTGGATTAGGGTTCTCGTGCAAAGGTTCGAGGGGGGCCCCAATTTAAAATATCATGACATTTAATAACATTACTAGGTTTCAGACACATGTGTGGTCACCACGTGGTTGGAGATAGCCTCTTAGACATCTCTGGTGTTGTGGAATTTCCTAATGTTTTAAATATATGAAATTATATGTAAATAAAATTTCTAAATCATTTAAATTATTTTTATTGTTTAAAAAAATGAGTAAAATTATTATTATTATTATTATTATTATTATTTTGATGGTCATTAATATGTATATTTTTATTATTATTTCTTTATTATTATTATTATTATTATTATTATTATTATTATTATTGTTATATTATTATTATTATAATAAATAAAAAAACCAATCTTTAGGTCTACCCGTATAACCCCCCCCCCCCCCCTTCATTTGTTCGGCGTACAATCCTAGTAGACGAATCCCAGCCCAACGCCTCAACCCCTAGTGCATCCCTCCATTTCTACTGCACTCCAACAGGCTTCTATGCCTAGGCCATCTCCCTCAAAACACCTCGGGCCCCTTTCCCACACTCGAGCACACCATTTTCCCCAACTTTCTCTCTCATGCACCCCAGCCTAACCCCTACACGTCTCTAGCTAAACGCACCCTCAACCCCCAGTGTCATTGTAACCCCAGCCAACCTATGACCTCCTCAGTTCATGCAGGAAACCTCGGCCCCAGCCTCTACTTTTCTTTGGTAGCATCTTCACCACCAACCCTCTTTCTGCACTTCCAGCCAGCGCGACCGACCACCTATGAACCGGACCCCCCATCTTTGGTCATCGACCTCACTAATGGGAACACTCCTCCTACACCACATTGGTTTACATATTAATATTGAGAATTTTTTCGTAAATTTATTGAAACCTAAATAATAAAATTGTGTTTCATGTTCTTTTATTACTATTTAGTTTGTGCGGTTGGTCAGTCAGTTATTATTCTTCCTTCAGTCGAGGTGTTGTCATGTTTGCGATTTATTTTAGGAAGGTGAATCTAAGGACATCATTTATGTTTAATTATATTAACATTTCATTCTTTAATGTATTTATTTTATCTAATTATCAGCTTTATTTTACTCATCTGTGGTTTCCTATGGTGTTTTTTCATTACTAAAGGTTTTTATAATAACTGTTTTAGTTCATTATTTTAAACTTTTCTATCTGCACTAATGTGAAAGAAGATTGTTGAATATCCAATGTTGTTCTATGAAAAAAATATGTGATTCAAAATCATTATAATAATTTTTTCAATATATCTTATTATGTGTTTTTGAACCCATATTATATTATAAAACTCCTTTTATCATTAAATTTGGATCAAGTAATATAAGGGCTTATTGTTTTTGTGAAATTATTTTAGAAAGGATTTATAATTATAAGTTAATGGGTTGTGTTTTTAGACAATGAGTTTTTATTCCTAAACAATGTTTGTTTTATAATACTTATAGGGGGTTTTATGGTCTCATTGGGGTTGTTTTTTATTTTTTCCAAATGTTGTGGACAGTTGGGTTTGGTTTATAAATCAGGAGATTAATTTGTGTGATGGGTTATCAATTATTCTCTTGGGTTTTTACTATAACTTTGGATGTGTTTTCAAATGAATATGGCACTTGAAAAAGGGGTTTTCTGTTTAAATCTTTGTGACTTACATGGTTCTTGGTTTTCAATTAAATTTATTTTCCCTGTGGGAGGTTTTTAAGAAAGACTTGATATGTGTTCTTTAGAGCACATTCGTTTGCATTTGAATGATTTTTAGATTTGAGTTAGAAAATGATAAAGGCTCATTTGGTATTTATGAAATTATTTTGTGGGCGTTTTTGAACATAAGGTCTTGTATAGAGTTGTAAATACAAAGTAGTGTTTCTGTGATGTTTTGGGTAATACTTTTAGACATGTCATGTTGAAGGCACGTTTTGGACTTTCATTATTTGTGTAATTTTTGTGTGGATTCATTTAAAGGATGGTTTTTGATAATTGTGTTCCCATTTGGAAACTCTATTGTTTTGTAAAATGTTTTAAATAGTTCCCCTGATTGTATGGCATGATAGCTTGTTTGTCACCTTTGATGATATATGGAAATTATGTAAGTTTATTTATATGGGTAACCTCTATAGGGTGAATATCCCATTATGGGTTATCTTATAGAGTGTTTGTTTTTGGGGTAGAAAAATTTAGTGATTCCCTGGTAAGTCTAGTCACGAATGCAGGGGCCTCTTAAATACACAGTATTATCATTATAACCACTATGGGGTCTATGGTATATTTTATATGATCGAGTAATGGTTTCTAACCAACCTCAATTAGACTGGTTGGTACCCCTAGATTTATTGTTAGTCTAGGCGGGATTTTCCACTGGATTGGTCAGTTTTAGGTAGGCTAATTTGATATAAACTTAGGAGATTAAACATACACTGGTAACTGGTTTAGAATAAACTACATATAGGGTTCTTCTAGGGATCTTTAGTATGACCCATGGATACATTATTATTTACATTTTTTTTTACTTTTTGTCATACTTTTTTATTTCTATCATTGCTTTACTACCTATATTATTTTATCCTAGCTTGGGTCTCTTTGGTTTCTGGTAATATTTATAAAATTTGAAAGGGGTGTTTTTAAATAGTAGGTAGAATGTGTTGGAATTTGGAAAGAAAAAATCAAGTTTCTTATCTTAAAATGTGAGAAAATTACTTTTATATATGTATTTAAACAATTTTTTATGGATTATTTTGGGAAATGATTCATTATATTAGATGGATTATCTTAGAAACCCAAATGATAATTTTTAATGCTCATACCAATTTTATTATTTCAGATGAAGGCCCCTTTTGCTCAAGTTCTATTTTATGAGTTGCTCATTATTCGAGAATGTTTGGCCATTGGTTGGGTGGTATCCTGGACGGTTTATGTGGTGGTATTTGCATTTTTATTTTTATTTTTTTACTTCTTCTAGAGTTTAGTATTATTGTTGGGTTTATTATTGTTTATTTATTTATATTTTATGGTCTGAATAATAATCTTTGATTATGTTTTGATTGTTGGAACTAGATTTAATCACATGGGGATCGGGAATGCCCTTTGGGACATGTCACGGACCAGCTCAGGTGAATGGTTCAGGGTCGACTCGAGTTTCTTCGTGATATGTACCCTCTTGTTTTCAATATCTTTTTTATAACATGTATACCATATTATTATAAATATTTTGATATCACCCATCTTTCATCTTGATCCCATAAAACATTTATAGTTACACAATTCATTGAGGGGGGTGCAGGTATCTCCAATAAATTAATGAAATACTATAGGCATGTGACTCAAGATAAAAAATAATAATGATATCATGACCCATAAAAAGAGAAATATTTCCTAAAAATCATTTAATTACCTTAAAACTAAATAGGGATTATAAACGTTTCATTATACTATAATATATGGAAAAGAGATAGATTTCATAATCACTTAATAAAATCATAACCCATGAAAAATAGTTGGTTTCAACAGAATATAACACATTTAGTAGAAAAAGGTTTCATAGAAATCATTCCCTCAAAAAATAAACCATTAATGAAATATTTTTAATAGTATTCTTGGATCATGTCCCCAATGAAACCTAAACCATATCAAATGATTCAATCTTAAATGGATAAGTATTTTGAAATATCTCATGGTTCATTTTTTAAGGAAATTAAAATTTCATTCAAATAAAACTTTTAAAACAATGTACATATTCAAAATATTTTTATTTAAAAAACACTTGAATACATATAAAGTATGATTTAAAATCATTTAAAACATTTATTTAGGAAAATATATTTTCTTATTTAGAAAATGTATTTTGGAAACATAAATCCTATTCAAAATCATTTTATTTTAAATTAACATCGAATACATTTTGAGAACCTTTTTTCACAAAATCATATAATGGAATATAATTGAAAATTTAAAAATAGTTTTCAAGAAAAAAAATGAGGGAAGAATGATTATCATTAAAAATACCTTTTAAAAATAATATTTTTTGAAGAATGTTAGTTTGAAAAAAACATTTAGAATAATGAATGTAGAGAATATTATAGAAAAAAAAATTAAAAATGAACATGTATCCTTTGAAAGTAATATTCAATGAAATTGTGGTCTTAATGGAGGGGAAATCTATACATTTCAAAAATGATTTTTGAACATTAAAGTATTTAGAAAAGTTCATTGATTGGAAAATGAAAAGATGAATACTTTTAAAAGTAATATTTTATTAAAATGGTTAAATATGGTTAAAAATTATTTAAAAAACATTTAATCCCATTTATTAAATTATTTTACAAAGACACTATTTTGGAAGAATATAAAATTCTAACTGCAAATATATGTAAATTCATACATTCTTAAAAACATATTCTTAATAATTTTAAGTACCAATTAGTGTAAAAATTATACAGTCCCCTAAATACATCATGAGTAACCATTAGAGAATAAAATTCATGATATTTCTTTATAGATGGATAATAATATTTAAAAAATGATAACTTAATCATAAAAAATACTAATAAATAATGTGTTTGTAACAATAAGAACTTCCCTGTTTGGTTACATAAAATCAAAATCTCAATGAGGGAATAACATTAAATTATTCCTCTAATATAACTAGAAGAAAATATTATTTTTACAAATTTTTAAATAACATTATATACACCCCATAAAAAATGAGTATCATAGAATGGAATTAATCTTAGGGAAGGAAATTGAGATGAAAATTACTTTACTAATTTTGTTAGCAATGAACCATTACCACATGAAATAAATATCATAAAATTGAAATGTTAGTACCCATGAATCAATGTATAATAATAATAGAATAAATTAATTTTAATTATATAAACCCAATAGAAAAATATATGTTCATAACATGGAATTAGTCCAAAATAATAAAAAATGAGATAATATTAATTTACCCATTTGGTAATGTTTCAACCATTGCCCCACGAATGAAAGATCATCACATGGATAAGTAAATACCCATTATGTTATGTATTAGAATCATATAATTAATTCATGGGAAGTATGTATGTAAATATAATCGGTGGTGAAAATGGAATAGGTCTCACATAAATAAAAGTGAGATGAAATAATTGTTACCTTATGTCTTGACTTTCATCATACACGTTCAATCCTCATCTTCTTTCAGTAACTCCTTTTTTCACCAAAGGGATTCCATGATTGGATTTATTTGAAATGGGAGGAAAATATGATTAATTTATGGAAGTTGGGAATTTTATTCGGTAGGGTTTTTATTTGGAATAGTTATTGATAGGTGTGATGAAGTGAGGGGGTGAGTTCTCTTTTATAATGGATGAGGAGTTATATTCTTGTAAATATTAAAAAAACTATAGATAAGTACCCCTTATATCATGTGGCTCCAATAAATTTCAATTTTAGATTTAAATTATTATTTCATCTATATGTATCCATCTAATGGATTTTGGACATGTTTCTAGGTTATTGGGCCACTTAGGCTAGTGTTTAACCATTAAGTAAATCTGTTTTAACCTTAGTCATTTCAATTAATTTTAATTATGTTCACTTTTAATTTTGTTAAAGAAAACATATATAATTATAATATAATTATAAATTATATTAAATAATAATATTCAATCTATTTTGTCACATTATAATCACATAAGGTCCAGAAATTAATTTATAAATAATCTCGTAGATGGGACGAAACAACTAGTTTTTTATTTCAAAATGATCAAAAGATCGAAAAGATTTTACAATCAATATCATTTAGATTTTTTTTCAATTACTTAAATTTTATTAAATGATGTAAAATTGGTCTAAATATATATTATAACCAATTTAACTCAAAAGTTTAATATTTATATAATTTAGATGAAAAACATTTTTTTTGTAAAACTCCATGTTTGGTATATTAATTAAAAAAATAAACTTCTCATAAAGAACCAGCAATTATATCTAAGTTATTTTTGATATTTTTCATTCAAAACTGATATTTATATTTTCAATTAATAATTATAAAAGATAAAAAAATTATATTTCAAATTGATGTTCCACTAAAAGGTGGTAACATTACGTTTTAGAAAAATAAAAAAATTTATTCATAAAATAGGATTTATTCTTATCATATAACTATCAAATATATTGGATGAGTATTAAAATATGTATTAAATATATAATATATAAATTTTATTTATATATTGACCTAAAATAGTGTTTGTACATAAGGATGTAGTTTTCTTAGAGAATGAATGTCATTATTTTCATATATTTATTAATGAAATTCATATATAATTAATAACAATATGATTAATTTTATATGTATGTTTAAATCAAATTTTCAAACTTTATTCAGTATTATTCCTAACAACCATTCCAATGGAAGTTGGTATTTGTAAACAAATTTTAATAATATTATTAATAGTATATTATTATTTGATAAAACATGGTAATACATGTAGTAAATGCTATCAAAGGAACATAAATTTTTTTACAACACAAGATAAACATAGTTTTTCATGTATTGAAACCCAATCTAACAGTTTCATTTAGTATATGCTGAACATGTAGTTCTATACAATGTAATAATATCTTGGTTCATTAATATAAGAGAAACAAAATTTAGTGTTGCATGAAATGAAAAATATTAGAATGATTAATTTAATTCAAAAGAAATAAAAAAAATTATTATTTTGTTACATGTATCAAGATAGTATAATAATAATAATAATATTTCATTATATTTGTGTTAATTAATGTGTTATTTTTTTTAAATGTAATTTATTTAGAGAAGGTATAAGAATAAATAAATTTAAAGAGGTGGGGTAGGAAGATAACATATTATTCAATTTAAATTCATATATAGACTCTTTAGGACCCAATTAATGGTCTTATTAGAAAAAAATACCTATATATTACATATAAAGAATTTTATAATATATTTTGTTAGGTTTTTGTCGAGATATAGAGCGAAACTCACTGATTTCAGATGACTAACATTAAATTCGATTGCTTATATGACATGCAACACCATGCATAGAAGAGAACGAAATTACCATGGATTTATAATATATTAAAATTTAAATAAATTATATCTCTTAGATATATATCAATGAACACAACAACGTATTTGAATTCAATTTGATATTCCATAAAAATATTATCAATTAAACATAGTAATTATAATCTAACTATTATGTTGGCAAGTATGGGTAGTAATTATTATATTTTATAAATTATATTATTTTCAAATATATTAAATAAATTCAATGGATATTTTTTGATTATTAATAAAATAATATTTATTCTAACAAAATTGATAATTGTTTTAAAAATAATACTTTTTTAAAAAGGGTATTTGGTCTTTATTTGCATAGATAATTTGAAATTTATTTTTTCAAATTTCAAAATAATGAATTTTAAAAAAAATCATTTGTTAAATATAAATTTCAAAATATTCTTTTATTTTAATTTATAAAAATATATAAAAATATATAAAAATATTTAATTATCATGAATACTAAAAAATACTAACTTTTATTTAAAACTACATTTTCGATAAAATTATTTAAAAGTATAATTTATATTTCATGTTTTATAAAGTAGAATTTATTGAATTATAATTAAATTTAACATATTTAAGTTATTTGAATCAATTTTATGTCATTTTAAAAAAATCTATTTAATCTAATGATTTATTTTCTTCAGAAAACAATTTTTTCTATCATGCATGTGGGTTTAATGTAAATTTGAATTCTTCCAATAATTTGAATTTTTTAGGAAAATGGTTTCCATACTTGGAATAAGAATAATTTATATTATATAATTTTATTAAATCAATTTTTTATCATAATCATAAATGCATAAAAACCAATTAATTATCATTGTTAAGGTAAAATATGTTTTATAGGGGTTATACAAAGAAGATAAGGTATAAATATTACAAACAATGTTTACAAAACCCATTTTTGGATGTATTTTAATCTTATCACCTTAATTGTTTTATAAGGTTCCATTCTGGAGGCTACCAACCTGAGAGAAACATGGGTGTCACTTTTTCTTTTCATAATTTCCATGTGTGTCCTCTCCACCACATATAAAAGGCCACCTCTATCTTCTCTACTTCACACTTAAAAATCTCTCTGTTTCAGACACATACTGACCATGTCAATCCCTTATTCATCTTCCAACATCCTAGATATATTTTCTTTCTCATAAATACAATATATAAAGGAATTATATATAAATGAAATTTTGTTCTCCAAAAAAAAGATTTTGAATCATTAACATGCATATTTTTTTCTTCCTCTAACTCAATAAAATTAAAAAAATTAATAATAAAAATAATTTTCTATTATATACTTATATTTTATTATGATATGATAGTTACCTATAATAATCTCATATTTTATCAAATGGTAATCAAAATCAATGATTGTGATTGTATAAGACAATTACCTCCCCAACTGATGTAATTCGTTTTGAGTCACCACCATTCATGGATGGATATAACTATTTTTTTTAAATAATTTATATGATATTTATGAAATTATTATATATTTATAATTATCATGTCACATATACCTACATACACTCTATTTTGTAGGGTGTACGACAAACTAGTTAATGTCTAATATAGACTACCATCTCACTAAGCAATTTCATTATTTTTTCGCATATTCTTTACATGGAATATATCAAGGGTATATTTCATGATTATATGTGATATGTATGATATAAAAATATTCATAAAATATAATATGACAACTTACTTTTTATGTTTAAATATATTAGAAAAAAATAATTTCCCATGTGCATACATGTGTGATACAACCTCCATATAGTGATATAAAATTTATTTCATTTAATTTTTACATAGATGGTAATAAGGATGTATGTTATTTATAAAAATATATATATACAATAATAATGATTCTTTAAATTTTTATTCATTTTTATTTTATTTTTTTTCCATCCATTAAAAAAAATGGAAATAGTTTTAATGCACATCTACGGCCTACCATTTCCCTGAACACTATAATTCATTTTCATTGTGAAACTTCAATATATTACTATAAATAAGAATATTATTATTTATATGTTGTGTATAACATAATTAATATTATTTATTTTATTTAACCATCATTATATTAAAAGGGTCAAAATTACTAAACTAAAACTAACATGAGAAATGAATCAACTATCACCTAAGGCTATCAATCTAACAATGAAATGTTAACTAAGAAGAGATAAAAGACTATAATTAAATTTTATATGTTATTAGATATATAATTATGGTTCATTAATTTATTTATAAAATATATATATTTATTGAACATGAGTATTGGATATTTATGAAGGAATTTGAACATCAGGTAAAGCATTGTCGTCTCACATTTATTTTCGTTAAACATACACAATGCTCACCAACTATTCCATTATATGGCATGTATACTACCCCATTTTATATGTCACATCATTTATCTATTTATTTTATTGGTATTTACTATTTCATTTAAATTTATTTATTTCATGGTTTATATGATTCATAATTTACCAAAGTGGTGAGGTATTATTTCATAATCTCATCTTTATATTTCATTTTTTTCTTTATGTCTCCCATTGAGAAATTAAGTTCTATTTATAACATAAAACTAATATATTTCAATATCATAGAGTTATTCATGAAATCTTAATTAATTAGTATGATTTTATCTCAATATGGTACTTAAAATTATTGACAAAAGTATTTTATGAAAATATGACATTATATCTCTCTTCGTTATAAAATAATTTTTCCTCAAAATACATGTTTTCAAAAAATGTTTCCTAATCTATTTTTAACATTCTGAAAGTAAATTACATTGTAAATTATTAACTATTTTTTCATTTTTAAAAAATTTCTATAAAATAATTTTCATGTTATTTTTCAATCTTGTCTTGTTTTTCTTTTTTTGAAATGTGAATGAATTCATTATTTTTTCATAGATAACATGAATGAAATTTACACCATCATGACAGCTAAAAATTTCTATGAATATTTTTTTTATTTAAACCATTATTTTCAAATAAAATTATTTTAAAAATAGTTTGTGAACTTTTTGATTTATGAATTATATTAAATGTAAAATGTTTATGTTCATGAAGAATATTTTACTGAAATAATATTGGTATTTATATTTTTAAACGAAATTATAATATTTTTGTGCTTATGATCAATTTAGGGAGATGTCTTATTGATATAATCATTATTATTTCTTCTGTATGATTTATGATTATTTTGACATAGTATGTAAAATTATATAACCATTAACCATATTATGCTGGAATGTTGGTGATTATGTTTGTTTTATTTTGGAAACAATTAACATTTAATACCATGGCTTTTCAATAAGGATGTTAATATTTATTATGTTACACCCATTTCATATGAAGAATTAATTGGACATAGTATGTGATTAGTGGATCATTGTTACAGATATCCCATTGATGAATTGATAAGTCTCATGATAAATATCAATTGGACAACTTATATATGTTTCAACCTATAGATTTAAACTATCTTGTGAAATTTCTAGCTAGTATACTTCATATGTATAGAATTATGCATTACCTAATTATAAAATTATTTATTAATTCCCATATAATTGTTTTCGAATATACATGCATATTTTTATATCCTACGTGATTATTTTTATGGTTTTATTTTATCGACATTTATTCCTACCATATTATGATACTATTATTGTTTAAATGGAATGTTTTTCGGTTTTATACTTTCACATATTGATTTTTCTAATTTATTAAGGATATCATCCATTGTATTCCTACCCATATAAAGCATCTATGCTTACCCCTTTCATGAATTTTATTTTCCCAAGTGAATGATTATGTTTTATTTTATTGATTTATAGGTATATGCCTATGGAATAATGGAATTATCAAATAAAACAATAATATATTTTATATTTTCAAATTTAATTTAAATTAAAGTATTTATATTATTTAAGAAGAAAAATAAAATATTTAGTTCATCAAGATTTGATTAATTGTGTCTTTTTAAAATGTAATAAATTATAAATTGGATCTTGGTTATTGGGTTCAGGGTCTTTACATTTAGTGTGTGAAAAAGTATAGTAGATACCATGTAAACAAGAATTAACAAAACATAGATTAGGGAATATAATTATATCACTTACATTACTATTTGTATTGGATAATATCATAGTGTTATGGTAAGATTATTATCACATGGTTTTCAAGAAATATATCCATGTCTTGATAATAAATGTATACATGGTTTGGGAACATATATACCAAGTGTTAATAACTCTAAAATTGGTATGTTGTGAAGGACTGGAGCCTTACTCAGTATATAAAAAATCACTCAACTATACACCTGGTTGGACACTCATAGAGGATATGTTTTTGGTAAATTCATATGTTATTTTAAACCCATTTTTAAGGATTAAAAAATTGTTTGATATCATTCTCAATGAAACAATGTTTATGATTATATGATTGGACATGAATATTTTGTTCAGTTTATGTTATTTATCTTACTAATATTGGGGTTGTAAATTATTTTCTATAATTTTATTATCTAATATAGATTATTAAATTGTTTATATATGAGTACTAGTGGAGGTTTTCTGAACTATATCAATGTAGGCACCCCTTGTACGGATTTCCATCCTTGAATAGATAATGAATCTGGAGCTGAATCTGCAGCAAAAACTGAAGATATTTTAACCATATTTATGAATCATGCTCATTTTACGATCAATAACCATTACCATATGAATAATACTACTAATGAAACATAAAAATTAACAACATAATTTTACATTATTCATCAGCACCCCCCATAATCTAATGGGACTAAAAAATTATTGTACCTAAGTAATGGATTTTTTCTATTGAGAATATATTTATTAATTTAGTAATTGTAAAAAGGTAGAATGTTTGCATAATTTACGTTGTAAATTAGGATATGTGGATCAACAGTTTCCATTTATTAAAAAAACTATGGATATAAGAGAAATATCAAACATGGAATGGAAATATTTTACTGTACTCTTCTTGAAAAAGTAAATTCTTCATGACTAATATGTGTATATAGAGAGAAAACTCATTGTTCAAAGACAAAAGGAAGAAGAAAATATAGATAATAATAAATCCACTTTAAAATGAAATTAAGGACTTATATATACTATGTACACAATACAAAAGAAAAAATTGATCATTTTTTCAATGGATTAAAGACAATCCATCTATAGGAATTAGTCTCCCAAACATTCTCGAAACGTGAGGGAATAATATCATGTCATATAAAAATTAAGAAATAATTATGTAGGATGAATGGATTCAATGGTTGAAAGAGCGGAAATTTATAGTTGAGAAACATATCGATAAGGGGATGTAGATAATAATGGACGTTTTCATATGTCACAATTGACAAATGAGACAACCTATTATTATTTTTTTAAGGAAATTAATGATTACTGCAAGTGTGTAGTAAAAGGCTAAAATTATTGTTTATATTAGGTAAATAAAGAAGATTCCAACGTTCAATTCATCAACTATAATGATATGGGGAACTACAACAAATAATAACCAAATCATCAAGGGAATATACCATAGAAAGAACTCAGAGGTCACGATCAACAATATGATATTACTAAATATAAAGTGGAATGATTAACGTTATTTTGTTTGGATTCAAGAATTATGATATTGGAGTAATATTTCCAATGATATTATTCCTATAATAATTATGAAATGAGTCGGGAATTTGTTTTAGTTAATTTTCCTTAAATAATTGAGTTAAAATTTATAATAACACCCATGAAATTAAATTTTATATATTTTAACGTTAAAAACTATATAATACTCATTATTTATATAATAAAATCATTATTATGTGATATTTTTTAGATAATTATGATAAATATTTTATTACGGTAAATTACTGGTGACATTGAGATTGGATAGTGATTTTATGGTTTATATTATCTTGTCTAATGTTTACTATATGCTTGGATTTATGGAATGAATTCAATAACCTAAGATTTTATATTTAGAAGCATGCATTGTTTTTTAATGTTTTATGTTGATCATGTTGTTCACATATTTAGAATGAGACATTAAGAAAAATATTATATATTCCCATTAACAAATTTTATTGAGGGACATTATTCAAAAAAATTGAACATTCAATTTGATCATAGATATTATGGATGACTACTATAGTCAGCTGTATATGAAATGAATTAAGTTAAACTCTATGTGATATTGGATAACTTATTCTGACTATTTCAATTTTGGAAAAATCTACAGGTAATTGGAATATAATTCCATTATTATATTGATCTAATTATCATTTTATGTTACATTTTGTGCTAAAGGAAAGAAAAAACTAAAATTGGATGTCCATTTCATTTTGTAATAGGTGATGTAAGAATTGATTGAAGCACAACCAATAGATAAAATTTTAAATATAATTCCTTCTATTCCCTATCACAATGTAAACATAATTCTTCAACATTTGGAAAAGGATATGGACTTAATTATCTTCTCCTAATACCTTATTTTGAAAAGAATAAAATGGAATCTTTAATCATTACATATTTATGGTTTGGTGTTCACAATATTTTTCATATGATTCAATTTCTTGTGACCAATAATCTCTATCAATCCCTGTAAGTATTTAGACTTTTCCTCCATTTCCATATCTTTATTTCCCACCAATTCTCTCTAACGTGGAAATCGATTAAATTTGTATTCTAGAAAATCATTATAATTCCCTTTATCTTTTATCAAGAGGATGTTTTATTAACCCATTTTATATTGAGGGATTCCCATATATGTTTTTTCAACTTTAAAACCCATGATTAATGAGATCATGTTAAAATTACCAGTATACAACTTATTTAATAGGGAAGAATGTAACACACAACGAATTTTAAAGATGAAAATGATATCTGATAGTGAACTTCACATGAAAAACCATGATTTAAATTAACGGTAACACCCCGAAACATTATGATTTATTTTTTAAAAAAATAAATAAATATATTCTATGACATGAAACATATGAAACATCGGTTTTGAATGGAACATTATACTCTTTTATAATATTATTATATATACATGACCACTACAACATTATTGTTATGTTTGTGGGAATGAATGTTTTAAAATTTATTCAACTTATATGTTTTAATAATTTATTAAATAATTATGATAGATTTATATTAATTATTAATAAAATAGTAATCATTTTAGAGTAAAAAATATTTTCTGAAAAAAGAATTTTTTAAATATGATTTTTTTTCTTTCTAAAAAAAGTAATAAAAAAGAAATTTTTAACACCTTAAAAATATTATATTTTTATTTAATAATAATTTGGGAAATCTCCCTTCAAAATTATCTTTTTATTGATGTTTTAAATCTTTTTAAAAATTTTATTTTTTGCAGTAGAGTGGATAATACATTTTTTTTAAAACATACATTTCATTTCAAATATTAAATACATAAATTACATTTAAAATTTTTTAAAGTAAATTTTTTTCAAATTTATTAAAATGTAATTATTTTAGTTAATTTAAAAAAAATATTATTGTAATTTCTTAATAAAAATTAAACATTTAATGTGTTTTTGGAATAACATTTTTTTCAACATGCTTTTGGGAATAATTTTTAATTGTATTTCTCCACATTAGTGAATTGAATTTGTAAAAATGGATTCTATATTTTGAATCAGAATTAATTATAATACCAAAAAAATTAAAATAATTTTTACCAAAATTAATAGTAAAAACATAAAATCATTACCGTGGTTATGACAAAAATGGTTTTTTCGAGGGTTAATCTTAGAAGTTAAGGGTTTAAATGACATAAATGATCTTTAAAACCCATTTTATGGGAATATTCATACAATAAAATCTATAAGTAGCATGGAAATCTAGTTTTGGAGGATATTGGGTTGTGATAAAAATGGGTATCAATTTTTCTTTTGAAAATTTCCAAGTGTGTCCTCTCCCCCACTAATAAATAACCACACCATATCTGCTCATTTTCACGCATAAATAAATTTTTTGAAAAACTACCCAAATAACTTCCCTATTCATCTACAAGTATCCTAGAGACCATGGTTTTAGGAGAAATCTAATCTATAAATAATATTTTATTAAATAAGTAGTAGTTCTCCAAAGAAGAGGTAAAATCCTAAAATGTGTTTTTAATTTATTTCTTCCTCCACCTACGTAAAATAATATTAATAAATAATAATATAATAATAAAATTATATCCTATATAATTATAAATTTTTATTTTAATACACTTTCATATATTCATCTCTACTTTCATCAAATTCGATACAAAATCGTCAATTGAGTGTACAAAAAATTATCTCCCTACAAACCAATATAATTCGTTATCCATGAAAACCTTTAAAGTATGAATATAATTTTATTTCTAACATATTTACATGATATTTATCACATTATTATACTTTTGGAGTTATCTTATCTCATATAACCTCTTACTTTACATTCTTTGGGGGATATGATAACATTGCTCGTGTCTACGGCGAACCACCAACTCATGAATCGATGTGATTTGTTTTTAACATATGATATATATAAAAAACAGGAAACAAAAATTTAATGAATATATGTGATGTTTATTATCTAAGAATACCTCTTAAATTTTATTATAACAAATGAATTCGTACTTTCAAACCTATTAGAAGACAATAACATCACTTCTGTCTACGTTTGGACCACTACCTCCACACTAAGATATGAAACATTATTCATTTTATTTTTACTTAGATTGTAATGAGGATGAAAATTATTAATATAAATAATATATATAACCAAATAATTATTTTTAGAAGTTATATTGAAATATATTTTCATTTTGTTCCATCCAACTAGAAAAATAGAAGTAGTGTTCATGTCCACATATAGCCTACAAAATCCATGAACCATGTAATCCATTTTCTATCTCTAAATATAATAGGATACTATAAATACACATATAATTAGTATATATGAATATTATATCATGTAAAACATTATTTATATTATTTAACCATGATCTAATCAGTAAAACCAAATTTAACAAACAAAAACAAAAAAATAAAGAAGTCCTCCACCAATATTGCGATTTTAACAAAAAATTGTTAACTAAAAGGTGATAAAATACTATATGAAAACAATAAATGGTATGATATATATGATAATGGTTTTTTATATATTTATAATTGAACTATAATTATTATATAATAGGGTAATAAATATATGAAGGAATTCAAATCATAGATAGGGGTTTCTCATCCAACTGTCACTTTCATGAGACACACATCATATTCACCATTAATTTCTTTGAGAGATGTTTATTTTTTCCCTATTGGATGGATATATCTTGAATCAATTTATATAACATGTATTAATTTGTTTTACAATTTTTCATTTATGAGGCCAATGATACAAAAAATAACAAATATGTAAGTGTTTATTTAAAAATCTCATTATTAATTGAGATTGTATATTTAAAGCCTCATATGTGAGAATTATTTGAAATTTATATCACAAAACTAATTAATTTCCACAAAAGATATCTTTTCAGAAAAATTCAAGTAATACATACCTTTCTCCAAAATGTGGTAATTAAAATCATTGAGAAAATTTATTATTTAAAATATATCTGTATTTATTTCTTGAATCAAAATTTTTTTTTTAAATAAATCATGTCTTATAAATATATTTTAAAAAATTATATTATCTTTCTCAAAATTAATTATAAAACAATTATACATGTTTTAGTTTTTTAAAGTAAAAGGAATCTTCATGTCAATTTTCAAAGAAGGACCACTTAGATTTTAACAAAAATATGGAAGGGATATTTTTTTAATGGGTATAGAATTTATAAAGTTTTCACCAGCATTTACACCAAATATTTTTAATCTTAATTTATATTATTCTAATATAATTTTAAATTAAATTTAATATTAAAATATTGCATGAACTTTTGGGTTTCAACATTATTTACAAAGTAAAAAATTTATTCCCCATAATAATGTTTTAAGTAGATATTTATTTTACTTTTATTTGACAATGAATTCATCTCTTTATTATATATATGATCCCTTGCGGATATTTTTTATTAATATCATCATTATTATTTCTGTTAATACCTCACGATTTCATAGTAAGTTATTTTCTTTAAATTAATTCAATAGCTTGCCCGATATGTAACACCAAGTTTGAGTGCACCATAACATACCAAACTAGCCGTTCAAAAATCGGTTAGGAATAATATTAACTTAATTTTTTATTTTATATACACTATAAAATTTTAGAATCCATATTATGTGTTTCTTAGACATAATATAAGAATAGATTCATTTTTAGATAAAACAAGTATTTTTGATAAAATACCATTTTTCTAACTTTTTAAAGGAAACCCCTTTTTGAAATAAATAATTCACACTTTTATATATTCAATTTAATGAAAATAAATTCTTCCTTATAATAGGGACATGAAAATTTATTGTGGATAAATATTTCGTACATTTCAGGTAACATTCATATTTTGATGAAAAACTGAAAAATATTAAATTTTAATTGAAAAGATATTTTTTAATAGAAATAACTCATTGTTTTAATTTATGAATTTTAATGGTTTGTAAGTATAATTATATTTTATTTTTATCATTTAATATAATTTAGATCATTATAATTAATTTCACGTTTAAATTTGACATAAACACATGTAATTCTTTTGATTGATTTTTCTTTTTAAAAAAAAACCCTTTATAGTTTTGTCAATGGGAACTAATTTTAAATTAATTAATGAGACTTTTTTGTTTTTAATTTTTTAAAATTGAATTAATTTTTGAATTTATAATATCATAATTATATTAGGGTGAATTTTTGGTCTTTTTCTGGAAAACATTCAATTATTTATAAATAGTTAAAAACATTGAATTATTGTTTAAAACCGACTATTTATTTAAATAATTTTTATATTATTTATTTTAAAAAAATATATACATAATACCTATAAAAGATCAATGTAATTCATTGGAGTCAATTTAAATTAAATTTAAATATATAAAATTTTATTGAACTTTTTACCCTCTCTTACCCACCTTCTAGTAAAATTTGGAAATTTGCATAAAACATAATTTTACCACTTATGTGAGCTGAATTTCAAAATTCTAAGGGATACAATTAAGATCAATAAGTAAAATTTGGTTCAAAAATATGAACATATTTTTTTGTGAATAGTTACGTTTGACTTTTACTTACCACGGTTAAAAGAGAATATAGTAATTAAGGGTACAAATGATATTTTAATTACCCTAAAACATGTCCAAATGCTATTGGATAAGTTTCATTAGAAAATAAAACAAAATTACAAATAAAATATGATTCTCGTTGATCCACTTAGATTAGATTAGGAAATTATTTATTATTTTATTTAAAGAAGAGATAAAAGTGTTAAATTCAATGTTTACTAACTAAACCATTTTTAATATAGGGTTAAAAATTAGATCAATTCGTATATAAATATTAATTAGAAATAAAAATTGATTTCCTAAAAAATTTTATTTTATTTGTAATTTTTAAGCATTAAATAATTTAATTTATTTATGACACAATGATGATGAAGTAATTGTCCTATTAATGAAATATTAAGACAATTAATATAATAAATATCCAAATAAATGTAAATTTAAACTTTTGATGAATTAAAATATTTTTATTGGTTAATATGACATGTTATGGTTGATTAAATAAATTTTATTCGAAGTGATAATGTTTTTATAGCTTTAAAAAAATCGAAATAGTGTTAAAATTGACATAATTTAGTTTCTAAAACAAATACTATATTATTAATTGATATAATATTTCTAAAATATAAGGGTTGTCCAACGGACGTAGATAAGGTTATATATATTAATAATTAAGCACTTGGGGTTCTTTTGTCTTGTTATAGTTTGTTTAGTAACCATATAATAAAAAAAATAAAAAGATACATTGTAAATGTCAAACTATTTAACTAAGAGTTAAATATAATAGATAAGGTTAATATGGTGACCTACACCTATCTAAAACCTATTTGTTGAGAGGTTTCCCACCCATCCACACCATATACTCTAAAGAAATTATTTTGGAGCTAATTTAAACTGAAAATTATTTTATTACAAAATAATATTTCAAGCTTTTTCTAAAGTGCCCCTCACCCCTCTTATAAAAGGGCACTTCCACTTCTCTCAAAATCACACTTCCAAAGCCATTTGGCTCAGTCAAACACTGTCCAAATATCCTCCCATCTTACATCAAATCATCCTAGATTCCTTACTTTGATCATAAATCCAACCTAAGGAGCACTTTTTATCAACTCAAAAGGAAACACCCATAGAAGAGGTACTAATTTCACCACCATCTTTCATGATCTTTTCTTCTTCCAGTTCCACTTACTCTTTCTTTTTATTTTCCATACCAATATAATAAATCAAGTAACTTCTGCATAATATTATGTTGTTATAAATATGGTACAACTATATTCTTTATTCTAACTATACAATAAATGAAATAGTTGACAAACGTACGTACGTTCGACTTACCGTTTCCACGACGTGCTGTAGTTTATTATTCAAATACGTCATTATTTTTATGGGTATAATAATGAGTATAACGGGTGTAAATAATAAATTTAAAATGTTAATGATTCTTTATATATGATATACTATCCAATTACATACAATGTCACCATCAATATAATGATATTGTCGCTCGTGCGTACGTACGGCTTACCATCTCCACGAATGTGATTGGATTCTTTCCCCTTCATAATCATTCAAGAATAATTTTCATTTTATGATTAAAAATAATTTTTAAGCACATAATATCATTTTGGATATGAATCAAAGATATCCTATACATAAAAAACATGACATACATAACAAAACATATTAAGGAAAACGAACTAGTTTACAACCAAAACAATGATACTACTGAAATATCATTAAAAAGAAATATTTGAAGATCATATATGATATCATATTTATGTATTTATTTCTTGTATTATTTAATAACAATGATTTATCCATTATTCATGATGTTAACCTACCCTATACTATAGAAAAGTACAAGGTAATGGGTTTTCATCTCACTTTTATTCCCGTGATATTTGTGCTATATTTGAAACTATTACCTTTTGTGTGGTGCATGTACTGCCCAGGACTGTATTTTATGGGTATTATACGTTCATTTAAGGGTATTTTCCACATAATTTTATTATCCTTCTTTCATGGGGTGTATGTTTCATAAGTTACTAAATCGGTAAGGGAATTTCAAATTGCAATTTCCACTCTTTCGGTTTTACGCAAACATCATTGATTACATTAATCCAAGATTATGTGTGAAATCAATATTTATTTACATATGTTGTAATTTACACTCCCCTTTGTGTGGGTATACTTTTGATTAAAATAATCACTCCATTGATAAATTCTCAAGTCATCAATATAAACATGATAAGAGAAATTTTAACTCAATTTATATTCATTGAGTTAAACATCCAAGTCATTGGTGTTGTTTTTACAAGAATATGTGTGAATGAACTATGATTGATTTATACTGAATATCAAATCATATTGAGTTTATTATCATTTTTCACACATTATTATGTTATTTATTTATCCTTAACCAATGATACGGTCTTCATAAATCATTTCATCTCAACTTACAATCCATTGAGAATTATTTGTTGTTATGTTCCAATTAAATTTTATTTGGGATATATACTATTCTATGACATAGTATATCATGAATCGTTTTATTCCCATAATATTACAATGTTTCTATTACCTCAATTATTTTTATTCAAGTGTCTCTCAATTGGTTAAGAACTCTAACTAAAATATATTTTGTAATTTTTTAAAAATTTATTCTTCTAAATATTTCTCTTTAATGTACATGTTTTGAAAATGGTTTTAAGGTTTAATTTATATAGAAATTAATTTTTTAAATTTAAATTACTTTTAAATGTCTTAAAGTGGTATGGGAAACATTGATTCAAAAATCAATTTGAAACTGCTTCTTGAATAATAAGGACACTTTTAAATGTTTTCTGAAAAAATGTATATTTGTCTCAAAGATTTTTACTGATCATTTTTATCTATGTCAACATTTTTTATAGGAAATTAATCTTGATAGAGGTTTATTTAGTATGATAAAAATATTTCATACTGTATTGAAGGTTTTGTGATATGTTTGACTGTGGGTGTGCTATTTTTATACCATTCAGGGTTTATGGATAAAATATTGACATTTCGTATGCTAGTTTTAATATGAATGTTTATTTTATGTTTAAACCATTTCATATGAGGAATGTATTGGACATAGTAAGTGATGGGTGGAGCCCACTATAGCTACTTGATGCATCAGTAGGTCTCATTAGACAAACTATTGTCTTGGAAAAAGGTCTTGACAAAATTGTATTTGTAGTCTTGGCATAAGGCCTTGAATATGTGGTTATAAATTCTAGCATTATGAATTCCATCATTATGAAATTGTCTATTTATATTACATGTGTACTTGTAGAATATCAATGTGAATAATTAAATTGCATAATTTGATTTATTTTTTCTATATTTTGATAATTTTTATGTTTAAAGGGCTTGTGTTCTAGTATTATACATTGCCTTAAATGTTTATTCTTATTTATGATAGTTTCTTCTATATTGTTATCCTTACTAAGCATTTGATCCCACCCCTTTGTTATGTTTGATTTTTCACAGGATGTGAAGAAGTATATTATAATTAACATATAGGAACTGTGTAAGAGAAGTAAGAGTGTTCAAAGGGGACACAATGTTGTTTATTTATATTATGATGTACTGTAAAAACTAATGTATGTATCTAGTAATTAGAAGGATACTAAACTGATCAGTCTCTCGAGACATGATTCCTTGTATACTTCCAATGTTATGTAATAATTCTCTGATTCTAGGTTACTGAGGTCGGGGTTTTACGGTTGGTATTAGAGGAAGTTTAGTAAAAACATTGGAATCTAGATTTAGAAAAACTCTAATTAGGAAACACTACCCGAATATAGAAATTGAGGATTAGTATAGAAGAACAACCAAAAAAATTTTAATTTAAATATTATGTGGGTTTTCAAATAAATACATCCATGTCTAGATACGAGTAGATAGAGGCAGCTTTGGAACAAATGTACCTATGAGTGAAAACTCTGACAAGGAGTTTTAGGCTTGACTAGGGGTATCCTGGTACATGAAAACAAGCCTTATTGAACTATTGGTTAGGACACTCCTAGGGGATATTCTTAAGATAATTCACATTTTCATTACAAACCAATTAAATGATTTTAATATAATATGGGAATAAGTAACCTTGGTTAATCCTACAGTGTTTGAGATTGGAAATAAGTTGTTATGGTATTCTCTAAATGATTTTATGAATCACACTATGATTTCTTGTGTAAGTCAATGGCTGGGTTCCAAGGAAGTCATATTAACATTGAACATGATGTACGTGGTGGGAACGATTGTGGAAATGAGAAAAGAGATGAAATGTTTATAGGTGTAAAAGATATTTTGTTCAGGCAGAATCTGTTTTCCAAAAATATGATCAACAACATATATATTAACCAACTCATGGAGTCAAAAAACAAGAGAAATGTGATGAATGATAAGAGCTATTTTAGTGGATACCTTGGAGAAAGGAATGGTCAATTTCCATTATGCAAGAAATGTGGAAGGAGAAACCTAGTTAAGTGTCTCAGTGGAAAAAATAAATTATTTATATGAGGGAAAGAAATACATAAAGTAAAAAATTTCCAAGTAAAAATGAGAAGTACTATAGAGGAAAATATAAATGATCCCAATATTCTATTTAAAGTAATTTGTCATATTTATAGGGGACCTGGGAATTACTCAATTGAATGCCCTATTCTATAGGATAACCTCTTAATCAAAGAATAACCTATGTATAAATTAATTGGTGGTGAAATGATTAAAAGTATTAGTGCTCTTTTTTGATGTTATTACTTTGAAAGACTGTTCTATTGTATATGTAAACCTACAATATTTTATGTGAAAATTCTATTTTATGAGGAATTGTCTTTTCTATTGTTGGTATGTTTATAAATAACCATTTGGGTATATATGATCATTGAATTTTAGGAAATTACAATTTATTAAATTTTGGGCTGACAATGCGTGGTATGAGTAAACTTTTGTGGTGAAATTATGTTAAGGCTATTTGGACGAATTAATCTATTTTTGGGAATGTTGAAAAATTTAGTTTTTGAAAAAGGACATTACACAGACTATGTGACAACCCGTCACATCGGAAAAAGCTCCCGGAATCGAACACACAACCTGTGTGCGATTGGGATTTATCGCCTACTAATGGAATACGTGAAGTCCCTAGTTAGTGTGACTAATTATCTTTAGTTAAATGTTTTTATTGATAAATAATAAGTTTATTTGGGATATTATGTCTTACCAAATGAATATCCTTAGTATACGAAAATTATTTGGTGATTAAGTGGTAAATGTGATTTTTGAATTTGTTCACTCTATTGGGAACACTATATGCCTAAAGAAAATAGAATACTATAGGATTCATTTGAGGAGTAATGGTGTATTTTTATCTATAATTTTATTGTGGATTTATATTAGTTTGGGTTTTTTATGGAAATTATTAACCAATCGTATATAATATTTTATTAGGTTAATTACTATTGAGTATGTGACATTAAGTGTAGTTGATGTTATTAGGAGATAAAATTTAATGATGAAGAATACCGAATAAAATTATTCTATGTTTTTGGTTTCAATATTATTTTGGGTTATATTGAAGGATTTGAAGGACAATTGTTTATTGAATGGTATTTATTGATCATTGGGTATTGTAGGCTTAATTTTAGAAATTAAAATTAGTATTCCTTTACCAAAAGGATTATTCCTTTCGGGGATCATCTGATCTTGTACTAACTATTTTTATTTTGGTTAATCTCTAAAGAAAATGTAAAAATATAGTTTATTCTATATGGATTATGTGATTATTTATAAGTTCATTCTAGCGCTTCAGGTGTGACCAAGTCATCTAGAATACTAATCATTTGAAACAAATGATGGGTTAGTGGTAGAAATTTATTAAAGGATGAAACTGTACGTAAAAATTAAGTATATATCATTATGTTGTTACTCATTCTCATAAATAAATTCCTCAACTTTTTGAAATTGAACTTAAAACAAAAAACGTTGCCCTTTTAATTTTCCTACCGAGAATCTCATGATCATTTATCCCATCACATGTTTGTGGTTTTATTATTGTTTACTTTCTCTTTATCATTTTTTCTATCCCTCTCCACCAGAACATGACACTTATTTTATCTTTCATATCCAGGATTTCCTACATTGAATCCTAGTATCGGTTATATCGAGTGAACTATGTACTTCTCTTTCATTCTTTTAGATTTATAGTTTTATTGACTCTTTTTTCTGATGTGGGACTTTCAATGGAATTCCCAACCATATTTTAATATTGTAAGGATGCAATTTCCAAAAGGGGGGAAGATTGTAACACCCCATGATTTCATAGTAAGTTATTTTCCTAAAATTAATTCAATAGCTTGCGCTACACGCAACACCGAGTTCAAGCGCACACCAACTAACGAAACTAGCCATTCAAAAAGAGGTTATGAATAGTATTAACTAAATTTTGAATTTTTTATACTCCATATAAATTTATAATCTAAATTGTGTATTTCATAGACATAATAAAAAACAAATTCATTTTTTCAAATAAAAGAAGTATTTTCCAAAAAAAACCAATTTTACCACCATTTAATGGAAAACCCTTTTTGGAAACCAATATTTGGAACTTTTATATATTAAATTTAATTTAATTAATTTTTTTTTAGTTTCAAGACATAAACATTTATTTAGGATAATGTTTTCTTACTTTTCTAATAAAATTTATATTTTGATAAATACTGAAAATACTAAATTTTAATTGAAACCAAATTATCTAATTGAAATAATTTATAGTGTTAAATAATGTATTTGGATGGGTTTTAAGAATAATTAGATTATATTTTTATCATTTAATGGAGTTTAGTTCATTATAAGTAATTTCTCATTTGAATTTGACATTACCACATGTCAATCTTTTGATAGTTTTACTTCATAAAATCCTCACATTTGGGTTTTGAAAAAGGAAATTAATATTAAATTAATTAATGAATCATATATGTTTTTAATTTGGAAAATAAAATTAATCTTTTAATTTGGTATATCAAAATTATCATTAGGTGAATTTTTGATATTTTTCTGGAAAATAATCATTTTTTATGAATAGTGAAAAACTATGTGTTATTATATGAAAAAAAATATTTATTTCAATAAATTATTTATTTTACTTATTTTATGTCAAAATAGATACATAATACCTATATATTTTGAATTTATTTCATTGGTGTCATTAAATAATAAGTATAGATATATAAAAGTTTATTGAACATTTTACCGTCTTTTACCCACCTTCTAGGAGAATTTGAGAATTCGCATAAAAATTAATTTTACTACTTATTTGAGTTTAATTTCAAAAATTCAAGAGACACAGTTAACATCAGTTAGTAAAATTTGGTTCAATACGATGAAAATAATTTTTGGTGAATAGTAACTTCTGAGTTTTATTTACCACAGTTAAAGGTAAATAGGGTAATTAAGGGTATAAATGATATTATAATTATCCTAAAACATGTTCTAATTCTACTGGATAAGTTTAATTAGACCAAAAACAACCTTAGTAATAATATATGATCCTCTTTGGTCTATTTGTTTTAGATTAGGACATTTATTATTATTTTATTTAATGATGAGTTAAAAGTGTTAAATTCAATGTTTAATAACTAAAACATTTTTAGTATATGGATACACATAAGATAAATTCATCAATAAATATTAATTATAAATCTTGAAATATTTTAAACCTAATGGTATTTTTTTTATAATTTTTATTCACTAAATAATTTTATTTATTTATAACACAATGATAATGATGTAATTGGCGTATTAATGAATTATTAAAATATTTGATATTATAAATATCCAAATAAATGTAAATTGATACTTTTCATGAATTCGTCTAATTTTAAAGGATAATATGACAATATAGTGTTTATTTATAAATTTTATTCTATGTGAAAAAGTTTTCATGGATTTCAAAAAAATCAAATACTAAATAGTGTCGAAATTGACATAATTGAGTTTTTAAAAAAAATACTATATTATAAATTGAAATGATATTAAAAAAAATATATGGTTCGGACAAAGGACATAGATAAGGTTATATATATTAATAATGAACCACTTGGGGTTCTCTTTGCTTATTATAGTATGTTTATTAACAATATAATATAAAAATACAAAGATATATGGTAAATCTCAAACTATTAAACTAAGAGCTAAATCAAATAGATAAGGTTAATATGGTGACCTAAACTTGTCTAAAACCAATTGGTTGAGATTTTTTCGACCCATACCCACCTTATCGTCGATATAAATCATTTTTAGCCACTGGAATCCAAAATTTATTTTAATATAGAATAATATTTCAAACATTTCTTAAAGTTCCCCTCATCCATCTTATAAAAGGTCACTTCCACTTCCCTCAAAATCACACCTCCAAAGACATTTGGAAAAAGACAACCCCAGAAAATATATCCTCCCAACTTCCCTCATATCATACTAGAGTCAATACTTTGATCATAAAGCCAATATATGGATCCCATTTGATCAACTCAGAAGGAAACACCCGAAGAAGATGTTATAATTTCACCACCATCTTTCAGGTTCTTTTCTTCTTCCACTTCATCTTCCTCTTTATTTTTTTTCCATACCAAAATAAAAATCCAATACCTTCTAAAAACATTTATGTTATTATTAATATGGTAAAACCATATTAGTTATTCTATCTAACCTATAAAAGACTAAGTCACCATACGTGTGTACGTATGACTTACAGTCTCCACGATGTGATGTAGTTTGTTATTCAAACACTTCATTATCTGGATTGGTATAATAATGAGTTTAACTGATGTAAATAATAAATTTAACAATTTAATGATACTGTATATATGATATAACATCCAATTACATAATATTTCACCATCAATATAATGATATTGTCACTTGTGCATATGTACGACTTACCATCTCCACGAACGTGATAAGATTAATTTCCCATCGTAATCATTCAAGAATAATTTATATTTTTTGATTTAAATTTTTTTTTAGAACTTAATATCATTCTAGATATGAATAAAATACATCCTATACCTAACAAACATGACTTACGTAACAAGACATATAAAAGAAAATGAACCAGTTAACAACCAAAACAATGATACTACTGAAATATCATTAGTAATGAAATATCATTAGTAATGAAATATCAAAATTTTATATATTATATAATATTTATGTATTTGGTTATTGTATAATTTAATAAAAATTATTTCACAATTACACAGAAGTATAACCTAACCAATACTAATGAAAAGTCCAATGTAATGGGTTTTTATCTCACTTTTATACCTGTGAGATTCATGCTATATTTTCCACAGTTACCTTTTGTGTGGTGTATGTACTACCCATGATTGTTTTGTTTAGGTAATATAATTTAATTTATGAGTATTTTCATCATCATTGTACTATCCTTCTTTCATGGGGTTTATGTTCCTTATGTTACCAAATCGTAAGGGAATTTCAATATTTAATTTCCACTCATTTGGTTTTACGCAAACTTCATTGATTACTTGACTCCATGATTATGTGTGAAATCACTACATATTTACTTATGTAGTAATATACACCCCCTTTGCGTAGATATGATTTTGATACACATAATCAATCCATTGATAAATTCTCAAGTCATTGATATAAACTAGATAAGAGTAATTTTAACTCTATTTTTATTCATTGAGTCAAACATCCAAGTAATTGCTGTTGTTTTTAGAAGAATATGTGTGAAAGTCCACTAATTGATTTACACTGAATAGCCAGTCATGTTGAGTGTATTTATATTATTTACACATTATTATGTAATTGATTTATATTTATCTTAAAGATACATCCTTTATAATGAAATTAATCTCAACTAACATTCCATCGAGACTTCTTTATTGTTATATGCTAATTCACATCTATTTTGTGTATATTTAGTAATTTGACATATTATATCATGAATCCCATAATTCTCATGATATTATATTGTTTTTATTACCTAAATTATTTTTATTAATATTTCTCTCATTTGGTTAGGAACAGTAACTAAAATATCATTTTAAATGTTTTAAAAATATATTCTTCTAAATCATTCTCATTAATGTCCATGTTTTAAAAATGTTTTTAAGGTTTTATTTATATGGAAACCAGTGTTTTAAAATTGAAATTCCATTAAATATTTTAAAATTTTCATGGTACACTTTTATTAAAAAATCTATTTTAAACGTATTCTTGATAAATAGTTAGACTTTTAAATCTTTTCATGAAAAAGGGATATTGCTCGAAAATAATTTTACGTGTCATTTTCAACTATGTCAAAATCATTTGTGGTATGTTATTCTTGATCGAGGATGATTTATTATGATACAAATCATTCATACTGTATTGAAGGTTTTGTGATATGTTTGACTGGGGATGTGTTACTTTTATACCATTCATGTTTCATGTAAAAATTATTGACATTTTGTATGCTAGTTTTAATACGAAAGTTTATGTTATGTTTATACCCTTTTATATTAGAAATTCATTGAAATTAGTATGTGATGGGTGGAGCCCACTATAGATTCTCGATGCATCGGTAGGTCTTATGAGGCAAACTAGTGTTTTGGCAGAAGGCCTTGAGAAATCTTATTTGTAGTCATGGAAAAAGGCCTTGACTATGTGGTTATGATGTCTTCCATTTTGAATTCAATCATTATGAAATTTGATATTGATATTACATGTGATTATTCGACTAGTAGAATATCCATGTGAATAAGTAAATGGAATTATTTGATTTATCTTTTCCATATTATGCATAAGTTTATGTTTAAAAGGCTTGTGTTATAGTCTTATACATTGCCTTAAATGTTTATTCTTATTTATTAATGTTTCCAATATATTGTTATCCTTACTGATCATCTATGCTCACCCATATATTATGTTTTTTTATCCATGATGCAAAGATGTATATTATGATTAACATACAGAAATATTCTAAGGGATATAAAAGTGTTCAAAAGGGACACAATGTGGTTTTTTTATTTCATGATAAAATGTAAAAACATATGTATGTATCTAGTACTTCCATGTATACTAAACTGATCAGTTTTTCAAGACATGATTCCTTCTATAATGACAATGTTATATAATAATTCACTGACACTAGGTAATAAAAGTCAGGGTGTTACAATTATCTTGACATTTTATGATTATATTGTTTTAGGATGTACAATTATTTTATGATTAACTATATTGGTCTAGATTTTTTATGATTATGTTTATTTAATTGGGGTATATGTTAACATTTAATATTCCATTTTATTTAATTATAATGTTTATGTCGATTATGATTCACCCAAATAATATAATTGATTAAAAGGATGTTGTTTCTGGTTGGTGGGTTTATTATATTGATATAAACTCAATGCATTTATATGTTTAATGAGACAAATCTATTGGCTAAATTATATGGGTTTCAATGCATAGATTTATACATTCTTCAAAACGTTCTTCAGTGAAGGTTTTAGATTTCTAGTATTATGAATTCAATCATTATGATATAAGTTTTTTATGTCCTTCTGATTATTCAATTAGTTATAATATACTGAGATATGATTAAATCTCATGTGATTATTTATATGGATTTATTTGATCAACATTTATTCTTTCCAAATAATGAATTATTTATTGATTAAATACCATGTGATTCAGTTATTTACCTTTACATATTGATTATTATTATTTATTAGTGATATCTTTCATTATAATATTATCCTTACTGGTCATCTAAGATTACCCATTTCATATTTATTATTTTCCATAAGATACTAGGAAGTGTTTTTTATTTATATATAGGGATGTAAAAAAGGTAATTAATGGTGCTCTAAAAGAAAACAGTTTGTTTTTATTATGTTTTAAAATGTATGTGAAATTCGAGTATATATATATATATTATACAATCAAAATAAAAAATATGTTCCATTACGATGGGATCCCTTGAATCCAGTCCCATTATAATTAATATGACATTGGATATGGTTAACTGGGGTTATAGTCTTTCCATATATGGTTCAATTGAATGTAATTAAACGATATAAGGGGCATATATTTATAATGGGGGGTGAAGGAAAAACTAGTAATTACAATAAACATTTAAATATAAGTAATATATTTCTCATTTCTAATTCTTCCAAATTGGAATAAATTAAGAAAATAAAAATATATGTATGAAATATCCTATAATACTGAAATATAGATAGGTTCTGGTGCCATTTTGAACTATATATTTTATTTCAACCCATTCATTAACTACATTTTAACCAAAATTGCGGTAACAAATTTTTCAATATTATCTGTTTATAATTATATTTATAAGTTAAAACATCACTCATAAATGAAAAATGGATGCATTTTAGACCATTTATCTTCATCCTTGTCATATTGAATTATTTTTATAAAATAAAGTAATTTAATAAAATGTTATTAATCTAATTTTGAAACTAATTATTCATTTTGACTTCAATTTCATCAATATAGTAGATGAATTAAATTATAATTCTTTTATTGATCCCTAATATGATATATTGAAAAATTAATTTCATGGGAAACTATAAATAACCCAATTTGTTTTTGTTTTAAATATAATCTAAATGGGTTTTTAACTACTTGTATAAGCATTTTATTAGTGATTCATAAGCATTAAAAGTAACTATTTCATCATTAATAATTAAACATTAATATCTATGTTAAATAAATTATTCAATATTAAAATAGATATATATAATTGAATATTTTTTGACAAAACAAAAAATTATTTTAGATATTAAATGTAATAAAATAAATTATTTTTACATTATATTTTTCATAAATATTATAAGCCACAAAATAAAATTTAAATGGAATGAAAAGGATATATTTTAAATTATTGGATAATTATGAATGAAATAAAATTATCCATTAATATATGGAATGGTTTTTAATGAATTTGATTCTTTATCTTATTATATTTAAACATAATAAAAACCATTTACATTTTCTTTGCAAATAAATATTAATTCTTCTTACTATTAATAAAGAATAAATTAAAAGGGACCTATTTACTAATTTTTATTTCATGATTCCATTAATCAAAACAAAATTGGGCTTCAATATCTAAATGTGTAAGAATATAATTTAAGATGAAAATATAAAATGAAACAAAAAATAGTTTTTCATAAAAAATTATTTTTTTAGTATAAAATGATTTACATTAAAAAATTTATAATAGAATTAATTTAAATAAACATAATTATATTATAAATAATATTAACAAATTTTTTCACATTGAAAAAATTTTAAAACAAAATGTTAATTTTTAAATGTTCAAAAAAATACAGTTTTGGATAAATATATGTATTTTCACTATTATGTGGAAAAATCAATCTTCTTTAAAAAAAATCTAACTAATATATTTCTTATATGTGGTTTTAAAAAAATATATTCTTTTAATCATATAAAATATTTAGATGTTTTGAAAATTAATTATCAGATTTTCCTAAAAAATCCATTAAATTTATTTCCAAAAAATGGATTTACATTATACTGAGTTCTTGTTTTCAAGGAATTTATCAATACATTTTTACTTATTATGAAAATTATGTATATTTAGTCATTCATTTAATTCTATTCGTAACCACCAATTTAATGGATAGGATTGAAAAGAAAAAATAATATTCTATAGTTCATTTACTCTCAATTTTGTGGGTTGTTTACAAAATCAATCATAGTATTGTTTTAAAATGTCAAGTTGTTAGAGTACCTTTAGTTTTGTTAGTCCCTCTAACTAACTTTTATTGAACAAATTCATAGGGTGAGGGTATAAACAATAAATTATAGAGTAAAACATCACAATAATTTATGATCCTCTAAATACAAATATCATTTATAGTGTAGTTAAACATTATGTGAAAATCAATTCAGTGTTATGAAGTTTATGGTCATTAAATTTAGACATATTATTGTGTATATGAACATTAAGTGTGATAGAATGCATTTTTGGGTTTTTTAAGGAGGTTATATTCCTTAATTGCTATGTAGAAAGAAAATTTGGGATTCATTTCACATGTAGTTCGTGGAATATAATCCCTTCATTAACATGGATCACATGTATTGGGAATGGTGGATAATTTTTTTATTTTAATATATGTAAATAATAAAAAACTGAATATGAACTAATATTTTTCACATGGTATGGGCCCTCATGTGACATTATTTTTAGGATTAGTATTTCCATCAATACATGAGATTTTAGGGTCATTCTGCATATATAAGAGTGTCATATTGTTTAATTTCATACCACTAGGACTGATTCAGTGGTGTTTGGTGAGGATTTATTATATGAGAAATATTATGATATAGAAATTTTTTTTTCATTTAGTTTAATTTTATGTGATGAGGGTAAAGAGAGCATTTCATATATAGAAATTGGGGTTGGGATAATGAAATAAGGTCCAAGGTTCACCAAGCATCATCTGTTGAGATCAATAAATCTATATATAATTATTAAAAAATTCTCCTATATAGATATGAATCACATATAGGGGAAATGGATTTTATCTCAGTGTTGGTCCCTAAATGATAGGGATCGTTCCAAAACCACCAGTGTAGATTTACAACATACACAGGAGGGGTTATTTTTTAATATTTTTTAAGAGTTTAATATCATGAAAAATAATGTAAAACCACCTTAACAAAACAAGACATATCATCGAAGAATGGTTGTATGATTAGGAACTATGATATGGTAGAGTAATTTTATATTTTTTTGGATTGGTTGGACTACATACTGGAGATTTATATATTGATAGATATCTCTTATAGTGGAGATAAATTCATTACGTAATGGGAAACTATTAGTAGCTTAGAGTCATACATTATGGACATCCAACTCATAGTTTAGTATTATTTAGTAGGGAAAACATGTTTTCCATTTTATAGTCATGAAATATGAAATTATGAAATATTTAATGTGGATATTATATGCATAAGATATAGAATAGAAATATAGATTTAGATTCCCAATTACAAGTGGGGGTGAATTGTAGGATTAAAAACATTTTCTATCCCTTAAAAGTATTTAGCTTTGAATGGTTTAGAATAATTGTATTCACATCCACTATTGTATAAAAACAATTAATTCAAATAATACCCTTGGTCCAATATTAATCATAGTGAAATGGACTATGATCATATTCCACAAGTCGTTATTTATCATAATCACAATTGCATGGTAATGAATCATATTCACAATGGGTAAGATTATTATTGTAATAAAAATAAGGAGATTTTACCACATAGAATATTGAACCATATTAAACGTATTGTAAAATATTGTAATTGTGAAATGGTCATAACAACATAATTGATCATAATAAGAATAATTATGAAATAATATGAATAAATTATAAAATGAACAACTAAATAATTCACATTCAATAACAAAAAATGTTACCTAAAAATACAATTAAATGAATACAAAATATTTAACAAAAATATAATGGTATCAAATAAACATGGATAAGATTTCCTTGATTTATAAATTCAATAAATAATGTCTTAACCATGCTGGGGTAGTCCATCAATATGATGATCTGAGTTTATCTTGTTATCCCCACAAGCCCTCCATCCCTATAATGAATGGAACCTTCGGCTTTCCTATCCTTAGAAGACCTCAATTGTATTCAGAATAAATTAGGGTTACACAGATAAAAGTAATGAAATTAAAGAAGAAATTGTGTTGAACAAGATGTTCCGAACTATATAACATCCAATCTCTCTGTACAAATAATATTTGGATGAGTTTTAGTACATTCAAAAAACCATCTTTTGGAGCTCTTATAAATGACCTGATATTTATAGACATCATCCCAACTGTCATATTTTCCTCCAACAGCCGGATTTCACCCTAATTTCTTATAGGTAATTGAATAAGTGTCACTTCAGTGTTAGAATTGTAACTGAATCAACAAAATAATTTTAATAATTATTAAAATAGAATACATGAAATGTTTTGATTTGCTGTAATAAATTTTTATACAAGACTCTTTCTGGATGTGATTGAGTGGGTATGAATAAAATATGGAATACCTTATAAAATAAAGGACTGAATAGTATATCAGTATGACTTTATTCATTTAAAATAGTGAGTATGCAAAGAATATGGTCTGTCTAATAAAATAAAATAGTGAATATTAAATCGGTGTGACTGTATTCATTTTAAATAGCGAGTACAATAATCAAGGCAATATGGGTTTATTTGTGAGTATGTTGAAATTCATAACAATGATATCTATATGAAAAGTTTTTAGATTTTATATGATGAGTACGATGATAAATGTTTTTAGGATCATATTGATATTCATATGAAATGATCATTTTTAGAAAATAATTGAGTATTATTTTTATCTTATTCCCATAAAAAATACTACATTAGAAATGAAACAAAATATGAATTCATAAATACAATATTTTGGTTCTTTTAGAAAAGAGTGTGTGATTTCCAAAACAAAAATGAGTTGAATAGTCATAAGAACAGTTTTGACATAACAATCTCACCTTTTTTTGAAATCACAAACCACAATATTAAACAAGTAGTGAAAAGAAAAGATAAAACAATTTTTTATTTAGAAGACTTATAATAATATCACTTTGAGTTTTAAAAACACTTATAAATATTATTTGAAAATGTAAAACCTCCTCCTTAGGTCAATTAAATCCTTAATGATCGTATTCTATAGGAATAACATAACCATTACTAAGAGTATTTTGTTTTTGAGAAATTTTTCCCCAATATATCCACTTTCATTATATCCCTTAATATATTATCCCCCTAAATAAAACATTCTCTACCTTTGTGAGTTAGATAAAGGAATGGAGAATATCTTATAATACCTGAAAGGTGGTTAAAAAAAGAAAAATATATAAAATTAAACATTCTGATCATCTAAATTGATATATAGAACATTCATCCAGAGAAGAAAAACATGAAAATAAAAATATATATTTCAAAATAATGCATCTTTTATTCAATATAATACAACAAGAGTTAAAAAATATATTTATTATCCGTTTATGTATCGTTATCTTTCTCATTTTCAGTCTTTATTAATTTTAAAATACTAGTCTTTATCTTCATAAACTCTTTATTTTATTCTAGAATCTTTTTTAGATATTCATTTTGAGAATGAACTATTTTTTTGACGGTAAATAATGGATCCTAATTCCAACATAATTACTATTGGGGAAATATATTCTCTTTCAGAGATCAAATTTGAACTTTCTAAACCATATCATTTTCTTCATGGGACCGACATACTTCTTTCTGTTCTTTAATCTTGACCACTTGAACATGATATATCTCACATTGAACTCTATTTACCTTATCTAGGATCTCAACACTTCTAATTATCAATAAAAAACATTCCTTTAACTCAATTAATTTATCATTAATATTATTCATCTCTCCTGAGGGTGGAACTTTTGAAGAAATTTGATTTTCAAAATATTTCACATTAGAATATGTTTCACTGACTAACTTAATGAAGGCCTCAAAGAGATTATATATTAGTCTCCATACATTTTCAATAATAACCTCATGATTCTTGACATTGCTATCAGTGTTATGAGACTATTGGATAAAATTTTCTCTAGCCTTCCAGTGTACCATAAAACATTCTTCAAACACATTGAATTGGGAATTGAGTGTTATAAATCTATATAAAGAACAGTTATAGTGTATGTTCATTCATTGTGGAAATTAAATATAATAATAATCTTATCATCCATCATTGGAAAAATTTATTTATCTTTTCTATAATAATTATTTCTTGTTCAATGTATTCAACTCCTTTGATTTCTACCATTCTTTCAGAATCATTGTCTTCATTGAAATCAGGAAGATCTCTATAGTGAGTTTGTATTTCCACATCCTAAATACTTTGATTCACATTCTCTTTGGTCCCGTATTTATCTTATTCATCGGTTAATTGAATCACTTTCTTTGATTCTATTTTATGACTATCTTTCAATAAGGATTGAATTCCCCAAGGATAGACATTTCCTTGATGGTTCTTCTGAGTATCATAATAAAATTGTATCAACATTATATTTTTGACATTCACCGGATCCCTTTTATTCTAAAATTATTTTATCTTCATCACTAATTTTTCTATCATTTTTTGTTCATTAAAAAAGTATTCATAAATGAGCTACATTTTAGAATCCTCTTCTTCATGTCTTCGTGACTCTTCTTCAACATTTGGGTTTTTCACCTATTTATCTAAAATATAGAGTATTACTGACTAATCATGAATTATATAACTAATGATTATATTATCATTGGTTTTGTTAATGGACTTCAAAAAAACTAAAAAATTAAATAATCTTAGGTTTTCACTATTTCTCCTTGTTTTATTTTTATTTATCATTCATTGTATCTTTTGTACAATTATTTTTAGCAAGGGACTTAGCTTGATTGAGAAAAACTCATGGATCTCTTTATTTTCTATAATTATGTTCTTTCCTCCAAACATTATCCATTCATTCACTGTAAACACATTTCTTCTTTGGTTTTTGAATGATATCATACTTTTCATTATTTTATATTTTATGAGGCTACCAACACTTGAGATTCACCAACAATTTATTTTGTAGTTTCTATGTCATCAAATAGAACATAATTTTTAGAATCCTGTGAAAACTAATTTTAATTATTCTCATTTTATCATAACTAATCTATGATTTTATCTAATTTATTGATACTAACTCAAGAGTGATGTTATAAAAACATATACATTAAAAAATACATTGTCATAGAACAGATTGGAGCATTAAAAACCATTCTTTAATAACTCCAGTGTTTAAATTTTTGACAGTTATGAATATATAACTCATAAGATTGATCAACCACATATTTACAAGGTAGTCAACCGTAAAGATGTCTAACACCTTTAGGGTTTTTCTATTACCACTCCTTGGTATTAGAAACCCTTTTATCAAGGGATTAATTAATAAATTATCGGCTAAAAACAAAACTACCTCTATTTTCTCTTTGAGAATATCCAAGATTGTTTTATCAAACTATGCCAATTTAAAATATCTCTTCTTCTTTGGAAGATTGTGAGATAGAAAGAATGCGTCACCCTGAGATGGAATGTTTAGAAAATTTTTTACCTCACTAGATGATAGACTAAATTTCCTATCTTAGATTTTAAATGGAAAATTTAAATAATGATTTTCAACTTTAATTTTTTTATAAAATTGAATTAACATATTAGAATTGTTTGGAATTTGAGATTTTGGTTTCTCCAACCATACTGATTCCCATCCTTTGAATTAAATTATTCTTTTAGAGATTATTTATTATTCCCACAAAAATCCTCTATAGGCGGTCTTTCACAAAATAAATTCATATTTTACAATTATTTTAGTGCCTTTATTTTGATAGGTTGTTGTTGAATCAAACGTGAATACACATGATAAACTTTGAGTATAGAAAATATCATTCATAGCCAATTGATGAAGGGTAGATCTTCGCAGAAATCACTGAAAAATTTTGATGTGTGAATGAGGGGTCCCTATATATAGGCGTGGAGAAGTGTCTATTGTAAATCTCTGGTCGAGATTAGATCAAAGAGGTCTGACGGTTGAGACGTTTTAAAATCTTGCGTTTTTATTAAGAAAAATTATTCATAAATAATTCAATGAGGTTTTAAAAATTAAATACTAACATATAGGAAAGAATTGATAAAAAGTGAAAAATACAAGGAATTATACCTTTCAAAATCTCAGTATTGATTTGTTGGTTTCACGAGACTATTTTTTAAAAAACATATTATTGATAAAAGTTTATTTAAAAAATGATACATTGAATTAATATTATATTGATAATAGTGTGAGATAAAAACATTTGAGATATAAAAAAATGAGATGGATAAAAATAATATCAATAAAAAAGTGATATCGATAAAAATATTATATCGATAAAAGTATTATATCGATAAAAAAAGTGATGTCGATAAAAATGTGATGTCAATGAAAAAAATTCATCAAAAAAAAATAAAACGATTAGATCATAAAACCAATAAAAATTAAAAACATAAAATGACAAACATATGTATAACCCCTTTAAAAAAGAGTAACTTAATATAAGGAGATGATTTAAACTAGAATTTTATATAAATGAGTACATTACATTTATCATTACTAGATTTTTTATGGAATTCAAATCTATCAGAAGGTAATGGTTCTATAAATATATAAACAATTTGTTCTTGTGTTTTGATGTATTGTAAAATGGTCTCTTATTTTATTATGTAATCCATATGAATGTGATGTCTAATGTCAATGTTTTTTTATGGGAGGGATGCGTAGGGTTTTTTTTTAAGATATTGGAACTAGTGTTATCAAATAGTATTGAATTTTGGAAAAACACATGTCATAGTCTGGGAGTGTGTGTTGCATCCACCACACTTGATCAAAACAACCTCTAGGTGCCTCATATTCATATTTAGCAATAGAAAGTGCTACCGAGTGTTATTTTTAAAAATACCAGAAACTATTGAATCCCTAAAGAAATGATAGGTTCCTAATGAGATTTTCTAATCCATTCAATGACCACTTAATTAAATATATGAAAAAAAGTAAAAAAAAATTCAAAACACTAAAATTGTCCTAATCCATAGTTTCTTTGGAGTAGTGAAATATAAATTTCATTGCTATTAAATGGTATTCCATTTGATTATATTGATATGTTTCACATAAGAATAATAAAAAAATTAACTCTAGCTAACTAGATGTTAGTTATAGTATACGTTTTATCATACCTCAACAAGATATTTGATCCACTAGTCTTCCAACTTCATCAAGATAAAGTGTATTTGATGTATAGATTGGAGTACATATAATTTTACTGTTGTAGTATCCGTACATTTTAAGAAGATATTTAATTTACATATTTAGATATATGTAGGTTCCATCTCATTTTGAAAAATTTGATAACCAATGGAAAATGGAACCTCACCCATCATATGCATTTCAAAATCTGATTTCATAAAATTCACAAATGAATCAGTTATAGATTACTGAGTTGATATAAATATAATGTCATCAACATAAATTTTAATAGTTAACAAATTTTTATTTTCTTTCTTTATAAGAAGGATTTGATCAATATTTTCATAAACATAATTGTTTTATAACAAAAATATTATAATTATTTCATACCAGGATTTAAGGTCTTGTTTAAGTAAATACAAATATTCTGCAAGATTAAACACATTTTTAGGAAGTTTTTTGTCTTCAAAACCAGGAGGATGGTCATTATAAACATCCTCTTGAACATATCCATTATGGAAATCAGACTTCACCTATATTCTAAAAACACTTTTTTTAATGAATGATGCAAACACTAAAAAATTCAAATAATTTCAAGTCTATCTACCAGAGAATAGGTCTCATCATAGTCTATTCCTTCATGTTTATTATAGAAATTATAAATTAATATTTCATTATTTTATACAATTATTCCATTTTCATCACATTTATTTCTAAATACCCACTTTACAACAATTACTTAGGTTTCTATCGGTCTTTTATCCTATGTCCAGAATTTATTCCTTTTGAAAATATTTAATTCATCTTGCATATCATTAATCCAATATTCATCACCTAAATACTCATCAATAATTTTAGGTTATAATTGTGAATGAAATTCTTGTTGTTATACTTGATTCCATTAAGAACATCTAGTCTATAATGTTTGATGTACATCACCAATTATATTATCACTTAGATGATTCCTCAGAAACATATGACATGGGTTTTTTAAAACATATTCATCAAAATATAGTAGAAAGTCTTATAGAGTGAATAATTCAGAAGCATTTTCCTGAGTATTCTCATGGTCTGAAGGGTAATCATTTAAAGGTTGATAATCTTTTTTGGAAAACAGATAAAAATATATAGGTTGGGATTGATTTAAAAAAAGGGGAAAATTTTCACAGAATTTAACAAGTACTATTTACTCAACAGTATAATAATTTTTATTAAAAACTATTTTAGCATTACAGGTAGTGTAATATACTATGAAAATACTATCATCGGATTTGGGTGTAAATTTATGTAAATTATTTTTGGTATTCAAAATGAATACTTTGCATCCAAATACTCTGATATATAAAACATTTGGTTTCTAGCATGTAAAAAATTCATAAGTTGTTTTATTATGAAATGGCCTCACTAAAACACGATTTATAATATAACAAGAAGTACATACAGCTTCATCCCAAATGTGTTTAAAAATTTTGTATTCACTCAACATGGTTCTTGTTATCTATTAAAGAATTTGATTTCTTCTTTCAATAAAACCATTTTGTTCGATAGTTCTAGGAGTTGGGATGTTCTGAGTAATTTTATTTTTACTACAAAATGTTTCAAAACCCAAATTCTAAATTTCTCTACCATGATAACTATTAAGAGTTATCAGTTGAATAATTTTATCATTTTTAACATTGGATTAAAAATATTTTAAATAATAAATGGCATCCGATTTCTTTGCTACAAAATAGACTCATGTAAATCCATCGTAATCATCAACTAAAACAAATACATTGTAATTTATTCCAATATTTCATGTTTTTTAAGGACGACTAGATTCAATGAATCATAATCTAAGACATCAATTATTGATTTAATTCTTGATTAGGTTTTCTTACCATATTGACAAGTGTCAGACACCATTGAAGAATAAATTCTAAATTCTGGTAGATCCTTAAAAAGTACATTATTAGAGATTTTACAAAAGTTACATAGGTTAAATTTTCATTTCCTTCTATTCCATAACCCATATTGGTCATCCATTTCACTAAATCATGGTAAGGCATGTATTTAAAGGACATCTATATTAAGTGTACAAACATTATCATGCTGATTGGAAGAAAGAATGAACTCACCCCATGAATTGTGACCTAAGAATTTATCATCCATAAAATTAAAAAGGTACCCATTATCACATAATTGTCTTGTGTTTATAATGTTTTTCTTAAGACCTTTAACAAATAGAACATTTTAAATTATGGCTTTTCTAAGAAGAACATTGTTACCTACAACAATAACTTCTTCATGAATATTGTGTCTAAAAGTGTCTCTTCCACCTTTCATATTTGTAATATTTTTAAAGAAGTTTTTTTACCAGTCATGTTCCATTAATATCCGCAATTCAGGTACCATGTATTGTTCTTGGAACAATATTTGTTTTCTTTAAAACAATTTCTAGGATTTTGGAATTAATACTTTCTTGGACACAGAATTAAGGGAATGTAGAATCATAGGAATCCACAATTTCATAGAGAAATAATATATATTAAAAACTATGGATTGGATTTTGTTTAAATAAAGAAAATTATCCTAGCATCCACCACTTTTACACTTAGTGAAAAATGGATCACATTGTGGTAAAAAGTAGTTGTGACTGAAAACTAGTTTTGAGTTATTATAACCAAATAAAAAACTATGATTAAGAGGAATAAGTTGTGAGTAAATTTTATCAAAGCCTTATTTATCAAAATTAAAGTTTGATAAAAGTTCCTTTGAGGAAAATATTTCAGATTTTAGTCTAATGACTAAATTCTTAACCTCATAGTCTATAGTCTAAGTATATTTGTTTTCCGCTAAATCATTTTTCATAGAAATTACATTTTTAAAATTCATAGATGGTTTATCTTTCTTTGAATTAACATTCTCATGTTTTTTTGAATATATAATAAATTTCAATGGATTTTTCATCAAGATATCTAGAAATAACTCATACTACATTTATTAGAACATTAATTCTAGAATTTTCATTATCAAGTTTATTTCAGATCTTACTCATTTCATTGTCTTGTGAAATTGAAAATATATATATTTATTCAAAAATAGGTAATGAATTATCTTTTGGAGAAAAATATTCTTCATTCAATGATAATTTTTTTTAATTAGGATAATTAGAACTTCATGATATACTGGTTAAAGATTCATTTTTTTACTATAGCCATGAAGCATTGGTTTTCAATATGTATTGTGGAAATAATAACAATATTTTTCTTTCTATAGTATTCTTTATCTAATGATTCATCAATTGAGTCTCCACCACTTTTACTCCAATAATCATTTTACTTTAAGACATTATTTTTTTAGGCTTCTAATATATTTTCTGATTTCTCTCATAATGCTTATGTTTCATGTCCTTTCATTTAAACCTTGTAAAATCATGTTTTTATGTCTATATTTATTTCACTCATAGAATGTGGCATTAGTATCTTTATTATAATGATTATCATTCTTTCTATATATTTAGTAGAATTCCTTCCTTCTAACAATCTTGTTCATCATTCAATCATTATTGGATAACAGTTTTTCTATGTTATAAATATCACTTGAATCTGAAAGAATAACAAAATTCTATTACATTTTTGTCTTAAAAACTTTAACAGTAGTTTTGGATTTCATTTTGTTCGATGTATTATCAAAAGAAACACTCACATTCAACTTAATTATTCTCTCATCAACTCTCTTTAATCTTTTCTCAAGTTGTAAGATAGTCCAAAATAGTTCATCAAGAGTTACAGTTGTGAATTTCATTGACTCATCTATAGCAGTTGTCTTCAATTCATATTAATTAGATATGATGTCTATAATATTATCAACATGAATTTCATCAACTAACCCTTATCTCCCATTGAAAGTAGATCTTTGACAATATTCAAGAATCGTTATTAAACATTAACTAGAGGTTCTCTATAGGATACAAACCATGATAATATGCTATAATCATGGATCTTCTTGTCTGAATAACATTAGATGATCCAAAATGTGTAACTTCAAGTTTCTTCTAAATGATATTATCTTCATAAGAAGATATACGGATATATGTGTTCCTGGTCATAGAAAAAATAATGGCATTTCATGCCTTATAGTTTAGCTGATATTCTAACTTATCTTGATTAGTTAATGTTGTGACATCCTTATCTAAAATTTTATAATCTCTAGTAATCATGAATTTTTTCCCGACTAGTATTAATGTGATATTTCTTCATTTTTTCTCTTGAGTGTTCGTAATAATTAAAATCAATTATAGGGTGTCTTGTTGGGTATATTTTTTCTATGGATCGGATATTCATTCCGGCCATTTTCATAAAATAAATTCTACTCCACATTTTAGTGTAGTATGTGTTTATAAATATAGTGCATATCAAAAAACTAAATCTAAATTGTTAGAGTAAAAAATTAAGATAAATATAGTGGAATATTCTTGTAAAAAATGTTTATATTAGTATATCAGATATCTCCTATGATATCAATTTTAGGATCAAAATTTAGAAGAAGATGCTCAATTACAATAGGTGTAAATTGGAGGTTTAAAAACATTCTTTTTTATCCCTTAAAAGGATTCGGTTTAAAAATATATAAACTAATATTATTCAAATACCCTATTGTATTAAAATAATTAATTTGTATAGGGTTGTGGGTCTAATAGTTATCATAGTCTGACGTAAAATGATGATATTGAATAGGTCTCTATTTATTATAATCAAATATGTGTAGTAATGAATCATATTCATAGTTGATACGATTATCTGATTAAAGAAAATACGGAGATTATACCATACAGCGTATAGAATCGTATTGCACTGATTATAAAATATTGTAATCACAATATGATCGTAATCACATAATTGATCAGAATTACTGCAATTATAATGTTAATAGTATATAATACAAAATTAACTACTGAATAATTCACTATCTATTAGAGACTGTGGTTTTTAAAAATATAGGTAAAGAAATTAAAATCATTTATCCCAAAGAGAAGGGTATACAAAACCATGTATAAGGGTACACTGATTTATAATTTCAATAAATCATGTCTTACCCACACTAGGGGGATCCCTCTATATGTTGATTTGAATCTGTCTTGCTATCCCTGAAATCCCTCAATGAATACAGTGATCGACACCTTCTGTCTTTCAATCCATGGAATCCCCAAATTGTATTCCGCAATAATTGGATTCTCAAAAAGTAAGAGAAAGAAATTAAAGATAACGATTGTGTTGATAACAACTATATAACTTCAATGATTTTCACCCAAAATAAATTTTTAAACGTTTCAGTACATTCATGAAAATAGTTTTTTGAGCTCGTACAAATGACCTTGTATTTATATCCATTTCCCCAATGGTCATATTTTCCACTAATGGTCATATTTTTCCAAAATTCTCATAGGGACATAAACATGTTTCACTCAAATGTTCATATTGTAACTGAAATATTGACATCATTTTAACACTTATCATAATATAATTCCCAACATCATTTTAATTTAACGATAATATTTTTGATACATGCTTGTTTTCTACATGTGATAGAGTGAGTATGAAATGAATATAGAATATCCAATAAAATACAAGAGTGAAAAGTAATTTGGTATAACTATATTCATTTGAAATGATGAGTACAATGTGAATGTGGAATATTGTATAAAATACAAGAGTAAAAATTAAATTGTTTTGACTGTATTCATATGAAATAGTGAGTACAAAAATCCTGGTAATATGGTTTTATCAATGAGTATGATGAAATTCAACATAGTGAGATCAATAATAAATGTATTCAGATTTTATCTGATGAGTACGATGGTAAATGTATCTAGGATCTCATTGATAGTCATATGAAAGGATTATTTTTATAAAACAAGTGGATACTATTATCATCGAATCCATATAAAAAATAGTACATTGGAAATGAATAAAATAATAAGTATAAAATAAAATATAGTTATTCATTATAAAAAAGTTTGAGATTTCAAAAGAAGACTTTTGACTTAACATAAGATGTTTCATAATTTTTTCTTGGTTTTGAGTAATGAAAATTACCATCTTAAATGACTGATGTCTAATCACTAATATAATCCAAGCACATCAAACATTTTAGTGTGGTTTACCATGTTTAAGAATTTTGGGTGTCACTATATATCAGATAAGTAGAAGAATAGATCTGTGATTAGTTTTTACATTTTTGGTGGAGTGGTTTTTGGTTTGGATTGATTCAAATGGAGGTGGCACAAACACTATGATCGAGTAGTTTTTTACTCATAGGATCATGAATAAACCAATTTTAGATGATCATACATTGATCAAACACATAAGTTGTATTGGGATCCTTTCCATTAGGCCACATTCCATTATTGCATTTCATACACTATATATATTTATCTCAAGTATTGAAAAGTGGGCTCCACCTTAATTTTTGGCCATTATGACTACCCCACTAGGTTAGGGAGGCCTCCAAACTTGGGTGAAAAGAGGGAAGTTCATTATATTTTTTTTATGTAGATGTTTATTCTAGATTAAGATATCTAAACATTAGTACATTTCCTAAAGGAGTGGGAATCCACCCACACTTTTTTTATTTAGAAAATCCCTTATACTGGTCTTTCTCTCTTATGGGGAGATGTAATGTTTTCACATATACAATGGGTAAAAATAATGAGTAGGTATATTTTTTATTTTCTTGGACATGAGTAGTGATATTAAACATAATTAGTGGCTTCCATTTGATATGTGAGCCATATGTACATTAGAAAATTGGTTTTATAGGATTACTATATCTGTTTGATTTATGAGGAAGCAAAGTGGGTCATGTTCACAATGAGTATTACATATGATCATGCCTACATTACATGATAATATTTGGATCTGGTTATTTATAATACCCCACCAAAAATCTATTTAAGGTTATGTTGGATAGAATAATTATGATTTTAATTATAATTCCATACATCTAGGACTCTAAATTTTTCAATTTAATGTTATACATCCTATATTATGGTCCCTATCATTGAATAAAATATATTCCAATTATTCTTGATTGAGGGTGTCCCCGAGTCATCTAAACTCAAACAATCTGTGATCAGTGTGATAAATAAGATACAACGAGGTTATATATTTAACCACATTAGATTAATTTATTGGAAATATTAAGGTAAATATATAATTTAATATGAATAACATATCAATGTGTATTTTAATCTAATAGTGGTAAATGGGTGATAGTGATGAATATTGACAGAAGGGCCTAAAATAAGAGATCGAGGCAAACCTATGTATTCCATGGTATAAAAATAATTATATAAATAGTTCCTATAAATGAAATATATATTGATATTAAACTTATAATGTGATGATGAAATGTAACAACCTTGACACTAGTATCTCATAGCCAGTGCCTTACATTATTAAATTTGAATAATATTGAAGAAATCAACTGACATTTCCCTAAATATTTTTTTGAGAAAGAAAAATAAATACATATTTTAAATTCAAATTTCATTATAAAAATAATAAAATTCATTGAGAACGCCATTATTAACATTTATTTATCATTTCATATCAATCAAAATAAGCATCCAGGTAACCTAGTGGAAAATTAAATATACTAAAGGGGTTATATTAAAAGATATGTAGGGTTATGTAAAGAGTAGTCTATCATAAATAATAAAATGATAATTATCATGGAAAGTTAAATAATTGAACACATTCTATATAATTAGCAAGCCTAATATGAAAATTAATTCATATTTTTTTTTCACAGTGAATGTATCGTTGAACATAATCTTGAATGAATGAAATAAATAATTGTTTATGAAAAATGATCTAAAAATCATCATACCTCCATTCTCAAGACCTTTCACCAGACATTTTAATAATTATTGGAAAAAACACATTTAATTTTTCCAAATAATTATTCTCATGAATCTACCGATTCATATAGATTTTATCTATAACTAGGCCCCACTACTACCGGTAAATACAAAGCATTCATTATATATTGAATAATCAAGTAATTCAATAAGTCCATAACCACATTGAAGAATTTGAGTCATAAAAACCGTGAAAGAAAATAATTTAACAAATTTTTTAATAAAATGAGAATAATTCATTCAGGATATGATATGCAAAAACGTGTTTATGTACACCTCATAAAATATGGTAGGCGTATAACAACGAAATATTAATATAGTAAATGAGATTATGATAAAGTACCTTAAATAGATCATTTCATTAATAAAATTTCTCAATAATGTGTGTTCACTATAAATCAAAATAAATCAATTAGAAATACTATATGAGAAAATTTAAAAAAATTCACACATACCATTTTAGTGACATATTCATTGAATTAAATGTTTAACACATAGAATTAAATTTGAGTAGATGTTCCTTACGACTTGTAATCAATCGAATCGTATATCCCAAAAAAGTAATAATAAAAAAATGAATCATTAAATATAATTAATAAAATTATATTAGTGAAATTATATATAAAATTGAATTATATATACACCACACACAATATATATGTGGTGAATAAGGTATACTACACACATAAGTAAAACTGAGATGGAAAAATCCTTACCTCACACTTCACTTAGGTGTTTTGTTCTTTATCCTCATGTATAATGGTTTAAAGAATGTTATTAATCCATTATTGGAAAATATTAATATTTATAAATCCTTATTTGATGATTTAATAACATCCTATGACCCATTCATTAAATTTTTTTTTATTTTCTTGATTTAATTTGTGTTCAGATCATCATTAAGTGATTGGTTCATCTGTGTAATAATATTGACATTCTTGTAAAATTCGATTACAACCCCAAAATTATAATTAAATTGTATTAATTAAATTATAGATGTATAAATGGTCATATATATCATTTTTTTCTAATATGAGGAATATTCATTAGATAAAATGTTTATGATAAATGTTTAATTTATTTTTGGCCATTTTGGCACACAGCATGAACTAGTTTCGCAATATTTGATGTTATGAGTTTAAATATGTTCTAGAACATTAAATATGATATAATATACATATAAAAATATTATTTGACCCTAATAATAGGTTTATGATCATCCATGATGGAGGTAATGGGAAAATAACAATAGCATTATTCATGGATTCAATTAACCAGCATAACATTGAGAATAGTTTTGTTTCTTTGAATAATATTAGGTACTAAAAGAAGTGGATATAAGAAAATTAATTTTGAAAATAATTTTATATTATGTATATAATTTTGTTATTATTATTCCATTATGGATGATAAAGTTCAGTAGAAATTGGTATAAGAAATGTAATTAAGGGACACATTTTGAGAAAATTACTCCATAAATATCATCTCATTAAGGCACCCATGAAGATAATTGATTTTGTATTTATGGGATAAAATAGTACCTTTGATGGTGGTATATTTCTAAAAATAAGTTTCACAAAAAAATTTATGAGCATAATGGATTTTTGGGTGAAATACGTTGTTCAGTGGTAGAATTTATACTTGAGGAGAGGTTTGTTTAAGTGATTAAATAATGGATATTTTATAATTAATTCCATACAAATTTATGTTTACATAATTAAAATGAATTATATTACTAATTATATTTTTAAATGACTTTATTTCTTATTTATTCTTCAAAAAATAATTATATGATTTAATTTTTAGTTAGTTTATGAATTTACCTTTTTACTTTAACAATTTTCATTATTTTACCTCTTTTGTGGTAAATATTTTTTTAACTTAATATATATTTTTATGCCTAAAAATGGTAGTAAAATTAAAACCAAATTTAGAAAAATCATTCTAAAATACGAAATAAATTTTACAAAATTAAATTCACATAGTTGGAAAATTTAGATTTATAATAATCCCACAGACACAATAATTAAAAATCAGGTTAAAAACCCAATAAAATGTAAATGTATATTTTTAAAAGGGAAAAAGATCAAAAGATAGATATGTATTTATATCCTCCAGTATTCATCAAAAAATAAACATGTAAGAAGAAAGAAAAAACCCACCATAAGATAATTTTGGTATCCAAATTTCAAAAATTAATTATATTTTTCATATACACTTAATAAATGTTTCATAATGTTGTAATAAAATAGGTTCACCATAAAAAGGTTAAAAACACCTTTAGAAAAGTTATTGCTTTTGAGGCCTAAATATTTATTTACTCATCTCTTATGCCAATCAAACATATTGAATGAATTTAGAAACATTTTATTTCATAAATAAAAAAATAAATTTCATAAATTTTAATTAATTTTTTTATGTCAAATTTCATTGAGGTAATAAACATTGTTTTTTTTATAAAAATGCATCCTTTATATTTTATTGGTTTTCATTTTTATTAATAATTAATTGGATATGAAAACTATAGGTATAATATATTTTATTAATTTAACTAATATAATTGAATCTCTCCATTCCAAATTCTATGTGATAATTATCACCAAAAAAATTAATATTTAATCCATTTTATGCTCGATGATCTGTATATCGTAAGATATCAATGAAATGGAATTTATTCAAGATTTGACATACTATAAAATCTTGGGGTTTTAAATTATCCATAAATTGGTTCCTCTTAATTTGATATTTCACTTCAAAAATAAAAATTTAAGTCTTCAGTATACCATTGTGGGAAACGAACATTGTAAACGAGGACAATAAAACATCTTTTTAATAAAAAGGAATTTGAAATGAAAAGGATGCCAAAAAATAATTATTTAGAATAGGATAAAATTAATGTTAAGTGAAAATCAGGACATTGAATAGATATTAAAATATCAGTTTCTGTTAGAGAGGGAGAGGGAACATGGACATGAGAATGTGTGCAGTCAAAAACCCCTAAATATGTTATGGGATAAAGAGGCCATTGATTTATCAATAAAAAAAGTAAACGAAAAAAATTTTTATTGTGAAATACTGATCCTCGAGATTAGGATTCCTTTTAATTCCTAGTGTATGAACACAGGGTAATATTATTTCTTGACAAGTAGATAATCATCCTATAATAAATTCCACTAAAAATAATATTTTCTTCTAAACTTAATTATAACATTTATCCCCCAATAAAAATCCAATATATTCAATTTTTCATAATCATATAGGGTGGTAAAATTGAACTTATACATTATATGTAATAACTAATTTGGTAAATAAAACTATGTTGCACAAACCAATACATCACATAACCCACGGTAGGTAACTCACATGTGTCTCCATTTGGATGGGGGTTCAAGACTCATATTCTTTCACAATGAGAAGGGTTTTCATCTAACCATAAGTTTTACCTTTTTCTAAAAATATATTAATATAATCCTGAAAACATTATACAAAAAATGAAAATATTTAGAATTAGAGATTTTTTTTAATCGGAATGGTTATCTCATATGTTTCATTTTTCATCCCCATAATGCATAATTATTTTTTGGATTCATTGGGAAATCAGTGACAAAGTGTATAATAATGATATCCAATACTCAAAGAAAATAATGTATAGAAATTAATTTCTCCATGAAGTAATAAAATTAACTTTTGACAAATCATAAGACCCTTAAAGAGTGAAACATTTATCCATTTAACTCAAATATTTTCCACAACCAATATTGTTCAAACAAGTTTTCCAATATGAAATAAAATAAATCTCTAAATATATTTAATGTTTCATCCTAATCAATTTCATAAATGGTTACCCTTAAGAAATTTATTAAAGGATAAAAAATTATTTCAAATATAGACCCAAAATTTTCAAAATCAACTTACCTTTAATTTTTCAAACAACATAAAGAATACGTCACTCTTCACAAAAAATGTCAAACATTCTTCATGTATTCTCGTAAAAGATGTTAGAACTTAAATTTCTATAATTACATATTAAAAACATGCATGATTCCTTATTTCGTAAATAAAACAATATTTATTTCATTTATTAAATAAATCAAAAACTATTGTTTACTCTATCAATGAATAGAAAAACCAATGACCATTATTCAGTTCCCTGGTATTCAGTACAATCAAATTTGACTTATGTATATCAATAATACCTTTATCACAACATCATTATCTCAATATCTAGACTATATCAATGATCATCCTTAGATTGATTATGCACATTCATATAAATTTATCTTTCCCTAGAATCATTCATCAGTAGTACCATTCAGCATAGACATGCATATACATAACTAAAATCTACAATGGTGTAATCACATTATAAGCAAGATATCACTAATAAAAAAAATTATCAAACATATTAAAGGATTAAAATATATAATGATCATTCCAATTCCCCTCTATCAATAGAATAATTATGAATTTGATCCCTTATATTATTCTATAGAATATTATCTAGATTTTTTGGGTATTTATTTTCATAGTTCCCCATTTTACAACCTTTGATACCCTGAAAATTTTCAATATTCAGGATCCTGTAAAATTTTGTTCTCGGGTAATTTTTGGTTTGAATCCCTCGTTTTGGTTAATTAAGTTCTTTCTCAAGTCCTTAAGGAGGCTTGGGTGTGTTTCAAGGGTTTGATACACGTAAATGGCGAAAAAAGTAGTTTTCTAGATATACCGGACAATCTGCACCCGGTTAGTGTTAATCAAGAGGACTGCCTGGGAAATCATTTAGGGGGTGGTATTTTGGACAGTGGATTCCTCGTGGTTTGTGAATAGTACGGAAAACCAAGCTGCTAAACTGTGAAGCCCATAATATTTTAAAAAATTTACAATTTTTCATTCTGGGATTCTAAAACCCAACTCATGATTTCCCCCCCATTTCTTCCCTCATCACCATCAGAACGAACCAAATCTCCCAAGAGATCCAAGATATTGATATCCCTCATTTCTAAGGTGTTTTTGGGGTCATTGGTTACAGATCGATGTTCTTGGTAAGGCTAATCCAATCCTTGTTCTCTTTTGTGTTTAACATTTGTATCTTCTTCTCCTATCTTTCTGAAGATCTAAAACTCTACTCTTTGGTTCTTATTTAGGTGGATGATTGAATGTTTTGATGAAGCATAATCTAAAGGCTTGATTAAGAGCACGTTCACCAATGGAATCGAGTTAGTTGTTCAACAAGTTATATCCCATGGTTTATTTGTGGATTTTTTCACGTGTGGTTTTGTTCTTGGGTGTCTCTTGGAATGTTTTGATCACCCATGGCATGTTTAGGTAAAACAGTTTTTAAGAAGGTAAATAGAATTCCTCATTATCCCCATGGGTTGCATCGAGCTTTATGAGACTAATCTAGGGCCACCAATGTGGTCCTCCGACTTTACCGGACCTAAAGCTTTGTGAAGAACAATTGAGATTGTTGTATATTTATGTAGATCCCTTGAAAATCATGTTGAGGCTGTTGAGGGTGTTGGAATAGAATCTTGGTGATGCACCACGGATTTGTAATAATAACCTATGAGATATTTGGTTAACATGGTAGTGGTTTATATTTTTTAACATGACTGTGTTAAATGAATTGTGAATAATGTTGGAATGTGTAATGTGATGAAATTTCAGAATGATTAGTGGATTAATGAGTTAAAATGATGAAATGATTAAAGACTATAATGGAATGGATTGTGATTCTGGTAATGAAACCTAGTGAGTTAGGCATGATAAACGAATCCTAGCGAGATAGTCACAATGAATGAATGATTAGTGAGATAAGTGTAATAAAATCGAATTTGGATAAATGGTTAAATGATGTGAAATGTAGTAAATGTGTTAATGGGTTAAGGCATCATATTCATTCTCGTAATATTGTTTTAATTAATGTTTTCTTGGTAAATGGATGATATGATTTGTGAATGGTTGATGTATAAATATTTATATTTCATGTGAATATGGCTAGGTAGTGTGTGGTATTGAATTTAGGTTCTTTGCCCAAAGGCTGAATTAGACTGAGGCGCTAAACAGCACCCCTAATTCATTGGTTAGGGAAGATTACTATGTATCTATTCGAATAATGGTTGCATCCATCTAGACATAGGCTTCGAGGTGGGAAAATGGTTGACATGAGGATGTTAGTCCTAGTGAAATAGGATAACAGTGTGTTTTCCTCATGCATGTGATAGTGTACATTATGCCCGTCAAACATGTTGTGTTTGATGAACCCATGATAAAGGAGTTGGGAATGGTATGTAATGGGAAATGTGCTGAAATGTTAAGATATGGAAATAGTAATAAATGTTGTTATTTGACCTTAATTGTCTATGGGCACCTAATATTTTCCTTGTAATTTATTATTCAATTTGGTTTCTTTCACAAATTTTTATATGATATATTTTTTGGATGTCGTTAGTGGTGGCCAACTGAGTTATACTCACACCCTACTCGGGACACCGTTGGGTACCCAAGTAGATTTTAGGTTTTTAGATCAGGCAAAGGGCAGTGGCTCTTTCTAGAGAGTTAGGTTGGCATCGGTGTTTGTGGAGGAGGACCCACACAAAGAGTCAGGTCCATTTTGGGGATTTTGAGGTTTTTCTTCATTTTGAGTTTTATTCAATTTTTCACTTGTATCATGGCATGGAATATTTATTATTGAACATGGTTGTACCCCGTTTGTGGAATGGTTTTTTATGCATGCTCTGGTATTATTGGTTATTATTCAGAAATTTATAATCTTTTATTGTGGTTTACTCTGATAAAAGGGGGGTATAGTCTCCCAAATTGACAACTCAGACCCTCGATGAAAGTCGATAACATTTGGAGTATGACGAGGCATGCATAATGTCTTGTAACCACCCATCTCGATGCACCAGTTTAGTGGATTCTGGGTTGGGGACATTACAAAGTGGTATCAAAGGAGGTATTTCTTCTCCTTCTCTTAAAACGTTTTATTTGAAATGGTATATGGGAGTTAGGATTTGTTAGGCCTTGGTAATGAGCTCGTTCTTGGGAGTAGCTAACCCATGTACGAGGGAAAACACATGTCACAAAGGGTGAGAATTTTGGTAAATGATTTTGATATATTACAGATGATGATATTTCAACATTTGGTGATAAACTTGTTGTGTGATGTGATGGTTTTATGATATTTGGATTGTGGAATCAATGGCATGAGGTTGTGTGTTAATGCATCATTGTAGGAACGTTGACAGATTGGTGACATGCATCGTTGTAAGAACACATGGGTTGGGTGTGTGTGGCATGAAAGATTCAATGCACATTTCATTTTGAAATTTTAAAGGGAAAATTACATAAATGAAACAATGTAAGTGGTGAAGATAAAATAATGATAAGTGATGATTAATGAAACATGTGTAATTAGAGTTTTTAATGAATTGAAAATGTTTTTTGAAAAATGTTGTGTGATCCTTGTCATTTTGTATGGTTGTTTACCCCTTTTGGACCACCACCCATGGTAGGGATGGTCGGGATGATGCCTTCAGAATGTCAATGTTTATTGGGATGGTGAATATATGGTGGGTTTTTGGGGCTGGGGAAGTTTCTTCTAGTTATAATTTTGTTAATTTTTTATGATATTTGTTTTAACCCTCTTGTTTGACAATTTATAGAAATTACAACACGACATCGATCACCGTTTCGGAATTAAAAGGATGGGGTAGAGAAAACGACCCCAATATAGGATCAAGAGAATGTCGTCATCTAGGAATGTAGATAAGGGAAGTTTTCAGAGAACATGGCTCATTTTATGCAGCTGATGCATCGTGGCCCAGGGAGGGTTGCACTAAGTATGTTTGTGCTGACAAGAGAGTTTTAGCACCAGTACCCTCTGACCTTTAAAGGAAGGGGTGGGCAAGAGGATTTAGATTTCTGGTTGGAGTTTTTTCAAACAATACATGATCTTCTAGAGAAGTTTTTGTGAAGGGTGTTATGTTGGAAGCTTATATGTTGTGGAGTCATGATATGAATTGGAGGCACATCCTAGCTCAAACTGATATGTCTGAGGGGATGTTGTGGAACAATTTACATGAAACATTTCTAAGAAATTTTTACCTAGAGACATTGAGGTATGATCGGGAATCAGTGTTCATGAGCTTGACTAAGGGATCGATGTTGGTGATAGAGTATTCTGAATACATCATTGACCAGTGACATATTGTCTCATCATTAGTGAGGGATTAGGTAGTATTTATGAGTCATTTCTGGGGTAGGCAGAGACACAATATTATGTCTCAGTTGAATATATTTTTCTTGAGGAGTTTTACAGAGGTAGTATACAAAGTGATGATCATAGAAGAGAACATGAATGGATCTTTAGGTATTTGGATTGTCATTCCCAATCGTTAGACAAGTGGTGTAGCATCAGAGGGATGAAGCTATCATTTTAGATGTTTTCAGTAGGGTAGAAGTATGAAATGTGGTCAAAAGAGAGGGTCAACCTCTCTGGGTGGTGATTAGGTGTTCTTCTATCAGTGTGGCAGTTTGAGGAACATGTGTGGTCGATGTCCTAGACCTCCAATTGACTAACAATAATGTGTCATATTAGGAAACATGCATAGGTTCTACATTAACCCTTAGTATGTGAGCATGAATGTTGATGTTAGGCAGACACCAAGAAGATTAAATGGATCAATTGTTTGATATTTGGTAGACAGTTGGGGCTCCATGTGCCATACTTGTAGGGGTAGTGGATGTGGAACTACGAGGCTAGATATCCCAAAATAGCAGGGATATGCGGTGCAAGGAACTCAAGATGGAGCCCAGGGTAGTGGCATAGGTTAGCTTGATGTAGTTTTCTCTTCACACAGTGAGGGTGAAGCAGAGCCATTGACTATTTGAGGTACAATATTTGTATGTTCTATTCTTTCTAGTGTTTTGTTTGAAAATAGTGCAACAAACTCGTTTTTTTTTCTACTATGTTTTTGGAAGTTTTGGGTTTGCTTGTAGAGAGTGTGTGCATGGTTATGTTGATTGTTACTCCATTGGGGGTGAGAAAGAAAGATATTAGGTGGTTAAAGTGATGTGCTCTGGAATTCGGTGGTCATTGTTCCCTCTGGTACTTGTTCATTCTCGAGATTTTGGGATTTTTCCTAATCTTGTGTATTTACTAGTTGGTGTTTTATTAGGCTTACATAATGTTTTTCCATTGCATAGTATCATTAAAGTCACTTGAGCGTCACACATATGTCCATCGTGGAGAGTGGGATGTTTAAGAAGGATGCGTGGGACCATATTTTCAACAGTTGGGTAGGCTCACAGCTCATGTATCTATTCCTGTGCTCGATGATGAAATATGGGAAAATTTTGTCTTCCCTTTAGTAGTTGTTCAGTTTCCGTATGTTTTTTCAAAGGATTTATTAGGGTTTCCACCCAAGAGGGAACTTGAGTACACGATTGAGTTTTTGCTGGGAGTGGAACAATTTTTTATTCTTCTATACTAAATGGGACTGAAAAAACTATAGGAGTTAATGGTTCATCTTGATGAATTTTAACATATAGGGTTTAAACTCCCTTGTACGTCTCATTGGGGATCTCTTATGCTTTTTTCAATTAAGGATGATGGGTCGTTCAAGGTGTCTGTTTATTGTCAGATGTCAATTCAGATGATTGTGAAATATTGGTATCCTAAGCCTTGGATTGATGACATTTTTTACCATTTGAGGTGTGCATAAGTGTATTCTATGTTTGATCAGAGATCGGGTTATCACCACTTGAGGGTGAGGCCTTCGGACGTACTACTGATAGGTATCTGTAGTTTCTATGGGTTATTTGAGTTTGTGGTGATGACTTTTAGGATGACCAATGCATCATTGGTGTTTATGGATTTGATGACCCAAATCATTCATCCTTATCTGGATTAGTTTTTGGTTTTCTTTGTTGACGGAATCATGTTGTACTCTAAAACTATTGATGATCATGCTCAATACCATGGCATCGTTCTAAGTAAACAAAGTGGTTATGTGATTTACGCCAAGCTATCAAAGTGTCATTTTTTGATTTGGGATGTTCATTTTCTAGTTCACATCTTCTATAAGGAAGTTGTGTCAGTTGTTCCAAAGAATGTGAAGGTTTTCATGAAATGGTAGAAGCCCAATAAAGTTTCAGATGTTCAATGTTTTCCGGGATTGGATTGGTATTACTGGAGGATGATCCGTGATTTATCTTTCCTGGCAGCACCACTATCAGGATTGACAATAAAGGGAATTAGGATTGAGTAGTTTGAGGCTTGTGGGAATATATTTCATGGGTTCAAAAAGTGATTGACGATAACACTGATCTTGATCTTATCTGAGCCAGGTAAAAAGTATGTCTTATTTTTTCATGTGTCTTGTATCAGGATTCGGGTTTTGTTGATGCAAGATGAGAAGGGTGTAAATTTTGGGTCGAAGAAATTGAGACCCCCTAAGAGGAATTATCCAACTCATTATCTTGAGTTGGTTGCAGTACTTCATGCCTAAATGTACTGGAGGCACTTCGTGATAGGGAATGGTTCACAGAGTATACCAATCAGTAGAGTCTAATGTATATCTCATTGCAGTGGTATTTGAATCATCAGCATCAATGGGTTGTGTATCTCCAGTATTTCATCAATGAAATGGTATATAAACCATGGAATGGGAAAAATGTTGTTGATTCTTGGAGAAAGAAGGCTCATAACCAGGTGGTTTAGTAATCCATCACTGAGTGGGGGATGATGTCTTTGTTTGTGGAGATGTATTGGATGTTCGGGATGAAAATGGCCAGGTGACACTTGCTTCCATAGATTTTGAGTCGACATTTTTGAGTCGAGTTAAAGAAAAACATATAGTTGATCTTGAATGTTTTTCCATGATGGAAATACTTAAAGGTGGGGATCCACCTTCTGGTTAGTCCATTGGTATGGACATGGCTGTTTTATTCAATGTTATGTGGTTGTGCTGGTATGCATGCAGAAATAGATAATGCAGATGTATCATGCATTAAAATGGGAAGTGCATCCTTGATTGACCAAGATGTATTGTGATATATGCAGGCAGTTTTTTTGGTCGGGAATTAAAAATGATGTTGCAGGCTTTATGGCATGGTGTGTTACCTGTTAGTAAGTAAAGTCCAAGCATCAAATACTAGGTCATTTTTTACATCCATTTCACATTCTGTAATATAAATGGGATGACGTGATGATAGATTTTGTCGTGGGTGTTCCATGGATGCCACAGAATAATGATGAAATGTGGGTGGTTGTTGATCTGCTAATGAATGTGTTTAATTACTTACTGATTTAGAAGGCTTACACAGTTTAATTTTTTGTGTTAGTTATATGTTTGGGATGTAGTATGTTTTTATGGTGTATCATGGAATATAGTCTCAGATCATGATCCTTATTTCACATCATTCTCCAAGAAAGTGTTGCTGAAGGCACTTGATATGAAGGTGCTTTTTAGTATAGATTTCCACCCACAGACAACATGATAGTTAGAACATACAATCCAAGTGTTGGAAGATATGTTGAGTGATTGTGTGTTTGATTATGGTGGTTCCTAGGATAATCAATTTTCGATTGTTTTATTTTCCTACAGCAACAGTTTTTGGGCTATGGTTTTGATGGAACCATTTGAGGTTCTCTATAAGAGTCTATGTAGATCTCTGATGTGTTTGTTGGAGGCTGGTGAATCTGAGCTATTGGGCCAGGTCCCATGCAGGAGACTTCAGGAATGTTGAGATTATTTGGAACTGGATTGAAATCACTCAGAGTAGGCATAATTTATATGAGGATAAGAGGAGTATAGATATTGTGTTCGATGTGGGTGATAGTGTGTTCCTTCGGTTATCACCAAGGTTTGTTCACCGACTGATTCAGGAGCAGAGAAAGATGGCACCCAGGTATGTGGGGTCTTTTGATATTGATCAAATGATTGGGTTGGTGGTGTACTGATTAGCTCTTCCATAGTGGCATAGCGGGATGCATGATGTTTTTCATATGTCGTAGCTTCTGTGGTATCACCCTGACCCAAATCACATGGTGGATGTTGAGAATGTTCAGCTTGAGGAAAATGCATCCAATGAGGAGAATATATTTCGTGTTATGGATCATAGTGAGAATGTTTTTAGATGCAAGGTTGTGCCATTAGTGAGAGTACTATGGGTGCAAGGGAACATTTTGGAAGAAACATGGGAGAGGGAATCAGATACATAGGATCAGTGGACCAACCTATTTTCCTCAGATGAGAAATAAAGCATGGAATCTCAACATGAGGACAATCCATTATAAGGTGTGGAGGTTATAAGATCATGTATCTTGGAAATTTATGTTCTCGTTTATGTTTTGGTTTGAATCCCTTTTTTTGGTTAATTAATTTCTTACCCTAGACCTTAAAGAGGCTCGTGGGCTTTCTGAGGGTTCGAGACATGAGAATGGGGGAATTTTTTTTTCTTGGATAGGTTTCATGTTTTGCACAGATTTTTTACTAACCATGCATATAACCTAGGAAATAGTGAAGAAGGTTGGTTTTTGAGAAGTGGCACCTGCACCATTTATGCAAGGTTCTTCAAACCGTGCGGGAATGCTATGTGCCCCAGAAACTGTAACACCCTGAATTTTTCTGATAAATAATTTTTTATGTCTTATTTAATACGCAACACCAAAGGAAGCTTTTACTATATGCAACACGGTTTTGGATTCCGTTACACGCAACAACAACCTTCCTCGAGAGCTTGCGTTGTACGCAATACCGAGTTTCACTGAACAATGATATATTATAATAATATTATGAACTAGACGTCATGAATAGTATTAAACAAATTTTGAAATTTATAACATTATAATTCATCTGAAGCATTTTCTAAAATGAGATATGAAAAAACAATCTACTTTTCGATAAAAAAAATTATCTTTTAAAAAAATGTAGTTGTACATCCTTTTGATGGCGCACCTATTTCAAATATAAATTTTGACAAGTTTATAAGTTCAGTTTTACAAAATAAAATTTTTCTTTTGAATCAGGATCTAAAAATGTATGTTGGATAATTTATTTATACTTTTCTGATAACTTTCATATTTTGATGAATAGTAAATATATGCTAACTTTTAATTAAAAACAACATTTTTCATAAAGATAATTTATATGGTTAAATTATAATATTCAATGGTTTTAAAGAATAAATGGAATATATTTTTACCATTTCATATAAAGAAATTCATTTCCATTAATTTTACATTGAATTCATAGGTAAAAACATTTCAATATTTGACAATGTTATAAATTTTAAAACCCATTTTCTTAACAACTGGATTAATTTTAAATTAATTAATTCAACTCCTTTGTTTTTATTTTTGAAAAATGGATTACATATTTTGATTCAGTGGGTCCAAATTATGTTAATAGGTTACTTTCTTTTGATATTATGAATAGAAACTATGATAATTTTTCTTTACTATAGTTAAAGGTAAATCGGGTAAATAAGGGTAAAAATAAAATTACCAAATTACCCTAACACCTGCCAAAATTCTATTGGATGAATAAAAGTCGACCCATATCACCTAAGGGTCAGAATATATTCTTTCCATGGACTGTTGACTCTAAAAATAATATATTTATAATTAAAACCAAAGAAAGTGACAACATGTCACTCTCTTATATCTTATAAGTGTAATAATTTTAATTTACTGATAAGCTTCATAAAACATAGAACATTAATGGAATCCGGAAATCTAATAAAATTATCTACATCATGTTAATGTATTTATAATTTTTAGTGATTAAATAATTATCATTAATAAAGACACAATAGTGATGTTGAAATTATTTTATTGAATGAAATATCAAATAAATGGTTTTAAAATTATTAAAATAAATATTATATGAACTATTTACTGTGATCCACGAATTTTCTAGATTAATATGACATAATAGGAATCTATTAAATATTTTTTTTCGAATATATCATATTTTTGTATTTTATTTAAATTCAAATAAATGATTGGTGTCAAAATTGACACTATTGTTATTTTATAAATATAACATATTATTAAATTGTTTAAAAATAAAAAAAATATGTAAAAATTATAACTTTAAATTTATATGGTCTAAAATGTCATAAAGTATCCAATTATGGAAAATTCACAATACATAAGTAATTATTTATAACAATTTAAAATTTTGAATTATATTACCACAAATAAAATTAAATAGATTAAATAAAGATAAATCAATATGATAAGGTATATAATAAATTCAAAACAAGTATGAATTTTATTGTTTAATGAGATTACAACTCTATATAATCTCATATTTTAATTCAGGCTTCTTTTGAGGTTTTTATGTGGGGTTTGAATTTATAATAAACTAATATTTCTTATTTTTTCCAAGGTGTGCCTCTCCTCCCTTATAAAAGGGCACCTCCTCCCTATCCTCCTCACTCCATTTTGAGCCTTCAATCTTGGCCATCCTCGGTCAATTTCTCTTCTCTACTTCCCTAGAAACATACTAGAGGTCCTGGTCTTCTTCAAATACCAAATTTAGTGCCCTAAGAGGACGTTTAGAAGATGTGTGTCGAATAAGAGGTAATATCCTTTACTGATCCTTTCAAATTTATTTATTCCTCTACATTCTCTTCTTTATTGGTTTCATTATAATGTAATAATATTAGTGTCACAGATATACTGATATGTTATTATAAATATGAAACTAACCTATTTCTCCTTCTATCCATCGTTTTGAAAATGAAATCACCACGCGTGCGTACATATGGAATACAGTCTCTACGCCGCGGTGTAATCTATTTTCCACCACCACCTTACGTGGATGGGTATAATGGTGTAAATAATAAATATATATGATTATAATAACATGATACAAATTCTAAAATATTCTATCATCCACTCCAATACCATTCAATAATTATGGGAATGATATCGTCGCTCGTGCATACGTACAGCTTAACGTCTCCACGATGCAATGTGATTCGTTCTACATGATCTTAATTAAACCATGATTATATAAAATAATTGAATGTATAAATCTGATATATATTATATTAATACCATTCTTTAAATGATGTATCTATAACCTAAAGAGTGGAATAAGAATTTATTCGACAAAACACGCATAAGAACATAAACAATGAACACCCTAATAACAAGTAGCAATGAAATATTACTCATAAGATGCTATAAATATGACCATATATGATATCATAACAATGAGTATAATTCTGGAATAAGACAATGACATTATTTAAATAATTATACAGGAGTTTTGGATATGTACAAAGCATATCATACCTAAGGTAAGAGAAAATCTCGCAATCTCATTTTTATCCGAGATTGTTTATACTTCGGATTTTACTGGGGAATATTGATCATCCACATCCATGTTTTCAAAATTTATAATATTATTTATATCCTCATACAATTTTTTAATTCCAATTTTACCTATTAGTGAATTTTTAGTAAAATTTATGAAAGGAATCTTTTGTCATTTTGAATATGAGATATTTTTTGACTTTTTATGCTAATGTACGAGAAGAATGTTTTTTTACCTTATATGGTAGGAATAGATTTTTATGATTTCTTAGAAAATAATTTACATGAATATTCCTTTACAATTTTTCATGTTTATATTCAATTAACATATTTTAGTTTAAAATTTAAGGACATGTTTAGAAAGGAAAATTTTTTTGGAAAAAAAGGATATTTTCCTCAAGAATGGAGTTCAAGTGTTTTATCAATATTATTTTCCATATAAGATAATATAGGGTTATTTTTCTATCTCTATTATTACATTTATTTTATAATTTTATGATGGGATTATTTTTATGAAGCCCTTTTATCTTATTTGTATTATGTTATGATGGCATGATGTTGACAAATCCAATTTTTATTACATGGGTTATACTATGATGTATGATTTATGATTTTGTGGCACACATAAGAATGGTTTCATTATGAGATGGGTGGGAACTATATCTCCCTATAATTCATTGGGTAATGATTTATATGTCATGAGATATACATGGCTGGAACGGATAGTTAATCTGGTTCAGTGATACAGGACTGGAACGAGGAGTGAACTCAGTTCAGAAATGGACTTTGTCCGCTATGATTGTCTTGGAAATGAGTTTTAACTAATATGCAATGATTTTATATGATTATGTGTGTATGACACAAAGTTTTATGTTTTATGATATGATTATTAGGATTACATTTCACTACAATTATTTATCCCATGTCTTGATATTATGATCTCTTTTAGAGGTTAACATTTTCAAAATGTTATGTTCTTATGAATATGATATGATTGATATTTCCTTTTTTACCCTTACTGAGCATTTGAGCTCACCCTTTTGAATGTTTTCTTTCCTCAGGTTAGGAAGAAGGGTATTAAGTAGGATATTCCAAAAGGGACTCTAGATATGATGAAATAATCGGGAGACAATATAGACAATTTATGAACCAGTTGATTATGTTTCACAGTTTCTAAATATACTATAATTATACAGTTTTATCATGGTTTTATTATATGTTGTAATACGTATGATTTAATTCGGAAGTAATAACAATGTATGTTAATTATAGGTCATTATAGTTGGTATCAGGGGAAAGGTATACTCATCCTTTGGAAACAAGGATGTGAAATCCTTAGTATGAACCCTAAGGATATGTCTAAGCATAGAACAAAATATTAGTTTTTTAGATATGGCCATGAATAACCTATGATAATATCTATTGTGTTGAATTTTATTCTTGATTATGTGGTTTTTCTATTATGATTAGCATTTCTCACACTATTCTTTTTGGTTTTAGTCAATGGCTGGAACCCAAAGGAACTGTGTCATTGATGAATGCGATGGGAAATGCAATGATTTTCCGTATGAGCAACCAAATGGTAGGGGAGCTAGAATGAAAAATCTTGTAGCCATGCTCAGACAACTTTCTCAAGTTATGAATCATGTATCCCTTCCAAATGAGTAGAGGAAGGAACATCATTTTGTTGAATCCTTCATTAGGCAGCGTCCACCTTCATTCAGCGGGTCTTTGGATCCATTAGTGGCTGAAAAATTGATTAGTACTACAGAAAATATATATTCAATTCTACAATTTTATGATCATGATAAAGTCGTCTTAGCTATATATCGTTTGGAAGGTGAAGATGATCAATGGTCGAATATAATCAATAATACGAGGCAAAGAGATGAAATTAAGTCCATGTAATGGGACAGGTTCAATAACATAATTTTCAATAAGTACATCCCTCGTATTATTTGAAAAAATATGGAGAAGGACTTCCTTGAAATGAAGAAAAAGGATGATGAATCAAATGGTACCTATGAGGAAAATTTTACAATACCTGAATGGTACGCTTCTGGTATTATTAACCAACCTGAGAGTAAGATCGTTCGATTCTTTAGTGGCCTAAAACCATGTCTCAGAAGGGAATTATCCATAAGGGACTTCAGTAGCTATGAGGAAATTGTTCATTCTGATCTCAATGTTGAGATGGATATTGGAGTAAACCATCAATCATATGAGTTTTATATGAAAAGGAAAATGGAATTCAATGGAAAATCTAAAGACCACACAAGAAAATAAGATGAGTTTTCCCTTATGCTCAATGTGTTGAATGAAAAAATGGAGGTAATTGTCTTAAAGGGATAAGTAAATTTTTTAACTGTGGAAACGAAGGTCTTCGGGCAATTGAATTTTGAAGTAATGGGAAGAAGATGTCTAATGTTGCAGACAAATAAATGGATACACAGAATGCACCTCCTACACTTCAATGTTACAAGTGCAAGGAAATGGTTCATTATGCCAATCAATTCCCAAATCCAAGGGTTGTTGATGATGATCGATGTCAACAGACTCTTAAGCCCAAAGGAAACAAAATGTCACATGCAATGTCTATCGGCGATGTGGAGTACTATAACGAAGTGGTGAAAGGTATAGTTACCATCCACTCTAAAGTAGCAAATGTTTTACTTGATTTTGGATCCACACACTCTTTTATTTCTGATGAATTTTTTAAGGGTATCTATATATTACCTCAACAATTATATTTTGAGTTATCTTTGACAACTCTGAATGGAACAACAGTCGCATCAAATGTTTACAATTCTTCTCCGATTGAAGTATGTGGAAAAGTTATTCCAACAAATCTTGTGATCCTTCCTATAGTGGAATTTTATGTGATTCTTGGCATTGATTGGATATCTTTAAATGGATCTCATATCAATTCCCAAATAAGGGAAGTAACATTTCATATTCCAGATCAATCTATGATCATCTATTGATGGATGGATGAACATAGCCTTCCAGTGGAAATTTGTTCCATCTTATGGGTCTTGATTCCACTAAATGAAGGTTATTTATCTCAAATGGTTGGAGAGAAACTCATGATTAAGAATATTCCCATTGTATGGGAGTTTGATGATGTCTTTCTAGAGTAATTTCCAGGTCTTCCACCAAATCATGAAGTTTATTTTTCAATTGAACTCATACCAGGTTCTATGTCCTTATCAAAGACACCTTATAGAATGGCCCCAATTGAGTTGCATGAATTAAAGAAGAAACTCCAAGAGAGTCTTCATATAGGATTCATTCGCCCTAGTACATCACCTTGGGGAGCACATGTTCTGTTTGTTACGAAGAAATATGGATCAGTGAGACTATGCATTGATAATCTAAAACTTAACAAGACCACTATCAAGAACAAAAATCCTATCCCACACATTGATGACTTATTTGACCAACTACACACAGCTCAATAATTTTCCAAGATTGATCCTCGTTCCTTGTATCATCATGTCACGACCCGCCCTCGGGGTCCGTGCCGTGACTACCCCAAGCCCGCCTTCCATAGGCCAGGGGCTGGCGACTAGCACCAAGGCGTAAATCCCAGTAAAAAGGGAAGGCATTGCCTTTGTAAAGTAAACAAACACCACAGAGTAAACAAGTGGAAAGTAAACACTAAACAAAAGCAGAGTACAACTGAAAGTGCGGAAAAGTAAATGGGCTAGAATACAAACCCAAACTGAAAGTAAAGTACAACTCGAAAAGGGGAAAACAGAAACTGAAAGGTAAAACCGCTACACCGAGCTGCCCACTAGAAATCCCACCTGAAGGGTGGGTACAGATAGCTCCTCTTCTCCACGGGTCCCGCCGTCCGCTCCGTGCACGTCCCGCCCAGTGGTCCACCTCCGGGTACCGTCCCGCTCTGTAAGCCTCAGCTAAGGTCAACGCTGTCCGTCGTCTGCAACCAACACAACGTAGTGCGGGCATAGCCCGTGCAGGGGTGAGTATACGCTACTCAGTAGGGACCCCGAGACCCCTGAAGGTCTCTCAAATCCACAATGGTTAAACCACGAAGAAAAGTAACAATCACGAAGTAACAACTGCCACTGCTTAGGTATATGCCCATACATATACCTAAGTCATCAATTTCCGTTCGGCTCCAACACCGAGCCCAAGAACAACCCAATCCACAAAGAAGAGTAAACAGTAAATCCACACAGATTATAACATGTTTATGAAATCAACGGATAACCATTACCCAGGTATATGTCCATACATATACCTAAGTTATCAAGAGACCCATCTCAATCATGAGGAAATCACAAAGATCATACACTCAGTTCAAACCAGGATTTTCATTATCGAAACCGTAAAAGTTGAAGAGCCCCAACTCTGAAGTGTACAGTGGTCCTGTCACGACTCCGAGGTACTGCTCACTAACCTAAGACTGCTGAAGTACTCCTCCTGTCGAGTACCGCGGGTCTGCTGCCAACTACCGAGCGCTCCGTCCGCTGAGGGTCTGCTGCCAAATACCGGGCGCTCACCCAGATAGCCTACTGAGGTACTCCTCCTGTCGAGTACCGCGGGTTTGCCGCCAACTACCAGGCGCTCCGTCCGTCGTGGGTCTGCTGCCAACTACTGGGCGCTCCGTCCACTGGGCTAGTCGACTCACTCCAAGTCGAGTCGGTCAAGCAGTCGTCAGGTCTCAGTCATCTACACGGTCTCCGTACTCCGCACGCCCGTCTCCACCGTCGCGGGTCTGTCGCTACAACCAAGCGCACACACTCCGTAGAGTATCGCGGGTCCGCCGCTACAACCAAGCGCTCCACCGCCAAGGGTCTGCTGCTACATACAAGCGGACCACCTCTGTCAAGTACCACGGGTCCGCCGCTACACCCAAGCGCTCCACCGCTCAAGGTAAAAAGAAGATTCAGCTCACACAGGTTCGGTAGCACTGTTCCACGTAGGATCGCTGAGTGCTGTAGTCGTCGTCGTCGAAACCACACAGGATCTTGGTACTGTCGTCGTCGCAGTCACAGTAGCAGTAGTAGTAGTCGTCACAGTAACAGTCGCAGCCAGCACTAGGGTTCCCGCACACAGTAAGCTCGTTCGGAGGATCTGCTCCACGAGCCGAGAGGCTGATACATCAACTGTCACAAAGACCAGAGTTGATGTATCCAAATGTTCCGTATCGTCAACAGGAACTCAACGCAACAGACGGCGCGTCAATCGGACGCCCGGTAGAAGAGTTATTGGCATTTTCGTCTCCGGGGCCCGGTTGGTTTTTAAGGCTAAACCAACCCGACCGTACTCCACCTGCGTCCAAACCTTGGGCGGAGTATGCCAAAAGATCCGTCTCACTAAGAGGAACACATCATGACTGACGGCGCGTCAATCGGACGTTCGTAGCTCGAGATATGAGCGTTTCCGCTCCGAAGACCCGGTTGGTTTCGTGAACGAACCAACCCGGCCGAACTCAAAGTAATCCGAAACCTTGAGTGCGATATACCAAAACGACCGTCTCGATCCAAGGATCGCGTTGCCGCAGACGGTTCATCATTCGGAGGTCCGAGGCTCAAGATATGGCCCAAAAACCGATTCTGGTTCGAAACGGGGGGGTCCGGGTCCGGGCCGACCCGGCCAGACCCCCCCCCCCCCCCCCCCCCCCCCCCTGGGGTGGCGCGGCGGCGCGGCGGCCGGCGGCGGCGCGCGGGGGCGGCGCGGCGGCGCGCGGGGGCGGCGCGGCGGCGCGCGGAGGCGGCGCGGCGGCGCGCTGGGCACGGAGGCGGCACGCAGGTGAGACCCCCCGCCCTCCCCCGTTTTCCCCCCTGGCGGCGCGGCACGTGCCGCGCCAGTTTTAAAACAAACCGCCCCCTCACATGAGGGGGCCTGCTGGTGCTGAACCGAGGGGGCCGGCTGCCCCCCTCCTTCAAAGAACCGCCCCCCTCTTAAAGAGGGGGGTTTTGATGGGTTGGCCGGGGGATTAATTCCCCCGGTTTTTAAGACATCCGGCCGGCCAGCTGGCCTTCCGGTTTTCTGAAACGGGACCGGAAATTCCGGTCCCCCCCTTCAGCTTCCGACGCCGGCGGCCCGGCCGCCGGTCTTCTCCTCCGCCGCGGCCCGGAACCGGCCGCGGTCTCCTCGTTCCGCCGCGGCCCGGAACCGGCCGCGGTGTTCGTCGTCCGGCGCGGTGCGACGGCACCGCGCCCCTTTCGCTGTACCTTGATTCCTTTCAACGCGGCGCGACGACGTCGCGTTCTTGAAGATTCTACCTCGGCGTGGCGCGACGGCGCCGCGTAAAATAAAAGTACGATCATCCGCGTGGTGCGACGGCACCACGCCACTTGCTTCCATCCGCAAGAATAAACAAGAACGATGGAGGGGGGGGGGGGGGTTTCGGCCGTGTTCGTGCGGTCCGGCCCCCCTCGCGTTAACAATAACACTTATATAAAATATTCAAAAGCCTCACGTAGACATGCGATCCACGAGCAAGAAATGGAATGAATTAACAATATTCAACAACCCCAACCTCGGGTATAAGGTTCGATGATTGTGAACGTTCCGCGGAAGACGACGTCGCGGAGGTCGGGCGTCGCGGTAGCCGTTCGTCAAATCCGATGACGAAGGGATGCGTTCGAAGAGACACGTCGTTGGCGAAACTTGTACGCCGACGAAGGTTGTCCGAAGAAGAAGTGGCGTTCTCTTTCGTTGTCACGGGAGACGAAGAAGAGCGGAGCGGCGTTCTTCGTCGGAAATTGAGTGTTCTTCGTCAAGTCTTGAGTAAAGTCAAATAATAAAGAAAACAACGAACTCAAGAACCCCTACCTCGATAGTCGCACGTTGACGTAGTCGTGGAATATCAGTGTCGATTCCTTTGACGTCGGAGGAAGAGTCGTTGTCGATGGCGTTCGTCGCGGAAAACCGTCGCGGAAGAGATGACGCGGAAGAAGTACGTCGCGTCGCGGATACGGCGTCGCGGATGGACCGTGTTCTTCGACGGAGAAGTTCTTCGTTGAAGAACGACGTTCATCGCGTTCTTCGTTGAGTTTGAAGAAGAAGAAGATCTCTCCACCTCTCAAGAAGACAAACAAATAACCCCAAAATAAAATAAGACAACATCTTATTTTATTATCACATAACACATTAGAATTTCAAAAGTTTGAAATTCAAAAGGTTTAACTCCCATAATTAAAAAGGTAACTCAATCCAATAAATGAGGCGTTAAGGGAGTTGGGAGAATTTGAAAGGTTTAGGGGTTCGTGTGGGCCCCACCACACTTATTCCTCCCAAGGGAGGTTAAGTGGGTGTGGGTCCCACTTCCAACCTCCTTTGGTAGGTTTTTAACAAGTTATAATAAAATTTGTTCTATACAAATTTTATTTAACTCAAACTAAAAACCCCAAAACTAACTTTCAACCCGCAACAAACGCAACTCCTGAAAAGGTCTCTTTAAGCGAAAATCGGCGCTGCGAGTTCATCGGTGCCCTCGGATTTCAATTCCGAGCACCGGATCAAAAGTTAGGAATTTCCCGCTCGTTCGTTCACTGAACGTACCCGAGCCAAACTTCGGAAATTAATTCCGGGCACTCCGGGCCTCGGAATCAGGTGCCGTCTGAAACCGCGCTCTTGTAAAATTCTAATAAAAATTAAGAAAAAATTTTCCTTGAATTTTACAAGTCTTTACATTACTCCCACCTCAGGGATTTACGTCCCCGTAAAGCTACATCAAAAACTATGGAAACAAATTAGGGTACTGAGCACGCATCTGAGCCTCCCGCTCCCATGTGCTCTCCTGGAGATTCCCGTGCTGCCATCTGATGTGCACGAGAGAAATCGATCGCCCACGCAGGACCCGCTCCTGTCGATCCTCTATCTCCACCGGGACCTCCGTAAAAGTCGCCCCATCGTCAACGTCAAGCTCCCCATGGTCAATGATGTGTGTCAGGTCGTGCACGTATCTCCTCAGCTGGGATACGTGGAAGACGTCGTGCACCCGGTACAACTGAGGTGGTAGAGCCAGGCGATAAGCCTCCTCACCAACCTTGCTGAGGACCTGGAAAGGTCCAATGAAGCGCAGAGATAACTTGCCGTCTCGGCCAAATCTCCGAATACCCCATCGAGGTGAGACTCGCAAGAAGACGTGGTCGCCATCCTCGAACTCCAGTGGCCTCCGCCTCCTGTCAGCGTATGACTTCTGCCGGCTCTGAGCTGTCCTCATCCGCTCCTGGATGACCTGGACCTTCTCTGTCGTGGCCTGGATCATCACAGGTCCCACAAGAGTTGCAAGATTTCTTCTTTTCCGAAAAGATAAATCTGGTCTCATCCCCTGGATGAACCACATTCTTTGCCTAAAACAGTCAATCCTAACATGGATGATACTAATCCATACCAAGGATGACGTCGTAAGGCCTCGACGCTACTACTAAGAGATTCAACCGTTACTCTCGCCTCCAAGGGTTGAGTCACACTGTCGGCATCAGTGTGTGGTAACTGGGTCTCCTCCAGTAGATGTCTCACAAGTGAGGGTCAAGTCAACAGCAAAAACTGGAACCTCTTAGTAACATCACGAAAGAGGACAGGAACGAAATTATCACAAAGGTATGCGTCTTTTATTATTGCAGCTCATAATACAAGACGCTACACAAAAGCCACAAGGAACCAGAATTACAAAGGATGTTATCCACTAGTTCTGCTCCTCTCCATCGGCTCCCAGAGCTCCATGATCGAAGGCCTCGGCTGCCTGAAGCTGAGCTCTCCCCTGCGGTCGGGGTGGACCTCCTGGTGGTGGTGGTGGAAGAGCCTCAAAGCGTCGCCCACCACCGGCTGCTCGTCCAGCTCCTCTGCCTCGTCCGCCTCCTCCCTGTGGACCGCCACGGTCGAACCTCTGCCTCTGCCTGGGAGGTTCTTCACTTAACTGCTGATCATCAGCATGGCGGGTCGGACAGTCACGAGCCATGTGACCAATCCCGCCACAGGAGTAACACTGCCCACTCTCGGCACGCCTGGCTCTGACACCACCCCGGATTCCCCGTACAACTGAGCCTGAGTCGTGCAGTCGGCCACCGGTAGGTCTGGTCTGCCTGGAACCCTGAGTCATCCGTCGGCTACCTGCGGCAGATGACTCTGCCACGTGCCGCCCTGCGGTGAGTTGCTGTGCTGGTGTAGACTCAGCAAGGAAACTCTCGATCAGAAGTGCCCGCTCCAGTACTCCTGTCTAAGTCGGTATGCTGAGGGAGATCAGCGATGCCCTGATCTCGTGTCTCAAACCCTGCTCGAAGTTCCGGGCCCGGAAGAAGGGTTCCCGTACCATGTCTGTCGAGTACCGAGAAAGGTCGGTGAACCTCGCCGCGTACTGAGCGACCGTCATGCTGCCCTGCCGCAGCTGTAGAAGCTCATGGATACGCACCGCACGAAGGGTGGCTGGGACGAACTCCGAGCGGAAGATGCTCTCAAAGTCCATCCAAAGTAGAGAAGTCTCATCATGCACCTGGAGCATCAAGCTCCACCATCGTCCTGCTGCTGCGTGTAGTAGGCTTGCAGCGAGGATCACCATGAGGTCTGCTGGTGTCCTCACTAGCCTGAACACTTCAACCACTGCCTCCAGCCAGTCCTCTGCTGCCTGGGGATCCGTCTCCCCGCGAAACCTGGGCGGTCGCTGGCGCTAAAACTCATGCAGTGCGCTGAGGCGACGTGCATCGTCAGCGGCTGCTGCTGGAAGCATCGGGGGCTCGGCGGGTAGAGCTACCGCCGGTGCCACTGCTGACAAAGGGCCCTGCACCGAGGCCTCATCGCTCGGTGGGCTGTCGTCACGCTCGACTCTCGGAACCCTAGCTGGCTGCCGTCGTGGGGCCATCCTGAAAGGAAACAGGTGCGCCACGGTCAAACAGTATACCTGGTGAGCTGACACAAAGAAATCACAAAGAAAACTTTGAAACACACACGCAATCAATGTTTTCGTGCATTAAGTCGGAAATCAGATGTCAGGGTCCTGGTGTACGGATACGTCGGCCGCCGCACCAACACTGGACTCCCTAAACTGATAACCACACTCAATACGCTAAACATTATTGCTTCACATAGAAAATATCAGAGTTCGCGGTAGAACCGAACTCCTCTGATACGAATTTGTCCCGACCTGCCCTCGGGGTCCGTGCCGTGACTACCCCAAGCCCGCCTTCCATAGGCCAGGGGCTGGCGACTAGCACCAAGGCGTAAATCCCAGTAAAAAGGGAAGGAATTGCCTTTGTAAAGTAAACAAACACCATAGAGTAAACAAGCGGAAAGTAAACACTAAACAAAAGCAGAGTACAACTGAAAGTGCGGAAAAGTAAATGGGCCAGAATACAAACCCAAACTGAAAGTAAAGTACAACTCGAAAAGGGGAAAACAGCAACTGAAAGGTAAAACCGCTACACCGAGCTGCCCACTAGAAATCCCACCTGAAAGGTGGGTACAGATAGCTCCTCTGCTCCACGGGTCCCGCCGTCCGCTCCGTGCACGTCCCGCCCAGTGGTCCACCTCCGGGTACCGTCTCGCTCTGTAAGCCTCAACTAAGGTCAATGCTGTCCGTCGTCTGCAACCAACACAACGTAGTGCGGGCATAGCCCGTGCAGGGGTGAGTATACGCTACTCAGTATGGACCCCGAGACCCCTGAAGGTCTCTCAAATCCACAATGGTTAAACCACGAAGAAAAGTAACAATCACGAAGTAACAACTGACATTGCTTAGGTATATGCCCATACATATACCTAAGTCATCAATTTCTGTTCGGCTCCAACACCGAGCCCAAGAACAACCCAATCCACAAAGAAGAGTAAACAGTAAATCCACACAGATTATAACAAGTTTATGAAATCAACGGATAACCATTACACAGGTATATGTCCATACATATACCTAAGTTATCAAGCGACCCATCTCAATCATGAGGAAATCACAAAGATCATAGACTCAGCTCAAACCAGGATTTTCATTATCGAAACCGTAAAAGTTGAAGAGCCCCAACTCTGAAGTGTACAGTGGTCCTGTCACGACTCCGAGGTACTGCTCACTAACCTAAGACTGCTGAAGTACTCCTCCTGTCGAGTACCGCGGGTCTGCTGCCAACTACCGGGCGCTCCGTCCGCTGAGGGTCTGCTGCCAAATACCGGGCGCTCACCCAGATAGCCTACTGAGGTACTCCTCCTGTCGAGTACCGCGGGTTTGCCGCCAACTACCAGGCGCTTCGTCCGCCGTGGGTCTGCTGCCATCTACTGGGCGCTCCGTCCACTGGGCTAGTCGACTCACTCCAAGTCGAGTCGGTCAAGCAGTCGTCAGGTCTCAGTCATCTACACGGTCTCCGTACTCCGCACGCACGTCTCCACCGTCGCGGGTCTGTCGCTACAACCAAGCGCACACACTCCGTAGAGTATCGCGGGTCCGCCGCTACAACCAAGCGCTCCACCGCCAAGGGTCTGCTGCTGCATCCAAGCGCACCACCTCTGTCAAGTACCACGGGTCCGCCGCTACACCCAAGCGCTCCACCGCTCAAGGTAAAAAAGAAGATTCACCTCACACAGGTTCGGTAGCACTATTCCACGTAGGATCGCTGAGTGCTGTAGTCGTCGTCGTCGAAACCACACAGGATCTTTGTACTGTCGTCGTCGCAGTCACAGTAGCAGTAGTAGTAGTCGTCATAGTAACAGTCGCAGCCAGAACTAGGGTTCCCGCACACAGTAAGCTCGTTCGGAGGATCCACTCCACGAGCCGAGAGGCTGATACATCAACTGTCACAAAAACCAGAGTTGATGTATCCAAAAGTTCCGTATCGTCAACAGGAACTCAACGCAACAGACGGCGCGTCAATCGGACGCCCGGTCTGAGAGTTATTGGCATTTTTGTCTCCGGGGCCCGGTTGGTTTTTAAGGCTAAACCAACCCGACCGTACTCCACCTGCGTCCAAACCTCGGGCGGAGTATGCCAAAAGATCCGTCTCACTAAGAGGAACACATCGCGACTGACGGTGCGTCAATCGGACGTTCGTAGCTCGAGATATGAGTGTTTCCGCTCCGAAGACCCGGTTGGTTTCGTGAACGAACCAACCCGGCCGAACTCAAAGTAATCCGAAACCTTGAGTGCAATATACCGAAACGACCGTCTCGATCCAAGGATCGCGTTGCCGCAGACGGTTCGTCATTCGGAGGTCCGAGGCTCAAGATATGGCCCAAAAACCGATTCTGGTTCGAAACGGGGGGGTCCGGGTCCGGGCTGACCCGGCCAGACCCCCCCCCCCCCCCTGGGGTGGAGCGGAGGCCGGCGGCGGCAGCCGGCGGCGGCGCGGCGACCGGCGGCGGCGCGTTGAGGCGGTGCGGCGGCGCGCGGAGGCGGCGCGGCGGCGCGCGAGGGCGGCGCGGCGGCGCGCGGAGGCGGCGCGGCGGCGCGCTGGGCACGCAGGCGGCACGCGGGTGAGACCCCCCGCCCTCCCCCATTTTCCCCCCTGGCGGCGCGGCACGTGCCGCGCCAGTTTTAAAACAAACCGCCCCCTCACATGAGGGGGCCTGCTGGTGCGGAACTGAGGGGGCCGGCTGCCCCCCTCCTTCAAAGAACCGCCCCCCTCTTAAAGAGGGGGGTTTTATGGGTTGGCCGGGGGTTTAATTCCCCCAGTTTTTAAGACATCCGGCCGGCCAGCTGGCCGGCCGGTTTTCTCAAACGGGACCGGAAATTCCGGTCCCCCCCTTCGGCTTCCGACGTCGGCGGCCCGACCGTCGGTCTTCTCCTCCGCCGCGGCCCGGAACCGGCCGCGGTCTCCTCGTTCCGCCGCGGCCCGGAACCGGCCGCGGTGTTCGTCGTCCGGCGCGGTGCGACGGCACCGCGCCCCTTTCGCTGTACCTTGATTCCTTTCAACGCGGCGCGACGGCGTCGCGTTCTTGAAGATTCTACCTCGGCGTGGCGCGACGGCGCCGCGTAAAATAAAAGTACGATCATCCGCGTGGTGCGACAGCACCACGCCACTTGCTTCCATCCGCAAGAATAAACAAGAACGATGGAGGGGGGGGGGGGGGTTTCGGCCGTGTTCGTGCGGTCCGGCCCCCCTCGCGTTAACAATAACACTTATATAAAATATTCACAAGCCTCACGTAGAAATGCGATCCACGAACAAGAAATGGAATGAATTAACAATATTCAACAACCCCTACCTCGGGTATAAGGTTCGAAGATTGTGAACGTTCCGCGGAAGACGACGTCGCGGAGGTCGGGCGTCGCGGTAGCCGTTCGTCAAATCCGATGACGAAGGGATGCGTTCGAAGAGACACGTCGTTGGCGAAACTTGTACGCCGACGAAGGTAGTCCGAGGAAGAAGTGGCGTTCTCTTTCGTTGTCACGGGAGACGAAGAAGAGCGGAGCGGCGTTCTTCGTCGGAAATTGAGTGTTCTTCGTCAAGTCTTGAGGAAAGTCAAATAATAAAGAAAACAACGAACTCAAGAACCCCTACCTCGATAGTCGCACGTTGACGTAGTCGTGGAATATCAGTGTCGATTCCTTTGACGTCGGAGGAAGAGTCGTTGTCGATGGCGTTCGTCGCGGAAAACTGTCGCGGAAGAGATGACGCGGAAGAAGTACGTCGCGTCGCGGATACGGCGTCGCGGATGGACCGTGTTCTTCGGCGGAGAAGTTCTTCGTTGAAGAACGACGTTCTTCGCGTTCTTCGTTGAGTTTGAAGAAGAAGAAGAGCTCTCCACCTCTCAAGAAGACAAACAAATAACCCCAAAATAAAATAAGACAACATCTTATTTTATTATCACATAACACATTAGAATTTCAAAAGTTTAAAATTCAAAAGGTTTAACTCCCATAATTAAAAAGGTAACTCAAGCCAATAAATGAGGCGTTAAGGGAGTTGGGAGAATTTGAAAGGTTTAGGGGTTCGTGTGGGCCCCACCACACTTAATCCTCCCAAGGGAGGTTAAGTGGGTGTGGGTCCCACTTCCAACCTTCTTTGGTAGGTTTTTAACAAGTTATAATAAAATTTGATCTATACAAATTTTATTTAACTCAAACTAAAAACCCCAAAACTAACTTTCAACCTGCAACAAACGCAACTCCTGAAAAGGTCTCTTTAAGCGAAAATCGGCGCTTCGAGTTCATCGGTGCCCTCGGATTTCAATTCCGAGCACCGGATCAAAAGTTAGGAATTTCCCGCTCGTTTGTTCACTGAACGTACCCGAGCCAAACTTCGGAAATTAATTCCGGGCACTCCGGGCCTCGGAATCAGGTGCCGTCTGAAACCGCGCTCTTGTAAAATTCTAATAAAAATTAAGAAAAAATTTTCCTTGAATTTTACGGGTCTTTACACATCAATTAAGGGTCAAAATAGAGGATATACCAAAGGCGGATTTCCATACAAGGTATGGACACTATGAATTTATAGTGATTCCATTTGGTCTTACTAATTCCTATGTTACCTTCATGGATCGAATGAATAGAGTATTTAGAGAATATCTTGACTAGTTTGTGGTATTATTTATAGATGATACTCTTTTCTATTCAAACAGAATGGAAGAACATGAAGATCACTTGAGAATTGTACTAAAGACCCTATGAATGGAGATTCTTTATGCCAAATTTACCAAGTGTGAATTTTGGCTTCAAAATGTTTCATTTTTGGGTCACATATTCTAAAAAGAGGGGATATCTGTGGATCTAGATAAAACATAGGTTATCGAAAGATGGTCAAGACCAACAAAAGTAACTAATATCCGTAGTTTTCTTGGTTTGGCTAGATATTATCGATGATTTGTGAAATATTTTTCACGATTATCTAATCCACTAACCAGGTTGACTAAAAAATGAGTTAAGTTCGTTTGGATGGAGGAGTGTGAAGAAAATGTCAAGGATTTTAAAAGAAGGTTATCTAGTGAACATGTCCTCACACTGCCTTGTAGTGGAGTATGGTTTGTGATCTACAATGATGCATCCAAGAAGGGATTGGGGTGTTTTCTCATGAAAAATTATATGTTGATAGCTCATGCCTCACGACAGTTGAAAATCCATGATCAAATTTCGTAAACTCATGATTTGGAGTTATCTGTGGTAATATTTTCATTAAATATTTGGAGGCATTATCTTTATGGTGAAAGGTGAAATATTTATACTGATCATAAATGTTTAAATTATATTTTCACACAAAAGGAGCTGAATATTAACCAAAGAAGATGGTTGGAGCTGATTCTTGATTATGACTCCTCAATTCATTGTCACCCTGGGAAAGCAAACAAGGTGGCAGACACATTAAGTTGACAAGCCATTATAAATTATCCAAGATGAGGACCACAAAAGATCCAATATTAATGGATTTAAAAAGGATGGATCTTGGAATTATATTGGAAGGGGAAAAATTTTATCTTTCTCAAATGAATGTTCAACCAACTATACATGTGAAGATTAAATGGGCATATAAAGAATATGTATAGTTACAAAAGAAGGTGAGAAATGTTCTTGAGTTACACATTGATTGTGAGGAAATAATAAGGTTCATGAATTGGGATTGTGTTCTTCCCATCCAAGAATTGAAGAAGGAAATACTGGATTAAGCCCATTGTTCTTCATTCTCTATTAACCCTAGAAGCACGAAGATGTATAGGGACCTGAAAGAGTACTTCTGGTGGGATTGAATGAAAAGAGATGTTGCTGAATATGTCTCTCGATGCATGGTTTGTAAACAAGTTAAAGCATAGAGACAGAAGTATAAGGGGATGTAACAACCATTACCCATACCATAATAGAAATGGGAAAACATCACTATATACTTTGTCATCGGACTTCCCGAAACATCCAAAGGCAATAATTCTATCTGGGTTATATTTGATCGTCTTACAATGTCGACACACTCCATTGCTATTAGAGAGGATTTATCTCTTGGTCATATTGATAGGATATATGTAATTGAAGTCATAAGATTGCATGGTGTACCAATTTACATTATATATGATCGGGATCTGAGGTTTATGTCGATGTTTTGGTGAAGTCTTCAGCATACTCTAGATACTGAGTTGAGTTTCAGCATTGCTTATCATCCTCAGACAGATGGTCAGTCTGAGAGGACAATTCAATCTTTGGAAGAAATGTTGAGAGCTTGCTCTATGGATTTCGAAGGTCGTTGGGATAAACACCTACCTTTGTTGGAATTTTCTTATAATTATAGCTTTCACTCCACTATTATTATTGATCCTTATGAAGCACTCTATGGAAAGAAATACCGAACTCCAACTTGATGGGATGATGTTGGGGAAAGAAATATATTAGGACCTGATCTTGTTGATGAGATGGTAGAAAAGGTCTGATCTATTCAACAACACATAAGAGTATCTTAGAGTCTCAAAAAAAGTTAGGCTGATAACCGAACAAAAGACCAAGAGATTGATGTGGGTGAAAAAGTGTTCTTACGAATATCTCCTTGGAAGAGAGTAATTAGATTTGGAAAGAAGGGAAATCTGATCCCTAGGTATAATGTTCTCTTTGAAATACTGGATCTCATTGGAAGGTAGCATACCAATTGGTGCTTCCACCGAATCTCTCTCAAATTCATGATGTGTTCCATGTATCTCTCCTTAGAAATTACATACCTGATCTGTCACATGTACTAAGCTCAAAAGTTATACCACTGGAGAAAGATATTTCAGATGAAGAATAGATTATAGAAATTCTTGATCATAGAGAAAAATTTCTACAAAACAATACCACTCGTTTGGTAAAAGTTATATTGAGAAACCACCAATTATAAGAAGCTACATGGGAACTTGAGGATATGATGAGGGAGAGGTACCCTCATCTGTTTGTTACAAAGTGATGAATTTCAAGGGCGAAATTTATGTTAAGGGGGGTCGAATGTAACACCCTGATATTTTATGAGAAATATTATTTTTATGTCTTATGTTATATGAAACACCAAAGGAAGCGTTCACTACACGAAACACTGGCTTGGCTTGCGTTACATACAAGAGAAACCTTCCTCAATATCTTGCGTTGTATGCAATACCGAGTTTCAGTAAACAATAATATATTATTATAATATCATGAACTAGACGTTATGAATAGTATTAACCAAATTTTGAATTTTATAACATTATAATTCATCGTACAAAATTTCTATAATGAGATATGAGAACAAAATAAATTTTTCTACAAAAGAAGTATTTTTTTCAAAAAATGCAGTTTTGCCGCCTTTTGATGGCACACCTATTTCAAATATTATTTTTTCAAGTTTATTTGTTCAATTTTAAAAAATAAAATTATTCTTTTGAAACATGATATAAAAATTTACATTGGATAAATTTTTGATACTTTTCTGATAACATTCATATTCTAACGAATAGTAAAAATACTCTAAAATTTAATTAAAAGCAATTTTTTCATCAAGATAATTTATATGGTTAAATTATAATAATTAAAGGTTTTAAAGTATAAATAGAATATATTTTTACCATTTAATATAATTAATGTCATTTACATTAATTTTAAATTTAATTCATAGGTAAAAACATTTTAATCTTTGACAGTGCTTTAACTTTTAAAATCCATTTTCTTAACAGCGGGATTAATTTTAAATTAATTACTGAAACATATGTGTTTAGAATTTTGAAAAATAGATTACATAGTTGGATTCAGTGGGTCCAAATTATGTTAATAGGTTATGTTTTTTTTGATATTATGAATAGTAACTACAGTAATTTCTATTTACTATGGTTAAAGGTAAATCGTGTAATTAAGGGTAAAAATAAGAATATAAAATTTCCCTAAATCTTACCAAAATACTATTGGATGAATAAAAGTCTACCAATATCACCTAAGGGTCATAATATATTCGTTTTCTGGATTATTGACCATGAAAATGATATAATTATAATTAAAACCAAAGAAAGTGACAACATGTCACTCTCTTATATCTGATAAGTGTAATAATTTAAATTTAGTGATATAATTCATAAAACATTGAACATTAATAGTCTGTAGAAAGATAATAGAATTATATACTTCATGTGAATCTATTTATTATTTTAAGGGATTAAATAATTATCATTAATAAAGACACATTTGTGATGTTGAAATTATTTTATTGATTGAAATATCAAATAAATGGTTTTAAAAATACTAAAATAAATATTATATGAACTATTAAATGTGATACAAGAATTTAATAGATGAATATGATATATTATGAATCTATTAAATTTTTTCATTCGAATATATCCTTGGTGGGGATATTAATTTAATTCAAATAAATGAATAATTTCAAAATTGACACTATTGTTATTTTATAAAAATAACATATTACAAAATTGTTTAAAAATCACAAAAATATTTAAAAATTATAAATTTAAATTTATATGGTATAAAATGTCATAACGTATCCAATTATGGTCAATTCACAACACATAAGTAATAATGTAAAATAATATAAAATTTAGAATGTTATTACCACAAATAAAATTAAATAGATTAAATAAGGATAAATAAACTTGATAAGGTTTAAAATATATTCACAACATGTATAAATTTTATTGGTTGATGATATTACAACCCTATCTCATATCATCTTATAATTGAGTCATTTTGGAGGTATTTATGTGGGGTTGGAATTTAATATAATTAAAATTTTCTTCTGTTTCCAAAGGTTCCGCTGTCCTCCCTTATAAATGGGCACCACCTCCCTCTCCTACTCACACCATTATGAGATTTAAATCTGGGCCAACCCCTAGAAATTTCTCTTCTCCACTTCCCTATAAACATTCTAGAGGTCCTGGTATTCTTCAAAGACCATCTTTAGTTCCCTAAGAGGAGGTTTAGAAGCAGAGTGTCGAAGAATAGGTAATATCCTTTACCGATCCATTCAAATTTATTTCTTCTTCTACTTCCTCTTAATTATTGGTTTCATTACAAAGTAATAACATAAAAATCAATCATATACTGATATATTATTATAAATATGAAACAATGTTATTTCACCTTCTATCCATCCTATGGAAAATGAAATAACCACATGTGTGCACGTATGGAATACCGTCTCCACGCCGTGGTGTAATCTATTTTCCACCACCACCTTACATGGATGCGTATAATGGTGTAAATAATAACTATATATGATTATTATAACATGATACTAATTCTGAGATATTCTATCATCCACTCCAAGACTATTCAGTAATTATGGAAACGATATCGTCGCTCGTGCGTACATACGGCTTACCATCTCCACGATGCGATGTGATTTGGTCTACATGATCTTCATTAAACCATTACTATATAAAATAATTGAGTGTATAAATATGATATATATTATACTACTACCATTCTTTAAATTATGTATCTATAACCTAAAAATATGGATAAGAATTTATTCGACAAAACACGCATATGAACATAAATCAATAAACACCCTAATAACAAGTACCAATGAAATATTACTAATATGAAGCTAAGAATATGACCATATATGATATAATAACAATGATTATGATTCTTTAATAAGTAAATTACATTATTTAAATCATTATACAGGAGGTTCAGATACGTGAAAACCAAATCTGACCTAAGGAAAGGGAAAATCTCGCAGTCTCATTTTTATCCGAGATTGTTTATACTTCAGAATTTACTGGGGCATATTTATCATCCACATCCGTGTTTCCACAATATGTAATATTATTTATATCCTCCTAAATGTTTTTAAATCCAATTTTACCTATTGTTGAATTTTAGTAAAATTTATGAAATGAATCTTTTGTCGTTTTTGTTACGAGATGTTTTTTGACTTTTTCTACCAAAGTACGAGAAGACTGATTTTTTTTAAATTATACAGCATGAATAGATTTTTATGATTTCATAAAACATTATTTCCATTAATATTCTTTTACAGGTTTTCATGTTCATACTCAATTAACATCTTTTAGTTTAAAATTTTATGACATGTTGAGAAAGGAAAACCTTTTTTGAAGTAAAAATGATATTTTCCTCAAGAATGGAGTTCAATTGTTTTATCAAAATTATTTTCCATATAATATAATATGGGGGACTGTTTCTATACCTATTATTACATTGATTTGATAATATTATGATGGAATTAATTTTATGAATTCCTTTTATCTTATATGGATTATGTTATGATTTCATGATGTTTAAGAATCCCAATTTTATTACATAGGTTATGCTATGATGTGTGATTTATGATTTTGTTTCGCACCTAAGAATGGATTTATTATGAGATGGTTGGGACCCATATCTCCCTCTAATGCATTGGGTACATATTTATATCTCATGAGATAGACATGTATGTAACAGCAAGTTAATCCAATTCTGTGATACAGTACTGGAACGAGGAGCGAACATGGTTCAGAAATGGACATTTTCCACAATGATCATCTTGGTAATATGTCTTGACTAATGTGAAATGGTTTTCTATGATTATGTCTGTATGCCACAACGTTTCATGTTTTATGTTATTATTATTGGGATTACATTTCACTACTATGATTTATCCCATGTCATGATATTATGATCTGTTTTCCAGGTTATGATTTTCAAAATGTTATGTTCTTATGAATAAGATATGATTGGTATTTCTTTTGATTACCCTTACTGAGAATTTTATCTCACCCATTTGTATGTTTTATTTTCCCTAGGTATGGAAGAAGGGTATTAAGTAGGATATTCCAAAAGGAACTCTAGATATGATTAAATAAGCGGGAGACAATCTAGATGATTTATGAAATAGTTGTTTATGATTCTTAGTTTCTAAGGACACTATACCTATACGGTCCTATCATGGTTTTGTTATCTTTTGTAATAAGTAATCTTTAATTATGAAGCAATAACAATTTATGTTATCTATGGTTCATTATTGAAACGTTTAAAAATTTACAATTTTTTAACTCTGGGATTTTAATACCCATCTTTGGATTTCCTTCTATTTATTCCCTCTTCATCCTAGTAATGAACCAAATCTCTCAAGAGATCCCAGAGATTGATCTCCCACATTTCTAAAGTTTTTTTGGATCCATTGGTTGAAGATCGAAACTTTGGGTAAGGATAATATCATCCACAGATTCCATTTGAGTTTATAGTTTCTATATTATTCTCCTCTATTTCCGAATATCTAAACCCCAATACATTGGCTGAGAATTAGGTTGAAGCTTCAAATATTGGTTGAATAAGAATGTAATGGATCTATTAAGAGTATTTTAACCTGTGGAATTGACGTAGGTGGTCTATAAGTTATATCCCATTTTTTATTTGTTTATTTGGGCATGTATGGTTTTGTTTTTTTCTATCTCTTAGCATGTTTTAATCACCCTAGGAAGGTTTAGGTAAAATTGTTTTTTAGAAGGAAAATAAAAACCCCCCAAAATCCCCAGGGGATGAGTTGAGTTTGATGAGACTAATATAAGGCCACCCATGGGGTGTGATGGCTTTCTTTCACCTAGTGATTTTTGAAGAACATGTGAGATTTTTGTGTATTTTTATAGATCCCCTGATAAACATGTTGATGTGATTTATGGTGTTGGTGTAGAAAATAGGTGATGAAAATAGCCTTAATAATAGTATCCTAATAGATTTTGTTAAAATAGAAGTGGATTATATGGTTGAAGATGGCCATGTAAACTGAATTTTGAATAGTGTTGGAATGTGTAATTGGTTGAAACTTGAAAATGATGAATGGATGAAAGGGTTATTCTGCTAAAATGATTAAAGTACATAATGAAATGGATTTTGAATCTGGTAGTGAAGCCAATTTAGTAAGGCATGATGAATGAATCCTCATAAGATAGAAACAATGAAGGAATGATTAGTGAGACAAGCATGATAAAAGATAATTGGGGTAAATGGATAAATGATGTGAAATGTAGAATGTCAGTTAACCGGTTAAGGCATAGTATTAACTATCATATTATTGTTGTGATTTATGTTGCCTTGGGAAATGGTTGTGATGTTGTGTGAATGGTTCAGGGATACATATTTATATATCATGTTCACTTACTTGGTAGAGTGGGGAATGGACCTGAGGTTCTATGCCCCCATGTCGAGTTAGACTGAGGCTCTAAATTCCACCCTAAAGGCACGTGTTTAGGAAGTGGACTAAGTCTCTATTCCCCTAAAGGTTTCATCTACACAGACTGAGGCTTCAAGATGAGGTTATGGTTGACATTAAGATGTTTTTCCTAGTGATATAGGATAACATTGTGTTTTCCTCATGCATGTGATTGTGTACATTATACCCATCTAACATGTTGTTTTTGGTGAACCAATGATAAAGGTGTTGAACATTTTATGTAATGGGAAATGGGATGAAATGGAAACATAAATAAAATGGTAATAAATGTTGGTAATGAACCTAAACTGGCTAAGGGAACACAATCTTTTCATTTTAATTTATTATTCATTTCCATTTTTCATGCACAATTGATTATAGAGGATATCTTGCAGACATTACTGGTGGTGGCCTATAGAGTTGTACTCATAATCTACTTGTCTGACCATTGGTTACCCGATCAGACTTCATGTATGTAGGTCACATGAGGGGAAAAGGATCTTCTTAGGGAGTTGGGTTTTCTTTGGTGTTCGTGGAGGAGGACCCAAACATGGATTTGGGTCCATTTCAGGGATTTTGTAGTTTGTCTTCATTTTGGGTTTTTTTCAATTTTTTACTTGTTGTCTGTATTGGCATATTTACTATTGGACATGGTTGTACCCTAATTTGGAACTGTTTTTTTATGAATGATATGGTATTATTGGATTTTATTCCACTATTTTCTAAACTTTTGTTGTGTCTTAATCCAATAAAAAGGGTGTATAGTCTCCCCAACTGACTATGTGGACCCAAAATACTTGTCAGAAACCTTTGGCGTATGGGGAGGTGCACTTAAGGTCATGTAACCACCAGGTTTAGAGTACCGGTTTAGTCACTTCTGGGATAGGGACATTACTATGTGGAATCATAATAGGTATTTATTTTCCTTCTTTGGAATCATGTCAATTGGGATGGTATATGGGAGATAGGATGTGTCAGGCCTTGGTAATGAGCTCGTGCTTGGGAGTATCTAACCCATGTACAAGGGAAAAACCATGTCACCTGTGGTGGTAATTGTGTTTCTTTGTTGTCTGATGTTATATTTGATGATATTTCACCATTGGGTGTTCCACATATTGTGTGATGTGATTGTTTTATGATATTTTTATCATGTACTAAGTTGAATTAGGTTGTGAATTAGTGCATCATTGTAGGAACCTAGAGAGATAGGTTACAAGAATCCTAGTGGGCACACATGGGTTTGGTCTGTGAGGCAGGAAAGATATAATGCACCGTTTATTTTGAATATTGAAAAGGAAAATTTTGAAAATGAAACAATGAAAGTGGTGATGATAAAATAACAATAAGTTATTATTACAGAAACATGTGTAATTAAGGGTTTTCAATGAAATGATTTTTTTTCAACATGTGGTGTGAGACTTGTGGTGGTGTGTGGTTATTTACCACTTGTGGACTATGGCTCGCGGTAGCGATGGTCGGGGTGATTCCTTTGGAATGTTATGGTTTATTGGGATGGTTCATGTAAAGTGGGTTGTTGTGGCTAGTGAAGAACATTAATTTCATGGTTTTCTGACATTTTTTTATGAGATGTGTTATATCCCTCATGTTCGGAAATACATGGAAATGCCACCACAATATCAAGCACTAATTGGGAAACAAGAGTATATTTCATAGAACACTCCTCCAGTAGAGGAACAATATATGTGGTGATCCAGGAATGTAGATAAGTGAAGTTCCAAGTGAACATGGCTCATTTTATATAGATTGTGGATCAGGACCCAGGGCGGGTTACACTGAGTATGTTTTAGGTGACTCGAGTGCTTCAGCTGCAGCACCCTCTGGCCTATACAGGATATGGTGGGCGAGAGGCTGCAGATCACTAGATAGAGTCTATCCAAACCATAATTGATCGTATGGAGACTATTGTTTTGAAAGCGATTCATGTTGGCTTCTTATATGTTACGGGGTCCAGAAGAAATTGGGGGTCATCCTTTCTCAAAATGATCTGGTTGAGGGGATGTTGTGGACTGATCTCTATAAAATTTTTCTAGAGAGTTTTTACATAGATTATTTGAGGAAAGAGAAGGCTTCAGATATCATGAGTCTGATTAAGGGGTCGATTTCGGTGATGGAGTATACTTGCTACATCACTGACCTATGATGCTTTGTTCCTGCATTGGTTGGGGATGAGGAAACATTTACTAGGAAGTTCAGATATTGGTGGAGACACGAGATCAGGTCTCAAGTTAATATATTTTTCTTGAGGAGGTTTACAGAGGTAGTGGACCTAGTTCTGATTTCATAAAGGAAACTAATTGGAGCTTCACATAGTCGGATTGTCGTTCCATCTAGGTAGACATGTGGTACAGCTTCCAAGGGATGGAAGAATCATTTTGGATGTTTTAAGTTGGGTAAAAGTGTGTAAAGGGGTTAGAAGAGAGGTTCATCCTTTCAATGAGGTTTCTAGGTGTTCTACAATCAGTGTGGCAGGCCGAAGCCCATGTATGACCAGTATCCTCGACCTCCAGTTGCATACCATTCATGAAGAAGATTGGGACACGTGCAGAGGTTCTAAAGGAACCCTCAGTATGTGAGCATAGATGTTGGTGTGAGGACGACGCCAAGCATATTCATGGGATAAGTTTCTCCATATCAAGAAGATATGTACAACTCTATTTGTTGTACTAGTAGGGACTGTGGATGGGAAAATCCATGGCTAGAACGCCCATGATAGAATGATAGTGTAGTGGGGGCACAGAAGTTGGAGCCTAGGGTAGAGAGGAAGGTTACCTTCATGCAGTTCAGCATTCACCCGGTGATGGAGAGGTCGGTTCATTGATTATTTTTGGTATAATCCTTTTTTACTCCTATGCATTCTAGGGTGTTGTTTGACATTAGTTCCACACCCTCTTTTATTTCATCCCAATTTGTGGAAGTATTCTGTTTTCTTATGGAAAGTTTGTCTGGGGTTATATCGATTGAAACTCCCTTGGGGGTGATAAAGGATGATATCATGTAATATAAGGAATTTTCTCTAGAAGTCAGTGGGTATCATTTCCTGTGAGACATGTTTGTTCTCGAGATTTTGGGATTTGACATGATCTTTGGGTATAGACTGGTTTGTGTTGCAACAAGATCACATAGTTTGTTACAATTGTAGAGTATTATTCTGGTCACTTTAGGGTTAAAATTATGTCTATTGTAGATTGTGGGATGTTCGATCAGGTTGTGCAGGACCGTTTTTCACCAGTTAGTTAGGCTCACAACTCAAGTATCTTTTCTTGTGCTCGATGATGAAACAGTAGAACAATCATTCCTCCCACCAATACTGGATCAATTTCAGGATGTGTTTCTTAAGGATATCTCTGGGTTTCTACACAATAGGTATGTTGAGTTATATATTGACTTACTATTAGGAGAAGAGCCAGTTTCTATTCATCTATACCAAATGGCACTGACAGAACTCTAGGATTTAATGGTTCAGCTTCAGAAGATGGTGCATAAGGGGTTCATAGGTCCTAGTACATCTCTTTGTGGATCTCCTGTGCTTTTTTTCAAAAAAGGATGACAGGTCATTAAGGTTGAGTGTGGATTGTCAAAAGTTAAATTAGATGACAGTGAACAAGGGTTAACCTTTTCCTAGGATTGCTGACTTGTTTGAGAATTTGAGGGCATAATTGGTGTTTTCTTGGTTTGATCTAAGATCAGGTTATCACCAGTTGAGGGAGAGGTATTCTGATGTACGGCTGATAGCTTTCATGAGTCGGTACAGTTTTTTTGAATATTTGGTGATGCCTTTCATCTTGACCAATGCACCTCTAGTGTTCATGGCATTTATTAACCTAATATTTCATCCTTATATAGATTTGTTTTTTTTTGTCTTTGTTAAAGTCATATTGGTGTACTAGAAAACTCATGACAATCATTCCCAACACCGTGACATCATTTTGTGTACACTAAGAGAGCATTGACATTACACCATGCTATAAAAGTTTCAGTACTTGATTAGAGAAGTTAATTTTTTGTGTCACATCGTCTATGGGGCAGGAGTTTCGGTGGATCCAGAGAATGTTTAGGCTGTTTTGTCTTGGGAGTATTTGAATAGTGTTGCATATTTTCAGAGTTTTCAGGGATTGGCCAAGAATTACTGGAGGATCTCCTAGGATTTCTCCCGCTTGGAAGCTCCATGGTCAGGCTTGACATAGAAATGAATCAGGATTGAGTGGTCTGAGTCTTGTGATAAATCCGTTCAAGAGTTGAAAAATAGATTGATGATGGAACCAATAATGAAATCACCTAAGCTAAGTAAGAAGTTTGTCTTATATTTTTATATGTCTGGTATCGGTCTTGGGGCTGTATCGATGCATGATGAGTGGGTTGGGGCATTTGGGTTGAGGCAATTGAGACCCTATGAGCAGAATTTTCCCACTCATTATCTTAAGTTAATTGTAGTATTCTATTCCTTAAAGTACATGAGGAAATACTTATTGGGTATATTTCATAGTGTATACCAATCAAAAGATTCTAATGTATATCTTTTCACAGCGGGATTTGAATCTTCCATAGAAATGATGGGTTGAGTATCTCTAGTATTTTGACATTGAAATTGTATATACACTGAGGAAAGGGAACAATGTTGTTGGTTCTTTTAGTAGGAAGGCTCAGAACATGGTGGTTCAAGAAACCAGAACATAGTGGAGATTGATGGCTTTGTTCACGAAGATGCACTTGGATGTAGGGGATGAAAACGGTCAGGTGACTCTTTCTTCTGTGGTAGTTGAATAAACATGTTTTAGTCGATTTAGAGAAATTAAGCTCGATGATCCTGAATTTTTTTCTTTGATGGAAGGACTTCAATGTGGGGGGGGGCACCTTCTAGTCGGTCCATCAGTATGGATGGGGTTGTTTTTGCTCATGGTCGGGCGTTTTTGCTAAAATTAATAGGGAATAGTTGATGCATCAAAATGGGAAATGAATCCTTGTTTCACCAAGATGTTTCATGATATCCATAGGTAGGTTTTGTGGCCAGAAATGAAAAAAACAAATTGGGCATTGTGGCATGGTGCCCTACCTGTCAATGGGTGTAGGTTGAGAATAAATTCAAAGGTCATTTGTTACATCCATTTTAATTTCGAGAATGGATATGGGATGATGTATCGATGGATTTTTTTTGTGGTTATTCCAAGGATAAATTGTAAAAACGATGCAATCTGGTTGGTAGTTGATCGGCGAACAAAAGTGGCTCATTTCATAATAATTCAGGAGACATACATAGTTGACCAGTTGGGTGATTTATATGATTGGGAAGTAGTATGTTTGTATGGTATACCATTGACTATAGCTTCAAATCGTGATCTTAATTTCACATTTTTCTTCTGGAAAGGGTTGCAGATAGCCCTTGGTACATAAGTGATTTTTAGTATGGATTTCCACCCATATATGGACTGATAGTTAGAGCATACAATCAAAGTGTTGGAAGACATGTTGAGGGGTTGTTTGTAGGATTTTTGTGGTTCCTGGGAGAAGAAACTACCACATTTTGAATTTTACTACAACAACTGTATTAAGGTTACAGTTCATGTGGAATCATTTGAGGCTCTCTATGAGAGGTCGTATACATCTAAGATGTGTTGGTTGGAGGTTGGTGAATCTGAGCTATTTGGACTAAATCTCATGCAGGAGACATCAATGAATGTTTATTTGATTCAAAATCAGATGAAAATGGCTTAGAGTAGGCATAAGTGACATATGGAGCAAAGTCATTGACCTCTTTATTTTGAGGTGGGTGTAGGTGTGTTCCTTTGGGTGTTGCCCATGTTGGGTCACCTATGGATTTAGAAGCTGGGAAAACTAGAACCAATGTATGTGGGGCCATTTGAGATTTTGGAAAGTATCGGTCCAATTGTGTTCCTATTATCTAATCCACAGTGGTATAGTGGAATGCATGATGTTTTCCATGTGTCACAGCTTTATCGATATCACCCTGACCCAACTCACGTGGTGGGTGTTGAGAATGTTGAGCTTGAGGCTGATTCCTCCTTTCAGGAGCATCTAGTTTCTGTCATGGATCGTGGTGATAATGTTTTTTGAGGAAAGGTTGTACCATTAGTGCAGATACTAGGGATGTATGGTAGGGATCATGAAAAATCCTGGTAAAGGGAATCTGCTATGTGGGATCATTGGCCCAATCGCTATTCCTCAGAAGTGCAATGATGCTTGGAATCTCAGCTCAAGGATGATCCATTATAAGATGGAGAGGTTGTAAGAACCTGGATCATGGAAATGTATGTACTCATTTATGTTTTGGATTGAATCCCTTTTTTTAAATTAAGATCAAACCCAAGTCATTAAAAAGTTTCTAGAGTGCTCCAAGTGATTAGTACCTGAAAATGAGGAAAATGAGTGTTTTCGAGGTAGGTCGCACAATCTGAGTTGGGATAGTGCTAACCATGCAGGCAAAATTTTTTTGAAAGAGGTGGGTTTTTGGACAGTGTTATCCACACAGGTTTTTCATAGTTTGGGAAACCCTGTATCCCAGAAACATTTAATAAATTACAATTATTCCACTCATGGATATTCATTCCAAACTCAGTATTTCTTCCAATTTCTCCCATCTTCACCCAAGGATCGAACCAAATCTCTGAAGAGATATAAGAGACTATTCTCTATCATTTCTATGGTGTTTTTGGTTCCAATTTGTTTGGATCTAAGACACGGGTTAGGCTAATACTATCCTTTATTATAGTTTTTTTAGGTTTTGGATATTATTCTACATTCTTTCTGAATCTCTAAAACCCTACTCATTGGGGGAGAATTTGGTTGAAGCCTCGAATTTTTGTTGAATTCTAATCTAAGGGCTTCATTAAGAGTGTGTTCATCGATGTAAATGAGGTAGGTGGTCTACATGTAATATCACATGGTTTATTTGTCGATTTGTGCATGTGTTGTTTTGTTCTTGGGTGTCTCTTGGTATTTTTTGATAACCCTTGGCATGTTTAGGTAAAATGGTTATTAAGATGGTAAATGGTAACCCTCACGAACACTATAGGATGAATTGAGGTTGATGAGACTAATATAAGGCGACCTATGGTGTGTCCCGACTTTCCTTGACCTAGGGATTTGTGAAGAACAAGTAATATTGTTGTGTATTTATGTATATCCCTTGATAAAAATGTTAATTTGATCATTAGTGTTGGATTAGAAGC